>OV816029.1:77616276-78871682 GCA_929113105.1 Agrypnus murinus | reverse complement strand
AAGCTTTTCATTAGCATCGGTGGATATTAGGGCATCGACATCGGAATTGCTTCTAATTAATACCAATTCTTGACGAATATTCATAATAATCTTTCCATAGTCTTCAAAAATCCCCAACAGTGTTGATAAAGGTATGCAGGCGCAAAAATTACCTTTACTATCTAGCAAGGTGCTGGTACCATCCGGAAACCAACCAGCGTTTTGTAACTTAACGCTTTCATTCGAATTGTGGGAAAGGTAAGCTTTCATGGTGGTTGTTAGACCAACTTTTGTTACCGAATCCACCACAACTCCATTCATTTCGTACCGAATCTCACTAAAAAGATATGCAATACCATTGTTTATAAATTTACCACTCGCTGATGGTTTACCATCTTCTTTCAGTACAGTACCTTCTACATATAGATAACTACGCGAAGGCAAAGTGGACATATCCTCTTGAATAGGTATTCGAATTTCATCATTATTCTCAAAACGAGTGGTATAAGGTTGGTGAGTGTGAAATTCAGCTCCAACAATCGAGTTATCGACGAGCACTTTTTCGTTTACATTTAGCACATTCATTTTGGGATAATAAAACCTAAGGTTTGCAAGAATAAGCGGTTACCCCTTGTCAATTGAGTAGCGACCGATGCCTGACTAACCATTTTCCGCTTCCAACACGATCTTTTATAGCCAGAGCGATCAGTGCAACATCGAGGAGTGTTATATTTGAACACCATCATCCACGCTCTTCAAATGAAGTCCTATCGTCACGGTTTCCCCTTGGAAATTAACCAAATCCCCGTCTTGATCCAATATTTTAAGGGTAATGTTTGAAATAGTATTGACATTAATTGGTAAATAGGGTGCAGTCTCAGGTGCTTCTATTATTTTGAATCCAGGAGGAACACTGGGGAAGAACTGATGTATCACATGGGCAGGTGTACCATTAATATAATTTCCTGTTATTATATTACATTCTATCATTAGCGAGTTAACCTTGATAATTTTAACTGGAAAATCAGATATGTGACGTTCCTTAGCTTTTAAGATTCTATTCTTAAACCCTAACAATGTTCCGATAGAGTGTTCAACTGTAAAGTCAATGTCGTGATCGGCTTTTATAATCGATCTTAGGGTATTATGATTCGGATCGATGTTAACAGACTCACCGTTTACTTGAGAATTAATGTATTGAGCTATATCAGCAAGCTCATATGATCCAGTAGGTATCTTTATTATTCTTTCTCCCATTTTAAACACGTTGTTTTTATCCGTTACGTTCGGAACAGTATTGAACGTTTCGAAATTTGTCAAACGCATAACCCATTGTTTTGTAGGATCCAAATATATGGGAGGGTTAAAAGGAGAAGTTAAAACAGACGTTGTAGCGGAGAAGATAAATGTTTGAGACATCTCAACATTCCCAGTAAGACTGAGGAAATGTTAAGGAGTGTTTTCATATAAAAAGTTCAGCGCTAAATGTCCACAATTGTACGAATTTAGCTTCTGAAAAGCATCATAGTTGTAACTAATAACGTTTAAGCTACCATCACTTTTAAAGTAATGAACGAGTTCTAGTGGGGGTTTTAACTGTCCAATACTATCAAAGTATAATATATGTCGACCACGTTTAACATACGATGTCCAATGCGTACCTTCCCCATCTGTATCATCCAAATTCACAATTCCACATTCGTTTTTACGGATACGTTTCGGTAACCCGTTTCGCATAAAAATACCTCTGAAGTATGGAATTTTTAACTCGTTTACGTACTTTGACAGATCGATATTGGTCAGTGGTCGGTGTGGTAGCTTTAAGGGTAGTTTTTTGGAGGTCGTAAATACAATCCTAATCCTTTTTTGTACGGTTTCAAATATAATCCTTTTCCTACAGGCGCTTGCTCCATCGCTATATTGTGTCGTTTCGTTTCTTCGAGCGCTGATTTCGCTGCTTTTGCTTCATTCACTGCTTTGGCAACCGCAGCTGCTCCAGTTCCTAACGAGCCTATAGCTCCGAGAGCGGCAAATAAAGGAATCAGCGGTAGGAAACCACCTTGCTTGGGAATAGGTATAATCCGACCTTTGGGAGCAATGATACGTTTACGTTTCAAGGCCGCTAGGGCAAGACGAGCAGATCGTTTTAAAGATAACTTTTTTACTTTACCACCAATACGTTTTCTAGCTAATTTGATGGCGTTGTTGAACGTTAAAGTACCCCTTCTTTTCACCTTAGATCGCCGTCGAACACCCATACCCAATTTTCTTTTTCCAGACATAATGCCGGCCACAGTAAGTGCAACCGCTCTCTCTCCAAAACGAGCGTCCTTAGAACGAAACCTAGTCCACGCCTTATGTCCTAATATACTATCGGCTTTATGACGTTCACCAAGATCGTTAGTTTTTGAATAGACTATGTCGTGCTCTTTACAAGCTTCATCCAACGGGTTTATTCCTTTGTCTCCACGAGCAAGCCTTTGATGTAAACGGGTGCCAGGTCCGCAGTAGTTATACCCTGGTAAATGTAATTCTAACGGTAACTTATTAATGAGAGTGTTGATCACTCCCTTCCCCTTACGAGTTGATTGACGATTATCCGCTTTTCGCAGAGTACGTTTCATAACACATTACTCCTCCTATCACAGGTGAAGAGTGACTGTAAGTGACCCGTCTACATATATTTATATATATCACACACGTGTGCTCTTCCCTCACAACGTGTCCTACATGGAGCAGCTAAAGTTGGTGCATCAGAGACACAGATTACCGGTTGTAAATCGGGATAATTGTTCACCGACGCCACAAGTGTTTAAACATAGCGTATTGTTGGGTGCAGGATGCAAACGCGGTATAATAGTAGGCAGTTCCGGATGTGGTAAAACCAACCTAATGATAAGTTTACTAGAACATCCAAACGGTTTACGCTTCGAAAACGTATATGTTTATAGTAAATCTCTTTATCAACCGAAATACGCATATCTGCGCGACCTGTTTCGATCATTACCCATCGGTTATTTCGAATACGATTCTTCTGAAACTATATTACCGCCTAAGGATGCAAACCAAAACTCGGTTATTATCTTCGACGATGTAGTTTGCGATAGTCAAAGCACCATACGTGATTACTTCTGCTTCGGGAGACATAAGCACATCGACTGTTTTTATTTATGTCAGACATATTCTGCGATACCTAAACAACTCGTAAGAGATAATTCAAATCTCATTGTCGTGTTTAAGCAGGATAATACTAACTTAAAACACATATTTAACGATCATGTTAGCGGGGATATGACTCTCGAAGCGTTTAAACACTTGTGTTTACACTGTTGGAAGGAGAAATATGGCTTTTTAGTAATCGACAAAGATTATCCACTTAATGGAGGACGTTATCGAAAAGGTTTCGACTGTTACTTCACCATAAATACCGAAGACACGAACTAAACGTTTTAGTAAACATGGATAAGCGTGTAGCAGAAGACTTGGTTAAAGCACGACGTCATGTTAAACAGAAATACAAAAGTCTCAAGTCTGAAATTGCACGGTCAGAAGTGGAACTACAACGCCGCTATCAACCTATCACTCAACCATTGCGTGAGTTTATAACCGGAGTTAAAACGGAATTATTAACTCCGAAAGAAGAACCCTTAAAAACGGAAGTGTCTTCTCCCATACCTACCTCGACCCCAAAAAAATTTTATAAACGACTTCCACCCGCAAGACGAATACCTCACGAACCATCACCTATCACCCAAAGAATGCGCACTACTAGCGTTCCCTCACCTGATATCTCAGTTTTTGAAACAGAAGTACTGGAAGAATCTGGGGTCCCAACATTGGATCAATTGAAAGAACAACTTGCTGCTGTTGGATTCAGTCCGGAATTCCAAACTTACATAGATGAGACCTTTTCTGGTAGAGCTAAAATGTATATGGAAAACATGTTCAAGGATACTAAGAACGAGTTCGATCATCATTATGGCGTACGATTCCATCCGGAATCTCACCAGTACCTAATCGGAGACGCCGTACTCACTTTTGACGAGAACGACTTTATTATTAAAAAACCCTCAGGCACAATTTTTAAATATACAGGCACTCCTGGTTTTTACGAATTAGTATTTAAAAAAGCACCTATTGGATACACCCAATCAGACTTGCAGAAGTATAAGGACCTTCTTACACGTACCAATGCTACCAGAAGAGGTTACATTGAGGGTGCACAGCTACACGGAACCGGAAAGAAATATTCAAGTATAATTAGACCCCTTCTAACTACTCCTGGAGCAAGATTTCGAAGCGAGTCTACACCTACTACACCGGTCACGCGATCGAAAACTCGCACATTACCAAAACGTGGCGGTGGTGATATGCGCGTTCTCAACTATAATGATAAACAGGTGGAATTTATACCTTGGAAAGATCCTAATAAACTAGTGGACAGATTGAGACTCCTTTTAAGTTCAAAGTCGGCTGGCCACACCGGTCACACTAATGAAATCATATATATTATCGATGAATTGAGAGCTGCTAAAATTATCGAATAAATCATCACACGCGTATCGATCCGTTTCATAATATTGCTAACGTTAGTGCAATCATGACGCTCAATAAATTCGGGAAACATCTTCACAAAACCCCTCGACACTCGTTCGAAAGTGTACCTATTAGACGATATACCAAATGTAAGGTACACAACAATGATGCTATATCCGTCTACAGCCGTCCCATTTTACTTCGAAGCTGTTATTAGTCAGCCATATCATCATATATCGTCAGTACCTCACGACGATGACTCTGGATAAGTTCGGTAAACATCTTCATAAAACTCCTGTCCGAGTTAAACTCGACGCTCGTGCAAAAGTATTCTTTTTAGAAGACGTGTCTAATTTACACTACGAGACAATGTTGTATATGATGGGAATATACAACCATGCAAACGGTTATGCACTTTTGAACTCCACCAACTTCGAGTATGTCGTTCCTCTAACAAAAGGTATCATTAAACAAATCAAATACTATCCCACAGATGCGCAAATCTTTTTAAACGATACGTTATACGATGCCGAATCACTCATCGGAGTGTCATTGAAGCAAGGGGATAAGTTTAAAGTGAAGAAGCCTGGATCAAAGGACATATTTATTTTTGAAGCTGTTATTAGTGTTCCAGCATTTTCTAAATGAGTATAAAACGTCAAATAATTGAAGAATTGCATAAACCTGCTCGTAAACGATTTCAAAGAAGACGCGTAATCGTAAAAGACCTGAACGATTTGTACATGGCCGATCTTGTGGAAATGATTCCTTATGCTAAAATAAATAAAGGTTTTCGATATATTTTAGTATTGTTGAATATGTTTAGCAAGCGTGTTTGGGCGTGTCCACTTAAACGAAAAACCGGTGAAGACGTCACGAAAGCAATGAAAAAATTATTAACATCAACAGGAGGTACTCCCGACAATTTACAAACGGATATGGGGAAGGAATTTTACAACCAGCATTTTCGTAAGCTAATGCAAACGTTCAACATCAACCATTACAGCACCTTTTCTAGTATGAAAGCAAGTCCGGTAGAACGTGTAAACCGAACTCTTAAAAACAAGATGTGGAAGGAATTTTCCATGCAAGGGTCATATAAGTGGTTGCAGTTATTACCAAAGGTTGTTAACCAATACAACGATACAGTACACCGCACCACCGGCTACAAACCCATCGAAGTGAACCACAGCAACGCCAAGATTCTTTTACAAACAGTTTACGATTTCCAGAAAACCATCGACCTGCGAAGTGCTAAATTCACAGTCGGTGATCACGTACGAATCAGCAAGCATCGGGAAGCGTTTGCGAAAGGTTATACTCCCACATGGAGTACCGAAATCTTTCAAATTAAAAAGGTTAATCGAACCAATCCCATAACGTATATCTTGGAAGACATGAACGGGGAAGAGATACGTGGAGGCTTCTACACGGAGGAATTACAGATGGTTAAACATCCTGAAGTATTTTTAGTAGAGAAGGTGTTAAAAAAAAAGGGAGATCAAGTTTTAGTGAAGTGGTTGGGCTTTGATAATACCCACAACTCGTATATAGCAGCACGTGATATAGTGCATTAAGTAGTATAGTGCATGCAGTGTGTTGCAATGTTAATATATAACTATCATTTTATGTAAGCAGTAAACAATAATAAATCACTTTTTGATATCAATAGTGTGTTTTATTTCTTCTACCTTTACAGAAACACAGAGTATGATGTATATAATTTATTCACATTAATCAATATCATAATAAATACATCAAATATATACGGTTATAAACTACAAAGCATAAATACTATTTACAATAATTCATAACAAAGAAAAGGCTGTTGTCAACGTAGCCGGGGGCCTCTGCGATAATACTAATCAGTACCGTCGGTTCTACCAACAAACGAGTTCCAAAATTACATTTCGGCTTGCAGTAATTCTAACAGACGATCCAAATTCTGATAACTATCACGCCCCGGATGAATATCGCGGTGTCCCCATGCTAAAGTGTTGTGCGACCCGGGAATAATGTAACGTTTGTTATCGGCTGGTGATAACGCTACTTTATTCCGAAGTTCTGTGTACATAGCATGTAAACGTGATTTGAATATAAACATTTTTCGGAAGAGCACAACACCATCTTCCACAACCTGACGGTAGTCCTCAACGGTGAGATCGCGCTTAATTACCGCCCTTTTTACCCCTTTCGCCTTTTTAATCGCCATTTCACCGTCGCGGTCAAGCACGTTTACACAATACGTTTTAGCACCTGCACCGTAGAAACTGCAGAGGGGCACTCCACAATATTCATCTTTCATTTTACCAACCACCGAGGCCGTGCGCGGTATACCGTGAATGTTGTCAGGTGGGAATTTTGAGGTGTCAAATTTATCTAAGTGTTGCTTCATATCAGCATAAAAATTTTCAGTACTAATTTCTATAATGAAAGAGTCAGTATCTGTGTACAGCAAGCGCACGTTATCACCATATAAAGGTTTGAGAAAATCATAAAAAAATTCATACATTATCGTTTTAGAAAGATCCAAAATAGTAAAACCCACGTACACCGGTTTATTGTATGTAACCGACACTTTTTGTAACTCTATAGCGACCAAATTTTCCGAGAAGACAGCAACGCTTTTGAATTGAGGCTTTGCTACTAACGTCTCAGCCCCATGCTTTTTACCATGACGTTCCCAATGACTAACCAAACGAACGTCCACCCTTTTATCGACATTTTCCATTGTCTTGCCAAATAAACTGTTAACCATTAATTTAAAGAAGTCCCTGTCCGCTTCGTTAGTTGCCTGATTACGTAACGTGGTATTCAAATCAATATAGGAACGCAACCAGGGTGCCTGATGAAATTTTAACACGCGATGAATTTTGGTTAATTCTAAACCATGCTTAAGACACTGTTGTAAATTTCTATAGTGGATAACGTAACGCGTTTTATCGAACAAGTTTGGAATTAATTTTGGGTGACGCGCGTTTCCCGTAGGCGGCACCAGAGGTTCGGGGCAGAAAGGAAAGTCATTATGTAAATCGTGCAACCGCGTTGGGTAGTGTAGATCTACTTCCAGCACGTAACCCATATCGGCGTCTTCCGCCACGGAATTTAGATCGAACTGTTCAATTTCGTACGGACTAAGCCATTCAAAGTCGCGCTGCGGCAGATACTGTCGCATACTGTAACCGTAGAGATTGGTAGCATCGAGATACATAATAAAAGAATGGGGCTTGGACGCGTCATAATTTGGAAGAAACGTATTATTCGCGAAACACTTCCTGCCAACACAGGTACTGACACCTCCCCGAATACCTTTCTTAAAGAAATGGAGCATGTCCAGATCCGTGAGCAGCTCCAGTTCTACAGACGTGCGTTTCAACATAGCATCCCAACTTAAACCCGGTGCAGTAAAATACTGCGCCGGATCTAACTTGTAATTTTCAAGACATACACGTCTAAAGTTTTCAAAGACATCAGTCAAAAGTAAGACATCGGTTTTCAAATAGAGATCCGAATAGTCGCCCAAAGTCGTGCAACCAAACGTATTCCACACCTCCACAGCGCGAGCATACCGCGATCGAGAGACGTGTTCCCCTGTCAAACGATCGAAAAAGTCCTCATACGTCGGCAACGTGTCCTGTGCGAGTTTGGAGAAGCTGTCGACGTACGAATAGGGAAACACACCTTTCTGTAAGCTAACCCCATCTCCAAAATACTTTTTGATAGTCAAACACTGGTCGGTAGTTAGATTTTGCGATAACTTATCCAAACTAGAATTTAAAAATCGTAAACTGTCCAGAAAGCGCATTTTAAGACATACCTGTATTCGTTGGGACCCGTCCCTAATTTCATCTACCAAAAGCTGTTTCGAAAACGAAACGTATTTCTCTTTATTGAGCGCAATCACTTCGATTGCTTCTTTTTCTAATGCCAATTGCTTTATGAATAGATGTGAATCATATCCCGTCAAATTATGGAAAAATATCGGTATGAAGTCGGGAATTTGATACATTAAATTGCACCCGGAGTGAGCCGCCCCGCGGTACTCGCCGCTGAGGTGACAGTGATCTTTCACCTTAACGTCGTTTTCACCAAAGGGTTTGTCACAAATATGACACACGGTTGCATTATCATAGTTGAAAGTTTGTCGACACGATAAAAGTCGCATGTCTTGAACATGTCTTAAATGATCCTTATACAACCTTCTAACATCTCCTTCTAAGCGCAGCATAAACTCACTTGCTGCATTCGGACCACGGTACAATTCAAATTTAGATAACGCGTCATCGTAGGAACACTTAATGTAATACGCAAACGAATGTGGTTCGTGTTCGTACGATGTCATGGTAAATTTTCCACTAGGATCCGGCTCAACCGTGTCCAAAGGTTTCAAAACACTTTCAAAATCCGCGTAAACGACAAAAGGTACTGTAAGTTGCTTTTGAAAATTTTCAAACTTCAATAGATTACCCGGCCGGTCGTGCCCCCATTTATTGCATACGGGTTCGATAGTTGGTAACTTGGTGTAAACATGATTGCAATCAAAACGGGTATGTTGTTTTAATCTACTTTCACTTGGAAAATACTGCAAGCAGCCGTCACAAAAGTGTTTTTCTCCATTGTGAGCCGACAACTGTGACGATACCAAACGCGAAAAGTTTTTTATCCAACAGTAATGACTATTACCCTCCATATCAGAAATTAATAATAAATTTACATGTACTTCTTTCTTTTGCTTAGAGTAATGCAGAGGCCCTACAACTTCTTGTTTCATTTCTCCGTCTTTAAATACAGCTTCCAAACCATACACGTTAATAGATAAGCGTGGATTACGCGCTTCAAATTTCGAAATAGCATCCAGTTTGACAGGAAAGGTGATACCTTCAAAATCAAACAGTTGTGCAAAATTTGGATACGACGTCGTCCTGTTGGCACGTCCCCTCGGCGGATACAAAGCGGACGCCAAGGCCCAACCAAAACAGCACTGATCGTTATTTTGCACGTTGATTACAGCCTTTTTATGTTGTATCGACGGCGGAAGTGGAACATAGGAGGAAGCACGGAGCGGGTTGTATTTATTGACGTTGACTTCTATAAATAACAGCTGCTCCAGTACCCAACCTGCAAGGACCCTACAATTAGCAATCGAATCGTAACCCGTAACTATTCATTACCTGAGTTCCGATCATTAAAGTCCGACATCTTCGTATCCAGCACCTCAACGAAATCATCATACAAATCGGTCAGATTCGAAGTCCCGGTCACAATCTCATTTTGCGTATTAAACGATTTAATTTCGTGCAAATTTTGACTTTCCAAAAAGTACATTCCGAATACTTCTAGATTGACTTTCACACTACGAAAGCGCTGAACGTTTCTTTCTAATAGTCTTAACACATTTTCGCGGGTCTCATCAGTAAATTCTCTGAGATTTATGTGATGATTTCTCACCGAGACTCGATAACTGGCTATACGCGACTTGAAAGCCGTCTCCAGGACCACCACTTCCTCCGACTGCACTGACGCGGTATTACGACGATTGTGGCGGTTGCTTAGTAGATGTCCAGCGTAGCCACGTCGTGGAACATCCAGCTCGCACACATCGCAATACACCGTCGCGGAGGTATTTCCTGAAACAATTGCACAGATCACTAACACTCACACAGATCACTAACATGAGAAGGTCATGGTTTCAGTTGGCGGGTGGGAGCCAAGGTCATAGTCTTTAGTGGTAACGATAACGAGCGATACAATATGTTCCCATGCTTACACCAACTACTGCGATTAACAGGGTGCCCAAGGTCGCCACTGAAGCGTAACACGTTTCGCTGCTGACTTTACATTGTTCTACCGGACTATTCCCGAGGGTTTGCCACTCGCTATCCATGGTATATGTTGGGTACACGAATTTGACCCTGAATCGTACTTCTTGCGTTCTATTGCCGACCTCGTGTTTAAACATTCCCATGTGTTGCAACGTCACCGGTTGCATTCCGTACCACACACTCGTATTGAAGTTGTATGAAATAAAAGCTGCTGTTGTGTCTGGAAGTTTTGCAACGTACACTACACCCTCGTACAAGGTTGCTAATAATATTACCGCCTTGATTGGTAACATCTTCCTTAGTGTTATATTCTATGTTGTATCTTCTTTTAACCGCAAACGTCTCTACCGCTTTCAACGTTTATGGGTGCTAACACGTTTGCAAACACGCAATGTGGTGACCATTTCAGGTGTTCTACGATTGGACTATCCGACGGTTCCCATTTGAAAATGTTCACTCGGCAATAAAAACATTCTACTCTATCTTCACGCCCCGTATACACAAATCCGGCCTCAGCTAAAGATTTTGGGGTTTGTATACCCTTCCAATTACGAAATGATAACACTCGTTCTGTCAGGCACGTATTCTGCAAGCTCGCTTCTACACACATTTTGCATTTTCAATACATGCGACCTGCTATATATATCTAAAGCTTGACCTTGAATGGTGTTTGATGACCTTGAAGAGTGGTCTTGAATGCATTGTTGCCATATCATTGGCCTTGAGAATGCGGTGTTGCCATATTGTTGACCTTGCGAATGCGGTGTTGCCATTTTGTTGACCTTGAGAATGCGGTGTTGCCACGTTAACATGACAGAGATAGATTCAAGGTCACCATGTGTTAGAGCGAGATAGGTTCAAGGTCAAGGTCAGGAGTGGGGGGTGGTCCCAGAACTCTCATTTTTTCCCTACTGTATATGTATATGTATATGTATATGTATATGTATATGTATATGTATATGTATATGTATATGTATATGTATATGTATATGTATATGTATATGTATATGTATATGTATATGTATATGTATATGTATATGTATATGTATATGTATATGTATATGTATATGTATATGTATATGTATATGTATATGTATATGTATATGTATATGTATATGTATATGTATATATATATATATATATATATATATATATATATATATATATATACACACACACGAGTATATAATAAATCTCACTTTAAACAAATACAAACATTTTCCAATACAAAAATGAGTTTTATCAACAAATTGATGGTCGTGCAATGGGTTCTCCAATATCATCCACAATAGCGCAAATTGTAATGGAATATGTGGAGGAAACTGTTCTAAGTAAATTAGATTTTAATGTCATATTTTTTAAACGATATGTGGATGATTGCTTAATAGCAGTTCCAAATAATAAAATAAAAGACATTCTAAATGCATTTAACGGTTTCCACCACAAATTACAATTCACTTGCGAAATTGAAGAAAATAATCAAATTAACTTTCTCGATTTAACGTTAATTAAAGACACAAATAACAATTTAAAAACTAAATGGTATACAAAGAAAACATGGTCAGGTCGATATCTAAATTACAACTCCCACCATCCAAAAAATCAAAAAAAAATCTGTTATTATAGGTTTAACAGATCGAGCTATTGCATTAACATCTCCAGAATATCGACCAGAAACACTAAAGAAAGTAGAAGAGACATTAAAAAATAATCATTTTCCTATAAATCAAATAAAACGCATTTTCAAACAACGAACTTTTAAATTTTATAACAACATACACAAAGAAAAAATATCAACTGAAAATTCAAAATATGTAGCTTTACCTTATACAGATCAACTATCAGGAAAACTAAAATATATTTTAAACAAACATAATATCACAGTATGTCATCAAGCGCAAAATCTTTTGAGTCCATTATTCAGTAATTTGAAAAGTATAATACCAAAAAAGAAAAAATCAAATTTAATCTACGCTATACCATCCATAAATTGCCCTAAGAAATATATAGGTATGACGACCCAATATTTAGACAACAGACTTAACGGACCAGTGGCGGATTTAGGCACAAGCGCTTGAAGCGGCCGCTTCAGGCCCCGCAAGTCAGGGGGCCCCGCCGAGGCCTCCTACCAAGGACCGCACTGAACACGCAATAAATAACAATTATTGGCGTGGAATTCACTTTCTCGCGAAAAGTGAAACAAAAACGGATTATATCATTCATATCGGTTGACACATTATAGTTTTCTACGAAAAGGCAAACATAAGTAAAATATTGTAACGGAGTATACTGTTTCACAACAGACTTGCGAGGAATGTATTATCTCTGTCGCTCCGAACACTTGCTTTCTCGCACAATCAGCATCAGCACGGTCATCAGACTACTATGATGACTATAATTTCTTGAATTAATGGTTTCTGATAAGACGTTCGATGAAGGAATTTTACAACGCTTTTCAACGGGTAAAATTCCTGAATGACTTTTGTCAATTGTTTTTGGTATAGTAAATGTAGAACAGTTCCATTGTAAAATAACTGATTGTAAAATAAATGTATTTATGTCCGATTGCATTATAAAGTACTGTTTATTGTATTGTATTGCGCCAGTAAACTGGCTTATTATTGTACTCGTAAAATAAAGTGGTAGTAGTAAAATAAAATGGTAGTAGTAAAATAAAGTATATAGTAGTAAAATAAAGTATGACAACTGTATATTACATGTCAAATTTTCTTCTGTCAAGAATAGATGTCAAATTTATAAACTGATTTTTTTGATAATTAGCCAATTTTAGGAATCGAACATAAAGCTTTGTATGCAACTCTTACATAATCGGACCTTATAGACGCGCCCTTTTTATAGGCCTTGCTCGCTTCGATCGCTCGGCCATAAACGAGGCTTGTCTATAAAGTCCTACATTATGTACTTGTTACATAAATAGCTATTATGTCCTATTGCATTATAAAGTACTGTTTATTGTATTGTTTTGCGGCAGTAAACTGGCTTATTATTGTACTCGTAAAATAAAGTGGTAGTTGTAAAATAAACTGTAGTATATTCAGTTTTCCAATGGCAACTGTATATTACATGTCAAATTTTTTTCTGTCAAGAATAGATGTCAAATTTATAAACTGATTTTTTTTAATAATAATCCAATTTTAGGAGTCGGACATAAAGCTTTGTATGCAACTCTTACATAATCGAACTTTATAGACTCGCCCTTTTTATAGGCCTCGCTCGCTTCGCTCGCTCGGCCATAAACTGAGCTCATCTATAAAGTTCTACATTATGTACTTGTTACATAAATAGCTATTATTAAATATTTATTAGTGCGTATAATGTTAATTAACGAATAATAAATCAGTTATACCAAAAACCTAAAATTATACGATTAAGTACTATGCCGGCAGAAAAATTTCACTCGATTTTCTTCATTTTGTAAACGGTCTTACATCCAGTGGCAAGTTTTACTTATGTCAAATTGTTATTTTTCTTTTAATGACATATGTCATAAAGTACAATTTAATAAAATACGTAGTTTCTAAATCAAAATGATGTGTCTTGATATAAATTCTTTTTTATATTAATAATAAAATCAGCCAATATTATTTTATTTCTATTGAAATAGTTATTTTTGACGCGTCTATGATATTGTGTCATGTCATGAAAAGTCTGTGTTACTCGTCTAAAATTTAAGAAAAATCAGCCTACTTGATAAAAATCGTGCGAGATTTTCCTGTCAGAACAGTACATATGTCGCAGGAAGATAATCAAATCCGGAAAACTAACTATCTACCTAGTCATTTACTAAGTGACGGGGCAGATAGTAAATCGAACATAAATCTATATGCCTTTTGATTTTGTTATATGCCTAGGTATTTACTAAATTAAACTAAATTTACTAAATTAGAACAGGCAGTTAGTAAATGGCTTAATGTGCTGTCGGAAAATTAGGTAATAACATGCACATTTCTTCGTAGAACATTTTTTTAGATGAACACTTGAAAAATCTTTACCCTTGCCTAAAGAATGTTCTGCAAAAAAATGTGCATGTTATTACCTTATTTGCCCACAGCACATGAAGTCATTTACTAACTGTCTGTTCTAAACAACGGCATTTAGTAACCTTCATTCAATGAACCCTCTTCATGCCTAGGCATGAAGCAAAATCGTATAGATTTATTCTCGTTTTACTGTCTGTCCCGTCACTTAGTAAATGACTAGGCAGATAATTATTTGCCGGATTTGACCACAGATTATACTTTACAGATGCGAAGCTCGCCTGGTCCCGCCAATCCAAATTTATATAAGCATGCGTGAATCCACCATTGTTTTAGTAGTATTTTAATCAACCTCACTTCTCTGCTTGTTTATATTTTGCGCGTGTGTTTTTGTTGCGTTCAGATATTTTGAATTATTTTGTTAGTACTTTATATATTTTTGCATTAATATTTGATTTGACATTGATATTATGGACATAATGTTACCTTTCTGCACTTACCAATTGATTTGTACAATACAGTATCCATATAAGTATAATTTATTATAATGTTAATAAAAAGTTTTCGATTTTGGTAAATTGATTATTTTTTTATAGTTTATTATTTTTTGTTTTATAGACCTTAATTTATGTTAATCCTTGGGGGCCCCAAAAATCTCTAGCGCTTCAGGCCCCTCAAGTGTTAAATCCGCCACTGTAATGGACACAAATACACTAAAAACGCATCAACCGCCTTACACAAACATGGAAAAAGAGAAAAACATGAATTTAATTTTAAAGACACAAAAATTTTAACACAAGATAATAATGTCCACAAACTAACAATTAAAGAAATGATTCACATAAAAAAAGAAACAAACTCACTTAACGACAAACAAGACATACAAAACTTAAGCCCAATTTATTATAAATTAATAAACTGAGTTATCAATAAAACTACTTTTAGAAAAACATACATTGATAAATCGTTTCATAATTTTATATACACAAATCAGGCTACCAAACGTCATTTAAAATATGAAAGTTATTAGACAAGATATGTACAAGTAAACATTATTTTAAGGAATTTTAATGTAAGATATTGTATTAAGGAAGTATAACCTTCTTTTTGTAATATTACTATATTTTGCAGGATAATGTTAATGTAGTAATCTTGAAAAGGCTTAAAATATAAGAGCGAAACGTTGAATATTTAACTTTTAATAATTATAAACCTATATACCCAAGAATCCAACAAATAAAAGTATCTATAAATCTGCCAACCTTACACACATAACCTTGAAAACATAACCTTGAAATGCAATCTTGCCAACCTTTTTTGCGGCCTTGATCTTGAAAAAACTTGCGGGGGCGTGGAAGTTCTGGGAGGTGGTTCCAGAACACTCATATTATCCCTACTCATGATTCTATGAGTAGTTTTAATGCAACTACTGATTGTTGAGAACTCCTTCTTCACAGTCTTTACCGTTCAGTTTGGAGAGTGTTTGCAATTGATCGTTTTCACTGTTAATAGATTGTGGGGAATGTGTAACTTTCTATAGTCGTTGTAGATAAAACATTTTAACTACCCTAATATTATTAAGTATTTGCTTATACCGAAAGTTAAGTAAATCTTAAGTTAAAAATCCAAACCTGCCCAAGCGTACTTTCTATGATCAATTGAGCTAAAAAAGTTTTTAATCAAATCCGCGCCCAAAAACTTTATGTTGCCATTGGTAGAGGTAGTAATGCATCTACAATGTATAAGCATAAATTGACAAGCAAATTTCCGCAAAAATTCATGATTTGACAAGCCATAGCTCACGTGGTTTAAAAAGCGAGGGGTTCATTCAGGAGTACCTAGAAAAACTCCTACTACCATTTCTACCTCGACATGCAGTGCTTGCTTTTTTGGCCAAATCTATCCGCATGTCATTACGGAAAAAAGTAAAAGACTTTTATGCAGCCAATAATGTACATAAATATTGTACCAAAAGAAGGGAACCCACAAAATGTCCCCAGATGTGCCAAATTAAACGTTACTAGACTTACAAAAAAATGAACCTAAAAAAACTGACGGCCGTATTTACAATTGCTGATTAACTATAATTGGATGTTAAATATCATAGATACGATTGTTTCAACAAATGTATCTATGACAACTAACACCCAGTTGTAATCAGCGATTGTGAATACCGATGTAAGTCTAACTAAACCTTCTGTACAAACTTTAATTGAGGTGATAGTCGGGGCGATCACATTATAAGGGGAGTTGAAGCGAATACAGAGCAAATACGACTATTAACTTCTCAGCTATGACAACCCCACCTCCAAGTTGGTATAGGCCGGGTCTCTACTTTCAGGTAGAGTCGGTCGGTGCTTGTCAAGCCTTAGCTATGGTAGGGCGGGGTAGCTAACTTTTAAGATATTCTAGGCAGACCTAGGACCCAAGACCCTACCACACTTGAGGTTGAACTCGTCCGAGCAGCAAGAGTCCGCACGCTGGACAAGGGGCATGGAACTTTCTGGGGGGCGGACCCTAACGGACGAACACGTAAATAGCTCAGGCACTAGCCTGGAGAGCGAGTTGACGGTGGATAGGCAACCTCAATCCCACCAGTATAAACTGGTAGCTCTTACAATAGTGAGTGACTCTCTAATTGAGCGTAACTCAATTCATTGACCTCACGCGGGCCATGGCCATAAAGTTGAACGCTGGTAGACCATGTTAAACACATCTGGGCATTTATGTATTCACACTACCTGTTACTTATTAAAGAAGCCACACTTTACGAATTTATTTAATTGCACTCTACTAAAACGATGTAACTGTCTTTTCATTTTACAGAGGTGATTTACGACAAGCTATAATTTACATTATTCTGGTTACGCAGCTATCCTTCTACTGCATTCCAACAAACTACGTGGTTGATGAGGTAAACAAAAAAAACTTTTACACACATTTATTTTTTTTATTTATTGTTGCACAAACAGTATAGTAATCTGCATCCAGCAGTTTTTGTTTTAAAAATATCTTTAAAGCAACAATTTCCACTACTTGATCATTCCAGTAATCTAATTACAGTAGTGTACATATTGTACAAACAACATACATTGTATAAAACATTTCCATGTATTTTGAAATTGTATATATCTAAATTATAAATCCATAAGTATGTAAATATACCGTTCAACTTTTAGTACTATGCAAATATACGAGTGGGTATTCTGCGCATTGATAAAAGGTGGTAACAGAGTTACAAACAAATCCTTCAGGATGTAACTACTAGTTGTATTTATGTACGTTTACATTATTATTATGCAGATTACTTTTCCTAATTAATATTAAACATTCAAAAGTCAGATAAAAATAGCGTTTGTCAAGCATCATTTTTTCTTATTAAAATAGATAAGAACAGGTGTGTAACGAGACAAACAATATCAGCAAGCATGTTTGACCGTCACACATCCCACGCATTCTTCGGCCGGCGAGTTGTGTAGTGAAGAATAGCTGACTGGTAGGAGGGAAATCCAATACCCCGTCGCCCATTCTATTCTAGCATTACTGCTCTATTGTATTATTATCTTTAGTTGAATGCGTAGAATAACCACTCTCACATTTGCCTAGTACTACAAATTGAATGGTATGTGTACCGTAACAATTACGGGGTTGGGTATAATTCTACAATTTTTTTTTTTTATTTGACGCCTACACTACGGGTGAACCAACTGCCAAGGTCATCTGTCCCCCATCTAACATGCAACACGAATACACACATCCATAGTTGAGGTGGCGGAATTTTCCAATTAGAAAAATCCCGTCGCCCCAAGTGGGATTCGAACCCCCGACCCTTGGAACACGAGTGATGCACTGACACCACTCGTCCACCGCCGGCCCAATTCTACAATTATATGACGACTTTAAGTTTTATATTCTTATATACGGTGCTATTAAATTAAAATGCAATATGCTGGTGTAGTTTGTATGTTGCAAATTAAAATAATCATCTCAAACCATTGCATTTACTATATGTTTATGCATCCAATAATACATACGTACTCAAAATGTGCTAGTCGTTTAACCTTTCATTTCAATTAAGGATAATTTAATACTAATTGAGTTTTTTTAAAAATACAAACGTAAATAAAAATGCCATTTATTGTAAAATAAAAAAAAAAAAAAATAAAAAATAAAAAAAAAAAAAAAAATGCAAAACTGTACTTTTTATAACAAACCACGTCTGTTAGTGGTAAAATGCATACGCACTTGTCATAATCAATCAATTTAACTTCGAATTTAACCTAATGAATTGACTTCATTATTTTCAAATGAAATATGGAGCATATTGCATGTTAATTTAATAGCACTGTATACGTAAGAAACCACGGTTACGAGATAGTAACTGTGATCATTCTCTCAAATATTAATAATATAATAATAATAATATATTTATTCACCATGTCTTACAATAAAGTTACAAATTTATATTAATAATATAATAATTTTCTAAATTAATAATATAAATATAACTACATACATTTTTTTGTAAAGTTAAAAATACAATTTATGCATTGGAGACGTATAACAAGAACTTATAGATTAACATTAAAAATTGTTTAATTAGTTTTGTATAAGAACAATATGAGAGTAGATAAGTTGAGACTAATATGTAAAATACAAGGTAAGGATACAACAAAAAAACAAAGGTGGCTAAAGGAAGAAAACGTACCCATAAAAGAGTATTATTGCAATACATTAAATAATTCAAGTATTATTACATACCCATTTGAATTTCGCGGAGTAAGGTTGTGTGCATATGTGTGCACACGCGAGATATCAAGTGCAAATGATAAAAGTTTGACCTAAGGTCATTCATGATATCCGTCAGTATTTATATTTAATATCTGTACTATTAAATATTTAATAGTTAATACTGAATTTAACGTCAATTACATCGCAACTTCTTCTGTTATAAAAACATTTGTACAGGGTGCGGCCAAAATGACCAATATCCCTTATTTTAACAACACACCACACATGCAATCAAATTCAATGGTGTACAACCAAAACGTACCCCTTCAATACATCCCAACAGCGAATCCACGGAGGCTAGATATAAGGAGGACGCTCGCTATTGGGTTTTCCGCAGTTAGTGGGTCCGGTAAACTGAGGATACATCATTTTCGTAAATATGCCGCTAGGGCGACGCTGCGTTCGCTAATGTCCGACAAATGGCGTCTATTTGTAATTGTTTATAATAGCATCACAATAAATAAGTTTTAAAAGTTTAATAGTTGTAATATAATTAAATGTTGTGATGATCATTAAAAAATGGTCAATCGTTGTGTAGTCAAAGGCTGCACAAGTGGCAGTGCAAGTGATCGTAATAAACATAGCAAATTGGGTACGAGAAATACATCATTATTTATTGTGCCACAGGTAACCTAAATTTTTCATTTATAATAAATTATTGATTAAAATATATCTTAATGAAGTTATAAAATGATAAACATAAGCAGATAATTATATTTTTTTTTATTTATTAGCTTAAAAAATGCTTGACTTGTATCTTTTTCTTTTGAAAAATATATTTATTTAAATTACCACAATACATGCTGAGTAAGTGGATTTTTGTGTTCATCTACAAATTAGGTGTTATTTCAAAATAAAAAATTAAATTGTTATTTTTGTCTACCTTGATATCTAAATAATACATCTACGCAGTTCATAAGCTTAAAATTAATTGCAATACTCATGTTTATTTTTTTTATAAAGCATCCTGACCTGCTGGAATCTTGGGAGTCTGGAGTTAATAAAAAACTGGTTCAAAAAAAAATTATGTTTGTGAATTGCACTTCAATGAAAAGGATATCATTAAAAGTGATATCATAAAAACGGCCAATGGTACTGAAGAATTGATAAGGAAAAGATATGCACTGAAACAAGGTGCTATTCAAGCTTTAAATCCCACTAAGTTAAGTGACAGTAGGAGTACTAAAGATGTTAATACTTCACATATTCCTTGTACTGAACCATGTGTGAGTGACCTTAGCAATGTCGTTCATGTAAATCAAAATTGTTCGCAACAAGATATAGTTAATATGTTTTTTAGTTAATTTAAATTTTACTTATTATTAGAATTGTAATAAAAATAATAATAATTATTATTATTCAAAATATAGATTTTTAAATTTTTATTTCTTTTATCAATTAACATATAAATACAATCACTGCATTCCGCGGTGAAAATTTAAAAAACCTGACATTAGCAACATTGACGCGCTCTGGCGAGAGAGTGCGAAAGATGATGTATCCTTCAATTCTCGGGCGCTTGCAACTCATGGCGAGCGTCCTCCTTATAGTTAGCCTCCGTGAGCGAATCCTTGCTACTCGCAACCGATAATGTTACAGCAATCACAGCAACAACCTTCAATGAATTATAGTCAACCCAATATGCATACTACAAACCAAACAATTTATTACTCGCAACAAGATTTCCCACCACTACAAGACACGCAAAATAACTGGAAAACAATGAAACACGGTAAACGATTAAGACCTACAGATGACGATGAAGGCAACTCAAGTCCTAAAAACCAAACGAATATTGGTTAAGCAATAACAGATTCAGTATCTTATCAGAAGAGAACACAATGGAAACAAATGCAAATAACGAAATTCAGAAAAGAGAATCAAAACCACCACCAGTTTTTGTTGCTGGAGTGGAAAATATAAAACCATTAATTGAAGAATTAAATAAAATAGCTGGTGAAAAATATTATTACAAATCACTAAGCAACGAACAAGTGAAAATCGAACCAAAAGATAGTCAGGCATACACTAGTATAATAAAAATGTTAAAGGACAAAAGAACACAATTCCACACATATAAAGACAAACAATTTAGAGTAGTATTAAAAATGTACACTGAAGAAATAAAGAAAAACATATTAGCAACAATTAGGACACGAGGTAACAAACGTATGGAATATCAAACAGCAACGCACTAATGTACGTCTACCTATGTTTTTTGTAGACCTTAAACAAAAGGATAATAATAAGGACATCTATAAGGTGAAACTGCTATTGAATAGCTGTGTTATTTTCGAACCCCCTCATGCAAAACGAAGTATACCACAATGCACTAGATGTCAACAGTACGGACATACAAAGAACTTTTGCCACAAAAACCCGCGATGCGTAAAATACATAGGCCACCATTTGACATCAGACTGTCCCAGAACAGTTAAAAATAAAGATTTTCAATGTGTTAACTGTAAAGAAAATCACCCTGCTAATTACAAGAGTTGTATTGTACATAAGCAGCTGCAACAAAAGCTATACCCAACATTGAAAAATAAAGCAGGACTCGCTGTCAACTGTCATAAATAAACTCGCACCAAACTAATGACATCAAGCAGATACAACCAATGTTAGCAAGCCCACCGAACAGTGATAGTGATGTAACTGAACTGAAGAATATGATGAAAGAACTCATAACTCAAATGGGTACAATGATGAATCTTATCACTACGCTAGTAACAAAAATGAAGTAATGGCTCAGTTACTTAAAATAGGTGTATGGAACGCCAACGGCTTGTGCCAACATGCACAGGAGGTTAACTTGTTTATTAAAAGCCACAATCTACGAGGGTCGTTTTTTTTCAACCTCCGATAGGCTACAAATAAAAGACAAATGTATATAAAAAAGTCATTTTATTACTAAAAGTTTTGTATACTTATGGTTACTTTTCAACATACTCACCATAAAGATTGAGGCATTTGTTGTATCTGCGAACAAGCTTTCCAATACTGTCTTCATAAAATTTTGCCGCCAACGCATTTAAATAAGTCTTGACGTTGTCTTGAAGATCCTCGGTAGTTTGGTGCTGTCCTACTGTCTAAGTACTGTCCTCCTAGCCACGTCTTCGGTTCAGAGAAAAGATGAAAGTCACTCGGTGCTAGGTCGGGTCTGTATGTCGGGTGATCGAAAATGTCCTATTGAAATTGCTCAAGGAGCCGTTGTGTTGCAACAGCACTGTGTGGACGGGCTTGTCATGGATCAGAACAAATTCCAGAAGTCAGCATTTCTCTTTTCTTGTTTTGAACGTCTCTCCGTAAAGTTTCGTCGTAAAATTTTACAATAAACTACCGAGAATCTTCAAGACAACGTCAAGACTCATTTAAATGCGTTGGCGGCAACATTCTATGAAGACAGTATTGGAAAGCTTGTTCGCAGATACAACAAATGCCTCAATCTTTATGGTGAGTATGTCGAAAAGTAACCATAAGTATACAGAACTTTTAGTAATAAAATGATTTTTTTATATATATTTGTCTTTTATTTATAGGCTATCGGAGGTTGAAAAAAACGACCCTCGTAGATATAATGTTAGTGTCAGAGACGCACTTCACTCATCATAGCTATATTCGAATCGAAGATTTCGTATATACACTATAACACTAGACACCCTGATGGCACCGCACACGGTGCTACTGCAATCATATTACGAAACGGTATAAAACATCACGAACTCGAAGGTTACTGCAAATTTCAAGAATACGTAACATCCAGTTGTGAGCAAGTTATTGTTATTATGTAATTCATTTCTGACTAATTTCAAATGTGTTATATCGACGGGTTATGTGATTCTCTTAAAGATTTTGTTTATGTAAATAGATCATTATTATTGAAAATGTTGTGTAATAAACTGTAATAGCTATGTTTTAATCTGCTGTTATGTATTATATATAGTGTAGTCATTGTATTAGATGGTAAGGTGACGTCAGATTAAGTAGTGTGATTATGTAAATAGTAAGTAGTATATAAGCTTTGAAAATCATATTTTTAAGCCAGTTCATGATAAACGTCGGACAGATACAGTCGTCAAATTAATATAATGTAAAAAGTACACTTCCTGATATACGACGAACGAGAACGTATGTAAAGTTCAGTCCTGTAAATAAAGCGACAGAATAAGGTCGTGAAAAGTAATATTGTAAAAATTTAAATAATCTAGTCTTTATTAGACAGTTAAGTTGGTTGATGAATTGAATACGGCGAAAGTGTAAGAGTGTTTATAAGGTTTAAAGGAACCACCTGCAATTTTCAATTTAAAAGTTCTAGCTAAAGTTATTGCTATTCAATAAATCTACGTTAAAACCATAAACTGGTGTTTTATTTAATTAAACAAATACCACAAGTATTCTTCGATTAAGGGGAAAAGTACCCGCAATTAATTAAAACAGAAGTGAGTTGCCAAAATTAAGTGTGTGGAGGGTGTTATATGGGAAATCCATGCAAAGGAAAATCAACCGAAATTGGAATCCAGAATTGGTACATCATAAGGTGACATACGCTGCCAATGGTTTGGATACAAGGACTAGACTAAAAGAAAAGAAGCAACTATATAAAAAATGTAGGAAGTTAATTCCTTTCTGTATCTGTACCTGTGAAAGAGAAGACAATTTTGTGAGGTGTAGTTAAGTGAATTGAACAATTTAGTAATAGTTAAACTTAATTAAGATTTCAATTTTAAAAGTGATTTCAATTTCAATTTGTATATCGCTAAAACCACAAGAATCCACATTCGCCCTGAGATGAGTCTTTCTTAAATTTAATTCTGTTATTTAAGTTATTTAACTGGCGCCCAACTCTCTTACGTAAACTTGAGTTAGTCAAGAACTAACGTAACATTAATTTTTATAACTATTGTATTATTTAAAACTATTAAAAGGTATTTTCTAAACATATAAGAATCTATAAAAGACCAAATTTTCCTTATAAAGTTTGTTCTTCAACTGAATAGTTTTCGAGAAAATGAATTTTAAAGTTTCATTGATTTTCAAGTCCGACTCTGTAACACTAACCTACCTTAATGTACTTTAAAAATATGATACCATTTGTAGATCTGCGTGCCTTTTAAAAATTGTTATTGTATGTCACGTACAAAAGTAATTTACGATATCTGAAAGTCTTAAACGTAAATAAAGTTGTTATTACCTATTAGTAGGTCGAAATATGATCTGCTGTTGTAGGTATGCTTTATTTGTGTTGGTATAAACAGATGTTCTAATAAAACATGGAGCATTTACACCTAACGGTAATTACGTAATTAGTAGTTATGGAAGCTTTATTTTATAGCATATGGGTTATTTTGTTAAAACATAACATTATCTACACAAAATATTTTATTTTGGTCAATCCGTCAACTTACAACAATAATCAGGTGTAATTAATTTTTGCACAAGTGTTGTCATATTTTCTTCAACGATTTGAATGTAGATTAAAAATGCCTGCCTGAAGGAGCACATTTAAGGAACTTTGTAAAAATGCAGATGACAATAGTGTCTAAAAACTGGCAATTCAATAAACAGATCACAAAACTTTTCAAAGGAATGCGGTATTATCCCTTCTGCGAATTGTTAGTATTTTGTTAGATTTATTTACAATACTAGTAAAGTTCTTTTCATAGCGGTAGCCTTTCATGTAATTCCGTAAATCTGTAAAAGCCTATTTGCAACGTGCAAGAAATGTCAGAAAACAAGGACTAGTACATCTTGCAAATGAACTCTGTATTCTGTATTGTCACTGTCACGTACTATTTATGTTTAAGAAAATAAAATAAGGCTTTAGGGATTTTAGGAAGGAATCTTTATGTACTTCATTAGTTGAAAGTGCAAGTTCCGTGTCAATACATGTATCACTTGCTACTTTGCGCCACAAAAAGTTTCAGGTATTCGGAGTGTGAACACTGGAAATAGTGTTTTACTTGTGTTTAGTGTGTTAATAGGTGTAATTATTATTAGTATTTGTACATTATACCGGGTGATTGCGGTAACCATATTCTAATAATATTTTTTCGATCCAAGACTATACAGATATAATATTCATGTACGGTGAATGCAATTATAATTTTGCAGAAACTCAAAGGGTGTATGCTGAACGGTTTCCAAACTGTCGGCAACCTTCTAGAAATACAATCATGCAGTGCGTGCAACGATTCCGAGATACGGGAAATGTTGTGCCGACATTTGAAGGACGTGGCCGAAATAGACGTTGCGACGTTACGCAAGCGGAAGAACCGATTTTGGAAATGGTAGAAAACGACCCTACCCTTAGTACACGTCAAATTTCCCGAGAAATTAATATTTCACATAGTACTGTGCATCGCATACTCCGGGAGAATTTATTGTATCCTTACCATATTCAGAGGGTGCAACATTTAAGGGAAAATGACTTTCCCTCTCGCCTGGAATTCTGTGAATGGTTTAGACAGGAAGATACGCGACAACCAAATTTTTGTGAAAGAATATTATTTACAGATGATGTTTTACCCGCGACGGCATTTTAAATTTCTACAATTGACCCAGTGCTGGTTTCCAATTCCGGTTGATTTTCCTTTTGCATGGATTTCCCATATAACACCATCCACACACTTGATTTTGGTAACTCACTTTTTTATTTTAATAGCTGGTACTATTTCCCTTTTTCGAAGAATGTTAATTATAACTGTTTATTTACAAATAAAACACCAATTTATGGTTTTAACGTAGATTTATTGACTAGCAATAACTTTAGCTAGTAATTTACTTTAAAACGTGGTTCTTTATACTCTTATATATACTTTTACAATTTGTAACTTTTTACACTTTTGCCGTACTCAATTCACCAACCAACTTAACTTGTCTATTTAAGATTAAACTATTTAAATTTTTATGCACAGATGCATTATAATTAGACTATTATTGCTAGATTTATCGGAACATAACTGTCTCTTTATGCCCCAAGGGCCTCTTTATGATCCGACGGGCAATAATGAAACGTCAATTAAATGTCAGAGCTGTATTTGTAGAACTTGATTGGTGCTTAATATAATTTGTAAACTTATCACCAATGAAAATAAGCTGAAATTAAGTATTTTAGATAGTAACTATAATAACGTATTTCGTATATAAGCACATAAGTATACGTACAGCGGCTTGATGTAACCTACGTACTCATTTAATTATGTTTTTTACACAATAATAGATTTGAGATAAAAACAATCTGTGCATAAAATAGTGTATGCATTTCGGGCATAACTTGCTTTTATGGCCCTACAGCCTTTTCCTAGCCTTCGGCTGACGCCTCGGGCTAGAAATAACGCTTCTGGCCATAAAAGCTTCTTTATGCCCTTAATACATAAATAACTATTACAATATTATTTTTTAACGACTACTCTGTCGCCGTATTTTCTAGACTGCCTATTTACATTGTACTATTTTATCTTACACGACTTTACTGCGTCGCTTTCTATCAGTAAGTGTCTAATTACATTAATACTATATTTCTTACACGACTTTACTGCGTCGCTTTATATCAGGAAGTGTTCCTTTACATTAGTATTATTGTCTTTAACACGACTTTACTGCGTCGCTTTATGTCAGGAAGTGTCTTAAAAATATGATTTTCTAAGATTATATACTATTTACTATTTACATAATTATATTACACAACTTGACGTCACCTTACCATCTAATACAAATGACTACACTATTTACAAACAAAATAGCAGATTAAACCATAATTATAACATTTGACTCAATCTATTACAGATTAATTACACAATGCTTTTACGCAATAATAACGATCTATTTACATGAACAAAAACCTTATGAGAATCACATAACCCGTCGATGACTCATTTGAAATTATACTCATAAATAAATTACATCATAACAATAACTTGCACACAACTGGATGTTACGTGTTCTTAAGAAATCGGTGAATAAACTATTTGATAATAAATAAAGAAACATGGATTATTTAACCCCACATTGATTGTATAATCAATGACACACCATTAAATAACTTAAAATTATTTTTAACTGGAAAAGTTACTTGTGGGTGTGTACTAATTTACTTGTGGGTTAATAGCAGTCAACTATTAATTTTGTTTTCACATATAAAGTACCCACGTATTAAATGACACAATAATGTGTCTTTATATTTTGTTCATTTATATTTGACGGACAAACCGATGGTTTCTTTTCCTGTAGTGGCTTTTCAAATGAATTTTGAACCCTACAGGTGGCATCATAATTATATTTTGATGCTAATATTAATTCCGGCCGAGTATATAAGGCTGGATCGTGTGTAATGGGGTTCATAAGCAGCTGACCCTACCGGACGATAGCCAATAGCTTGAAACAGCTGTAGTAGGGTGCTGCTTGTGAATCTCATTACACACATAATTTACTTGTGGGTTAATAGCAGTCAACTATTAATTTTGTTTTTTTTATAGATATATTATATTTCTTCATACAATAAATTAAAAGATATTTGCAATCATGAACATCATTAATTTGCAACATTAGTAATCTCACAATCCTAAAAAAACTAGAACAGGAGTGATTTCTAAACTTGATTATTGTTTCTAGCCTTATATGGTGAAACTCCATAATCATGAAATAAATAGAAGATTTAGAAAAGAAAGCTCTGTGTATTAAGAATCTGCAAGCTGTTAGTTTATGTGCTTTGTGGTGACAGGATTTCCAAGTTTCACCTCAAATGTCGTATGAGCAATAAATACTTCTTGCATTTCCTGAAATAAACTGATGGTCTGCATCTAAATCAAGCTTATTTAATAACGATAATTGAATAATGGCGATTGGAGGAGGCTATTATAACCTTGAATAATTCTTGGGTTACATGAACGTCCTTTGCATGGCGTCGGCAACTAATCAAAATCGCCATGTTACTGTGGTTAATCAATTTTGATAGGTAATTACTGAAGAAATGAAAAAGACTGCATAAGAAGAAGCAGCTTATCCAACGAGCATAGGCTCTGTTGACAGACAAGGTATTCCATTAATCACTGTAGTGGTTGATGGAACATGATGAAAAAAACCGTTTTCTTCTGCGAGTGCAGTGTTCTGTCGCAGAGGGTGTGGAAAATAAATATTGTGTTCATTGTGATAGAAAAACAAAATTTCAATGAAGAAAATCCCACATGTACTAGGAATCTTTCTGGGGTTTCTTCGATCATGAAGCCAGAGTTTAGTCCAAGAATCTTATTTGAATTAGATTATCAACGCCAATTATCCCAATTATCAAACGCCAATTATCCCATATATGAACATACTTGAGTATGTTCATGTATGGGATAATTGGCGATGGAGCAGTAGTACCTAAAGTAAGATACTCGAATCCATGCTTTATGTAACAGTGAATTCAGGAACCATCGTCTCCGAAATTGTTCGAATAAGTTGCAATCCTTGGCTCAAGATACGAGTAAACCATTTCCATGCAAGGAGAGCAAATTGGTGGAGTCGAGATTACTGCGTTTACGAGCAGCCGTAAAGAGGCAAATGAAAATAACACACATTTTTAATTTCCGCGTTGCCTTCTGGAGCCTTCTTATTTTTGTGTTTAATACCCCCTTTGCGGCTGCTTTTAAACGCAGTAACCTCGACTGCACTAATTTGCGCTCCTTGCATGGAAATCTACTTAGATTTACACGTATCTTGAGTCAAGGATTTCAATTTATTCAAATAATTTCGGCGACGATGGTTCCTGCATTCAGATTTCTCTACTGTTACATTACCATAAAGCCTGGGTTAGAGTATCTTACTATAGGTACTACTTCTCCATCGCTAATTATCCCATACATGGACATACTTGATTTAAATTCTTGGACCAAGATATCCGGCTCCATGCTAGAAGAACCCCCAGAATAATTCTTACCACATGTGGGATTTTCTTCGTTGAGATTTTATTTTTTCTATCACAATGAACACAGTATTTATTCTCCACACGCTCTGCAACGGAACACCGCACTCGCAGAAGAGAACGACCGTTTTCCTCATGTTCCATCAACCACTACTACCTTGTCTGTCAACAGAGAGAGCCTATGCTGTTTGCATCTGCTGCTTTCTCTTCAGCAGTTTTTTTTCATTTCTTCAGTAGATCCCTCTTGAAATTGATTAGCAACAGCAATATAGCAGTTCATGTAACCAAAGATCTCTTCAAAGTTTTAATAACCTCTACATGAATCAACTTTATTTGGATTGGGAACATATAATTTTTATTGTAGGTAATACAAGAAGTATTTATTTCACAAACAGCATTTGAAGTGAAATTTAGAAATCAGTCCTTCCCTAGTTTAGTTTTTCAGGATTACTAGAGTTGCAGTTAAACTGTTGTCCATGATTGTAATATCCTTTAATTTACTACAATATATGAATGATCAATTACAATCTCTTAGATGAGCTTGGCCCTTAGAATATAAAACTATAGGAAGGAGCGTAACTACCCGATGCAATGAACAAAAGCGACGGATATGACGTTACACTGGCCGCCATTAGACACCATCTAAATCTGCTTTTCTCGCAAATTCCGACAAATACAAAGAAGGGAATTACATTTCATAAATAAGTATTCGTTTTTTAAAATATTAAATATAACATTTATATTCTAAGATTAATTTCAAAATACCATGTTTTAAAATTGAGGTTATGTAGTTTATGTGCGCATTTTGAGACAGTGAGAACCGCCAATGAAAATATCTCATTTCAAAACCGGAAACTCCTACTCGGCCATATTGAGACCCCATCCCGGTCGTATGTGGTAGATATTTATGTTCCTTACTAAAGTAAGGCTTGGCCTTACGTACTCAATAGGAAGGGAGAAATAAATAAAAAATCTTATATTTAATGAATGTAATGGTATATTTTGTAACGAGGTTAGAATGGAAATTCGATGCTAGTGGAAGGATCCGAATGCGAGCTGAAAGCGAGCGATAGGAACCACGAGCATCGAATTTTCATTCAAACCGAGTAACATAGCGTGCTTTCTTCAAGACCACAAGAAAACTTAAACTTAGCAGTATTTACAATTTGAAAACAAGCATAATAACTTTAAAAAGTTTGATAGTTAATGTAAACAAAGAAATCAAGCATAACCGTTTTTGTATTATACTGTTACAGAATATTCATTCCATATCTAGTGATAGAATGAAATACAAGCAAAATACATAAGTAGGGTAGTGTTTTAGAATATTTATTTACAACAAGAGTTATAATATTAAGTTTTTATTATCAAAATTAATTTCAGAATTTACAAATTCCATAGTGGTCGTGGAGAGAAAATATTTGATGTTTGTCCGACTGCCGAAACTGGCTATGTCGCCATTTTCAAGGTGACAAGTATAAATTTGCAATCAAATTAAATTAGTCCAGAGAAGAGCATGCTAAATCTTAAATTACCAACAACTTATATATAAAACTATACAAAACAATTTAATTAAATTAAATATTTTTTACATTTATTAAATATGTGGAAAAGATTAAGGGGTCTTTTTTATTTAATCCAACTTTCCTTTAATTTATAGTTTGAAGAAATATAATACTATATCTAGAAATCTGATTCCTTGCATATGGGCAGGACTTCCATGTTCCACGCTATCAAGTTCATTGCAAGCATATAAAAAACAGAAATTAAGAATCAAAGGAAACTACCAACATCTAAAAGAACTAATGTAGACTTCAATTCAATTCCCAGTAATTCGGAAATTGAAAGTCTTTTTAAAATTCCAATTCAATGAAGTCAGTTTTAATTAAATCCATGAACTTACCTTAATTTTATTTAATTTAATACAATTCAGTCCATTTTAAATTTTGATTTTTAGTTTACACAAGTTTGTTGCAGATAAAACGATAAATTAGGTACCTGTCAGAAAATCAGAAAACAAGTTGGAGAATATCCTTTATTAGTCTCAACTTCTTGTAGGACCTAAATAAATTATGTAAATTGTTATTTACTTAATTAAAATATGATCAAAGTCTAAACGAATTGTTCGTGATAAATGATGAGTTTGTAGAAAAATATGTTACTTATCTTCTTAAATAAACCCTCTTTTACCTGGAAATCTTTTTCATAACAATGACACCCTTCAGTCACAATAAGATTATAAAACTTACCGGACCCAGAAAATCATTTCATAGTAGAAAGACTCTTTCTAAAAGAGGACAAATAATTATATTTTTACTGCACAGAATTAGTTTCAAATAATTCCGAATTAATTTAAAAATGGATCAAAGCTGCTGAAATTTGTAACAATTCCGTTTGACGAACAGATTTGAGGACAGTTTTATTGACATTTAAAAATTGCAATTTGCAAATTTTACTTAGGTCATATTTTAGAAACCATCACGGAGAAACCGTATCAAAATGTGATATTTACAACGATTGGCGTTTTAAAATTAGCCAGGGCGATAAATAAGTTTTAAAACTTTATTTAATAACAGTTGTGTTAAGTACTTGACAAAGGCTGACGTTTCAGTTTATCCCTCTAATAAAATTCTGTCCTAACATTAACAAGAGAAAGTGTCTATTGGTAACTTTGAAGGTTACTAGTATCCATTTTTTTCTATAGACCCTAAAAATAGCGAGCTACGCTTTCTTGTTTATTAACAGCAACATTTTTCATAATGTAGGCATTATTTTACCAAAAGAAATGTTCAATTTAATCACAATTTGAAAAAAAATTTTGTTCAAACCGCTTGTCACTAAAATTCGTTTTCTTTTGTTATTGCATTTTTATTGTTAAAAATTAGGAACATTTCTTGAGGAAAATAATGTCTACATATGAAAAGTGTCGAATCAGCGCAAAAATCTTGACGATATCTCTTATTTGAAATATAATTCATACAATTTGAATGAATGCAATTCACAAGGCCCATTATCATCTGAGAGATCGTTGTTTGATATTTCGATTAATGTGTTTACCGTTTCTCACCTAACTCGCAAATTCCCTTTAATTGTTATCAAGCTGTAGTATGTAATATCTTACTTTTTCTGATCTTATTATTCTAACTAGTTCATTTCTCAAACTATAGTAGTTAATCCAAACTTGAGGATCACTAGTAGTTTTATTCCGATATGCTTTATTCAGTTTTATTTGCATTTTTTAACGTTATTATTAAACCATGGCTTTAAATTACTTCTAATATTGTATGATTTAAGTATCTAATAAATTGACTATATTATTACGAAAATTATCAATAATATTATTAACATTGTAAAACGTATTACACGTTTTTTACATTTCTTTGTTTTGTATTGTTTTGTTCACAAATTTGTTTCCGGTGTATTTTAATACGCATCTTATTCAAATAAAGAAATTTTTAATAAGCTAGGAGATCTTATTTCCCCAAAGTGTTTGTAACTCTGAAATACACTGTAAAGCAGGCGACACTGTAAGGATGTCACAAGATCGGCAGAATTTTTGCGGATGTCAGAAGAAGCATTAAATAAGAATGTATATTTGATATACACCGGATGTCAAAGAGATAGGACGAAAATTATTTTCAATTTCTGTATGGTTTAATTTTCTTTTTTGCAACGATACCCGCTCCTCAATTCTAAAAAGTCATATTTTTATTTTGTCTGTATTCACATTCTTTAGGGTGGATGTCGTAACGTCAAAATTTTTACTGTCCAACAACGTACTTATTGTCCAATGGACAGATTGTAAATATCGTGGTGTTTAAAAAAAAGTATTATTACAGTATTAAATATAATATAACTACAGATTAATTTTTTAACATTATTTTAACCCAATAGTAACCACACAGTAACCAATAAAGATTCGTTTCAGGCATCAAAGGTGGCAGATGCGGTTTATTTCTCAAACTGGTATTCTTACCATTTACCATCCTTAAGAGTTTCGGTGTGTTTAATGATTCAGAATGCTCAACGAGAAATTTCGATAAAAGCTGGTGGTCTGGTTACAATGAATGCGACAACTGTACTGAATGTAAGTTTTTACAATATAGAGATTATTGAATGTAAGTTCTATATACTACATGAATTTTGTTTTTATTATCCTTTAGACAACTGTTAATAATTACGACTAATAACATTGATCTATGCATACTATGAGGCTTATATTTGGTGTTGCAGGTACTGAAAATCTCGTGGTCTGTCTGTTCAATACTGAAAGGTGTGGAATCAAAGTAAATATGGAAATGAAAGCACAAAGAAGTTCTTTACTGCACCAAAAGTGCTAAGACACGATGCAAACAATTTTTTCATGCACGTTTATTCATTTATTAAGCACTGCGTTGTTTCATGCAATGTACAAGAGTTAACTAATATGTAATAGTTTTGTTCTCAGACATTTAAATGTTAAATACACATAAATTTTAATTAATCCTGAGTTTGTTATTATTCACTTAGCTTACCAGTCTTATGTGTACAAAATATCCATTAATATTAACATAATTTAAAATAAATCTTCAGGTTGGTGCAGAAGAAGAGCTGCAGAAATCGGAATTCGCAGAACTCCAAGTAGAAGAAAGACATCAATCTGTAAAAAAATGTTTATATATAAGTTTTCCAGGTTACAAATATGCAAATTGCAAGACGTCAAAGCTAGGTCTCATTTTGAGTTTGAGAAATGGTGTTTTAAATAGAATCATGGCTAAAATGCAAATCAGACAGAAAAGTGAAGAAAACGTATTTTTGATATTTTAGTAAAGGTTTCGAACGCCTAAACGGTTACTTCAGATTGTGCTTCGAAAAAAGAATCGATCAATAAAACAAAGAAAGGGATTTTCAATCATTGATTAACTTCAAGTGGAAGCAAATGAGGAAATCAAGTGCATACAGTTACTGAACAAATCTATTAAATCCTAAACCTAAACTTAATTAAATCTATGGTAGTTAAGTTGCAGTTATAGTTAATCAGATATTGGAAATATATACAAGCTAAATTCAATACAAGGTCTGACAAACCCGTACCATGGTACGGGGTTAAAGAAAAGAAAGCTGATAAACACATACATTACACGTGGATACTTAAGAGCATTACTGTAACGTTCTTTTTAAATAATACTAAAGATGCTCTTTTAAGTGTTTATTAACAAGACAAATGTTAACAAAAACTAAGGTTTAAACTCAACTAATTAAAAACACAAATTATGAACTATCAACGAACTTGAGCTAATCTATCTACAGGCTATTTATTTATTTAATTAATTACAATATTTATTTTGAATACACAGATATAATACACTGCAAATATATTTACTTACGTTACGCGTTTCAATTAGCTATGCTCTTCTCTCACGCGGTCGGCCTTATATTTATGTGTTTTGCGTGTTGCCGTCCCGAACGTTCTGGATATCACTAGATAGATATCTGCTATCGCCTACAGTCTCACCCTTCTCGCTTATCCCGTTCATTACATTACTTTAACAGAATTGTTCGATGTAAATGTCAGTTTGTTTCTCGGAGAAGGTGACATTTTTAGTCATTTCATATCAGGCTCAAAAGGACAACATTCGTATAGCAGTGACTGTTCCCTTTTGCTCCACATGCACATTGCCCTGCATAATGTAATTTCAAAAACTATTTTTATATTATAATAGGGTAATTAATAGACAAAATCACTTTTAATTGGGAATTATTACCTTTCTCCTTTAAGCAAACATAATTTCCCAATAGCTAGTTGAGGAGTCGGAATAGTTAAGGGAGACTGGGGGCGATTTCGACAATGGTCTATTTGGCTGACCTTTGTAAAAATCTCGTTTAAGTTCTGTATTTGCGGTGTTGGGTACAAATGAGCAGCGATGAAATCAAATAATGGATAGAACAAATTGAAAACATTTTTATTTAGATTTTCGGTTTACGCCAATCTTCTAAAACCTGTCCTGGATAAAGATATGAACATATTCGACTTCGCGGGATGATTCTTTATTGTGAGTAACGCTTAGGACTTCCGCAAAAGCTGCGCCTATCTCGTCACCAGTTTAGTGAAATCCCAGAAATTTCAGATTGTCAGTTTTGTGTTTTAAAGTTTTAGTATATTATCGTATCGTCGTGTAGGTTTCGGCTTAAACCTGTAGGTGGGGATTAAATATTCCTATACTCAGTTTGCAAGTTTTACGTTTATTATTTTGGTTAATTTTATGCCAATGTGATAAATAATCAACAAATTAGTGGTATAATTTTGTCCTCTGAATAGTGAAAGATTTGTGAACTCGTTTTGGTGGGATAACTTTACCTGTTAATATTTATTAATAAACTTGAGTGTATTTTGTGGAAAGCCTGCTAGAAGTTCATAATAAAAATTCAAAAACCTATCATATTCAATAGCAATCAAGTACAAGCTTTTAACAATGCTAAAAATGCTTTAATCAATGCTACACTACTAACACATCCTAAACTCGACGCTCCAATTAGTATTGCAGCTGATAGTTCATCTACCACAATTGCAGTACTCCAGCAGCAGGATAATGGCATGTGGAAACCATTAGCATTTTGTTCACGTAAACTTACCCCTACGGAACAAAAATACAGTGTTTTTTCACGCGAACTTTTAGCAATTTACTTTTCGCTAAAGAAATTCCGGTATTATGTTGAATGCAGAGACTTTCATATATATATATACTGACCATAAACCTTTATGTACGGCAATAAAGAACAATAGTGATGCATACTTGCCACGCGAATTTCGTCAACTTGAATATATTTCCCATTATACTAGTGACATTAGACATATTCAAGGACAACAAAATATTCCCGCTGACGCGTTAACAAGTTAACGTTAACTTATTCATATGCAAAATTCTTCAATTAATTACGAGGAAATTTCTCGTACCCAACAAACGGATAAAGAACTACAACATCTTCGAGAGTACAATAATTTCAATTTGATTCAAATTCAAAATCCCGGGCAATCAACTATTTGGGCGGATGTAAGCAAGAAAAGTCCCAGACCTTACGTTCCTCAACAATTTCGCTATAAGTTGTTTCAACAACTACATAATGTAGCGCATCCTGGTATCAGAGCTTCAAGGAAAATGATTTCCCAACGTTACCTATGGTCTTCTATGAACCAAGATATAAAAAATGGGTTATTTCCTGCACTGATTGCCAACGCCACAAAGTGATTCGTCGCACGAGAGCTCCTCTACAACCAATTATAGAACTAGATCAACGTTTCCAAAAAATTCACCTTGATCTAGTACATTTGCCACCTTCAGATGGTTATAAGTACTTATTGACCATAATAGATCGCTTCAGCAGATGGATAGAAGCTATTCCTTTAAGGGATGCTACGCCAACTACAGTAATAAATTCTTTTGTCAACACATGGATAACACGCTTTGGAATCCCCCATTATATAACAACAGTCTATGCTCAAATATGTCATTCTTATTTATGGAAGCATTTCACAAATACATTAAGAATAAAACACATTACTTGCACCGCGTATTATCCCATAAGCTAAGGGATAATTGAGAGATTCAATCGTACACTCAAACAGGCCATACGCACCAGTGGTATATCTTCTTGGTTAAAGAACCTACCATGGGTATTACTTAGTCTACGAGCTACGATAAAATCCGAACTAGATGTTTCACCTACAGAAATGTTGTACGGAACTGCACTTCGTTTACCCGGAGATTTCTTTGAAGAAAAGAAACCCGACGAAGATTTCCGCATACCTCAATTTCTTCGTAAATTGAAATATCAAATGCGCACTCAGAAGTTTTTTTTACAAGGACATATAAATCAAATTCTTTCGTTCCCAAAGAATTGCATAACTGTACACATGTTTATGTTAGAAACGATACCACAGATAAACCTAACAGATGCACAGCCAAATGGGGTCAAATGCGCTTGCTTTTTAGTTGCAGTATTTTTCGACAGAGTGCGCTACATATAGAATTTTAAAGAAAGAAACAGGTTTTGCACGAGTGAATATTTGAATTCCATCCAAGAGAAGAAAAAAGTTTGAGACAATTTCTTTAAATATGCAATATGGAATAAAGTGGAATCTATGTAATAAATAAATTCATTATAACCTTTCTAATTAATTTTTTTGTTAAATATTTTGAAAAATTGATATTAATTAACACAAAAATTAAATTATTATAATTTTATATACGTAGTTATTACAGTTGATGACAAAGATTGATTTCTTATTACCAGTTAACTCCAAACTTAATTAAGGGCCGGTATTATAAAACTTTTTACCTCCTAGATAAAATTTACTTTGAGAGTAAATTAATTTATTCTGTCAATTTGTATATGAAATTGACAGAACAAATGAATTTACTCTCAAAGTAAATTTTATCTAGGAAGTAATTATCAAGTTAACTACAAAGTATTTATTATGGTTAATAAATGCAAAAATATTGTTGCAATTAACATAGAACATAAAATTATTCAAATTCACCATTGTCATATTGTGATGATATTTTTCAGTGTAGAGCTGATTTTAAAACTGAATAAAAACTATAAAGTTATGCTGATAATGCTTGATACAACAAAATAAAACCAATAAGATACGTTTGAGTTGCGTTTTATTAAAAATATATAATTTTTGTGAAACCGTACGCGAAGTAAACACAATACAGGCCGCAAAATGCAATTTCCAAGTAACTTACAATTAGTACCACAGTTCAGATAAATAACGTTTTAAAAAGAAAAAAATTTGGGAAAAGCTGAAAATTGATATATACGCTTAAAATGTGGTGCTGAGAAACGTATCACATCTCCTCATGCGTGGGTGATCAAGGTCCTTTGATGCATGCATAATTCTATCTAAAGCACTAGGTATACATACACATGAATGAGCCTTGATGGGTGATGAGCCGGCTGCGCCATCTTGGAAAAATGGCGGACAAAATTACTTTTTCGCTAATATTTCAGAAAGTATTAATTTTATGGGCATCAATGATCCGAATGAAAATGTAGCTGACAACATTCCCCACAATTTAATTTTTTATCGAACCTCGTACGTTCAATAGTTTCTGAGATAGAATTTTTTTTAGCAACTGTCATTTTTTGACATTCCGAATAGTGCCGTTTTTTGCGCGTTTTTCGTAAATATTTCAAATTTGGCTACTCCTACGTACAAAATGGATTTTATAAACGTTAACGAGAATTAAATTTCCTACAAGAAAGTTGGTTATTGAACGTCGCGCAGCTATTTTCGGATATATGATTTTGTAATAGTATATTAAGTATCAAGAACAGTAAGGACAGTTTAACGATCAACGACAATATTGGAGGAGATCGGTAAACTCCTTACTGTTTGAGATGCTTATACTATTTTTTGTACGACCATTATGAATACAAAGGTATTAACTAAGGAAATATCCCCGAAAAAAATAGATTTAAGATAATTTATTGTTGCCCTGTATATCCACCAAACATTAAGTAGGTTTTGTCGTTACCATGGATACGTTTGTAATTACTATTATTTTTGAATGTCACGATATTTGTCAAACTCGTGAGAATGAGTGAATCTGAAAACGAATATAATTGGGATATTGAAGAGGCCTGAGCAAATTTAAATAAACAACATACATTTTTTTAAATAGTCCAATTATTTAGAAAATAAATGATTTCTCGCGAAAGAAACATCTAAAGATCATGCATTTATTTTATAAATTACATATAATTTACTTACCGTTCTGTTTTTGACAGAACTGAACGGTAAGTAATTACTTACCGACGCGTTTTTGCTTAGCAACCAGTAAATATAACCTACTGTTCTAAAACCAAGTATGGTAAACAATCCGAAATAGCATGGTCGTACAAAAAGAAAATTGTTATCACGAATGTTATGAGAATTACATATTTTGACCACTAGTAAATAAAAAACGGTTAGTCCGACATGGCTAATTCCATGCCAAATCACATAATTTAAAAACATATCTCAGATTTTGTTTCTCAATTTTTTTCCTTGCATTGATACATACGAAATTATATTAAATTAATTTTTTCAGAATTTTTGGATGAAAATGGCCGAAGTAGAAATTTTTTGAAAAATTTCGATTTTGATGCAAATTCTGCTACCAGAACATCATCTTACCAAAATTGTCATAACTCTTGTTTTATTTCTTGAGTTATCTGGCTCATCCAGGTGTCTATTCAAGCTAGTTTCTGGATCTTTCAGAGAGGCTGATACTTTTTTACTCTGCAAAGTCGTTGCATGTTTCTTGATATAATCTGAAAGATCCAAGCACTACTTTTTCGGAATGTCGAAAAATGACAGTTGCTAAAGAAATTCTATTTCAGAAACTCTGGGACGTACGACGATTAATAAAAAAGACAATTATGGGGAATTTTGTCATCTACATTTTCATTCTGAACGTTGATGCCCGTAAAATTAATACTTTCTGAAATATTAGCGAAAAAGCAATTTTGTCTGCCATTTTACCATGATGGCGCAGCCGGCTCATCACCTACGCATGGGGAGTTTTGATGGTTTTTAGCACCACTTTTTAAGCCTATATACCAATTTTTAGCTTTTCCCCAATTTTTTCTTTTATATTGCTGAAAATGATTTAATTTACCTGGGCTACCGTATATCCAACAGTATTGAACAAAATTAAATCTTACTGGCAATTGACAATTAAATTAATTAATTGTGACTATTTTTTATTTTGCATGATTACAACTAATTAATTGTTAGTCGATCTGGAAATTAAAAATTAATTAATTGTTAGTTGCTCCGACAATTCACAATTAATTAATTGTTAGTTAAAATTATTGATTGTAATTGTCATTGCAATTAACAATTGATATTCATTATGATGACAATTAACCTGATATTTATTAAAAAGATGGCAGATTGCTATATAATAATGCATCCCTTAAATAATCAGATGTTTTTTATTTGTAACTACAGCTGGGACATACGTTTTCTTATTAAAAGCTTTTTACGATTTATATTTTTATAGAGATTGTGCAGATAATACATTTTTAATAGTTTACAAAGTTTATTTGTGCACCCAATATTACAATACATGCATAAAGATATTTCAATTGCTCTTTTTATTTATAATAGGGTTTGTTTAAAAGTCTGGGACAAAACTGAAATGCGATCTGCTGGTATTACAAAATACTAGAAGGATCTTCATAGTTATTTTCGACGAACAAAAAGTTCGTCTCTGAATTCGTTAAGTCTGTCTGTCGGTCTGTCGCCTTTTTCCCTGTTGACTTTTTTGAATTTTTCTTGGAAAATCTCTTTTTTGGAATCTTATAGTACATTGGATTCTAAGAAACTTTTGGTTGAAACATTCTTTTGTATCTCTTCGGGAAAGTGGTCAAAATGACCACCGACAATTTCCGTAAATTTTTGAAAAATGAAAAATTTTGTATTTTTTAAATTTACGAAAAAATAAACATTTTTAGCAACAAAAAAATTTTTGCTCGTCATGGCAATGTCGTGTTGAGGCCCAGTCGGGGCCGCATCTAGTGGGATATTTAAACCTTGGCCGGTCCGTACAATAGAAATTTTCCAATCGCTTTGCACAACACACTTTTTGCCCGGATTCCTGGTTGCAGAGGATAAACCGGGCTCTCTCACTGATGAGCTCTCTTTTCTGCATTAATTAACTAATCATCCCTCTTTAATTCGTTTTAAAAATTTATAAATCTCCTGTGCTCCTGATACCTGATTACCCTTCCCCATTGTTTTGCGGGGTTGTGTGGGGGCTCAGTGTTTTAGGGGGTGTTTCTAGCAGGGTGAAGTGTGTGTAGTATTAATAGTTTGCTAAAATTCTTATATTTAGTCATAAAAAATAGTATTTTAGGTTCTTCGTTGCTTGCTGGGCTTGGTCCCTAGGACCATATTGTACGCTTGACCAGCGCCGTGCTTGGCGGCACTGGTCGTGCGAGGTTTGCGAACTTCGTAATAGGAATAGAGAAACTAAGAAAGAGTGTAAATAGTACTAGTATAAGTAATCAAGTGCGCTGGGGAGTGTTTTTCTAACCATAAACCTGGGAATAAGGGTAACCCTAAATTTTTAGGTAAAAATGGAAGGGAACGAAAAAGATAAGGAGACAGACAAGGAACTCTGCGCATTCTCAACTGGTTTTATCTAAATCTAAAAACTTTCATAAAATTGCAGTCTGCCATGAAGAGATTAATTGCGATTAAATATAATTGCAACTGAAATATCATAATTAAATCTTCAATCAACCGATTGATTAAAAATTGTTGATTTTTTAAAATCAATAGAATTTGTAATTACATATTTTTTAAGCTTGCACAAAAAATATTGCGTATATCTTGTCCACGAAATTATTTAAGCTTAATAATCTGAATAAAAATATCAAGAAAACTTAATTGCGAGAAATCCCAAGTGAATGCCCATCTAAAAAGTTGATAGGTACTTAAAGAAAGTGCTATATGAAATATTTAAGCAATCTAATATTTGCTAATGAATTAAACAAATTCTAATCGAAGCTAAGCAGAAACTTTTTAAACTAAAACAAATTAAGAAGAAATACGTATTTATTAATCGACTCCGCACAAATACTGCAAATCCAGTCAATATATCAAAGCCAAACACACTAAGAACTGCTCCGCTGTGAGACAAATAACATTGTTAAAATTTCTTTTAAAATCCCTTTTATAAATTTAACACGAATAATTTTCCACATATCAGTCACCACGTGCATCGGCCTGCCGGCTGTAAGCTTACGCATGCTATATAATAACGTTGCATTCGACCAAACAATTAATGAATATTACTGAATATTACTGAATATTATCTGTGATGATACACATGATTTAAACATTAAAGACACCTATGTCGGTCCCTATACAGTGCTAAACAGAACTGCAAAGTATTTTATGCTAGAAGGACTAGATCAACCTGTATCAATAGACAGACTTAAGCCTGCTTATTTTACATGAATAAAATTTTCATTCGCATTCTCTTTTCATCCTAGAAAGAATACCTTCAAGAGATGAACTGCACCTGATAATGAAAATTAGTGTTATGCGTTCAATTTAATTATTCAATTTTAATTCAAGTGTTCATTTGTGTATTTGCCAGGTTTGATTTACTTAGGTTAAGTTTGTCATATTACTCCGCCTTCAGCAATATTTTTTACTTTTAAAAGTAAAGACTTCCAATTCTTTGGTTATTAGCACCTAATCCTTAGCATAGGTTTTATTGTCATAGCATGTAAAAGAATTATTGAAAAGATGCAAACGACCTCAATTTTTTGTAACTAGTATACATTAAACATGCCAATACATACAAGTATGACATTAATGTATGCTATTTTTTTTGTTGAGAATGCATTAAAGGCCCTTTTGACTCATGACTTGATTCTTTTAGTACAGATTCAGCGTTTTTTTACCCGGAGTGTCATGTAATGATATTCAGTCATAAGGACAGTCATTACATAGATATTATCTCAAGAAGGCATTGGAATGCTAAGTGATTGCCATAGCTACAAGAATAAAGAACAAGTAATAAAATATATCAAAAATAAACACGTTTTTTATTAACTCTAAGAATAATATAACTTCTGGTAAACTACCTACCGTTATAGTACTATTAAGTTTTGCTTTCGTTTAGGGCCGAATATCGGCATAACAGCTCATCCCACTAGAAAAATAATGGCAGATGAAGTTGTAGTAAATTTAATTGGTTTCCATCTAAGCTCAAAACGAAGTCTGTAGATCGCTCTCATGTAAGTGCAAGAAGGGATACACGGGAGCTGGCACTTGCCGGAGAGCTGGGATCAGATTTGTGCACTCCGTGCTCTGGCTAGACTTGCCAGAACGTGTCGCTATAATTTGCTCGCTTGTTTTAGGTACCGTGCTCTCACGTAAAGTTCTAAGTAATGGTCTTGCAATGTAAATAACTACAAAACAAGACGTTCTATCCAATTTAAATTTAGGTTTTTATAAATGTATTTAACACTAGAAATATCTTTTTTATTTAATATTAGTTTTATTTTTATTTTTCCGTATTTTCTACTTAATAATTACGATGAATTAATTAATTTCCAATTTTAAAATACTGTGGGCATACATTGCCATCTAGCGGCGAACAATGAAACCTTCTTCAAATTTCTTTTGGTCGATAGATGACTGATTGGAATTTATTGACAGTTTACAGAAATATATTTTAAAGTTAATAAATATTTTTTGCACGTCCTATATATAAGGTTCTAGTTTAGTCCCCCAAAAGAGGGAATAAAGTGTTTCCATGACAACAGCAAGTAAACAACAAAAAAAAAGTAATCGCTGTACATGTTAGGATTTATTATCCTGAAACTATGTGATTTTGGCGTGTGCAGAGTTCAATAATTGTCAGAGTGATATTAAACGAAATTTTCGGAAAAAATTTTCGAAATTTTGATTTTTTGCGATTAAGTTCTTTAGCACGTGCAAAAAATAGCGTATATACCACTGGACTAAAGTGTCTTTTAATACCTCATGTTTAGGATTAAAAGATGCACTTTAGTCCCTGGGTATATAATATACTATTATTTTGATTATTTAAGTCTGATGATTGTGAATAAAATAGTATACATATTTTGTTGATAAAGTATAAAATATTAATCTGTTGGGACTTCGTGCCCTTATTTATTTCAAGTTAGTTTATTAGTTGGATACTCGATTTCTGCTACTTAAATTATTCTGGGTTGCAGTTAACTGCCTTGTTCTTTTCCGAACAACTCCTTCTTGTTCTTTTCAGAACAAACCTTGGTGTTATTTTGACCATGTTGATCTGTATGTCTTTTTCAGGAGAAGTCTCCGTTTCGGATTCACGGTTTCTGTTTTTTTTTTGTTCTTCTCAGAACTATCTTCTTTTTTCAGAACCAACCTTAGGGTCATGACGGTTTCTGATGTTTTGATATTGAGATTATTTGGTCTTCTCAAAACTATCTTATTCTTTTCAGAACAGATTTTAGGGTGATGACTATTTTTATCGTATCGTATGGAGATTGTTGGGTGTTCGTTCCCGTACTGTTTGGATTCCCTTGAGTCTGAGACTCATACTTCTTCTGCCTGGCTTTAGAACACTAATGGAAGTAGTAAAACGGTAGTAATATGGACCCTTTTTGGTCTTCCCCTAGTTGCTTTGCAACTTTCTTGTGATAAGTATTAGTATGATGTAATAATTTCTCTCGTCATCTCACCGAGTAAGTGTTGAGTGAATGAATACACTATTTTCAGCTGTTCTTTTCAGGACAAACCTTCAGTTTATGACTGTTGCTGGTGTTTGATTTTGAGATTGTTTCTGGTTCTTTTTAGGATTGTTTGGACGATATTTTTCATCAAACAGTTTTGGCGGATTCTTGCAGTCTCGCTTTTCGTCCCGTTCGGATTATATTTTTTCATCAAGCGTTTAGCGGATTTGGTTACACTTTTAGAGTGTACAGTTTAGGGTGGATGATAATAATCATTCTGATCTCTTAAGCTGGCTCAGCCAAAATAGCACAACACAAAAAGAAATATATAATGATTTAGTGCTAATTAATTGCTATTTAATTGCGCTAAATAAAAATTTATTGATCTGCTTTTTTTAAAAGAAACCATGGCTGAGCTGGAAAAAACCGTGTGCTGGCTCAATCGAAAATAAAAGGAAATACATTTTTTTTGATTTAGTGAGAATTAATTGCTAATTAATTGCAAATTAACTGCGCTAAATAAAAATGCATAGCTCTTATTAAAGTGCATAAAAACGGCGGATAAGGCCGTCATATAAGGGTCAACTGTGAGACCGGCATATGTACGGTAGAATAATTAATTGTTCCAGCACTACACACCAAAATGTATTCTACCAAGTACTACCAACTCTAGAATACTTAAAAATACACTGTTCCATTTAACAGCTACCACAAAACAGCTTTAAAACGGCGGATGAGGCCGTCATATAAGGTTGAACAGTGCGACTGACATAGGTGCGGTTGAATAATTAATTGCTCCAGCACAACACATTAGAATGTGTTCTACCAAATACTACCAACTCTAGAATACTTAAAAATACACTCTTTGATTTAATTGCTACCACAAAACTGCATAAAGACGGCGGATAAGGCCGTCATATAAGATTGAACAGTGCGATTGGCATAGGTGCGCTAGAATAATTAATTGCTCCAGCACAACACACTAAAATGTATTCTACCAAGTACTACCAACTCTAGAAAACTCAAAAACACACTCTTTGATTTAATTACTACCAGAGAACTGCAGAGAAACGGCGGATAAAGCCGTCATATATGGTTAAACAGTGCGTCTGGAATAGGTGCGGTAGAATAAGTAATTGCACCAGCACAACACACTAAAATGTGTTCTACCAAGCACTACCAATTCTAGAATACTTAAAAATACACTCTTCGATTTAACTGCTACCAGAAAACTGCATAAAAATGGCGGATAGGCGGATAAGGCAGTCATATAAGGTTAAACAGTGCGACTGGCAGTACTGCTTATTAGTACATTTAAGTATATTTTAGTTGGTTAAAAGTGCAGACTTTATATAATAAATCAAATAGTGTTTTCGTTAATATCAAAGGTCATCCCAAAGCGTTCTCACACAGATGAAATTTGTTTTAGTAAGAAAAATACTAAAATAAGAATTATTCTTCTAAATAAAATGCCATTTACATTCAGATTTATGTCTCCTGAAACGTGCTTATTTTCGTTTTCGATGAATATATTCTCTGAAATTAAACATACGAAAAACGGTCTGCAATCAAATTTAAAATATCAGGTTTCACGCCACACAGCAAATTGTGATCGCTGTAAATTCCCCGTCGAAGGTTCTGGAACAAAATAGTAGCGCGAACATAGATTTGATCCCCAAGCAGTCAGTCTGGTAAAAACCACAGACAGAGTTTCAAAGTCGGGCGCATATTGGGAGTCGCGAAAAGTCTGAAATGGTTTGCCGAGCAGATCGCACGCGAGGGTTTAAATCACTTAACCAAGTCTGGCCTGTTGATAATCCGCCAAGTACAACAAGTTGAGTTTTGAGTTGTTTTGCGGTGATCTTTTCATATCGTCCACCGTAAAAGTATAAGCTAAATGCCTTATAAAACACGTGATTTTTGGAGTTAATAATTTTAGTAATTAACTACTACTGTTTGTAGTTCGTTGTGAACATTTACAACAAATTTAATCTTAAACTGAAAGTTTAACGTAGAGTATTTCGTATTATCGATCCAATAACCACTACAGTGTGTGTGTCTGTTGACAATTTATGTTGGAAATTTAATAATAAATTAAACGTTTATGCTTCTAACCTTTTTTTTATTTTATTAACGTCACATTAATTACATTGTGGAAGTGCAGAATTTCACGCTAGGGTTACAGATAGCTAGATATTGGAGCCATTAAAATGTTGACATTCAAATTTGTTTAAATAACGAAAATCTGAGAAAAAATGATGTAGCTATTGGAATTATATGAGTTTAAAGCTTTCTATTAATGAAAGACAATATTCATGTTATAAACGACATTATTCTCGCAACTTCAGATATAAATTTCAGCTAATAACTTTATCACGTTACCAGTGTTTTCAATTCTTCACTTAGACAAAAACTGTTATGGAGTGGAGGTCTACAGTTTATAGTGATGTGATGTAAAAGTAAAAGGTAATATAGTGAAGTGAGGTCTTGAATGATTAAATAGATCTATTTAGGAATATCCGATTAACATTATTATCTGAGAAAGTTGTTTTAGCTTTTAAGATTGTTTATATTTATCCTTGATATTCAACTTGTTATTATGAACAATTATTTCTTATATCTAAAAAATGATCCCTTCTCATAGTAATAAATTATGATTCCATTGTTTATTAAACAATATTATTTTCTTACTTATTAATAAATCAATTTAAACTGAATATGGTTATGATGATGTTCCCTTGCATAAGTTATTGGAATATGTTAACCTGCCTAATATTAATTTAACTAACTGCGATTAGTTATTGAATTCAATCAACTTAACCAGAGCCCTTTTAAGCTTGCGGACTTTGAGGATGTATTATAGTGATTTGCAAGCAAATGGTGCCCACAATCCTTATTATTTTTCCCAACGTTTTTTCTTTACAATCTATAAGTTATAGAAATCAGTACCTACGCCCTGGATGATAAATGTATTGCAACGTTCTTTTTAATTAATAACACAAGTGCTGTTTAAATCGTCTATTAATAAATAGAAATATTCATTTACATACACAAAATTCAAACACTAATTAATTTACAAAACACAATTATAAACTAACTATTAACTATTATTTACTTTTAACTACAATATTTATTTCACATACATTTATATTCTACTCAGTTATTTATCTGTTACCACTTGCGACTAATAACACGTCTAATTGCTCGCGGTTCACTAATTGATTCCCTTCCGCGGCAGCCGGGGTTTATATACCGTACCATCTTCTCGAACATGCCCAGATTCTTCTAGAAGGGCTATTGATTTCTCGCGCCGTCTATGACTCACACTGATAAATCACACATACCGGCGCCGCCGAACCACGCGGGCAGATGTTGTTGGGTTACGCATTCTCGAACTTTCGCCGGCGGAGTTCAAAGGAATGACCGCGCTCATTACACTGCCCCCCTCTTCAAGTCTGTTCTGTCCCAGAACAGGCACCACTCTCCGGTTCCTGTAGAAAGGGTCGTGACGATATCGGCAGACTTCACCTAGACTACACGTTCCATTACGGTAGAAGTAACAGTCTACACTCTTCGTTGGCCTTGATGCGGGCTGTGGGTCAAAACTACAGACCAAGATTTTGACGTTCGTACCTCTAAAAATAACTTCCAACATGTTTCTAACGATCCTCCAGTCCAACTGGTCCCGCCCACACCCGAGTCTGGGAACTGCCAATTTGTTAATGCCCTTGGCAAGTAGCTTGGTCCTCAAATCCCATAACGCCCTCCACAGATTCGCGTAACTGGGCTTCTGGTGGTAAGCCTGTTTTGTTACTAGGTAGTAAATAGAGCGTCGATGATCCAGCAGGTGTAGGGTCTTGCCAACAGAAGGATTCTGTTCTCGGAGTTCATTCAGCCGTCCAAATTTATATCTAAACACTACTGCGATCCCTCTTGCCATGCGGAGGTCCTCGGAGACACAATGGGCAATGGAATAATCGACAGGGACCCGGAAGAGATCTTGTTGCATCTCGGTCGTGACTCCGAATCGCGCTTTTCTAGTTCCGGAAAATGCAGCCATAAATTCTCCAAAGGTTGGCTGGTCACCTTCAGGTCTTACGGTGTTGACAGCCACTTCGGCCTCATTTTCCAGATCCGGGACTGCGTCATTCTTTCCCTCATAGGGCACCAGACGATTGGAGTGTACCACCTTTGGTTTCCCTCTTGGCAATTTCTGGATGCGATAAATCAAATCATTTATTCGTTTCTTCACCTGGTATGGGCCCTCCCAATTTCGCTGTAACTTTGGAGAATAGCCCCGACGTTTTTGCGGGTTGTATAACCAAACAAGCTGTCCAGGTTGAAACCTTCTTTCTTGAGCTCTCACATCGTACAAAGTCTTCATTCGGTCTATGGTTTCGGGTTCGGTCATGAATCTCCTCCAACTTCTTCTTTAGGTTGATGGCATAATCATTCCCGGCTACCTCCTGCTCTGCAGGTGGAGATCCATATTCCAGATCACATGGTAACCGTAACTCACGTCCAAACATCACAGACGCTGGTGATTGGCCGGTTGTTTCGTGGACCGATGTACGATAAGCCATCAGGAACAGATGCAGGTATTGATCCCAGTCTCGTTGATGATCGGAGACGACCTTGGCCAAATATTTGCCCATTGTGCGATTCATGCGTTCTACCATTCCATCGGACTGCGGATGTAACGGAGTGGTCCGAGTCTTGCGAATGCCCAACAATCGACAGACTTCTCCAAAGAGTACAGACTCAAAATTGCGGCCTTGATCCGAATGCAGCTCCATGGGCACTCCGAAACGACTGAAAAACTCTTTGACTAGTACGTCAGCAACAGTCGCGGCTTCCTGGTTTGGTAGGGCATACGCTTCTGGCCATTTGGTAAAATAGTCCATTGCCACTAAGATGTATTTATTCCCATCGTCGGTTTCGGGAAATGGTCCGGCAATATCTATAGCTATTCGTTCCAAAGGACTACCCACATTGTACTGCCTCATAGGTGCTCTTCGTTTCCCCAAGGGTCCGTTACCAGTGGCACATAGTTCGCATTTCCGACACCACTCCTTCACGTCTTCTTTACAGTTGACCCAATAAAAACGCTCCCTAACTTTCTCCAGAGTCTTCTTCACACCGAAGTGTCCTCCTGAGGCACCATCAAATAGATGTCGCAATACTGTAGCCACCCGGCTCCTAAGAACCACGAACTGAGACCTAATAGTGGTGCCATCTTCACTTTCCAGCACTCGCTGCAGGAGATCATTTCCCACCTTCAAGGACTCCCATTGGGCCCAATACGCTTTTAGAGTTCTGTTGAAAGGGCTGACGACCTCCCAGGCAGGCCTTTCTCCCACACGCTTCCATTCCAGTACCATCTTTAATTCGGGATCAGCCTCCTGTTGTCGTTGCAATTCTTCCGGCAACCAATTGTCGTTGACGATGGTAGTTCTCAGTACTCGGCAAACTTTCTCTTCCAAACGAGAGCAATGACGGCAATCTGTTGGACAGGGTCTTCTTGAAAGAGCATCGGCATTTCGATGACTAGTGCCCGCTCGATGTTCCGTGTCAAAGTCGTATCCTTGTAATCGTTCGATCCACCTTGCGACCTGGCCTTCAGGATTACGGAATTGTAGAAGCCATTTCAACGCTGCATGGTCCGTCCTCAATAAAAACTTCCGTCCATACAAGTACTTGTAGAAGTGCTCAACGGACTTCACGACAGCCAACAATTCTTTTCTGGTCACACAATAATTCCTTTCGGCTTTCGACAAAACCTTACTGAAATAGCCGATGACCTTTTCTTGTCCATCCTGTATCTGAGAAAGTACACCCCCAATGGCCAGATTACTTGCATCTGTGTCCAGTATGAATTTTCCTTCGGTCCGTGGATAGCTCAATATTGGTGCTGTTGTCAAGGCACTCTTCAACTGTTGGAAAGCGGTTTCGCACTCTCCGCTCCAAACATACTCGCGCCCATCTTCAGTTAACCTTGTCAGAGGCTTTGCTATATTGGCAAACCCAGGAACGAAACGCCTGTAGTAGGTACACAATCCAAGAAAACTACGAACTTGGTGTTTATCTCTCGGTGTTGGCCACTCTTGGACTGCACGAATCTTATCGGGGTCGGCTGCCACTCCATTTTGTGATACGACGTGCCCAAGGTATTTCACTTCCTTTCTGAATATGTGGCACTTTTTCGGACTCAGTTTCAGATTGGCTCCACGTAGTCTTCGGAACACTTCCTCTAGATTTTTCAAATGTTCCTTGAATGATTTTCCGACTACAATCACATCATCTAGATATACCAGGCAGGTCTTCCACGACAGCCCTCTCAGGATGGTCTCCATTAGACGCTCAAAGGTGGCCGGAGCGTTACATAGACCGAAAGGCATAACTGTAAACTGCCATAGTCCGGAACCAATAGTGAACGCGGTCTTCTCCCGGTCTTCAGGTTCCATTTCAACTTGCCAATAACCGCTCTTCAAGTCCAAAGTCGAAAACCATCGCGAACCAGACAGGGTATCTAACGTGTCGTCGATGCGTGGTAAGGGATAGCTGTCTTTCTTGGTCACGTCATTGAGCTGCCGATAGTCCACACAAAATCTCGTTGATCCGTCCTTCTTACTGACCAGGACCACCGGTGATGCCCATGGACTGCTGGATGGCTCGATGACCCCTTGTTCTTCCATATCAGTAATAATCTTTTCGGCTTCTGCTCGCCTTGCTAGAGGTAGACGCCTCGGCTGCTGACGGACAGGCATAGAGTTTCCTGTATTGATTTTATGTTTTACTATATTTGTTCGTCCCTTCTGGCTATCGTCAAGAGCGAAGATATCTTGGTATCGGTGAACCAAACCCTGTACCTCTTTCACTTCTGTTCTGTTAAGGTCTTCGCACGAACTAGTAACTATACCCACTAATTTTCCATCATGGTCTTTGGGCGCTGGTTTTGAAACATCAGCCATACACCTGGCTACTCGGAATACTGGCACACACTGTCCCACAAGGGTACTCTTCTTCAATGTCACCGGATCCACATTAACGTTCATAAGCCTCACCGGTACTGTCTTTCCAACCTTGATCAGCGCTTTTCCCACCAGTATGCCACTATGGATCTTCTTATCACAAACAGGCTCCATCATTCGCACACATCCTACCCGAAGATCTCCATCCAAACCTGCCTCGACAACCATCTCGCTTTGACCCGGCAATACCACATCTTCAGTCAGCAAAACCTTTACAACCGGATCTTCTCGTGGGTGCAACGGAAGTTCTTCGTTACCGACCTTCAAAACACCCTCTTTCAAATCCAACGTAAAACCAAATTTTCTCAGGAGGTCCATTCCCAAGACGAAGTCATCAGTGATATCGGCTACCAGCACCTCATGATCACGTTCTTCACTTCCAATGCCAATCTTCATCTTCACCACTCCGCGTGTTGGTATCACTTCACCTGTTGCTGTACGGAGTTGAGTAGTTGTTGGTAACAGCTTCATACTTGTTCGTAGAACGTTAGGGCGTATGATGGACTTTGTCGCCCCCGTACCAATGAGTAGTGGAACAGTACGATTAGCAATTTTCCCATCTACGAACAAACTGCTGGTACTATTGTTTGATGTTACGGCATGGATGGTGATCTTCGGGGCATCTTCACTCAAAGTCGACGTTCGCCCCCTCTCGTCGACCCCCTTTAGTTTTCCGACGGCTGAACTTGTTTGGGTTTTAGGGCAACGGCGTCGTATGTGCCCTTGTTCGCCGCAATTCCAACAACGGGGCCCTCGAACTTCTTGAAGATTCTTCTTACGGCTTTCTTCCTTCCGAAGAACTCTCAGTACTACCTCCTCTAGGTGATTTTTAGAACCTTCTTCTTCTTCTTCTACAACGGCCCGAACACGCCCGTGACCTCGGGACGCTTGTTTTGCAGCTTCAAATTCTAAGGCGTGAGCAAGCGCATCATCAGTTGTTCTTGGTCGTGCCAGTCTCAATGATTGTTGTGTTTCCGCGTCTCTTAACCCATCAATGAAGGTCTGCACAGCGAGTTGTCCCAGAAATGAATCGAGTGCTGTAGGGTACGCCAATCGGACAAGCCGTGCAACATCGGCTTCAAACTCCTGCAGGCTTTCTCCATTCTTCTGGATACGATTCTTCACTTGCGCGTGATACACTTGTTGAAGATGCGCGTCTCCATATCTCATCTCCAATCTAGACACTAACAATTGATAATCATTTTCCTGTCCTGCTGGGATTGTTTGCAGGACGTTGAACGCGTCTCCACGCAGAGCCACAGTTAGAGAAACGGCCTTTTCCTTGCATGTCCATCCATTGGCCCCAGCGGCCGCCTCAAATTGTTTGTAGTAGGTAGACCAAGGTATCTTTCCATCGAACGTGGGTGGTTTTACTTTTATCCCTACGGCAGGATCCTTTTCTTCTTTAACTTGTTTCTTTACTTCATTACACGGCCACTCAGAAGTCGAGGCAAACCGTAGTTGCCTCATTCTATCTTCCAGCATTTCGGTTATATCGTCTTTCTTAGTTGTTGGTGGTAATTGGATTTGGGCTATTTTCTCTTCTACCATCTTTATTACCCTATCTTGTTCTGCCAATCTACCTTCCAACAGTCCTAACGCACTGGCATTCTCAAAAAATTCTTCGAAAACTTTATCTTCCAACGCTTTGACATTTTCCAGCAATTCTCCTTTAAGCCTTCTAGAACTTTCTTCGGACTTTTCTAGTAATTCTTCTTTAAGCCTTCTAGAACTTTCTTCAGATTTTCTGGAATTCTCCAGTATTTCTTCCTTCTAACAGTTTCTTCGGCCTTTTCTAGTAATTCTTCTTTAAGCATTCTAGAATTTTCAAAAACTTTTTCTTCTAGCACTTTAGTATTTTCCATTAACTTTCTAGAATTCTCTTCGGACTTTTGTAGTAGTTCTTCTTTTAATATTCTAGAATTCGCTTCGGACTTTTCCAGTTCTTCTTTTAACATTCTAGAATTCTCTTCGGACTTTTCCAGTAGTTCTTCTTTTAACATTCTAGAATTCTCTTCGGACTTTCTAGAATTCTCTTCCATTTTACTTAACAACACGTTAGTATCAATTGCGGGTCCAGGTATTTCGAAGAGATAATTTTCGGGGTCTTCCTTCTGTTCCAAAAGCCATTCTCTTAGCCGATTTATTAACACGCTTTTAAGGCCCGTTGTTTCCAAGTCCCGTTCTTTCACTTCGCGTTTTAAGTCTATTACCTTCAGATCTTTCAACAATTTCATCGCCATTTTAATTATTAGTTGTAATTGTTTTTTTAAACAACAGTTTATTCTCACAGCACTTTGTTTACTACGCGATTTTATTTATTTTAAAATCCCACTCCTGACACCACTGCAACGTTCTTTTTAATTAATAACACAAGTGCTGTTTAAATCGTCTATTAATAAATAGAAATATTCATTTACATACACAAAATTCAAACACTAATTGATTTACAAAACACAATTATAAACTAACTATTAACTATTATTTACTTTTAACTACAATATTTATTTCACATACATTTATATTCTACTCAGTTATTTATCTGTTACCACTTGCGACTAATAACACGTCTAATTGCTCGCGGTTCACTAATTGATTCCCTTCCGCGGCAGCCGGGGTTTATATACCGTACCATCCTCTCGAACATGCCCAGATTCTTCTAGAAGGGCTATTGATTTCTCGCGCCGTCTATGACTCACACTGATAAATCACACATACCGGCGCCGCCGAACCACGCGGGCAGATGTTGTTGGGTTACGCATTCTCGAACTTTCGCCGGCGGAGTTCAAAGGAATGACCGCGCTCATTACAGTATCAACAAAAGAGATCTTAAGCCGATGCATTAATGTACACTAAGTATTGATCGTGGTTTTTCAGAAAGCATTTTACTATTTAGTGTTTTCAGTATTTTGAGAATGTTACAATTGTAATTATTTGATTGTGCGTGCACCCACGAATAATGCGAGGTACGTGGTATACACGCAGATTGCCGGTGGTGGCGTTACTAGCAGCTCAACTTTTGTAAATCGATTTTTTTTCTTACTGCATTGATAACTAAAGCGACCAAAGGCGGGTCCGTTGATTTTCAGTAGGATTTATGCTAGTTGTTAATAACAAGCGTTTTCTTTAAAATACTTTATTTACAAAATAAGTACTGTATCACTCAACAAAATTAAATTCTTTATAAATTTCATATTCTTCTCGTTTTTTATGAATTAGACATACCATCCAAGTTTTTGAACACGTACTTTAAACCATTCTGATAATCTAGTTACAATAAAACTATCAAGCAATCCATAACAATTAGCTTAATCCAACATCTCTAATTGTAAGTAAGAAGGCTTTTATCTTATCTTTCGTACATTGCATAATATTATTGGAATCCAGTCACCAGACTGCAGTCGCTAGAGTGTTAAATTTATTACTGTACAAATCTTTAGAATTAATACAAATTTAAGAACGACCTATTGTAGACAAGGGAAATCTGCTAAGAAGCAATAGTTAAGATAAAGAAAGAAGAAATAATAATCTTTGTTCAAAGACATTAAGTGAGACAATTAATCGATTAAGATATATTCCACAGGAAATTATTCTTTAATAATTTTTATTATAATATAGCTCTATTGAATTTGAAAGATTACGTTCTCTAATCAAACGGAATATTAAAACTGCACGCAAAAATTATTTATGTTTCACTTGCATATTATTCGTTGTTTATACCTGTGACACAAACTATATAAGCAACACTATAACAACCAGGGCATTATAAGCGAGCGTTATAGTCTATAACTTTGCAATCGGAGCCGGCGTTACGTTAAATAGTAAGTTGGATCATTAAGCTTAAAGCACACTGATCCGGCCGGGATCGGCCAGCATCGAATCAGAGAAATGCCGATGAATATGCTACTATCGGAATCGGCCAGCAATTCGCATCCTTCGGCACGCCGGAACGTATTGCTCTGGAGAGCAATCATCGGCAAAAATCCTTTCTGAGACGATGCGGGCCGGATCAGTGTGCTTGATGATACCGTTATTTTACATGGAATGTGCATTATTATAAGAAATATTTTTACAATAAATTATTTCGTTTGTTTGCATTTGCAACCGAACCAAATGAATTTTATTATTGTATGACCAAAATAAAGTGCATGATCAACGTGACAGTTTTAAGGAAACAAGATTTGCGGAGGATGTTATCAATATTTTTATTTTAGTTATGTATCAACATACTCTTCTTCAAAACCAGTGCATTTCCGGGTTCCTTCGGGCCCACCACGAAGATCGTTGAAAAACAACGACGAGTTCGAACACATGTTGTTTGTTATACTGGCCACTCATCGCCATTGCTGTCAGTGTGCTAGTCGTTTGAGAGCGAGTGACAACAGCTTTTTCGTTCAATTTTCCCCGGACCCCCTCTTTTGCTGGGGGAACCCCCCAGACCTCCTGTTTGTGGGCCTTCCCAATATCTTTTACAAGTCCGCGCCAGTTGTACTTTGCTACGTTTTTCGGGTTTTATTGAATTTTTGCTTTATTTTGCTTGTTTTTTTATTTTACAAAACAATTTTTTTCAGAACTACGCTTTGCTACACATCTTATTATCAAGTAAGCTTATTATTTAAAATTAACACGTTTAAAAGCTATATTTTATTTTTGAGACGCCGCTGTAAAATAAATGAAGCAGATAAGTATTCATGTTGCCAATGTGACAATAATTTAACGTGGCGGTAAATTCAAACCGTCCTCATTTAATTTGGATCACCCTGTATATATACAACGTCCTTGGCAACCCCAACAATTATAAATTAAAAGTAATTTTTTCCACGACCACACACTATGGAATGTGTGAATTCTGCAGTTAATTTTGACAATAAAAACTTAATATTGTAACGCTTGTTGTAGAATAAATATTATACTTATACTTATGTATTATGCATGTATCTCGTTCCATCACTAAATATGGACTGAATATTCTATGTGTACAATATATTCCCGTGAAAAATAAAACTAGATGATAATGCCATCGGGCGACTTCCATCCCTCGGATCCTTCACACCCAAGGGCTGAAACATCGTCGCCTTCATAGCATTATCATCATCCTAACGCCCTTGGTACATAAATAACTATTACAGACTATTGAACGTAATATTAGTAATGGAGACGTAAATACATTTTGTAATTACATATATAAATACAAAACGAAAGAACTGCGCTGCAGATGTATTTAAATTTTGAATTAAATGGACAGTTAGCCAGCAGCAATGAAGTGGTACAAGTATTTGCGGATGACTTACTCCTCAGTATAGAGTCCATCTTCTTCCACTGCTATCTCCTATGATTATAAATTGTGTAACTTCTGATGTCTCAAATATTGAATCACTGGAATTGTCTGATGTAGTAAATGCAATAAACAAATAAGGTCTAGTAGATGTGTGGGAATTGATGGTATACCTACTTATATTTTTAAGGGCTGCTGTGAGTATTTAGCTAGGTCTTTGCTGACAAAAATCAACATATCACTTAAGACTTCTACATTTCTAAGCAAATAGAGTGAAACTAGAATTCTGCTTATTTTTAAATCTGGAAATCGTAACAATGTATCTAAACAAAAAAAAATAAAATAAACTATCGGTTTATTCCAGTATAACTGCGAAAATATTTGAGTTTGTAATATACAACAAAGTTTATATGCACATAAAAAGCTTTATTTGTAATGAACAGCATAGTTTAGTTAAACGTCGTTCTACTTATACCAGTTTAATGTGTTTTTGTAAAGAAGTTTTTAAAACTTTGGATGATGGAGGTTAAATGGATATTATTTATACAGACTTAGCAAAAGCTTTCAATATAGGGGATCACTACACTTTGTTAAAGAAATAGTTGTATTTATGGATTTTTGAATTTCTTATTCACTGGTTTTCGTCTTATCTACAGCAGAAAGCAATACGTACTTTATTTGGATTCTAAATCAGCATCATACCTTGCAATGTCTGGTGTACCTCAAGAGTCAAATCCAGGTCCATTGTTTTTTGTACTTCTTATTAATGATCTGCCTAACTACGTTAATTATAAATGTTTGTTATATGCAGATGATCTGAACATTTTCAGAAACATTAAAGTTGTTGATGATGTTAACTTACTGCATAACATAAAGTATTGGTTATTTGTGTTGTCATAATATTACTATGACATCAGACCACTGCTAAGTTATTCGCAGTATATCTCTGTGATTTTTATAAGACAATCGTTATCCCGTATATGAGGGCAATCTTATAAGAAAATTACTTCATTAAATGAATTATTTATACAAATAATAAAAAACACTCTTTATTTAAATAAACAAAATATAAATATTTATAATAGTAAAGTAGTTATTTATACAAAAGGAGTAAATGGCTTACTAATCGATCAAGAATGTTGATTAATAACATTTAAACATCATTTAAGACCATTCATAAAAAATAGATATACAGAAGTGTACACAATATTTTTCCTACTATCATTAATTAATTATGTTTAACCATATTTAAGTAAATTAAAAACTTTGTTAATACATTTTTTAACATATGTTAGTAAAAATAGTTTACTTAAATGACAAACCAAACTATAAATAATATGGCTGTTTTGATAAGAAAATAATTAAGCCTCTGTCGTATTCCTGAATTATGCTTAGTTTTTTTTAATTTTACCCAAACAATAATAGTTATTTACATTACAAGACCGTTACTTAGAACTTTACGTGCGAGCACGGTACCTAACAAGCGAGCGATTAGCGAGCTTGTTATCCGTGCAAGCACGTAAGGTTCGTGTAACGGTCGAGCATTGTACAAAGTTTTATGGTATACTGACTCGTAAATCTTTAATAAATAATTCTTTCATTTACTGAAGCAGTACAGAACAATACGTAAGATATGTATGAACGTATTAAATAAATATATATGTTGCTATGGTATTGATGATAACGAGCCCGTAATAATTTTTATTTCCCCCTTCTATGTAAATGCCACTTTACAGGCCTTTATGTAACTAAGTAAATGAGTAATTACAGCCACAACCCTGTAAATTACAATGCTCATCAACAAAAAGCTACGGAAACTAATGTGTTGCTTAAACACCATGGCAACGCCTAGCTATAAATTGTGCTACCGTCTTTGATTCCAAAATGTCTTTTTATAAAAAATATACAATTCAGAAAAAAATGCTGGTGATGGTGGAAATAAAAGTTTGTACGTGACACGTTTTGCAAATTAATCATTACTGGGTTCGCTGGATTATGGAGGCTCGCTCCTTCATTGGTCGCCCCACAAACTCTCCGGCTCGCCCGTAAAGATTAATTTACAAAGCTTGGCACGTAATTAACTATTACGCGCTTCCTAACTGGCTAGCCCGTAAAAAGAAGCTTTACCAATGAAAACAGAGCTCAATAAACAGGTGTTTATTGAACTAGCTAACTGTCCATTTAATTCAAAATTTAAATACATCTGCAGCGCAGTTCTTTCGTTTTGTATTTATATATGTAATTACAAAATGTATTTACGTCTCCATTACTAATATTACGTTCAATAGTCTGTAATAGTTATTTATGTACCAAGGGCGTTAGGATGATGATAATGCTATGAAGGCGACGATGTTTCAGCCCTTGGGTGTGAAGGATCCGAGGGATGGAAGTCGCCCGATGGCATTATCATCTAGTTTTATTTTTCACGAGAATATATTGTACACATAGAATATTCAGTCCATATTTAGTGATGGAATGAAATACATGCAAAATACATAAGTATAATAAGTATAAGTATAATATTTATTCTACAACAAGCGTTACAATATTAAGTTTTTATTGTCAAAATTAATTTCAGAATTTACACATTCCATAGTAGTCGTGGAGAAAATTACTTTTAATTTATAATTGTTGGCGTTGCTAAGGACGTTGTATACATACAGGGTGATCCAAATTGAATGAGGACGGTTTGCACTTACCGCCACGTTAAATTATTGTCACATTGGCAACAACATGAATACTTATCTGCTTCTTTTATATTACAGCGGCGCCTCAAAAATAAAATATAGCTTTTAAACGTGTTAATTTTAAATAATAAGCTTACTTGATAATAAAGTGTGTAGCAAAGCGTAGTTCTGAAAAAAACTCTTTTGTAAAATAAGAAAACAAGCAAAATAAAGCAAAAATTCAATAAAACCCGAAAGACGTAGCAAAGTACAACTGGCGCGGACTTGTAAAAGATATTGGAAAGGCCCACAAACAGGAGGTCTGGGGGGTTCCCCAGCAAAAAAGGGGGTCCGGGGAAAATTGAACGAAAACGTTGTTGTCACTCGCTCTCAAACGACTAGCACACTGACAGCAATGGCGATGAGTGGCCAGTATAACAAACAACATGTGTTCGAACTCGTCGTTGTTTTTCAACGATCTTCGTGGTGGGCCCGAAGGAACCCGGAAATGCACTGGTTTTGAAGAAGAGTATGTTAATACATAACTAAAATAAAAATATTGATAACATCCTACCCAAACTTGTTTCCTTAAAACTGTCACTTTGATCATGCACTTTATTTGGGCAGGGACGAACCCATGGGGGGGATGGGAGGGAAGCTCCCCCCTCAAAATTGATAATTTCGAGCGAGAGTTGGCAATTTCACAATTTGAGAAAAATGAGAAGAGAAGAGAATGTGTCCAAAACAATTTATTTTTTAAATTTAATCTAATTGCCATGCATACACGTTGGAGAGCTTAAAATAAAAATAAGATTTGCGTAAAATACTAATTTTGCTTCATATAATGTTAGGTACAAATAAAAATATTTTCTAACTAGCAGTTGGTATTTTCATCGTAATAAGTTGGCATTTTTAAGGTTACCCCCCCTCCAAAAAAACTCTTTAGGTTCGTCCTTGTATTTGGGTCATACAATAATAAAATTTATTTGGTTCGTTTTGTAATAATAAACAATATTACTTAAATCCATTTTTGTTCAATAAACAATACATTAACATAAAAGCAGTTATTTTTATAGCATATCACAATTATTGTTATTAGAAGCGAATTAGTATTAATTAGTGTTAAAGTTACTGAAGTTTTCCTAAATAAATTAATATAGTATAGGTTGCAAATGCAAACAAACGAAATAATTTATTTTAAAAATATTTTTTATAATAATGCACTTTCCATGTAAAATAACGATCATCAAGCACACTGATCCGGCCCGCATCGTCTCGGAAAGGATTTTTGCCGATGATTGCTCTCCAGAGCAATACGTTCCGGAGTGCCGAAGAATGCGAATTGCTGGCCGATTCCGATGCCGGCGTGCGCGCTCTCATATATAAGCAAGTAGCAAATTCATCGGCATTTCCTGATTAGATGCTGGCCGATCCCGGTCGGATCAGTGTGCTTTAAACTTAATGATCCAACTTACTATTTAACGTAACGCCGGTTCCGATTGCAAAGTTATATACTATAACGCCCGCTTATAATGCCCTGGTTGTTATAGTGTTGCTTATATAGTTTGTGTCACAGGTATAAACAACGAATAATATGCAAGTGAAACACAAATAATTTTTGTGTGCAGTTTTATTATTCCGTTTGATTAGAGCACGTAATCTTTCAAATTCAATAGAGCTAAATTATAATAAAAATTATTAAAGAATAATTTTCTGTGGAATATATCTTAATCGATTAATTATGTCACTTAATGACTTTGAACAATAGTATATTATATACCCAGGGACTAAAGTGGATCTTTTAATCCCGAATGTGAGTTTATTAACAATTGAGCGATTAAAAGGCACTTTAGTCCAGTGGTATATACACTATTTTTTGCACGTCCTAAAGGACTTAATCGCAAAAATTCAAAATTTCGAAAATCTTTTCAGAAAATTTCGTTACATGTCATGAAATAAATAAAGATTAGTAAAAGTTTCACAGTTTTATTAAAATAGAACCTGACAATATTGTTTCGACAGCTACGCTGTCATTATCAAAGGTAATATAATTATAAACAAACACGTCGCTAAGGTAGATACAAAAATAGGTAACTAGATAAAATAATAATAATAATCAGAATTAAATATCTAATACTTCCAGTAACGGAGAATTACTGAGCTCAAGATGATCATTTATTAAAGGTACCCTGAGTTTATGTTTGTATATCTCAAAGGCTTCTAAAATGTCTAATTTGCGTTTGTTATTACAAAAATGTAGGAATTTAATATTATTTTGAGGAGTCATTGTGTGATTTTGTTCTAAAAGGTGTTCGGCGTAATTAGATTTTTCAGGATGTTTATTTTTGTAATGACGTACTTGTTCTTTATATCTTATGTCAAAATTTCGAAGTGTTTGTCCAATATATACCGAACTACAAAAAGAACAATTTAAACGGTAAATGCCCGATTCCATGATATCATGTATTCTGTCTTTAGCATTAAATAAAAATTAAAAAGTGTTAGTGTTGGTTTTAATTGTTATTTTATAATTGTTGGTTTTTCTTAGTATATGTGCAATTTTTTCTGATATTTTGCCAAAATATGGTATAGATATGTAATTTGTGTTTTCTGTTTGATTGTCAATGGGATATATTCTTTTGATAGCTAACCTATAATCTTTTTGTTTAATTAAAGTGTCAATCATGTTCGGATTGTAATGATTTGACAATCAAACAGAAGACACAACTAATACAGTAACTAATACAGTAGTAGTTGTACAAGAATCTACTGCTTTTGCTATCAAATCTGTAAGTTCATTAGCCATTTCATCCACATTAATATTTAACATATCATATTTAAATAGCGTTCCCAATTTATGTCTTTAATGTGTATTTTTAACTGCTTATGATTTACAGTCTTCCCATATTTTAAAGAAGTATTGGAATTACATAAAACTTTATTACTATATAGGTTTTTTAGAGAAATAGGTAATAAGACCGAAAAATGATTAGTAGTGCTTTAAATATAACAGCTGATTTAATGTCATTAAGATTCTTTTTCGTTTTCAAAAATATATGATCAACACATGTTTTACTATTTTTTTGTATACTGGTGTATTTATTGATCATGTCAACAAAGCCAAATTCTGCCAATATATTTATTTTCGGACATTAAGTCGATATTGATGTCTCCAATAATACTAATATTATAATCATTCTTTTCTTTTCTAATAGAATTTAAATAAATATTTAAATCTATTAAAAATGATTCCACTCTTGTAGAGGGTGATCTATAAATAACTGTAATTAGTATATGTTTATTCTGACTTGTTGTTTTGATTTGCAATATACGGTTATGTTTTAATGTATAAAGCAACTAAACTAAAGTAAAAGTGCCTTATATTTAGGACGTGCAAAAAGATTATTATTTCTTCTTTCTTTATCTTAACTATTGCTTCTTAGAAGATTTCCCTTGTCTACAATAGGTTGTTCTTAAATTTGTATTAATTCTAAAGGTTGGTACAGTAATAAATTTAAGCTACTGCAGTCTGGTGACTGGATTCCAATAATATTATGCTATGTACGAAAGATAAGATAAAAACCTTCTTACTTACAATTAGAGATGTTGGATTAAGCTAATTGTTATGGATTGCTTGATAGTTTTATTGTAACTAGATTATCAGAATGTTTTAAAGTTCGTGTTCAAAAAACTTGGACGGTATGTCTAATTCATAAAAAAACGAGAAGAATATGAAATTTATAAAGAATTTAATTTTATTGAGTGATAAAGTACTTATTTTGTGAATAAAGTATTTTAAAGAAAACGCTTGTTATTAACAACTAGCATAACTCCTACTGAAAAATCAACGGACCCGCCTTTGGTCGCTTTAGTTATCAATGTAGTAAGAAAAGAAATCGATTTACAAAAGTTGAGCTGCTAGTAACGCCACCACCGGCAATCTGCGTGTATACCACGTACCTCGCATTATTCGTGGGTGCACGCACAATCAAATAATTACAATTGTAACATTCACAAAATACTGAAAACACTAAATAGTAAAATGCTTTCTAAAAAACCACGATCGATACTTACTGTACTCTTTTGTTAATACATTTATCATCCAGGGCGTAGGTACTGATTTTTATAACTTATAGATTGTAAAGAAAAAAGGTTGGGAAAAATAATAAGGATTGTGGGCACCATTTGCTTGCAAATCACTATAATACATCCTCAAAGTCCGCAAGCTTAAAAGGGCTCTGGTTAAGTTGATTGAATTCAATAACTAATCGCAGTTAGTTAAATTAATATTAGGCAGGTTAACATATTGCAATAACTTATGCAAGGGAACATCATCATAACCATATTCAGTTTAAATTGATTTATTAATAAGTAAGAAAATAATATTGTTTAATAAACAGTGGAATCATAATTTATTACTATGAGAAGGGATCATTTTTTAGATATAAAAAATAATTGTTCATAATAACAAGTTGAATATCAAGGATAAATATTGTTACGAAGGGTTAAATTAAAAAATGAAAAGATTAATTTGGAAATCAAAATTAAGATAATTGCATAATGCAAATAATTATTAATGTCAAAGCACATCAATTTTATTGAGGTTGCCAAGGATAATAAACTTTATTCCTTTGTAAGCAATTTGTATATGATGGGATGGACAAATCAATTTTTGTTTTTTTAAGTCAGTTAGTTCCTGACAAGTCTTTGGAGAGTCAATTTAACTATTGTATGTATGTAAGTAGATTTTAAGTTATTTTGTAAATTAGTTTAAGTTAAATATAGTATACCATTGAATCGATACTGTGTTAATTATGTACTACCATCTGAGTAACTCCCAGCTACACTAAAAAGGATGTAACAAGATGGTGGAGGTGCCGGGCATGTTTATTTTTAGTTTAGTTTATTATATTTAAACCAATATGGAATCGAAAGAAGAGGTTGTCATAGCCCAAGCAGGCAACAGTGGTGGCTCTTCCGAAACGCTGAATAAAAATATTTCGCTAATCGAATTAGTGGGAGTGTTAATTGGTACTATAGTAATAACTATAATTTGTGGGTTTTGTTACTTTCATATAAAAAGTAAATTAGAGCAGAAAATAAAGAGACATTAGAAGAAGTCAAGAGTTTGTAGATATAAAAGAAATTTAAAACAATACGTAATCATAGGATTTTCAAATAAATATGTGGAATTAAATTATAATAAGGATGGTGGTCAAGATTTGATAATTTATTTTTAAATTAAATATTACATTAATTAATAGTACTGGAAGCATAAAAATAAGTTTTTTTACTTAATAATAGGAATAATTTTCTCTTAAAGATTTGTGGGTTTGGTTAATTTTTGTAAAATAAGGTATAAATTTATTTTAAACAAGGAAATTAATTACGTAATAATTAAAACCAAGGGTTATTAAATTACAAGTAGCTCAGTGATGCAAATACAATGTATACTTGTCTTGTCAGAATAAATAAGTTACGTTATTATTAATACTCAGCAAATTCCTGAGGAAGTTAATCACCTATGGTTTAAATAAAACAAATTTAAATAGGTTTTAATTATTTTTTAATTAGATAACAGAACAAAAGAATTTTTTTAGTTAAATTCTTAAACTTTTCAAATAATTAAATATAGTTACACTAGTGGGTTTTATATATATAATTACAAGAAATACTTTTAATTATAATTATTGCTTACTCTGTTTCAGCTTGCTATAAATAAAATAACATAAATCGTATCTTATTTCCCTTCGTTGTCCGCAAATTATATTATATCTACATATATGCAATTAGTAATATTGGTAAAGTACACGATGTTTGATCATGAACTTGGGAGGACCAGCTTCAAATACCAGGCGTAAAATAACCCTACAATTGGAAAGCAAAAGGAGGCGAAAACCCAACGTTACAGTACTTGAAGAAACTTTTCTACCACCACACGGGTCCACTATTAATTTAACACCCAAAAATCCTTACCAATCGTCATTTGGAGTACAAAGATCCCCCCCATATACTGCACCCGTGCATAAAAGAATAAGTTTTTTTTCAGACGAGTATATGTTGGATCCTGACACACAAGCAAATAATTCCACTATAGTCAATAACGAGATACAGGAGCAGGTGGTCAATAATAGCATTTTAGATCACAATAACGAAGGCATAATGGATACTGATATCACTATTAGCAGCGCAAACACTACTGAGAGGACCCCAGCTCTACCTAAATTTGTTTCCCCTACCGTTTTTCATCCAGTTACTTCTAATGCTACTAATTTTTTAGCTTCGTATGATCGTACAGCTCTTGCCAATGGTTGGAATGATACGCATAAAATTAATTATTTTGGTTCATTTTTAGAAAGTCCTGCCAATCTCTGGTTCCAGCAATACACAGAAAATCCAGAACATTCTATGAAAGGGTGGAATGATATCCAAAGGGATTTTATTAATAAATTTGGAGGTGATAGTTACGACAGACTATCTAAACTAAGATTTCGAAACCGAAAGCAGCAAGGTGATGAATCAATTAAAGCATACTATTACGATTTAATTACACTGAGCCATGAAGTTGATCCTAATATGGAGGATGAAGTTTTCAAAGAACAATTCGAAACAGATTGACCACAATAAGTCTTGTTTCAATAGAAAAAAGTGTTCATAACAACATGGATATTTTGGATTTCGACAACTAAATGAACAACATTTTGGATAACTAAAACTATATAAAGGAACCTCGGTGGAAGAGTTAAACAATCACTTCCAAATGTCGTGTCACCAATTCCAGTCAACAGTTATTACCGAAATTCAAGAAGAAAACTGCAGCATAACATACCTTCAAAAACATTCAGCAGCCCAATGCTATAAAACCACAACTCCTTTTTATCCTAACTTGTACAACATTCCTGATACTTTAAAATTATTCCTTCCATGTAACTGCTCTTTGGCAAGATAAAAAATCTCATACCTAAAAGTTATCCTTGTTTAACCAATTCCAACAAAATATCATCCATTGCCCATACAGTTCCAGCAATCTGGTCAGACCTAAAATAATTGAAAAAAATCACTTCAGGATCATAATCTTCCCATGTACCAGAATCTATCAGATTGCCTCAACAATAAATGGGTATTAACTTCCATCGAGTAATCACTCAGTGAAGTCGACAATCTCATCAATAATAAACTTGAGTCATCATCAAGCTATACAGACAAATATGGTTTCATTAACAACTCAACTGTGAAATCCTTGCTGCAACAATTCCCTCAGCTTCGGCTACAAATGGAAATACAAAATTACAGCATAAAATACTAAGTCATCCAACATACATCCTACTAATTACCTTCTTAAGCTTGAGATTTGGGTGGGCTTTGTATCAACTGCACCAATATTTTAAAAGGCATCGGTCATCGTCCTTCAAGGACCAAGTTCCTTCAGTATCCGCTACCCCAAGCACATTGCATCATAAAGAACATTCTGAACATGAAGAACCCCAACCAACCAACAACGTTCAAGAACTATCAATTCTTTGCACCCTAGAACTTGACAGTATTGAAGATTAACATGTACTACAAAATGGAGAAAATGTCGATATCAGGATTAAATAACATGCAAAGAAATCTGAGTATAAATTTTATTATAATTAGTATAAGATACATATGTTCTTCCCTAAGATTTCAAATCCCATGATCACAGGTAATGAGTTAAAAGTGCGCACAATCAAATTCTATTTTCTTTCCTATCAATTCTTCCCTTCATTTTTATGTTATCTCATACCTGCCATGATATTTGGAAACTTATGTGCTAATTAATGTAGAGAAATAATTATATGTTAAGTATCTTGCCTTTATTTATCTATGATTAAGTTAAAGAGCAAGCTCATCAATTTATTAACAATATAAATTATTGATTAAAATACAAGCATGTGTAAAACAATTCAATGAAAGAAACTAACTTTTATGTAGATTTAAATATACTGTAGGTATCTTGCCTTTACTTACAACTAATTAAGTTAAAGTGCAAGCTCATTAAGCATTTGCAGTAACTTGAAATAGATGAAAATGATCATTGTGTAGAACAATTTATAAAGAAAAGTTGATTTTTTGTTTACAATCCTTTTATTTATTAATTTAAATTATAACTTGCATCCCATTAGACATAGTCAACCAATGGGCTCATTAAGTTATACCAATCTGATTAATGATCAGTTAAGCATGAAGTATTAAGGGTTGCATTTAAAATATATATATGGGAAAATAAAATATGCAATGACTAATTACAAAACTTCACAACCAATTTCTAAATTTATAAGTACTTTAATAAGTGTTTTAGTTTTTAAGTAGATAAATTAGATGTATAATGTAATAAATATTTAAATTTTTTTTCTACCCACATGTGTCCACACACGAGGACTGCTGGTACGATACGATGTTTGAAATTTCTGTACTTATGCCATCCATGCAAAAGTGTAACCATTCTACTGGAAAACCATCTTCATAGAATACATAGGCCATCATACAGTTATTCAATAACCAGGCTGTTAAAAAATAATCCAACCTCCACAAACTAGCTAGTATGGGTAGCATCATTAAGTAGCATTTATCCATAAGCAAAACCTACGAGGCTGCTGTAACAAATTCCTACAACATATTACTACCAAGTATTTGTTACATAATACTTACCAATGAAGAAATAGGCACTACCACTGGCTACTAACACCAAATTTACACCTGGATCTCACAAAATTGCACAAAAAGAAAAATTTTGCTGAGCTAATGTAAAAATAAAACGACGCCCGTTCTGGATTATCTTAACAGCATATACCACCAACAATACAGATATACGTAAATAGGATAGCATGGATGGTTTACCAAAAACTGACTCTGTAAACAGACTCTCCATTATTATTATTAATTTTATTATCTTTTAAAGAGTCTTAATATGTTATTTTATATAAGCTATTATATTTATAAGATTTTTTTAGTTCCATCCCACATTTTGTAAACCGGCGCAATGTCAATAAGAAACGTCGGGTCGCCGTTTGTTTAGGGGGAGGAAATTGTTACGAAGGGTTAAATTAAAAAATGAAAAGATTAATTTGGAAATCAAAATTAAGATAATTGCATAATGCAAATAATTATTAATGTCAAAGCACATCAATTTTATTGAGGTTGCCAAGGGTAATAAACTTTATTCCTTTGTAAGCAATTTGTATATGATAGGATGGACAAATCAATTTTTGTTTTTTTTGAAGTCAGTTAGTTCCTGACAAGTCTTTGGAGAGGTCAATTTAACTATTGTATGTATGTAAGTAGATTTTAAGTTATTTTGTAAATTAGTTTAAGTTAAATATAGTATACCATTGAATCGATGCTGTGTTAATTATGTACTACCATCTGAGTAACCCCCAGTTACACTAAAAAGGATGTAATAATATAAACAATCTTAAAAGCTAAAATAACTTTCTCAGATAATAATGTTAATCGGATATTCCTAAATAGATCTATTTAATCATTCAAGACCTCACTTCACTATATTACCTTTTACTTTTACATCACATCACTATAAACTGTAGACCTCCACTCCATAACAGTTTTTGTCTAAGTGAAGAATTGAAAATACTGGTAACGTGATAAAGTTATTAGCTGAAATTTATATCTGAAGTTGCGAGAATAATGTCGTTTATAACATGAATATTGTCTTTCATTAATAGAAAACTTTAAACTCATATAATTCCAATAGCTACATCATTTTTTCTCAGATTTTCGTTATTTAAACAAATTTAAATGTCAACATTTTAATGGCTCCAATATCTAGCTATCTGTAACTCTAGCGTGAAATTCTGCACTTCCACAATGTAATTAATGTGACGTTAATCAAATAAAAAAAGGTTAGAAGCATAAACGTTTAATTTATTATTAAATTTCCTATATAAATTGTCAACAGACACACACACTGTAGTGGTTATTGGATCGATAATACAAAAGACTCTACTCGGAAAAAGCGGTAACCAATCTCTAATACCATGAGTTTTTATTTCGAATGTTAATAGGATACAAAAGAATTTGTTTTGGTATATAAACAACATATGTGACTGATAATAATTTTACGTTAGTTATTATTCCATGTTCAACAAATCAAATGATTATTACAGCAACTAAATATTTCTATTTTTATTATTAGTGAAGTGGGTCGTCGCGCAGTAAAGAGTTCAACTCCTACTCAGGCGACTTGTGTTCGATCGTCGGAACCAGCGAGAAGACTTTCTCGTCGGTAAAGCCTCAGTACACTTCGCCGTGCTGTCAGATGGGCACGTTAAAGAGTTGGTCTCGACAACCATATAAACATCTTTCTGTGGTTGTCGTTAAAAAGTAACACCGCTCGATACCTGGCACAAGTATGTATTTATTTCAGTGGTTTGGTAAAATAAAAAAAAATTAATTGTAGTGATTAATAAACCCTCCAACACTTAATCAAATATGAAAGGTTATAAAGTGCAAAATAAACCTGTTATTGTTGAAATTCACAAACACAAAATCACGGTAAAACAGTCTGAAAATATACACAACTAAATATCACTTACCTTTATAAAAAAATTCTCTGACTATAATTTCTAAACTGGAATACAAGTTCCATAAATGCATGAGACGGAATAAGGCGGGTCGCTAATTAATTAGGAAACTATTTAAATTATATCTGTAAAACGTTGTTAATGGACCAGACACAAATAAATTTGTTTTTAAATTTTTAAATGGATAATTTTATTCATTAACACAGAAAAGAAATAAAAATTTAAAACTTCATAAAGAGAAAAGAAAACGACTTTTAAATAAAGATTATTAAAAGTTTCACAGTTTTATTAAAATACAACCTGACAATATTGTTTCGACAGCTATGCTGTCATTATCAAAGGTAATATAATTATAAACAAACACGTCGCTAAGGTAGATACAAAATAGGTAACTAGATAAAATAATAATAATAATCAGAATTAAATATCTAATACTTCCAGTAACGGAGAATTACTGAGCTCAAGTTGTTCATTCATTAAAGGTACCCTGAGTTTGTGTTTGTATATCTCAAAGGCTTCTAAAATGTCTAATTTGCGTTTGTTATTACAAAAGTGTAGGAATTTAATATTATTTTGAGGAGTCATTGTGTGATTTTGTTCTAAAAGGTGTTTGGCGTAATTCGATTTTTCAGGATGTTTATTTTTGTAATGACGTACGTGTTCTTTATATCTTATGTCAAAATTTCGAAGTGTTTGTCCAATATATACCGAACTACAAAAAGAACAATTTAAAAGGTAAATGCCCGATTTCATGATATCATGTGTTCTGTCTTTAGCATTAAATAAAAATGAAAAAGTGTTAGTGTTGGTTTTAAATGTTATTTTATAATTGTTGGTTTCTCTTAGTATATGTGCAATTTTTTCTGATATTTTGCCAAAATATGGTATAGATATGTAATTTGTGTCTTCTGTGTGATTGTCAATGGGATATATTCTATTGATAGCTAACCTATAATCTTTTTGTTTAATTAAAGTGTCAATCATGTTCGGATTATAATGATTTGCATGTGCTAGTTGTTTAATGGTTGATATCTCTTTGCTAAAATCTGATTTTGTTAGTGGAATAGTTAAAGCTCTGTGTACTAATGATCTTTAGGCTGCTATTTTATGTGTATTATGGTGACAAGATTAATTTGGTATTGTTATGTCTGTTTGTGTTGGTTTTCTGTATATGGAAAATTCAAATAGATTGTCTGCGTTAATCTTGATATTTAAGTCTAGAAAGTTTATAGCCCTGTTTTGTTCTGTTTCTAGTGTAAATTTTATATTAGGGTGGATACTGTTTATAAGAATTAAAAATTCATTGATAACCTCAAAAGAACTGTCAAAACAAGCTAAAATGTCATCAACATAACGAAACCAGAAGATAATGTGTTTAGAGAGGTTTAATTCAAATATTCGATCTTCAAACTTGTCCATAAATATGTTAGCTAATAGAGGACTTAGAGAATTACCCATAGGTAAACCATCCTTTTGTAAATAAATTATGTTATTAAAGGTGAAATAATTTTGACTTATACAAAGGTCAAATAATTGAATTAACTCTAACCTTTTAACTAATTCTATATTACTATTGATCAGAAACTATCTAATAAAGGAATACATTCTTGTGGGGGTATTCTGGAGAACATACTTAAGAAAGATCATAATAACTATGCAAAATTCCAAATTTCGAATTTGTTAAATTACCTGCTTATTTGTTGATAAGATGTTCACATTTCATGGCAGCCTTCAAATGGATTTTATTTGTGATTGTTGAAGATAATTATAATTATTAAAGTTGCAACACGTATCATCCATGACGTGAGTACATAAAGTAATTCGGTTAATTGCAACAAGATTCCATTACCTTCCTTTAATTCGTTCCATACAAAATAAATTTCCAAGCATTTCTCCAAATAATAATACCAGTCTGAACACCAAATTTAAAAAACTGCACTTTCATTTATTTCACTTTAAGTTCACTTTGATTGTTATTATTATTAATTAAATTATTAAGAACTTATAAAAAAAATTAAAACAGGGTGACATTTGTCATAACCTGACTTTGTTGACATTTAAGTGACATAAAATTCACCAACATAACCTCGAAATTTTATCAATATAACGTACAAACTGACATGACTTTTTCTCTGTATGAAAATTTAAGAGAGAGTAACCAAATTTTCGTGCTGTTTTTATAATAATTGAAAAACAATTGCGAATCGCTAGAGATTTTCCTAGTTTGAAACTAGTAACCAAACATCTTTCCCTCCAAAAACCTTTCTAAGCAAATTGTTGATAAAAAATTCAATTAATTGTTTAAATAAATGTTATAAAATAAAAGAAGAGCATTTTCCCTTCACTTTGGTACCTAAAACGGTTATTGAAATGCAAATTTAGAGTTAGGATTCATTGACAACCATCTTGAATTCTCTAGCAGACATAACTTCACAAAACTTCAAATAAAAACATTTTAACATTTTGCTACATCCTTTTCTTATCACAGAATTAATCCTAAGATCCTATCAAACAAAAATTACATAAATTTTGACACCAAAATTATGAATATAAACTAAATTTTAACATTCTAGCAGAACCTGCTGAAACGTTACAATTTTGGGATTTCAAAGGCCTAAAAACCTTCTCTATAAAAAGTTCCCCACTTTAACATTCTAGTGTCTAATGCACCCTAGTACTTGGTTAACAATATTGCAATAAAATATTTTATTTAGAAATACAAATAACATTGAAAAATAACCTTTTACTATAGAAAATTATGAATCGTCAAAGAAATAGAACATTTGAAATTCATGAATAAAACTGTAAGTAAAGTATAAATACTTGTGTATACCTTCTCACCTATGCCTTTAATAATTTTCAGGTGAAAACATGCCATAAAATGGCTTCAAAATATCTAAGTGTGAAAAAATCAACCAACGACAGAAAATCGTTCATCTTAAAATAGAGTTTGTGAAATTCAGGTGAAGAATCTGTTTAAAATTTACTGCTTTCCATCTCACAGTGTTGTAATGTGTATCCTAAACATATTTAATGCAAAATTTTATTGTTTTAAAATAAAAAAAAAAGTGAAATCATCTTTCGCCTGGAAGATAGGCAATACATCGTGCATAGGTGTTATGCGGGATGGGATGCCTATATCACAACAATACATACATTTTATGTATTGCTATATAAAAAAATAAATAGAAGTTGTTTGTGCACCAGGCCAGATATGTTTATTGTTTTCAAATATTTTGATTTACCGAGCTTTTGTGATGCATTTCATACTGCTGCGCCCTAGCGCCAAAAAAGGAGACTCTCGTTTACAACAATAAAAGCGCGCACGTCAGAAATAAAAGTGCGAGTATTCCAAATTTTCACAACTAGTGCAATTCTATTACCATTGGAGACGTGCAGTTTAGAATTTAGAAGTGACGATCTCAATACAAGAGAAACCCAAACTAATCGAGAAATAACGGTGGGCAGTTTCAAAAGGTAGGTAGTATGTGAATGCATTACACGGGACAAATTAAGTATAGAATTTCAGCGCTCATTTATGCACGAGTTTGTGCAAACAGAAGTATAGCTTGAATTTCTTGGGTTCAGTTTAATTATTATTATTAACACAGCCAGAAACCTTAATGTTATTATAGCAAATGAGAATGAATCGAATCTTTCTACTATCCACTACCCAACTGTTGATAAGCTTTTTGCTAGTATTGGAGGATTGGATAGTTTTCAATATTTAACGCATGTTCAAGAATATTTATTTTTTACTCTTTTCTAGTGCACCTCCTGGGACTCCCGTTAGTGTCGATTTAGAGCGTATTTGGCTCCATATTTTTTTACTGTGTATCATCCGGATTTCTGATTGGTCAATATGTGTGTATGATATATCAGACTGACCAACCAACTTGAATGTTTAAGCAAGACTCACTAACTTTTACATTTTTACTATATTATTTTTAACGACTGTACTCTGTCGCCGTATTTCATGAACCGCCTTAAAAGTATTGTTTCCTAAGCTTAAATACTACTATTTACATCATAATCTTATCCATATTTACATCACCTTACGTCCTAATAAAAATGGCTATACACTTACAATACATAACAGCAGAATATAAAATTGTTTGTAAAAGTGACACATATCTATTATATTTACAATTAGTTATGAAACAATAATTTATTTCATACTGTATTACATTTGTCAGTTTTACGCCAAACTTTTCAGACCAGAATATGCGATTTAACAGTCTAGTATGATTGTAAAAAATTCTACAGTCTAGTATGACTGTAAAAAACTTTACCGGACGCAAATACAATCAATCAACTGGACAATGTTTTAGTACGTAATCTGTTACCATGGAAACTCGTTCTTCATAGATGTCCATATTTTGCATTCGGAAACTTATTTTATATAATTTTTTTTTAAATTAAACCAATAGTCCAATAATTGCAGTATGAAATAAAACGCATTACGTCATACGTCCTGGAAATGGTCTTACAGTCTCATTTTGATGTTCCGGACTCGGCTCCTTCGTCGCCTTACATAACATTACATAACATAACGCCTTACGTAACATCTTACTCGACTATAACATTCCATTTCCAGGACTTATGACGTAAATTACTATTATATAAATTAATAAAAACCTGTAGAGTATGTCATTGCTCTTCGATATTACTCGTTTAAAATTTATCATAAATGAATTACCTAATAACAATAACTTCTACACGACTGTATATTACGTATTCTTAAAAACTTAAAACTGTTTGATAAATTGATAATAAATAAAGAAACATGGATTATCTAACCTTAGTAAAAAGTACACATTGATTCTATAATTAAGGACACCCAATTAAATAACTTTATATTCATTTTTAATTAGAAAAGTTGATTACATATTTCAAAAGTATTAATTTCAATACAAATTGAAATTTGCATTTTACAAAATTTAGTAAAATTTACAAAATCTTGAAACTACCATCCACAGCAAAATATATTGTGGTGATATTAAAATAAAATATAGTATGCCCACCATTCCAAATAAAACATAAATTATATACGATGGATTAAAATAAAAATACACCACAGATATTTTTCTTTATTCCACTCAGCCAGCTCAGGGTTATTCGGTAAAGCATAAATTGTTTGAATTACGAGACTCTTATTAACTCTTATGCCTGGAAAAGAAGAAAAACTTATGTTGTAAACGCTAAAGCTCCTGCAAACTGGACAACCACTGCTAAACTCTAAATTCAAAAAGAAAGAAAACTGAATGCTTGTATATGCATCAATTAAACACATAAGTAAATTTAAAAACACATAAACTTTATTTAATGAATAAATAAAAATTCAAATGGAAAGTAAATGGCAAAAAATGTTGTTCAAATTAATACAATTGACAATAATTGAGAAATAAATTCCCAGGCTTGCTCAAATGTGATAAAAAGTTATAATGGCCTGACATAGGGTCAATACGGTCATTCACTTGAACAAACCAACACAAATCAAAAACTGTTTATAAATAAAAGTTTATAAATAAAACTGTTTATTTTAATGAAAAAATAAATTGAAATAAAAGAAATTGAATTGTATTATTTCCAAAAAATAAATTCTTTTTAAAAACTTTTATTTTTGACCAACCTGGTATGTTACAAGAATAATTTCCTTTTAAATAATAATCCTCTATTGGTAACACTGCGACAGAACCTGTCAGCTGATTTCCTGTCTTTAAACCATCAATACGTAGATCGATGAAGAAAAATAAATTCTCACAGAATTTATTTAAATAATCACGTCGACTTTAAATAATTGTAGAACAATAATAAAGTCTTCTTTTAACTTTTAAAAATATTCAGGTAACACTTTAATTTAATTCAAACTTTATTCATACATGACGTTTACGTCAAACATATGGTTAAAATATCTAACCTCACTTTAAATTACAGATTTTTATCCGGAGCCGGGCATAGCTTTGCCGTGAACGTTTTGTCGACTGCCTTTGTTAAATTTGGCTCCAACTTATATAGAGTTTGTTAAAACAAAAGCCTACACTGACATTTTTCCAAAACAAAAACAAGTCACGTAAGGTTGATGACGTCACTAACACAGACAGCTGTTCGCAATTATCACGAATCTTAATTCTATGATTACAGGATTGTAGCCCTTAAAACAAAGATCAAAACAGTATAATACATCCCTTGTCCAAAAATGCATCGTAACGAAGATATGAGAGAAAAACAATTGACAATGAACAAATCTCATTACGACCTAAATACATACACAATTCAACAAATCAAGGTTTATCCTTTACAAAATAGTTACATAATTACACAATACAAGTAATACATATAAATTCTCCACAGGAACATCTTTACAATTTACAACAAACATAATTTTACAGTGCGATACTACATTGAATTGACCAATTAATGCATTTGCAAGTTCCAGCTTAAATATTAATTCAAATAAAATCAATTTATGATCAAAATGTCCAGCATACAGTTCTCCAAGTGTTTACATAAAAACAATGGTGAAAAGAATAGGATAAGAGTCAATAATCGTCACAATGAAGCAAAACGACAAGATCAAAACCTTCAATAATAAAAATGGTCAGAATTTTTATAACAAAAGTTTAAAAACTAATTGTACTATATAAGTCATAACAAGATTGATCTAAATTATCTGTTTTCAGTTAACTAACAGCGCGAAACTGAGTTGGTCTCTTGGAAAGTAGAAAATTTACCCTACGTTAAAAATCGAAGCCTCTAAATTTAAATAAGAAGATTACTTCTTCTTTACAAGTGGAAAACCGATCCCAATATGTAACTTGGGTTGCATAAACGTGCTAACTGATTGATATCCTTTTTAAAAATATGAAACCTTTTTATTATGCATATGAAACTTAGGTTATGTTTGCATGAAATTTATATTCTTGATTTCTAATTTAAATATTGATGAGCCTAACTGTGACCCTATATGTAACCTTTATATTAATTATGCCTATCACTCGACATGTCCCTCTTTTAATTTAAATCAGATATGTGAAATATTTGTTTTGACGTTTCCGTTCTATTGTTAATAAAATTTTCAATGAGGTAATTTGATATCACAGCAATATATACATATATATTGCGGTGAATTCGCATAAAAAGAAAAATTTGAACTTTTCCCACATTGGCTAGCAAAATATAAATATATATGCGATGAATTTGGCTAATTAAAAATAAAATATTGTTTTTATATTCAATTTCATCAAATACTTTCAAATAACGAATAATTGCTGTTAGATCATAGATAATTGATTTATAAATAAATTTATTTTTAAAAATGACTGTGAACTTTGGAAATGCTTTTCAACTTCCCTCTTTTATAAATTTTTATATGATTAGAAAATACCTTTTAATAGTTTTAAATAATGCAATAGTTATGTAAAGATAATATTACGTGAGTTCTTGAATAACTCAAGTTTACGTAAGAGAGTTGGGCGCCAATTAAATAACATAAAATAACTGAATTAAATTAATAAGAAAAACTCATCTCAGGGCGAATGTGGATTCTTGTAGTTTTAAAAACATACAAATTGAAATTGAAATCACTTTTAAATTTGAATTCTTAATTAAATTTAACTATTACTAAATTGTTCAAATCACATAATTACATAATTACATTTCTTCAGTAGATACCAATACAGAAGGAAATAACTTCCTACCTTTATTATAAAGTTGGTCTTCTCCAATACCATTGGCAGCGTATGTCACCTTGTGTTGATCCAATCCTGGATTCCAATTTTGGTTGACTTTGCTTTGCATAGACTTCCAATATAACACCATCCACACACTTGATATTGACAGCTCACTTTTGGTAAAACACTTTGTTTTAATTAATTGCGGGTACTATTTCCCTTGTTCGAAGAATATTTGTTTATGTGTTTAAATAAATAAAACACCAGGTTATGGTTTTAACGAAGGTATATTAACTAGCAATAACTTTAGCTAGTAATTAAATAGGTAGTTCTTTATAGCCTTATAAACACTTTTATAATTTTATAACAACTATACACTTTCGACGTATTCAATTTATCAACCAACTTAACTGTCTAATAAAGACTAGATTATTTAAATTTTTACAATATTACTTTTCACGACTTTACTCTGTCGCTTTATTTACTGGACTAAACTTTACATACGTTCACGTTCATCGTCTATCGGGAACTGCCTATTCACATTTTTGCTATTGTCTTTAACACGATTTTACCGCGTCACTTTATATTCAGAAGTGTCCTAAATTATGATTTTCTAAACTTATATACTACTTACTATTTACATCATCACGTTACACAATACAATACAATGACACGTGACGTCACCTTACCACTTAATAGAATGACTACACTATATATAATACATAACAGCAGATAGTTTTATTATTTTCTGTGGCCGAAGCTTTTTTTTAAACTTTATTTATTGAATATAATAAAACACATTTATATATTTCGTTTGCAGTCGTAGAATATATTTTATTATTTTTAATCAAGAGAAAACTTTATCTCTTTTTAACATTTAGAATACAAATGTATTAATTACTTTGTCAGTAATTATTTAACGAGTTTAAGAAGAGTTTAAATAATTAGATTTGAATTAACACACTTAACAGAACAATTTTAGAATTCACATTTAAATGACATTATGCAAAATAATTAATTAAAAACTCGAATGAGCCTTTATGTTTTCTAGCAGGACAATTTTAAAATCTACACCTAGTTTTAATACTCACTTTGGATAAACACTTGTTGAAGAGACTTGTGAGTTGAATAAATACTTAATAAAGACTAAAGACTTACGATTAAAACAGAGGTATTTATACCTTATCTGCCTACACAGTTCTCATGGTCATGAGAGAATAAATGCTAAAGAAGTTCTCATAGAGATAACGTAGATTTATCAGAAAAATGTAATTTGATATCGTGTGTTCACATTCCTAAACAATTCTCATGAAACATGATCTTATCTATAGTGTGATTATACGTACGTTGCTAGATTAAAACATAACTATAATAGTTGGCTCAATCTATTACAGTTTATTATACAACACTTGCAATAATAATGATCTATTTACATAAACAAAAACCTTAAAAGAATCACATAACCCGTCGATATTACTCATTTGAAAATTTATTATAAATGAATTAGATAATATCAATAACTTCCGCACAACTGGATGTTATGTATACTTAAGTATTTGGCGAGTAAACTGTTTGATAATAAATAAAGAAATATGGATTATTTAACCTTATTAAAAAGTATACACATTGATTGTATAATCAATGAGACACCAGTAACTAACTTAAAATTATTTTTAACTGGAAAAGTTGATAAAACATTTCTAAAGTGTTAGTTTTTAACAAAGATTTTCAAATTTCACAAAATTTTCAAAATTTCCAAAATTTTGACACTAAAATCCACAGTATATGAACTTAATTATATACCAAAAGTTAAAAACATATAAATGAATACATCTTCAGAAATGAAAAATCAAATATGCTCAAACTGTAAATTCTAGATGCTTCTAAACTTTATTTTGCAGTTAATATTTTATTTAACCTCTACAATTATGTTGATTGATATGATTAGTTTTCGTGTCTGTTGCTCAACTCTTGTGTAATGTCACTTTAAAATCATAAGTTTATAACTACCCCTAGAAATTCAGTTCCAATAATAAGGAACAAATGAACATTTTCACAAATGAAATTTTAATGTCAAACCGTAAATTTTAGTTGCTTTTAAACTTTCCAGTCATTTAATCTCTAGAATTAAGTTGATTGATGGCACCAATTTTCCCGTCTGTACATAACCTATTGAAGTTTGATTTACTATAAAATAATTATGCCTATGCATAAATCTGTCTTTACGTGTCCGACATAATCCTGAAAATAGTTATGAGATTATCATACTAAACAGCAGAAACTAAGGCATAAGGTAAGATTCCACTGCGTTTATACTTTCTATAATTTTATTATATTACGTAAGTATAGTTACATTTTTTTTTTCTATAATTCCATAGTTATATTTGCTTGAGCACTTCTTATTTTTTATTTATATCTTATTGTTAATCAATAAATATAACCACTTAGTTTCTTAGTAAATTAAAAAAACATTTGAACCGCTGAAAACAACACTTAAAAATATATTTCCAATAAAATTAATAAAAAAAACATTAATTCACTAGAAGTTCATTAACGTACTATATACATACTTAGTACCTGTATTAAATATTTATTTATCAAGTGAAGTTTGTGATCTGTAATGTTATATCCAGTTTTACTGCTATAACACAGTGCAACAAGAAATTCCAGCCCGAGTGTCTACAACACGATATGAAAATAAACCAACAGATTAACAAAACCAAGTTAAGTCATGTTTGAGATCTGCCGTCATGTATCCAGTTTTACTGCTATAATGAAAATACGAATATTTGTTAATGAATGTATAAGTTAATTAAATCCTTGGGTTATTAACTTTGTTATGTTCAATCGCGGATTAGTTGACTGTAACGTGTTCAAAGATGGTATGGGTTGCTGTTTCTGAAATTAGAATATGGTAATTGCCCAAAATTATATGTGATATGGGCTTATGGAGATAAATCCTTACCTTCCACTGTCCAGGTGGTCTTCATTGAGCACAGGCAGGCTGAAATTAGGAAGGCCAATTTCATCAATACACTAGCTGTAATTTCAGCATAAGCTTACAAGTAAGAGAAGTCGCTTGAGGTGTCGGACGTGTCTAGTATCCGAGACTAGCCTGGGTGCAAACCACACGGCGTTTACCCTTAGAACTAGCTACAATCCCAGGTTTGAACTAGAACTGTCACATGCCGTTGCTAGAGGTACCGGAGGTCGGTTTACACTGGGATCCGAGACGAGATCTAGGAGTGGTTACCCAAGGCGAAGTTCGAAGTGTCGGATAAATCGACTCACTAGTATACAAGAACCTGAGGAGGTACCTGCTCAAACGTGGGTGACGGACAATACAGTTAGAAAGTAAAGTAATGTGTGGTAGAGATTCACGAAAGTGTTTCTCGACGAAATACCCATTAATGTTGAGAAGCAAACTGTTACATAAGTACCTGTGGGTGGAATTGATTCTTAACCACAGGCTTGATGGAGGTCTGATGGAGGAGAATCAAGTTAGGTTTATCTTGCTTGGGGAAGAGGGGGGTAAACCCTGGCCAATTGGAAACTGCATGTCACCAGGTAAATGTGTTCGGAATCTAAAGTGTGGGGATCATGCTATGGCTGTGCAGTTCCAGTAGTATGATCCACATAAGCCGTCGAGAACCACTACGCTTAAGGGGTGTTGAATGTTGATGCGAATATATAGCCTCTCGCGCTCTTCACCTTAACGGTACATACTGGGATTGATTGGTTTGATTGATGATTTAAAAACCCTTGCATAATCACTCAATTAATAAAATAAATTAATAACTACCATAAGACTGACTTGCATGGATTTTGATGATTGTATCGAACAGGATAACTATTTCCAGACAGACTTTTAATGCTAAACTCCAAACCGTTATCCAAAGGGCTCCATCATGTACTTTTTGTTATTTCACTTTAAAAACCCGGAAAATTGGTTTTTTATGTAATGTAGTTTAGGCTAAAATAATTATTTGAAAAGTCAGTGTTTCATTTGATTTTACTCCAAGTCCACTTGTAGTACACTTCGAAATTCGGATTTGAGTTACCTGAATTCAACTATTACTTCGTATTTTAGAGAAAATACTTTTTTGGTGGAATTAAAAACTGAATACAACATAGGCTTTCCTTTTTTTGTCTTTCCCAAACATACCGTAGATATTTTTTCACACAACGTAGGTTATTGAAATTAAATAAAGGCACACTCAATTAACAACATTTATTCCTAAGCTTAACTAGATGCCAAAGGTAGAGAAGTTTATTTTCATTATTCCTATCATAGGCGCCGACTTGATGGTGGGTCGAAGACTGTGGTCCTCATTAAAATAATGTAATGAGGGCTGTTATCTCATTAACATGATTCGTATATTTTAGGTAATACAAATTCTAAATTAAAAATCTAAAGAAGGGAGTCTACGCACTTATCCAACTGAGATATTTTTTGTAATTTTTTTGCAAAAAAAGGCAACAACATATTTAGAGTTTAACAAATTTGTGATGACCATACCTATGTATATCCGTATGTAGAGCTGAAAGATTCTTCTCTTCATTACGCAGACTAAAAAAATATTTGCCTAAACGCATCGCTAAAGAATTAGCCATAGAGTAAATTGCAAATACCTTCGTTGAAAGAAATGGTGCTCTAAGAAACGTGTTTTCTTCTAAATAAGAGCTTATATTATTTTGCAATTCAAATATCTCCCGTTAATTGTTATTATAGTATTACAAGTATTATACAGTTAGTTACAACTAAAGCATACGTCTCATTGGTTGCATGCATGATCAACTACTTTGTTTTTTGTAGTATTGATGGCGTCTTTTCTTGGGCTAAAGATGCAAAACTAGGTTTTTTTAAAATAATTACTCGACGGTAGATCCTAAAAAGAACATGTCTACAAGAAACTTGAAGAAGATAAAATTTCCAACATTTTTTGTATAAACACTCTTGTTTGTAAGTCTAATATTTAACGAGTATTACGAGTTACAACGGAGAGAAGATTTGGTAATTTAATTTCGCGGTAACGGTCGTGGAAAGCAATATTATAATCACACAAATAAATAAATACTAAATAAATAAAACACACGTAGTGAAATGTAAACTTGGTAAGTATGGCTTTATTGAAATTGTAATTATTGTGCTGATCAAAAATTTTAATGTCTAATAAAAAAAATGAATGAATGGTGATTTGTATCACAGCAGGTTGTAAACTTAAAAACTACCCTAGGACAATTTCACTACTCGAGATCTCGTGTTAACTAGTTCTTAAAATTAATATGCATAAATAAATTGTATACACGTTTAATAAATATATATAAACATAAATAGAATGATACAGAATACATACAATTTTAGACAAACATCCCACCATTCGAAGACCCACGGCTGTTTTAGTATAATTTAAAGCTTTGCTTAGGGGTTTTCGCTTCACCCTTCGATATTTTGTTGTTTTGTTACGACCCGATACATATATAGATGCAGGTACGGACCCAAAGGGGAAGGACCTTCTAATTAAACCCACGGTCAGAGGGTACGAACAGGAATAAAAGACAACGAGCAACAAAACCCAAAAGAAAAGACCTACAAAGAAATCACCCTGTATATTGTATTAATTTTAAATATTTGAAGAATTTTACCTTTCTATAAACTGAAAGGTCTTTTACAATACAGTTCCCTCAAGGTAACTGATAGGGAAATATTACCTAAAATAGAAAATGACTTGATCAGATTTTAGCACATGGAAATGAAATGAAAAGAATTTACCTAAATGGTTAGCACCAGAACGTAATCCGTCTAATTTGACGATTGATCGCATATAAATAATCAAGCGATCATTCTGTTGAATGCGAGATTTTCTCCGCTGAAGCGAATTATATCCAAAACCAATTTCCTAATATATCTCGCATATTCATTTTGATACTCAACTCTACTATTGAGAAGGAGCTTAAACGCGCAGGTGCGACTTTACGATAAACAGAGGGAATGGAAAAACCAGTGACAGCCAAACTAATGGAGAAGCTTGGTTTTAAACAGTGACCATCAAACAAACAATGGGTTGTGAATTTCAACGTTATAGTCTTCATTACAGGGTTTGTTCTCAATGTTATCCTCTAACTTACTGTCTATGCTTTTAAGAATATGGTCTTCCATTAATAAAACTTCCTCATCTTCCTCGCTCTCGATGCGAACCTCTGATGCATATTCGAATGATTGACCACTACGGAATCCACATACAACAAAACACTTCAAGCCAGCTTTCCTGTAGCCACATGTTCCACCACATCCCTTTTTGCAGTAGTATGAAATAAAATCCAATAAGGCATCGAGAAAGTGAGAGAGGAAGTAGATGAACAAATTTTATCAATGAAAGACCAGATTCTTAGGGGAAACGTTATAGTAAAGGGGTCAATATCAACCGTCCTGGAACGCCAAAAAAGAAAAAAAAACAATCGGGAATATAGATTATTAAATTTTTCCTCCGCTGTAACTCGTTAATTATTAGACTTGCAAAAAAGTGTTGGAAATTTTTATCTTTATTCTTCAAGATTGTCATACAAATTTTTGTTTTTGTAGCATCAACCGTTGAGTAATTATTTCGAAAAAACCCGTCCTCTAGGTATAAACTAATCAAAATAGTTTCTACTCTACCTTTTGTAGGATAAACATCTCTAACTAGAATAAATGTACTAAGATATTAAGAAATGTAAGTTCGCAACACTCATTGTTCGTCAACGTTAGACCTACGAATGTAATAGATTACGATAACAAAAAATATACAAGAATGCAGTTAAGTAGTCTCTTAAACCTTTATAATATACAGATAATTTTTAATTTTGAAACATAACACTCTAAATGGTTAAAATCAATGAATGCACAAAATACTTAGCTAATAGTACCTATTCTATTAATGCTATGTTTAATTTCTAGGACTTCTGGAAATCTATAACATGGAAACTCAAAATGGCGATCTCGTAATACCGACCACTTTAAGACTTCCATTCGCCATTCTCTATAATGTCGGATTATTTTCTGATAAGAAATGCAAAAAAAATTTGTTGGTGATCGCTTATTTAATATTACCAATAATATCAAATGGCGTTTTTATTATGCAATTTCTAGCAGTAAAGAATGTGACTGAACTTTCTTTTAATTTAATTGGCCTAGCTGGATTTACACAGGTAACTATGATGTTAATAATAGAAGTGCGTAATGTATACAAGACGAACCAAAAATACCTAGTTTTACCAACATACCAAGGAATGTTGCATAGGTTCGTCTCAGTCCGAGAATCAGTATCCGAAGCAATTTAATATTTGAATATGATAGCCACATGGTTCATAAAATTTCTAAATCATAAGGCAGGATCGTTGTCAGAATTATCTTTCTGGAAGGGTTACTTTTAAAATATTGTTCATCTAAAAAAAGAGGTAAAAATTATGATGTGCATGGGGGTATTATATCAATATTTTGCGAAGAAAATGTATTAAAGTGGCTCAGTGCTAAATATATAAAATAATTTGTATATTTTGTATGACTTAAAGTACAACGTTCATCTATATTTAAACAAAAATTACATTGTTTATTAATTTTGTTAATAGCAGGAGAGATTCGGAATAAATGATTTTTACGAGCGCATGCGAGTAATGCCTAGTTTATACAGTCATTAACAACTAAGACATTATCACTGGTCATTATCATTATGTAACTAAAGAAAAGTAGACCGGTTTATACAGCAATTATAAATTAATATTAACGCGTGCGCATACTGCCATGAGTTCGCATTACCGCCATAAATATTTGAATTATTCGAGGGCAACTTCATGATAATGTAGTGGCTAACCTGTTTCGTTTCCCAGCATGCATGCGCACTTGCAATTGTCATTATATCATTATCAGAAAAATTAAAATTGAACCAATTCTTGAACCAATTCTCCGTCGCTTTTAATTTGATGAAAATATCTGTCAATCTTTCAAATGAAATTCAAGAGCTAACCGAGTCCCAAGATAACAACTTCTTGATGTCCGTACGTAGCCTCTAGATCTTTGGACCATCAGGTCACCGTAATTTCGGACACTAAACGGGAAGAAATAATTGTTTCAAGAAAACCTATTATTTTTGTTTTAAACGGCATTTTATATGATATTTTAATATATGACATCGGAGCATAATTACAAGTATGCGCGGAAAATCAAAACCAGCAAATGGTACTTAAATGGGTATATTGAGAACAGTTACACAATTTGCAGTACACTCCAACTTAACAAAACCCAAATAAAGTTGTAAAAGTGTTATATTTTCGCAAAACTACCTCTGACCTTATGACGTTCATAATAATCTTCAATGGTGTTGAAAACAGGCAAAATTTATTTACATTTACTTAGTAGAATGACCCATATACTGCCAACGATGCTATCGACCAAAAAAAATTTTAATTTAGGTTTAATTGTTCGCCACTAAATGGCAACGCATGCGTTCAGTATTTTAAAATTAAAAATTTATTAATTCCATCGTAATTATTAAATATAAAATGCGGAAAAATAAAAATAAAACTAATATTAATTAAAACAGATGTTTTTAGTATTAAATACATTTATAAAAACCTAAATTTAAATCGGATTTGTTGAAATCGGTCTTGTTTTAAATTATTCACAAATAAAACTTGGCCAAGACTTTACATGCCAGTTTTACAGACATGTAAAGGAAATTGTTAATCACTTTGCCGTTGCTATAGCAATAGCTTACTTTCCAAGGTTTTTACAATATATGAAATGTACATATTGCAATATGATTGTGAATAATAGTTATTTATCGCCAACCATCAATAAAGCCGTGCATTACCATAGCGACTTGTAGAAGTAAACAAACACTTTATTTTACTGTACAATTCAAGCATTTTACCTGCCGCAAATATGGTTGTTGTACAAATCAAGCATTTTATCTGCCGCAAATATGGTTGCGATAAAACTTTGTATGCACCACGTCAGTAAAGTGTCTTTATCGAACTCGCCTGTTATTACTTCCTGTTATTACTGTTTGTTTACTTCCACAAATCGCTATGGTAATGCATAGCTTTATTGATGGTTGGCGATAAAAATTATTACAGGCTCGTTATCATCAATACCATCGCAACATACATACATATTTATTTAAAACGTTGATATATATTTTACGTATCGTGCTGTACAGTATCAGTAAATAAAAGAATTATGTATTAAAGATTTACGAGTCAGTATACCATAAAACGTTGTACAATGCTTGACCGTTACACGAACCCTACATGCTCGCACGTAAAGTTTTAAGTAACGGTCTTGTAATGTGAATAACTATTATTTCCACTTTTTATGTAAATGACACTTTACAGGCATTTATGGTAACTAAGTAAATAAGTAGTTACAACTACAGCAAAAATACTACTACATAATACTAAATATAAAAGTTTTGGAAACTACTTTGTTGCTTAACCACAACACCATGACAACGTCTTGCTATAAATTGTCCTGCCGCCTTTGATTACAAAATTACTTTTTATAGAAGATATACACTAAATTAATAAAAACCGCTAGTGAAGGTGAAAATAAAGTTTTGTACCCGGCACACACTGGTCTAGAATGCAAAAAACGTGATCGAAAATCATAGCAGAATAATTATTGGACTAATGTTAGTTGAAATAATGCCATTTTATGTTTTTGGGGTCGCTAAATCCGAATATGATAGTATTTTTAGGTTTTATATTCGAATTAATGCACTAAAGTGTGTATAATTCCAAGCGTATTCGCAGTTAACTGTATTGTAATGTAATACGCTGTGCACGTGAAAGCCTATCATGGGTATACCATATCAAATATGATTATAAAACTTGGGAAATGTGTAGGAAATTCAACAGTAATTATGTCATAAATATTTTTGTAAAGTAGGTATATTTAAGCTTCTGCCTTAACTGAAAATTCCAACAACATTTTCATACGAAGTACCAATATGTTGTTAACATCATTCATTTACCTAAACTCGATGTAGCAAAACGATATAAATTACAGACATAAATATTGCAAAAGGTGTATAAAATTCCAGATGCAAGATATAATAAACTATATACAAATTAATAAGCGACAAAATCAGAAACAAATACAGTAAAAACAAGTTGTAGACTTGTCTAGCTAATAAATAAAGTGAAGTAAAAACCTTCTAAAATTGTCTAAATAATAAATAAATAAAATTGTATACAACGATACGATAGAACGAATAAGTAAAAATTTCAATAATATTACAAATTATATAAATTAAAAAACTCGCATTGAATGGTGTGTATAATGCAACGAGTATTAAGTAATACATATTTATACATATTTACAAAGTAAACTACACTAAAAAACTATATACCTACACGTATATATGTATACTACTACACTAACATATTCTTAAGTTTTCATAAGCGATTATATTCAGTCATCCATGCCGAGAGCCACATTTTCTTCCAAATCAGAATGTGGTTCATTCTGTGGTAACTCTAACAATGGAAGTAACTCTGAATCTGGTTGTTCTTTTACTATTTGTTTTAAAGTTATACTACTCAAGTGGGGGTCTGAACTCAGCAGTAATCTCTGAAACAAATCTCTGTTTGTGTACAGACGAGACATTTTTCTTGTATGGCTCGTTCTGTATCGTCGAATATCTTTATTCTTCGTCTCTTGAGCCTCTTCTGACAACTCTCCTATCGGCACTAAACATTTGGAGATGATCGTGGGTCCATGAACAAGAACCTTGTGCACAGAGATTGGCATGTAGTACCATTTGTACAGGGAAAGATTTTTTTCTAATGTTTCTGAACAATATGCATTAAAAGCTTTTAAATTAATGTCATACGAACTGCTTATTGCTCGTAAGATTATTCCAAATCTCCGTATCGCATCTTCATCAACTCCTAAAGAAGAAATGCAGATGCTTAAGTAAAGTAATGTACATTGGTATTGTGTAGCCTACCAGTTATTTCTGCTGAGAGCTGCGGATTAGCAAAGAATCGTGTGTCTAGCTGTGTTGCCATCGTTGGATGATCCGAATCCCTGTTTTGGCATGTCAACAATAAGATCCATTTTTTCACAAAATTTTCTTTGTATGTCTCGTTTTCGCTGTTCAAAGGCTTCTTTAATGTGTTTTGTAATCTAAACAATACAAATAAATATATAAATACTTATTATGAACGTGTAAGGTTGTCTTATATAGCCTTACTCTCCACACTTTCAGTTCAAGCCTGTAGGAAATGTGCAACCAACATTCAAAGAATCGAATGTGTGCGTGTAAAATGGATAATCCAAAAGCATACATTTCAGGCCTCCTAATTCGTTTAGGAAGACTAGATACATCATTCAGTTGGGAAATTGTAGCATCACAAATGTAGCATCGCATACCTGACGTACTTGCCAAAGCATTGCAAACCTACAACAATTAGAAGTAGAAGTATAGATAAAAAAGAAATTATGATAATTTTGTAATACCTTGCTATCGATCATCGTTAATTGTAAGGAGAAGTCGATAGATCCAAGTGTAAATTTAAAGGGTTTTAGGTTTTGTATTTGTGTCTCAATATATTGCCTTTCTGATCTTGTTACTTCGTCACTCTCATGAATCCACTGTAAACGAATTGGTCTACAAAACTTGGGCGAGGATGGTCGCGGATTCTTCCACATCAAAGCATTGGTGATTTTATTTACCAACCGAAGGGGCACAATTGAGGTTATGAAAATGCTTTGATTTTGTGCATTGTCTCCCTCAAACATCTGTTTGTACGCAGAATGGCCTGAGCTTCCGTCAAATCCCCATTTGCAATGTAAAATGAAAGATTCATTTTTTTTCTTCTCTGGATATTCCATCGGTATACTTTTAAGAGGGCTTGGTACGATCGTGGGCGTTGCTAATGTATCTAAGATATGATTCTCTGCTTCCGATGAAGAACTTGTAATTGTAAGCAACTTTGCAGCAGCGACATTACCTTCTCGTAATTTCATCGAAGTTGCGAATGATAATTGTGAAGATGGTTTAGTTCTTAATTCTTCAGTTTTACGTCTTTTTACCACATAAGACGAATCGTCAAAGTTTTTAGAGGGACGACCTCGTGGCCCTACAAAGATGTTTGTTAGGATAAAATAATAGTAAAAGTTATACAAATAAGATATGTGGTTTATTGTTTTTAAGCGAAATTTCTCGAAGGTAACGTTTGCTTTAAACTTTTTAGCGATACTTTGTCCAACTATGGTATACATATGGTACAAATAGAAACACTGGCCAGTGATATAGCGAATTTAGATTGAAACATAGAAATGAAACTAACTTGCACTAGCTGTTAGCGATAATTATATTTTTTCGGTGTGTTAATAACCGATTACTTACCTGATGTTGCCGTTGAGGTACTAGGTAAACATCTATACACTATATCTGGAAACTGTACTTTGTTTTTCAACCACGTCCCATATTTCAATAAGAATAATGAATTTCTTCGTTTACAGGAATCCCAAAATCTAAAATAAGGTGAAAAAACCTTTCTCTGATACATATTGTTAAAGCTTTGGATGCTTGCTGGTCAGCCTTAATTTTAAAGATAATATGTACAAAGTTAATGACATGCTGTTTTTTAGTTTCACGAGGTGCTTTACCAAGCCCTATAATTTTTTCATGAAGGTTTAGTCGTGTAATATTTACACTCATAATGAAAACAAAGACAAACAAATAACAAGATACAATAACACACGAACTACAAGAAAATTAAAAGAACGCACGAAATAATGAAGAAACAAATCAACTCTCAGTACAACATTGAAGTGCATTTGAAATAACGATGATAACTGAGCTGATCCATAACATTTATTTTTAATTTCTAGTTTTACAACACTTAACTGCATTGGACAAAGATATAATAAAACATCTGCATTTAATTTTTTTGGAAATAATCTTCAACGTGTCCCAAAACTGCGATGAATACAAAAGAACCTTACAATATATTGTGGTGCATACCTATTAAAATTACTTGCTACATGTGTTTTGCTTTTACTCATTTATACCTTTTAAAATATTCTGAAATTACTCATTTCTTTCAATAACCAGGTAGATTTGAAGATAACACACTACGAATATTTTCTTTAATGGTCACCGGAACTAGCCTCATTAGACTTTTGCTTGCTAAAGGCGCCATATCTCAAATACCACTCTTACTAACTACAACCACAGATAATAAACAGATACGCAGCCTCTTGAAAATAAATACGCTAACTTTTTTCGTTAGTTTGTGCAACTGAACTAGGCGGCGTGACTGTGCTCTGGGCAACTACATTTGTCCATACAATTAATGAAGTAATATTCATTAATTGTTTGGTCGACTGCGACGTTATTATTGCATGCGCAAATTTACAGTCGACGCGGCAGCAGTATGACACACATGGTGTCTGACACGTGATAGAATTCTTCACTATATAAACACATAAAGGGATGAAATTTTAACAATATTATTTGTCTTACAGCGAGCTCTTCTTGGCGTGTTTGACTCGATTTGATATTTTTTCTGCATTTGTAGTATTTGTGCGGAGTGGATTAATGAATACGTGTTTCTTCTTAATTTGTTTTAGTTTGAAGAGTTTAGTTTCGTTTTGTTTAGTTACATTTTGTTTAGTTTTGTTTTATTTAGTTTCGTTTTGTTTAGTTTAGTTTTCTTTAGTTTCGATTAGAATATTGTTCATTAGCAAATATTAGATTCCTTAAATATTTCATACGACACTTTCTTTAAGTACCTATCAATTGTTTTAGTCGTTTTAGATTCGATTCACTTCGGATTTCTCGCAATTATTATACTTTAAATTTTTATTCATATTATTAAGTATTTGTGGTAATATTTAATTGTCTTAATACGCTGGTTACCAGTTTTAGCTGTGGGTTAAAAAAATAGTTGCATATTCATTGGTATATTAATAGCTTCTTGTTGTAACAATCCATTTGGCTGTGCATCTGTACGTTTATCTGTGCTACAACGCATAAATCAATCTTGAGGAATAAGTTGCAAGTAGTTACAAGAAATTCAAAGATGATACATTTGCTGTTGCGGGGATGGAATTGCAGACTCTCAAGTAAGGGTTGTTTAAAAATGTTATTGTAACCCTAATCGATTGAATTCTTGTGATCTTGTAGCTTAAATAATGAGCAATAATTATTCTTTATGTACTTTGTTTTACGACTCTGTATAAGTTTATACTTTACACTCAAAGATACGAGCTTTTGAGAAAAAATTATTTTCATAAAATTTGCTATTTTTGTACATCTTTGAACGCGTTTTGGGATTTTTTATAAAAAGTAAAATGCATTTTGAACATGAAACATCGTAGTTCATACATTTAACTCTACTCTATAACAATTTGAAACATGTACATGAAAGTTGGAATTTAACTGGAATAATAAACAGACAATTGCCGCTTGGAACGTGGACGTTGGAAGGATACGATGGCCTTTATTATATGGCATTTGCTATTCAACTGCCTTTACTTACATTTTTTGCTTTTATCATTGTCCCATTTGATTGCATATACCTGGTTATTAGCATCGAAATTATAATGCAATTTAAGATTCTTTGTTACCATCTTCAACACTTTACTATTGATTTGAACGATCTGCAAGCGATGAATACAGATCCGTATAATAAAATGAAATGCCTGCTGCAGCAACACAACTTTTTGTTAAAGTAAGTGATGACGGTCTTACTAGCGAGCAAACATATACAAAAAACGAACCGTTTGGAAAAGTATGGAACCAGACTTAGGATAAATTTAGTAAAACTTGGTTTAAATTTAGATATATGTAGTAGTACATGATGACAATTGAAATGCCCAAGTTTGTGCCCAATAGGGGAATGTGTAGAAACCTCCAATTTCAAAACAAAATTACTAGAAAACAATTGGTGATCTTGATCATTTTATTTGTATATTAACCTTCAATTAATTTTTGGGGTGCGGCATGTTCGTTTTTCGGTTTCTGGCTTCGTAAAAAATTAAAGTTAAATTGTTCAAAAAATAGTAATGTGCAACGGAAATTCAGCTTTAATGTATATAATAATTATAAACTATGAGAATTCGCAACCTGGCAGCAATGTAAAATTTCTGAGAAATCGATAATACACAACCTGAACGTTTTGTATTGTGGTTTATCTTTCAAAACATAGTTAATGCCTGGAATGCCTACAAACGCGAAGGCCGTATAGAGACGTTTACTGTCTCTCAAATCTAGGAGGCCGTGGTTTATAATTAATTATCGTATGCATTAACTTTGACTTACTGTTACATATTACATATCGTCGTCATTAATGCAAAGGGGCGTATCTCGAAAAATACCAAAAATGACATAATGACACACAACGCTTCATCTTGATATTGTCTATAACATATTAGACAATTATAGCCTAATTTTTTACTGATTAGAAGATATTATTTAAAAAAGAAGGACCTAACTCCTAAACTAATAGTTATTTATTGTATAAGTGTTTCAGAGAGCATTTTATCCACGCAAGAATGTTTAAACGCGAGAGCTTGCTCGAGCGTTTAATTTTCTTAAGTGGATAAAATGCGAGTGAAACACGAATTGCAATACAACATTTTATCCACAATTACAGCGATTTAAAATCAGAATCGCCAAAATTTCATCTCATGTCATCAAAAAATGATTTGACATTACACTCTGACAGCGGATGTCACCTCAAAAATCATTGAAATTAACTAAAAAACATGGGAGGTGTTGAATCGTCGCTATTTATTTTCGATTGTTTATCGACTCCATTTGTACAAAACGCTGTGCAAGTTGGTGAAAATGGAAGAAAGTGATACTATTCCTGAGACAATTCTTGAGGAAGCTGAAGAAGCGACTCGCCAGTTATTGCCTGCGAAGTCCAGGGAACATTATGAAAAGGTATTTTCAGAATTTAATGAATGGAAGGAAGAACGGGGGGTAATGACAATAAGTGAGGAAGTTCTGCTATCGTATTTCTTAAATTTGAAGAAAAGGTATGCAATTTCATCCATGTGGTCGAAGTACTCGATGCTGAAGGCCGCTATAAAGGTCTATAAAAACATAGACATTGGAAAATATAGTGAGCTCATGGCCTATCTGAAGAATCAGTCAAAAGGATACAGGCCGAAGAAAGCTGCAGTATTGGAAAGAACACACGTGGAAGAGTTTTTGACAAGAGCTTGCGATAAAGAATATTTGATGATCAAGGTAATCTCTGTCATTACATAGACATTGTAGATAATAAATTTTGGAATATTTTAGGTTGCATTAATAATGGGGGTGTCTGGTGCCTGTCGATGCTGTGAGCTGACAAATTTGAAAATCAGTGAAGTAGAAGACAGAGGCGCATACCTGATTGTTTCGATACCAGATACCAAGACGGGCGTTTCACGAAAATTCACAATTCTAGAAGAAGGATTCTCTATCAACACTGTGGAGAAGTGTAGGAAATACATGTCCTTACGTCCGAAGAAGTTATCCATTGAGAGATTCTTTTTACGATACGCTAATCAAAAATGTACATCGCAACCTGTTGGAATTAACACTTTATCGAAAGTTCCTTCAATAGTTGCTTCGTTTTTGAATCTGGCGAACGCAGAAGCTTATACCGGCCATTGCATGAGACGCACTTCAACAACTTTACTGGCCAATCGAGGTGCTAATCTTACAACAATTAAACGACATGGTGGGTGGAGGAGCTCCGCCATAGCAGAAACTTATATCGAAGATTCTGTATCTAATAAGCTTGATATCTCAAGAAAAATCCAAGGTTCTCCTGGTACTAGTCGTTCCTTACTAGAGGAGACGTCCATTGTTCCTACAACTACTATTCGTTCTGGAACCGATAACAACTACAAGCTTCTTATTAATGGAAACGAAGTGAAATATGATAAAACCAAAAACGAAATGTCTATTAATGTAAATGTTAATGTCAATATTAATAATAAATAGAATGCGATTGATTTAAGATTGTATTTTTTCATTATTCCACTAGTGGAATAAAGTGATTTCATTATTCCACTAGTGGATAAAGTGTTACTTTATACGGTTCGTAAGTGTGGATAAAACTTCAATTATAAGGTAATTGTGGATAAAATATTTTTTGTCACAAACAGGCGTATTTCGTCATTGTTTTCAATGCTTAGAGGTTTTAATTATTGCATAGTACGTATTCTATTGTAATTACTTAAAGCGGACCCTAGAAAAATCATGTTTTATTTTACCTGCTTCATTTTATAGTCAATTTTCTGTGAAATCATATAATAATAATTGCTACAACCCATAGCCTGGAAACCAGGCCCCAGAAGCTATAAGCTTGTGCGGGAGGGAGAGGGCGATTATTATTATTACGTAGGCCCTTTTTTAGCAAAATATGTAATTTTGCATTTCAAAACTTTAACAATAGTCTAGTAGGTGACGGTTATCTGATTATTAAGCAATAATTCTTTCAAATTGTGCAACAGTAATCGTTTGTTTCTAATCAATAACAAAAGTAATAAAGAAGAACTAACATTAAGTAAAAATGAACACCAACTATTCGACGTAGCCTCCACCAACCTCATACCATTTTTCCACTGTAATTCGAAATACTTTAATTTGAAAGAATTATTGCTTAATAATGACATATCACCCACTAGGTTATTGTTAAAGTTTTGAACTTAGTGCAAAATTTCATATGCTTTCACAGAAAAATAACTATAAAATGAAGCAAGTAAAATAAAACGAGAATTTGTTTTAATTTTCTGGGGTCTTACAAGAAGCAAAACTTTTTATCAAGTATGACATTTTTCGATAAAACTAAAAATGAAAGTTTTCCCCTCTTATGAATTCAATCCGTGGACACACTGTATACATACCGTAAGTGGAAATATATTAGCAAAATTTAGTTTCCCATGGCACTTTTCCCTCATTGCTAGAATAATTAGAAAAGTTATCTCTTTGTTACGTTTAGAAGGATTTCTTGAATAATAATAATAATCATTGCTACAACCCATTACCTAGCTAACCAGTAACCAGGCCCCATAAACTAGAGTTTTTGCGGGAGGAAGGAGGCGATTAATATTATTACGCAGGCCCATCGTGCGGCTACAGCCGACTTACAGATGGTATAGCTCAAATCCCACATTTGTATTACAGATAAGGAGAAACTGCAGAAAAACCTTAACTAGATTTGCCGGTTTCGGGGTGTCGAACCCAGTCCGCTCAGGTGAGTCTAGCATGCTAGACGCTACCCAAGCAGCATTTTTAGTCACCGCTACGTACCAGCAACCACCGGTGGAACTATAAAGTTTTTGCCGTTAGTCACAAGAACGTAATTGCTACGGTATTGTTACGTGCCTGGAACCAAAATGGGGAACAATTCTCGGGTAGCAGATACGTTGCAGTAACCTTTTCGGAACTTGTCCAGCTACCTTTAGGCTACGTAGCGGGAACGTGGTGGCGTAGTAATTGCTACTTTCGTGGAACTTTTTTTCTCTTTGACACATCGTGTCGCGTCGTTGTTCTCTCTTACTCTTGCAACTTAACAAATATTCTTTCACTTTCTCTACTAATGCCGCGGTCGTGTCACGAAATGGATTACTATTTTATTTGTAATACGTACATAATACATAAAGAGATGAAATGTTTCGTTATTTTGTCATTCTAGCATACCAAAATTATAAACCATCGCAACTTTTCTGTTAAATGCGATGATGATAGATCGAAAAATAACAACGCTCCTTCTTTAAATATATTTTTTAATAAAAAATGTCCTGAATAAAATATGACAAAAATATTTATAAATTGATAAACATGATAGAAACCATTTTTATTTTATTCCCAAGGCATAATTTGACATCGATTTGTTATCTTTATTGAGAGTTATAGTAAAAGACTTTTTAACAATTGCAACAAATTGCAAATTGATTAATAGCCTTCAACATTTTACAAGTAAATATGGAGTTGTTTTGAAAATGTCACCTTAAAGTAGTATTAACTGTAAAATGTGTGTCTAAAGTTTGTGTCGCTTTATAAACAGTAACGGGAACTAAACAAATTCTACTTCTAGGTTGTTGTTACCACGAAGTATAAAATACGGTTTCCGTAGCCACTTTCTAGCTCCTAATGTCACTGCAAAATTCCCATTGGAACTTAACCTCAAATTTAAACGTCAATCGTAAACAAACAACCAATATTTTTGTACTGATTGCTACTTAATAACAATTATTATTTAAGTATGGCTCGTTTTAAAGTTGTAGCGACGAAAGAAAAAAGGGGAATATATTTCACCCTTGTTTACTACATGATGGTTTATCAGTGATCTCATCCCTATTTTTTTCTATTTTGTATTGTAAACAGTTGATTTTGTTTCCACTGATTTCACCTAACTGCTGTTCTAATTTTCTATAAAAGGTGGACGTATATCTAAAATTCTTTTTTTTTCTTATTGCATTTGCCTTTGACATTTTTATTAAAAACTTGCAAAACTACGACCACTGCGAAAACACAATTAACCTCCAAATTCCAAACTAAAATTACTTTCAAGTGATTCTCCTGGGTAGCATAAACGTAAGTTTTACTTTCAATGCTACTGTATAGTTCAGTTACTTTAAAGGTTAAGCAATGGTTTCAGACCAGTGGCAGGAACTTTCGGTGCTACTTTAAAGTTTTAAAAACTTAAAAGTAGCTTCGGGCAAGTTACTGCTACAATCATAATATCACTTGAAGTTGCAACAACATTAAGGTAATTATACTAAGTAGCAATACCGTTCCACATACTTTAAAAAGCTACTTAGAAGTAATGTAACTACATAGTTCTAATAAATAGTAGAAGTAACTACATAATTACTAAAATATTCCAAATTGAAGTAATTAAACCTATAAAGTCATAAATTTAGTTGTAGTTACGTAACAGCTACTCAATCAAAGTTCCGATCTCAGTTACCGCTACTTAGATGCTGCTTGGGTACACTATCGAGGCTAATGATAAGAATAAGAAGATTGTATTCTTCAACAGCTTGCGACTAATCTTTCCGTTTCCAGGTCTTCAGTATCAATTTGTCCTACATTGCAATATGATGTTTTTTTTTTTAGGAAATTATGAAAATAACAACAAGCTTGAAAGACTGATTTTTTTCGCAGATGCTAAATTAATACATCTTTGAATTTTTTTTTATTTCACGCCTACACTGCGGGGGAACCAACAGCTAAGGTCATCTGTCCCTCATTTAAGATGCAACACGAATACATACATTCATAGTTGAGGTGGCGGAATTTTCCAATAATTAGAAAAATCACGTCGCCCCAAGTGGGATTCGAACCCACGACACTTGGAACATGAGTGATGCACTGACACCACTCGTCCACCGCCGGCCCTTATCTTTGAAATATTTCAAATTTTGAATTTCTAAAGCCAAATTTCCATAATCTAAATCTTAAATCGTTCATTAAATTCTTATGAGTATACTTAGTTTTTCATATACCATTTTTTTATTCTTCTTCTTTTTTATTTCTTCTTCTTCTTCTTCTTCCTTTCTTCTCTTTTTTTTTATTAAAAAGAACCAAAGCAATAGCTACACAAGCAGCATCCGTGTCACTCAACATTTTGTTATAAAGTGAATTATTGCACAATTTTTTAATAAATTATTGAGTTGTCTGGAGGGTGCATCAATAATATTGCACAATATTATTGAGCAATATTATTGAGCGTCTAGGGGCCGCTTAAAAAGTGCGTCTACACTTGTTTTAACTAAAAAATACTTGAATTACAAAAATGTTGGTTTAGTATTTTGGAAATTCTCTTTGCAGCAAAATAAAATCTTAAATTGTGATAATGATTTATAACTTGCAATAAACCATAGAAATCCATCTTGGCAAACCTGCCTGTAATTTATGGTAAGTATTTACATCTGTTTATTTTTAAATACTAGCTGCATATTTTATATTTGAGAAATTTCTTAAAAGTTCGTCATTATGTCTTGGGGTGTTCAAGTAAGTGATTGTAGAGTCTAGAGTGTACGTACCAATAAAATAAATATAACAATAATTCATTATATGTATATGCATCATATATATTCTTGTTGAATCATAAATACCAGGTAATTGTAATAACTATTACGGCCATTCTCATTTTTAAATTTATCATACACATTTTTGATTATATTTCAAAAGTGTTTATCTAGATCTTAGATGAACATAAGTTAATTCTCCGTTTTAATAATAAGAATCAAAATACATTTTAGCAAAAACGAGACATTATTCATAATTTAAAAATATTACACCATAATAACTAATCTAATTGTAAATGCAATTGGCTCAATTTTTTGTTGTCTCAAGTCTCGCAAAAAATAAATCGAGACGCGGGAACTTTATGTATAATCAATTAAGGTGAAAAAATTAAATGATAAACAAGTTTAAATTTTGTAACGTTCTACGTGCTTAACTTATAGTTATGATCTACAACTAATGCAAAGTACCACAATAATGTATTATTTTTACTATTTAGTTTTAATGAAGTTGGTCCCTACATGTTTTAGCTTTTTCATTAGAAACATTAGTAACTTATCAGACAATTTGTCTCGGCTCAATCAAGGACCAATTAAAATTTCAACAAAATATATGAAGATATACATTCTCTCTGTTTGGGGCTAAAACCTCCCATTAGACAGCCAGAACACAAACAGTTTTATACTTCTTTTACCTCATTAATAAAAAAATAATATTTAAAATTACTGTATCCAATAACTTATCATTTTTAATAATGATTTCTGATTTCTTTTTTGCTGTGTTAATACATTATGATAGTATCTTCCAATAAAATTTTAATTTCGTAAACTATTTTTGTGCATTTTTAAAAACTAATTCATCCATTATTCTTTATTTAATAAGTTTTTAGCTGTTTATTGTTTTTGGTTTCTATATTAAAATATTATGTATAAGTTTAATTTACTCTTTTATTTACATTTTTATAAATACTAACAATTAATAATATAAATTCTTTAAAACCGTTGTTGTTTATTTTTAAACATAATATTTCCTATTTAGGCGTATCTTCCTTCAGTGGCATATTTATTATGACAAACAGGCGTATGTCGTATTTGCCCCTAAATAAAAAAAAACTTGTTGGTGTAAAAAATAATTATCATTATGCCATTAATTTACCTGTTGCTAGTTGCAACATTTCAAGTTCATATCATCCGCAATAAAGTTTTTATAAGCATTGAAACTTTGGTAAAAACTTTAAACAGCTCTCCTGTAAAGTTGCTAAAACAGAGTTACGCCAGTATGCATTGATGGCGACGATATGACGTCATCACGCTCACGTCGATTTAGTAAATACAAAATCTTCTGAACCAGAACTTAGATAATTTTATGCCATTTAATAATATATATGGTTTATACCATTTCTGACTGAAAATAAAGTTTCTACAAAGCGGGTCGCTCTAAATCAAACAGACTGTATACACAAAAATGTTCATCAAAATCGGCCAATCCGTTTTCGAATAGGCAAACTTCGATTCCATACTTTTTCAAACTATCCGTTTCGGCGTATTGCAGCTATTAGTAATAAAATTCTAATGTATTGCTTTGATTGGCAGGTATACTGAAAAATTTGAGAATGCTTTTTCGATAGTATTACTTATCGAATATTGCACAGTCTGTCCTTTGAGCTGCCTGCAGCTTTATGTGACAATGGAAAGGTGAGTGTTGTATTTATTTATTTATTATATATCACAGAATTCGTTATAGGTTATAATTTAAACTACATAAGTATAAGGCTAACTAAAAGCTGTTCCATGTTGGTAAAATCTGAGTTATGATATGGTAATAGTATATTATTCCACGAGTGGTAATGTAGGCAATAACTCACGCAGATGAAGGGCGAGTGTTGTAATCATCCAAGTGAGTTATTGTGATTGACGCGAGTTGAATACTATACTTTATCTACGACTGTAGCAATTTTCAGTAAAGATTACACCGCACCCACCAAGTTTTAAACGGAAGCGATTGACAATGCCATTAAATTGAAATATAAATTTTATTCACCTAGTTAGCACACTCTAGGATTTCTTGTAATGCAAAAATGTGAGCAACTTGGGATTTTCATTGAAAGCGTAGAATGATGTAAAGTTTAGTTTTAAAGTCCTCTAAATAAAAAGGACTCTAGCTTGATGTTTTTAAACAATTAAAGTTTAGTTTCACTCTCTTGTGAGTAGGAAAAACATTTTTATCCACTATAGAATATGATTGGCTGCTATTGTAGGTAGCAGTGAGTGTCAGTTTATTACCGTCAAAAACTACAGACTAAACTGTACATTGCAAATTCTATATTCGAACTTAAGTAAAGAGGTGTTGGATAAAACGTTGTATGACACACGTGAGTTAATGTTATTATCCACTCAATTAACCCAATTCAGTTTTTTGTTTGTGGACAATATTTTACTTAACTCACTTGTACCATAAAGTAACAAAACTTGCTAGGCTCTCGTAATTTAAAAATGCTGCCATTGGTGAACCAAGCCACGCTTAAAGCGCAGTCCAACCCGTGTCCCGGTTTCCACTAGCCAATTTGTGTGTATTCCAATTATTTCTAAGATGCTTTTTCTCTCACTCATCTGTAAGAAAATTTATTAGATTAAAATAATAAATTGACTAGGCTTATGGTGCGAGTAATTACGCTCTATACCCCGTTCCTCTTATTAGTCCGGGTACAGCGTACCTAAATTCGACATGTCGTCCGGACTCGATGACACACGGGTTTCGAGAACGGGTTTTTTATGTAGATTTTTCTGCTGAATCCGAATCCGGAGGGCGCCCGTCGATTTGGAATGGCTTTACGAGATTAGAGTTTGAGTTTGCGCTGCAGAATGAGGGCGAGCATTGTCATGGAGTAACGCTATACCGCGAGTAAGCTTACCACACATCTTGCTTTGGATTCAACGTCGCACTTTCTTGAGGGTCTCACAATAGGATGCTGAGTTTATTCTTGTGCCTTGAGGCAAGAATTCAACTAGCAAAACACCTTGCCTGTCCCAAAACACCGCGCGCACATGAATTTGCGGGTTGAAATTGTTTGTTTGAGTTTTTTATGTAACATATAAGCATAAATTGGCAAGCAAACTGCAGAAATTCATGATTTGACAAGCCATAGCTCATGTGGTTTAAAAAGCGAGAAGTTCATTCAGGAGTACCTAGAAAAACTGCTACTACTATTTCAACGTCGACATGCAGTGCTTGCTTTTTTTTGCCAAATCTATCCACATGTCATTACGGAAAAAAGTAAAAAGACTCTTATGCAGCCAATAATGTAAATAAATATTATACCAAAAGAAGGGACCCACAAAATTGTCCCCAGCTGTGCCAAATTAAGCGTTACTGGACTTATTATAAGAAAATGAACCTAAAAAAACTAACGGCCGTATTTACAATTGCTGATTAACTATAATTGGATGTTAAATACCATAGATACGATTGTTTCAACAAACGTATCTATGACAACTAACACCCAGTTGTAATCAGCGTTTGTGAATACCTATGTAAGTGTAACGAAACCTTCTGTACAAATTTTAATTGAGGGGATAGTCCGGGTGATCACATTATAATGGGAGTTGAAGCGAATACAGAGCAAATACGACTATTAGCTTCTCACACTATGACAATCCCACCTCCACGTTGGTATAGGCGGTGTCTCTACTTTCAGGTAGAGTCTGGCGGTGCTTGTCAAGCTTTAGCCACAGTAGGGCGGGGTAGCTAAATTTTAAAATATTCTAGGCAGACCTAGTACCAAGACCCAACCACACTTGAGGTTGAACTCGTTGAGCAGCAAGAGTCCGTACGCTGGATAAGGGGTGATGGAACTTTCTTGGGAGCGGGCCCTAACGGACGAGCACGTAAATAGCTCAGGCACTAGCCTGGAAAGCGAGTTGAGGGTGGAGAGGCAACCTCAATCCCACCAGTATAAACTGGTAGCTCTTGCAATAGTGAGTGACGCTGTAATTGAGCGTAACTCAATTTATTGACCTCACGCGGGCCATGCCCATAAAGTTGGACGCTGGTAGACTATGTTAAACAAATCTGGCCATTTATGTATTCAAACTACCTGTTACTTATTAAACAAGCCACACTTTACGAATTTATTTAATTGCTACTCTACTAAAACGAGGTAACTGTCTTTTCATTTTGCAGCGGTGATTTACGACAAGCTATAATTTACATTATTGTGGTTACGCAGCTATCCTTCTACTGCATTCCAACAAACTACGTGGTTGATGAGGTAAACAAATAATACTTTTAAACACATTTTATTTTTTTTATTTATTGTTGCACAAATAGTACAGTAATCTGTATTCAGCACTTTTTGTTTTAAAAATATCTTTAAAGCAATAATTTCCACCACTTGATCATTCCAGTAATCTAATTACAATAGTGTACATATTGTACAAACAACATGCATAAAATATTTCCATGTACTTTGAAATTGTATATATCTAAATTATAAATCCATAAGTATGTAAAATATACCGTTCAACTTTTAGTACTATGCAAATATACGAGTGGGTATTCTGCGCATTGATAAGAGGTGGTAATAGAATTACAAACAAGTCCTTCAGAAAGTAACTACTAGTTGTATTGATGTATGTTTACATTGTTATTATGCAGATTACTTTTCCTAATTGATATTAAACATTCAAAAGTCAGATAGAAACAGCATTTGTCAAGCATCATTTTTTCTTATTAAAATATAAAAACAGGTGTGTAACGAGACATACAACATCAGCAAACATGTTTGACCGTCACACATCCCACACATTCTTCGGCCGCCGCGTGTGTAGTAAAGAATAGCTGACTGGTCGGAGGGAAATCCAGTACACCGTCGGCCGTTCTATTCTAGCATTACTGCTTTATTGTATTAATATGTTTATTTGAATGCGTAGAATAACCACTCGCACATGTTGAACAATATGTGTACCGTAACAATTACGGTCTTAGGTATAATTCTACAATTATATGATGACTTTAATATTTATATTCTTATATACAGTGCTAGTAAATTAGAATGCAACATGCTGGTGTAGTTTGTTTGTTTTTGGGCGAGGAATCAGGATGGCGGAGCATCCTTCGTACCTCATGGCACCGATTGCTATGATCATTTGGCCGACCCTACTAGAATTTAGCCTAATCTGGGGGAATTCCACCTCTAGTAGGGATCTTTAACGTGCCAAACATCACATTGACACGGGGCCTACAGTTTTACTTCATCTCCGAGAAGAAGGCATGTTCTTTAATTTTTCTCCGCTACGAAAAATTACCAGCTCGGTCGGGGAGCGAACCTGCGATCCTTGGATTATGAAGCAAACATGCAAACCACTAATCCACCGAAGCTGGCCTGGTGTAGTTTGTATGTTGCAAATTAAAATAATCATCTCAAACCATTGTATGTATTTACTGTATGTTTATGCATCCAATGATACATACGTGCTCAAGATGTGCTAGCCGTTTAACCTTTCCTTTCAATTAAGGATAATTTAATACTAATTGAGTTTTTTAAAAATACAAACATAAATAAAAATGCCATTTATTGTAAAATAAAAGATGCAAAAGTGTACTTTTTATAACAAACCACGTCTGTTCATGGTAAACTGCATACGTACTTGTCATAATCAATCAATTTAACCTAATGCATTGACTTTATTATTTTCAAATGAAATATGGAGCATATTGCATGTTAATTTAATAGCACTGTATTTGTAAGAAACCACGGTTACGAGATAGTAATTCTGGTCATTCTCTCAAATATTACTAATATAATAATAATATATTTATTCACCATGTCTTACAATAAAGTAACAAATTTATAGTAATAATATAATAATTTTCTAAATTAATAATATTAAATATAACTACATACATTTTCTTTTGTAAAGTTAAAAATACAATTTATGCATCGAAGACTTATAACAAGAATTTATAGATTAACATTAAGAATTGTTTAATTAGTTTTGTATAAGAACAATATGAGAGTAGATTAAGTTGAGACTAATATGTAAAATACAAGGTAAGGATACAACAAAAAAACAAAGGTGGCTAAAGGAAGAAAACGTACCCATAAAAGAGTATTATTGCAATACATTAAATAATTCAAGTATTATAACAGTATGAAATATAATATAAATACAGATTAATTTTTTTAACATTATTTTAACCCAATAGTAACCACGCAGTAACCAATAAATATTAATTTCAGGCATCAAAGGTCGCAAATGCGGTTTATTTCTCAAACTGGTATTCTTACCATTTACCATCCTTAAGAGTTTCGGTGTGTTTAATGATTCAAAATGCTCAACGAGAAATCTCGATAAAAGCTGGTGGTCTGGTTACAATGAATGCGACAACTGTACTGGATGTAAGTTTGTACAATATAGAGATTTATTGAATGTAAGTTCTATATACTACACAAATGTTGTTATTCTTTAAATAACCGTTAGTAATTAAGACTAATAACATTGGTCTATGCATACTATGAGGCTTATATTTGGTGTTGCAGGTATTGAAAATCTCGTGGTCTGTCTGTTCAATACTAAAAGGTGCGGAATCAAAGTAAATATGGAAATGAAAGCACAAAGAAGTTCTTTACCGCACTAAAATTTTTAAGACACGATGCAAACAATGTTTTCATGCACATTTATTAAGCACTGATTGTATTGTTTCATGCAATGTACAAAAGCTAACTAGTATGTAGTAGTTTTGTTCTCAGACATTTAAATGCTAAATACACATAAATTTTAATTAATACTGGGATTGTTATTATTCACTTAACTTACTAGTCTTATGTGTACAAAATACCAATCAATATTAACAGGATTTAAAATAAATCTTAAGGTTGGTGCAGAATAAGAGCTGCAGAAATCGGAATTCACAGAACTCCAAGTAGAAAAAAGACATCAATCTGTAAAAAATTGTTTATCTATAAGTTTTCCAGGTTGCAAATATGCAAATTGCATGACGTCAAAACTGGGTCTCATCTTGAGTTTGAGAAATGGTGTTTTAAATAGAATCATGGCTAAAATGCAAACCAGACCGAACAGTGAAGAAAACGTATTTTTAATAGTATTTCAGTAAAAGTTTCGAACGCCTAAACGCAGTGGCGTAACTACCGCCCCCGCAGACCCTGCGACGCGGGGGGGGGGCAACCCTCCGAACGGCGCCGGCTGCGTTCCTGAAACCTCTTCCTTGTAAAAAACATTCTATGGACTATTCTACGATAATGAATTATTACTAATTATTAAATATATTATTTTAACAAAAGTTACCTACGTATAATTGTATACAGGGTGACTGATTTTTCATTGTCCAGGTTATATCTGCTGAAATATTAAAGGTAGAGCAAAGAGTTAAATGAGAGACTTGTTTAGTATAATCTTATCTATAAAATCGCACATTAGAATTTTTTTTTATTTTCCGGATTTTTTTTTAGTTGAACGTCCTGTATATTTTTGCGCAATTAAGTTATATAGTATTTTGTGTCTCAAGGGCAGAAAGTTAGCGTTTGCAGCCCTCTGTTGTGACGAGGGCTGCAGGCAACTAAGGGCTGCAAATGCTTTTTTGTTCGAGTGACATTCAAAGGTTTTTCCGAAAGAATTCCAAAAGTTAAACAGTAACGTAACTTTATGATAAATGTAAATGTAAATAGCTAACTGCTAATAAAGATACATTATTATATTATATTATTGTTATTAGTAAATTAAGGGAATGAATGTTGTCCACGAAGTTCAGGTGGTGTATAGCTGAACTCGTCGCTTTCAATATCGTTATTGGTGTCTATCATTGTAATATAATAAATTTAATTCACAATTTTCACTTTATTATTTAACTATTTAAGTTTGTCACAAATACCATGACAGTGTGAAAAGAAAAAACAAACGACAAATTTAAGGATGAAGTCATGAATATTCAACTTATGATCTAAGAAGCCTACAAAAATTTGACGTACGCTATGCTTTTTATATTTTTAGACGTTAAATAAAAATATGTTTGAGATATATTTTCCGTCTTATTTCGCTGTTAAAAGTTTTACGAATGAGATGATTTTAATGTTAAATAGTATATTGTGTCTCAAGGGCAGAAAATTAGCATTTGTAGCCCGCAGTTGTTTGATTGCAGCGGACAGCTTAGGGCTACAAATGCTTTTCGGTCCGAGTGACACACAAAAGTTTTTCGCCTACCTGTTTGAAAGTTTAAAAAAGAGTTCCAAAAGTTAAACAGTAACGTAACTTATTAGTAAATTAAATAGGCATATGTTAGAGGGAATGAATGAAAATGAAAATAACGCCAGACGTTTTTAGTAATTTATTAACTAAATTAACCTAATAATCATTACACTACATACAACACGGCCGTATAGTAAATGTTTTCATTATTATTGGTAAATAAAAGGAACAGGATATGACTTTTAATTAGGATGAGTAATTAATCTATCATTGTATAATTTATTGAAATTACAATTTTCTTTTTATTAATTAATTGTCACAACCTCCATTTATACATACAATGACACTGTGAAAAGAAAAAAACAAACGACAAATTTATCGACGCAGACATGAAAATCAAAGTTATGATCTAAGAAGCCTAGAAAAATTTGACGTATGTTTTTTATATTTTTAAAGGTTATGTAAAAATATGTTTGAAATTACATTTTCCGTCATATTCTGTTGCTAAAAGTTTTACGAATGAGTTATATTTTTAATGTTAAAAACTAATGATTTCATTTTTTGATTAAAATCTTTTTAGGATAATGCACAGGAGTGGTCAAAGTATGACAATTTAAAAAACAATTACAATTTTTACAGTATCTCCAACTTAACATAAATAAATCGTGGTTTCATCTAGTAGTAGTGTAGAGGTTATGTATTTGACATAAGAGGGCAGTAAAAAGTTTGACATAAGAGGCCCGCAAAGAAGCCTTAACTGCCCTCAAAACAGGACATTTAAAAAGCACTTTCTGATCAGGTAGGCGAAAATAGTTATTTGTATGTCAAGGCCCGAAAGAACAACTTTGCTGGACGAGTCTGAAGATTGCGGGATGAGGGAGCGCAGCGACCGAATCTTGCAACAGGCGAGGCCAGCAAAGTTGTGTTTTGGCCGAGGCGTACACAAAATTTTTTCGTCGACCAATTTGAGGTTGTGTCACAGATTATAAATTTGCATACAATAACTATTGTTTTGATTTCTCGGGGAGAGAATTTAACAACGCATAATTTGCTTGTTTCTGCAGATCTGGCGGAGTATTAGAAATATTGCTGTCACTGTCTTCGTCCATAATATTTAACTTCGCAAATAGGTATTCAAATTATTAACAATAACCAGCACCAATGTGACCAAGTTAACGACAATTTGAAGGTTATGTAACATAATTTGACAGATTAATATTAAAATGATACAGCATTAATCAAGCAACTTACAATTTACAGCTATATATCAAGTTGCCTATATCACCCTGCATGAACCGAAAGTGTTTTTTCAGTACAGAACTGTCATTTTCGGTTCATGCTCCAGCAAAGCGTCGTTTTCGGTATTTAAATTAGTACCGAATAGACAACTTTCGGATATGGTCGACGAAAAAAGTAATTATTTTATTTTTTGATTAAAAACTTTTTATGATAATGCGTAGGAGTTGAAAGAAGAAAACTTAACATAAATAAATCATGTTTTCATCTAGTAGTAGTATAGAGGTTATGTAATAACCATAAGAGACAGAAAAAAGTTTGACATAAGAGGGCAGAAAAAAGCCTTCAAAACAGTATGTAGAAAGCACTTTCTGATTAGGTAGGCGAAAGAATAAATTTCTCTTTACAATGATATATCACAAGTGGCTTTTTGCTTTTAAATCACACTGTCCACTGATGCATTTTCAAAACGTCATACTGTCCAAAATATAAGGAGAAACGACAACGAATCCAATTTTCACAGAAATGGAATTTTTAACAAGCTTATGATGAGAACCCTTGCAAAATAGTTGAAACTCGTGCGCATGTATGTTTTTCCATTAATGTATGGATAGGGATGCTTGACAACGAAAATTTTAGCCCTCATTTTCACGATGGGACTGTTACATCAATCTGTTGCAAAACATCAATCTTACACGACGAAACTTGTGGTTTCAACACGACATAGCACCACCTCATAATGGAGCCTGGTCAAAAACGGATCGGTAACAGAGGACCAGTTTTGTGACATACTAGGTCACCTGGCTTGTCTATTCTTGATCTGATCTGATAATTTTATTTTTTGAACTGTAAGATGTAATTAGAACGCAAAAAGCCACTTGTGATATATCATTGTAAAGAGAAATTTCTTGTGAACTTTATTCCGTAAACATTTACAGGACGTTCTATTTAACAATTTCAAGTGGGATATTTTTCCGGAAAATAAATTGGCCATGAAAATCTTTTTTGTGCTATTTTATAGATCAGCTTATGCTAAATAAGTCTCTCATTAACTATTTATTCTACCTTTAATATTTCAGCAGATATAACCTGGACAATGAAAAATTAGCCACCCTGTATATGAAGGGCGCAAACGTAAGTCTCGCAGGGGCGCGCAATCTTACGTAGTTACGCCACTGCCTAAACGGTTACTTCAAATTGTGCTTCGAAAGAAGAATCGATCGATAAAACATAAAGGAAGGGATTTTCAATTTTTGATTAACTTCAACTGGAAACAAATCAGGAAATCAGGTACATACTGTTACTGAACAAACCTGTTAAATAAACCTAAACTTAATTAAATCTATGGTAGTTAAGTTCCAGTTATAGTTAATCAGATATTAGAAATACATAAGCTAAATTCAATACAAGGTCTGAGGAACCCTTACCAGTGACGGCTCGTACCTTGAGAACGTGGGTCGGCCAAAATAAGGCTCTAATATAGTGGTGGGAAAACTTTTTTAAGGTCGTGCCGGTATTAAGGTATGTGACGGGCTAGAGAATAGCGGTTAGTAGTTAAAAAATAACTATACGTTTATTTTATTTCAATGCAATTTAAATAATGTAATTAATAATTAAATAATGTAATAAAAATTATTAATTTTAATATAATATCTTCTTAGTACGTATTGTAATAACTGATAGAGTTTAATGAGAAATTATACAAACTAAAAGTTTTATAATGTAATAAATAGTTATTTACAGTAAGAGTGAGGAAGGTGAAGCTTTCGTTCACGCGAATTGCATGTTCGTCCACGAAGCGAAGCTGAGTGGACGATGCAATTCAAGTGAACGAAAGCGACCTTACTCTCGAGTGCTGTATTTGGTTTTGTTCGATACCTCCTTAGAAAATGAATCTATAACTTTCGAAAAAAGTTTGAAATTATTTGCGAAAAAATTGTCATTCTTAATATAAATACCTACAAATCAAGGTTGAAGGAATTTGTTGTCAAGGAAACAAACAAACAAATTAAACAAATTCTACAATTTCATTGAACTCATTGTGACTGTGAGTAACTTTTGTGAGTAGGTATTGGGTCAGTTGAGTCCATCCCCTCTCCTTTTTTTTGGCCAAGCCCCTTTCCCCTTCTCCCTTCTGTTAGCTCCTCCCCTTGCTTCTGATTGGTCGACGCCATTTTGAATCGCCATTTTGAATCGCCATTTTGAATAGCCATTTTGAATCGCCATTTTGAATAGCCATTTTGAATCGCCATTTTGAATCGCCATTTTGAATCGCCATTTTGAATAGCCATTTTGAATAGCCATTTTGAATCGCCATTTTGAATCGCCATCTTGGATCGCCATTTTGAATAGCCATTTTGAATCGCCATTTTGAATCGCCATTTTGAATAGCCATTTTGAATCGCCATTTTGAATAGCCATTTTGAATCGCCATTTTGAATAGCCATTTTGAATCGCCATTTTGAATCGCCATTTTGAATCGCCATTTTGAATAGCCATTTTGAATAGCCATTTTGAATCGCCATTTTGAATCGCCATCTTGGATCGCCATTTTGAATAGCCATTTTGAATCGCCATTTTGAATAGCCATTTTGAAACGCCATTTTGGATCGCCATTTTGAATAGCCATTTTGAATCGCCATTTTGAATAGCCATTTTGAAATGTCATTTTGAATCTGTCAATTTTGAATGTCATTTACATATCCGCCATTTTGTATCTATCATTTTCAATTTGTCATCTTAGATTTCCCGCCCTTGGATTTGAATTTTTAGTACTGCTACTGCCATCTATCGGTGACGTCATGTCAACGGTATAGTAGATTCCTCTCTCTCGCTCTCGCTTGGTTCAGGCCCTCTCTCTCGCTTGGCTCTGACCCTCTCTCTCGCTCTTGCTCTGGCCCTCTCTCTCGCTCTCGCTTGGTTCAGGCCCTCTCTCTCGCTCTCGCTTGGCTCTGACCCTCTCTCTCGCTCTTGATCTGGCCCACACTCTCGCTCTCGCTCTGACCCTCTCTCTCGCTCTGACACTCTCTCTCGCTCTCGCTCTGACCCTCTCTCTCGCTCTCGCTTGGTTCAGGCCCTCTCTCTCGCTCTCGCTTGGCTCTGGCCCTCTCTCTCGCTCGGCTTTCGCTCTGGCTCTCTCTCTCTCTCTCTCTCGCTCTCGCTTGTCATTTCCAACTTGTCATTATTTCTCGCCCTTGGATTTGAATTTTTAGTACTGCTACTGCCATCTATCGGTAACGTCCTGTGATCGGTATAGTAGATTTCTATACACCTGTAGATAGGCAACCTGCTACACTTTTTTTTTATAAAAATTAATGGATCCAACGAGTTTCGAACCAGGGTTCGTAAAGTACGTCTGTTTACAAGTCCATAGCTTAACCCCGAGACCACGGAGCTTGTGTTTTAAATTACTGTATACGAGTTATTTATAAAAATGCTTTCACGTATATTTGATTAAATCCAATTTATTTAAAAATAATCCCCGGAAAATATTGATAAATATTGTACATTAATAATATTAAATCTTTAGGATTCAAAAATTATAAGCCAATTATGATTATTATCATGAGTCATTGAGATGAGACAATTATTAACCTTATATGAGCCAATCGTGAAGAAACTCCAGAAATTTTTCTTGATACATCTTAAATATAACAATTTGAAAACTATATACAGATATTATTACTACATGAGGCCCGTAACATCAGTCGATCCGCGGCTTTTTATATCAGTACAAAATAATTAGATATAGTTATATTTACTATCTATTCTTTTAAACAGCTGTTATATTTTCCATGATTACTTTATAGTCGGGTATGTAGTACCATTATTATCCTACATTAACTTATATGAAAAATGAGATCGGTAAGGTAAAAACATGACGTCTTGATTGTAAAATTTATTTTCTGTAACGATGATTTCACCATTGCTAATGAATTTCCAATTAGCGGGTGTAGAAAGTTAAAATTCAAACATGAAAGACTATTGGTTTAATCGAAATATTTTAAAAGTTGCCGACGGCTAATTATTATTTAATAACAACCGTAAATTCTGAGTAAATCTGTTTGGATATTTCCTGAAGCCTAAATCAATTTTGTTTGTATTAAAATCTAGAAATTTCAGAAAAACGGATTTAAAATAAATTGTATATAGTTATACATTGTGAAATAAAAAATGCAAGAATAAAATACATACACGGATTAAACTAAACTATATATATTAAGAAATATTAATTACGGCTTTTATAGGATCTTACAGGAAAAAGATTACAGTCAATCAAGATCACAACACATATCATTAACTAGATATAAATAAATATATTATATATTGAAGGTAAAGACATGAGGATATCCATCGTTTGACTAATGTCTATTTATTAAAACAAATAAGTTATGAAATGAAGCAGGGAGTCTATTCAATGAACATTGCCTAATACTTTTATGATTTTTCTAGCCTATAGATCAGCAGTTAGAAACACGGGCCTGCTAAATGCCTGCAATTCACCTACCCTATCAATATGTTGTACAATTTTAGATATGTAATGTATACGTTTTGTTTCTTACTTAAGTCTATTTTGTTTGTATGTTTGTAATATTTAGACATTTACGAAAATTAAATCAAGCTGAACAGCAGATTACTATTTTAAATTTAATAGATCATACGAATTATCTTACCCTGTTCTGAATGACTGCTTTGTATATCATGATGTGATATCATACAATTATATTCTAGTAAGAATTGTAATAAAGTCACTGCTATAAATAACAACATTCTTTATCACGATCATCTATCATTATCATAATCATCTAATGTCATGCAGAGTCAGCAGCTAGCTCCTAAGTTCGTATATGCGAGAATCGGTATTATATAACACACACATCAGTCTACATTCATTGCTCTAATATTGATAGGAACTTTCTAGAATCTATAAAGTTGTACTACATATATTCAACTAATTTGAATATACGATAACTGATACTCATTATACTTCTATGCATACAATCGAGGTATCAGTACACTCCAACCGCGTGATCAAGATTGTAGTATTCAAATCAAGCATCACTAAACGTATTCTTCATATATGAAATCATAAAATTCGAGTCTAACTACTGACGAGGTGAAAGAATAGTTGCAATCGGTTTATGCCCATACCAGGCTCCCTATGATTATTATAAATGTCTTAACAGAATAAAAAAGGGTGAAATGAATATAACTTATAGGATTTAATCAAACTAGAAGAATATCGATATATCCTACGTTGAGAAAATAATTATACTATGTAAGCATCGATACACTACATATGATTGCGAGCCTGAGTATAAGCATAAACCCTATACTACAGATTTTTATCCTTTTTCATTATATCTACTACAGACGAGGTGAATGAATAGGTACATTTAACATGCGTATGCTACAATTATCTAATTTTCTAGGTTTCTAGACGTAATGTAATTTTGAACAGATTTTAACCCTTTTCGTTATATCTACTACCCCTGTAAGCGATTTCTACATATACGTTCTTATTGTTTATACACCATATAGATATTCGTAGCATCTAAAGTAAACTCTTATTTAAACGTTATTTTACAATATATCATACATTTCAGCAACTCCGAAATATGAAGATATGTAATAATTTACTATATACTTTTGTAGGATATTAACTCGTATAATTAATACTAATTTGTAATTATCTTCGATACCTTCGAAATATAAGTCTATAACATATCTACCCAAAAGATTCGCCGACAAACTTACTGAAGATAAAGTGATCGATCTCAACCAAAAGATAGCGAATACAACTCTGTCTCTAGGATTGGTTTACCTAGGTAAAGTAAAGACAGAAAGATATAAACTGTATGCTGACTGTATGTTCATCGAGACGAATAAGGTATGAAATGTAACAGGTAGTCTATTCAATGAACATTGCCTAATACTTTTTTCTGATTCTTCTTCTACCCTATGGATCCGCATTTAGAAACATGGACCTGCTAAATGCCTGCAATTCACCTACCCTATCAGTATGTCGTACAATGCAAACATTTAATATTATTATTAAAATCTTATAAATAAAAACGATAAAAGAAGTTTATAGTTTTCATTTATTTTATGTTAAACATATACGGTAGCAGGATCTAGATCGATGTATACAAATTCATATATGACAGAAATGTTATGTATCTCAATACATACCTTAAACGTATTCTTCGTATATTCAGCAAGAGCTACCCATTTTTTTTTCTAGACATTCGAATTTTGAACAGCTTAATAATATGTTTTCTCATTTAATCATAATTAGGTTGACTTTATATAGTATTTTTCAGGAAAACCTTCTTCAGAAAAACCCTAATGATTCTTTAATTTACATTAAAAAAAATTAAAACATTTGATTACACAATAATCCCATTTTCGATACCTTCGAAATATAAGTCTATAACATATGTTTAGGTCTTTATAACTTTGAAACACAGGGTAGTGACCTCTTGCAAAATTTACAGTTATGAGAACCCTGAAGACTTAACCTGGAGAAATAAATCAGATAAATATTTTACTTTTATTGAAACGATAACTTTGCATACTAATATATGAAAATAATATAATGTATATCACCTGATAAATAAAATTGAAATTATTCTTATTCTTTTACAATGAAATGTGTTTTGAAAAAACACGATGAAACGTTATGTATATTAATGCAGGAGTTCTGTTAACGCATTCGTTATTTAGAGATTCACTTATAAGTACACTATCTATTTAGCTGATTCAATAAAAATTTCATTATTTTTAAAATTCCTAACGAGGGACCTACTGATAAGCGTTATATTATACCAGGTACGTATGATACTCTACTGCTGATTGCATACCTGATGAACGCAGTTGTACAAAGTAATATAGGATATACGTTACAGAGAAGTTTAATTTTCCGTGCAACAAATGACCTATATATATATTTTATGTACAATGCTGACATTAACATATTTAGCGCATACCTGTTGAACATAGCTCTACAAAGTAATATTTAAAAGACTTAAAAGGCTTATATTTTAGAGATCGGATACAGGCGCATATATTCCTGTATATTACCTCTAAATTTTACTTTAACAATACATGTAGTCAGGTTTGGCGTAAATAACAATTAGGGATATCAAAGCCATACTAACTGAACGCTAACATAATATGCTCTACAGGTCAAACTCAATTAATTAACCCTGGGGCTATACATCCTTAGGCTAGAAACAGTCTTAAAACAAAAAAAAACAAAAAATGGCTGAGTCCACCCTGTTAGACAAGAAATCAGAGTATGGGCGTGATAAATAAAACATATAAAGTTATTTTACAAACATTTATTTAGTATACATAACATAATACAAGAATATAGATCATAAGTTGTTTTCTATGACGACTGTTGTAGTTCTACGGGTCTCTGAGTCGTCGTATGCCCTCGCAGCAATACTAATACGTATAAAGTCCGACGACTGACTCATTGGAACTGTACCGATAGCCCTTTCCTTGTTCAACTCTTCGTTACTATCATAGTTGGTAAACGAGGAACCACATTCATCAATACCCAAATGCATGGCTGAAGTCATATCTTCTTCTTCTTCTTCTGTCTCAACGATATCAGTAGGTCCATTTGCTTCCTTTACCAGAGCTGTCTTTACAACATTTGCGTTATTATGTACGTTTTTTAAATGCCTTTTATAGCTGTCGATGCGTGAAAGATATTTGAAGCAATTAGAACACCGAACTTTGATTGATTCGTGAACGCTTTTAATATGACTTTTTAAGTGGTCACGACGTGAAAAAGTTTTGACACAGCTAGAACACTTGATTCTGTTTGAATCGTGCTTGGTTTTTACGTGTCTCTTGCAAGTGAATGGCCTCGCGAAAGACTTGAAGCAAACGGGACACTGTATTTTGCAATCCTGTCGACCAGAGTCATTCTTCTTACATACGTCGTTAGCGTGCTGCTGCATTTCGACTAATGAAGGAACAGGAACACTACCCCGCCTATTTATACTGATCGACCAGCGCAATCGGTTGTTCTCGGTTATAATCGTAAGCGCTCGGAGCAATATGTATGCTCGAGAATGAATCGTAGGTTCTATCCTAAGTGTATGTAACCCGGAACCGATGTCCGTACATTTTAAATTATCAGGCTTACCATATAAACATGAATATTTACTACATTTGCTTTAATTCTTGTTCCCTCCCTACCTACCTACCTACCGTAAACAATATGACATATCTGCGTCTAAATACAGTGAACGAAAGTACTAGAGGAACTTAATACCTTAAATCACGGCTGTTTCTGGATACGTGATTTCCTCTTACAATATCTATAGTTATGAGAACCTTGAAGACTTAGCCTGGAGAAATAAAACATCGTCAGTTTAAAAGAAATAAGTCCGTCGCCATATTTAAACGTTATTTTACAATACATCATACATTTTCAATAGCTTCGAAATACGCAGATATGTAATAATATACTATATACTCTTGTAGGTTATTCAACGTATCTATAGTAAACTCTTATGATTAATAATAATCTGTAACCTTATTGTTTTTTATTACATCACAGGTTAGAGCGTACGAATATAATTTAGGTTAGATTAGGTTAGAGCCTACGAATACATTTTTAGGGCAGAACGTAGGGAGCAGAGTAAGTACAAAACAACATACTTTCATACAAGAACGTTTATTGATACGAGTAGTTTCGACGCTACTTAAAACATAATACATAACTTATATATATATATAATATCTATTAAAATAGTACATTTCGTATACACTAATAATGGTACTACATACCCGACTATAAAGTAAACATGGTAAGTATAACAGCAGTTTAAAAGAATAGATAGTAAATATAACTATATCTAATTATTTTATAAAATACTATGTTAACTAAGAGGTTATATACAGAATATATACGCCTGTATTCGACCTCTAGAGGGTTCATAAGACTAGACTAGACCAGACCAGACCAGACTAGACCAGACCAGACCAGACCAGACCAGACTAGACCAGACCAGACCAGACCAGACCAGACCAGACCAGACCAGATCAGACCAGACCAGACCAGACCAGACTAGACTAGTGTATTATAGATGATAGACTGTAAAATCATGAACAATTATACCACCTGTAATATAATAGAGCTTACTTGATATTTTAAAATTAGTGGCTGAATCTAATTATTACAGAAATTCAATTGTAGAAACTGAAGATGTAATCTTTAAAACATCTAAAGTTAGAAGTTTTTAGTAATCAGGTTAGATTAATAGAGGGTGTTATAATCAAATCGTTTTTAGAAACTATTTGTTTTGTAAGATTGGCTCCGTAAGGAAAAACAACATAGCTGTAGTCTTGATTTTGAAATTGAGATAGCTCGGGACAAAACGATGAATACAAAGTTTAGAAGTTTATTTCAAAATTCTGTGATAAAAAACATTAATTCTTCTTTACTTTACTTTAAAACCCAAAATTGCATGATAAATCAATATAATATTAATATAAATGATTAAATTAAATAAAGCAATCTAGGTTAGACCCCAAAAATTATATTAAGGTTATAGATTTTAGACTCCGGTTGTTGCAAAGATTCAAGAATCTCTATTAAGATTAGTTCATAAAACATTTATTAGGTTAGAGCATGTAGCTACTTACAAAAAAAATCTCTATTAAGATTAGTTCATAAAATATTTATTAGGTTAGACCATTGTAGCTACTTACAAAATCGTTATTAACATTCGAAAAACTTACATATAATATTAGTTGGGTTACAGTCTACGAATATATTTTAGGTTAGATTTAGGTCGCGTGCGATCTAAATCTAACCTAAAATATATTCGTAGACTGTAACCCAACTAATATTATATGTAAGTTTTTCGAATGTTAATAACGATTTTGTAAGTAGCTACAATGGTCTAACCTAATAAATATTTTATGAACTAATCTTAATAGAGATTTTTTTTTGTAAGTAGCTACATGCTCTAACCTAATAAATGTTTTATGAACTAATCTTAATAGAGATTCTTGAATCTTTGCAACAACCGGAGTCTAAAATCTATAACCTTAATATAATTTTTGGGGTCTAACCTAGATTGCTTTATTTAATTTAATCATTTATATTAATATTATATTGATTTATCATGCAATTTTGGGTTTTAAAGTAAAGTAAAGAAGAATTAATGTTTTTTATCACAGAATTTTGAAATAAACTTCTAAACTTTGTATTCATCGTTTTGTCCCGAGCTATCTCAATTTCAAAATCAAGACTACAGCTATGTTGTTTTTCCTTACGGAGCCAATCTTACAAAACAAATAGTTTCTAAAAACGATTTGATTATAACACCCTCTATTAATCTAACCTGATTACTAAAAACTTCTAACTTTAGATGTTTTAAAGATTACATCTTCAGTTTCTACAATTGAATTTCTGTAATAATTAGATTCAGCCACTAATTTTAAAATATCAAGTAAGCTCTATTATATTACAGGTGGTATAATTGTTCATGATTTTACAGTCTATCATCTATAATACACTAGTCTAGTCTGGTCTGGTCTGGTCTGGTCTGATCTGGTCTGGTCTGGTCTGGTCTGGTCTGGTCTGGTCTGGTCTAGTCTGGTCTGGTCTGGTCTGGTCTGGTCTAGTCTGGTCTGGTCTGGTCTAGTCTAGTCTTATGAACCCTCTAGAGGTCGAATACAGGCGTATATATTCTGTATATAACCTCTTAGTTAACATAGTATTTTATAAAATAATTAGATATAGTTATATTTACTATCTATTCTTTTAAACTGCTGTTATACTTACCATGTTTACTTTATAGTCGGGTATGTAGTACCATTATTAGTGTATACGAAATGTACTATTTTAATAGATATTATATATATATATAAGTTATGTATTATGTTTTAAGTAGCGTCGAAACTACTCGTATCAATAAACGTTCTTGTATGAAAGTATGTTGTTTTGTACTTACTCTGCTCCCTACGTTCTGCCCTAAAAATGTATTCGTAGGCTCTAACCTAATCTAACCTAAATTATATTCGTACGCTCTAACCTGTGATGTAATAAAAAACAATAAGGTTACAGATTATTATTAATCATAAGAGTTTACTATAGATACGTTGAATAACCTACAAGAGTATATAGTATATTATTACATATCTGCGTATTTCGAAGCTATTGAAAATGTATGATGTATTGTAAAATAACGTTTAAATATGGCGACGGACTTATTTCTTTTAAACTGACGATGTTTTATTTCTCCAGGCTAAGTCTTCAAGGTTCTCATAACTATAGATATTGTAAGAGGAAATCACGTATCCAGAAACAGCCGTGATTTAAGGTATTAAGTTCCTCTAGTACTTTCGTTCACTGTATTTAGACGCAGATATGTCATATTGTTTACGGTAGGTAGGTAGGTAGGGAGGGAACAAGAATTAAAGCAAATGTAGTAAATATTCATGTTTATATGGTAAGCTTGATAATTTAAAATGTACGGACATCGGTTCCGGGTTACATACACTTAGGATAGAACCTACGATTCATTCTCGAGCATACATATTGCTCCGAGCGCTTACGATTATAACCGAGAACAACCGATTGCGCTGGTCGATCAGTATAAATAGGCGGGGTAGTGTTCCTGTTCCTTCATTAGTCGAAATGCAGCAGCACGCTAACGACGTATGTAAGAAGAATGACTCTGGTCGACAGGATTGCAAAATACAGTGTCCCGTTTGCTTCAAGTCTTTCGCGAGGCCATTCACTTGCAAGAGACACGTAAAAACCAAGCACGATTCAAACAGAATCAAGTGTTCTAGCTGTGTCAAAACTTTTTCACGTCGTGACCACTTAAAAAGTCATATTAAAAGCGTTCACGAATCAATCAAAGTTCGGTGTTCTAATTGCTTCAAATATCTTTCACGCATCGACAGCTATAAAAGGCATTTAAAAAACGTACATAATAACGCAAATGTTGTAAAGACAGCTCTGGTAAAGGAAGCAAATGGACCTACTGATATCGTTGAGACAGAAGAAGAAGAAGAAGATATGACTTCAGCCATGCATTTGGGTATTGATGAATGTGGTTCCTCGTTTACCAACTATGATAGTAACGAAGAGTTGAACAAGGAAAGGGCTATCGGTACAGTTCCAATGAGTCAGTCGTCGGACTTTATACGTATTAGTATTGCTGCGAGGGCATACGACGACTCAGAGACCCGTAGAACTACAACAGTCGTCATAGAAAACAACTTATGATCTATATTCTTGTATTATGTTATGTATACTAAATAAATGTTTGTAAAATAACTTTATATGTTTTATTTATCACGCCCATACTCTGATTTCTTGTCTAACAGGGTGGACTCAGCCATTTTTTGTTTTTTTTTGTTTTAAGACTGTTTCTAGCCTAAGGATGTATAGCCCCAGGGTTAATTAATTGAGTTTGACCTGTAGAGCATATTATGTTAGCGTTCAGTTAGTATGGCTTTGATATCCCTAATTGTTATTTACGCCAAACCTGACTACATGTATTGTTAAAGTAAAATTTAGAGGTAATATACAGGAATATATGCGCCTGTATCCGATCTCTAAAATATAAGCCTTTTAAGTCTTTTAAATATTACTTTGTAGAGCTATGTTCAACAGGTATGCGCTAAATATGTTAATGTCAGCATTGTACATAAAATATATATATAGGTCATTTGTTGCACGGAAAATTAAACTTCTCTGTAACGTATATCCTATATTACTTTGTACAACTGCGTTCATCAGGTATGCAATCAGCAGTAGAGTATCATACGTACCTGGTATAATATAACGCTTATCAGTAGGTCCCTCGTTAGGAATTTTAAAAATAATGAAATTTTTATTGAATCAGCTAAATAGATAGTGTACTTATAAGTGAATCTCTAAATAACGAATGCGTTAACAGAACTCCTGCATTAATATACATAACGTTTCATCGTGTTTTTTCAAAACACATTTCATTGTAAAAGAATAAGAATAATTTCAATTTTATTTATCAGGTGATATACATTATATTATTTTCATATATTAGTATGCAAAGTTATCGTTTCAATAAAAGTAAAATATTTATCTGATTTATTTCTCCAGGTTAAGTCTTCAGGGTTCTCATAACTGTAAATTTTGCAAGAGGTCACTACCCTGTGTTTCAAAGTTATAAAGACCTAAACATATGTTATAGACTTATATTTCGAAGGTATCGAAAATGGGATTATTGTGTAATCAAATGTTTTAATTTTTTTTAATGTAAATTAAAGAATCATTAGGGTTTTTCTGAACAAGGTTTTCCTGAAAAATACTATATAAAGTCAACCTAATTATGATTAAATGAGAAAACATATTATTAAGCTGTTCAAAATTCGAATGTCTAGAAAAAAAAATGGGTAGCTCTTGCTGAATATACGAAGAATACGTTTAAGGTATGTATTGAGATACATAACATTTCTGTCATATATGAATTTGTATACATCGATCTAGATCCTGCTACCGTATATGTTTAACATAAAAATAAATGAAAACTATAAACTTCTTTTATCGTTTTTATTTATAAGATTTTAATAATAATATTAAATGTTTGCATTGTACGACATACTGATAGGGTAGGTGAATTGCAGGCATTTAGCAGGTCCATGTTTCTAAATGCGGATCCATAGGGTAGAAGAAGAATCAGAAAAAAGTATTAGGCAATGTTCATTGAATAGACTACCTGTTACATTTCATACCTTATTCGTCTCGATGAACATACAGTCAGCATACAGTTTATATCTTTCTGTCTTTACTTTACCTAGGTAAACCAATCCTAGAGACAGAGTTGTATTCGCTATCTTTTGGTTGAGATCGATCACTTTATCTTCAGTAAGTTTGTCGGCGAATCTTTTGGGTAGATATGTTATAGACTTATATTTCGAAGGTATCGAAGATAATTACAAATTAGTATTAATTATACGAGTTAATATCCTACAAAAGTATATAGTAAATTATTACATATCTTCATATTTCGGAGTTGCTGAAATGTATGATATATTGTAAAATAACGTTTAAATAAGAGTTTACTTTAGATGCTACGAATATCTATATGGTGTATAAACAATAAGAACGTATATGTAGAAATCGCTTACAGGGGTAGTAGATATAACGAAAAGGGTTAAAATCTGTTCAAAATTACATTACGTCTAGAAACCTAGAAAATTAGATAATTGTAGCATACGCATGTTAAATGTACCTATTCATTCACCTCGTCTGTAGTAGATATAATGAAAAAGGATAAAAATCTGTAGTATAGGGTTTATGCTTATACTCAGGCTCGCAATCATATGTAGTGTATCGATGCTTACATAGTATAATTATTTTCTCAACGTAGGATATATCGATATTCTTCTAGTTTGATTAAATCCTATAAGTTATATTCATTTCACCCTTTTTTATTCTGTTAAGACATTTATAATAATCATAGGGAGCCTGGTATGGGCATAAACCGATTGCAACTATTCTTTCACCTCGTCAGTAGTTAGACTCGAATTTTATGATTTCATATATGAAGAATACGTTTAGTGATGCTTGATTTGAATACTACAATCTTGATCACGCGGTTGGAGTGTACTGATACCTCGATTGTATGCATAGAAGTATAATGAGTATCAGTTATCGTATATTCAAATTAGTTGAATATATGTAGTACAACTTTATAGATTCTAGAAAGTTCCTATCAATATTAGAGCAATGAATGTAGACTGATGTGTGTGTTATATAATACCGATTCTCGCATATACGAACTTAGGAGCTAGCTGCTGACTCTGCATGACATTAGATGATTATGATAATGATAGATGATCGTGATAAAGAATGTTGTTATTTATAGCAGTGACTTTATTACAATTCTTACTAGAATATAATTGTATGATATCACATCATGATATACAAAGCAGTCATTCAGAACAGGGTAAGATAATTCGTATGATCTATTAAATTTAAAATAGTAATCTGCTGTTCAGCTTGATTTAATTTTCGTAAATGTCTAAATATTACAAACATACAAACAAAATAGACTTAAGTAAGAAACAAAACGTATACATTACATATCTAAAATTGTACAACATATTGATAGGGTAGGTGAATTGCAGGCATTTAGCAGGCCCGTGTTTCTAACTGCTGATCTATAGGCTAGAAAAATCATAAAAGTATTAGGCAATGTTCATTGAATAGACTCCCTGCTTCATTTCATAACTTATTTGTTTTAATAAATAGACATTAGTCAAACGATGGATATCCTCATGTCTTTACCTTCAATATATAATATATTTATTTATATCTAGTTAATGATATGTGTTGTGATCTTGATTGACTGTAATCTTTTTCCTGTAAGATCCTATAAAAGCCGTAATTAATATTTCTTAATATATATAGTTTAGTTTAATCCGTGTATGTATTTTATTCTTGCATTTTTTATTTCACAATGTATAACTATATACAATTTATTTTAAATCCGTTTTTCTGAAATTTCTAGATTTTAATACAAACAAAATTGATTTAGGCTTCAGGAAATATCCAAACAGATTTACTCAGAATTTACGGTTGTTATTAAATAATAATTAGCCGTCGGCAACTTTTAAAATATTTCGATTAAACCAATAGTCTTTCATGTTTGAATTTTAACTTTCTACACCCGCTAATTGGAAATTCATTAGCAATGGTGAAATCATCGTTACAGAAAATAAATTTTACAATCAAGACGTCATGTTTTTACCTTACCGATCTCATTTTTCATATAAGTTAATGTAGGATAATAATGGTACTACATACCCGACTATAAAGTAATCATGGAAAATATAACAGCTGTTTAAAAGAATAGATAGTAAATATAACTATATCTAATTATTTTGTACTGATATAAAAAGCCGCGGATCGACTGATGTTACGGGCCTCATGTAGTAATAATATCTGTATATAGTTTTCAAATTGTTATATTTAAGATGTATCAAGAAAAATTTCTGGAGTTTCTTCACGATTGGCTCATATAAGGTTAATAATTGTCTCATCTCAATGACTCATGATAATAATCATAATTGGCTTATAATTTTTGAATCCTAAAGATTTAATATTATTAATGTACAATATTTATCAATATTTTCCGGGGATTATTTTTAAATAAATTGGATTTAATCAAATATACGTGAAAGCATTTTTATAAATAACTCGTATACAGTAATTTAAAACACAAGCTCCGTGGTCTCGGGGTTAAGCTATGGACTTGTAAACAGACGTACTTTACGAACCCTGGTTCGAAACTCGTTGGATCCATTAATTTTTATAAAAAAAAAGTGTAGCAGGTTGCCTATCTACAGGTGTATAGAAATCTACTATACCGATCACAGGACGTTACCGATAGATGGCAGTAGCAGTACTAAAAATTCAAATCCAAGGGCGAGAAATAATGACAAGTTGGAAATGACAAGCGAGAGCGAGAGAGAGAGAGAGAGAGAGAGCCAGAGCGAAAGCCGAGCGAGAGAGAGGGCCAGAGCCAAGCGAGAGCGAGAGAGAGGGCCTGAACCAAGCGAGAGCGAGAGAGAGGGTCAGAGCGAGAGCGAGAGAGAGTGTCAGAGCGAGAGAGAGGGTCAGAGCGAGAGCGAGAGTGAGGGCCAGATCAAGAGCGAGAGAGAGGGTCAGAGCCAAGCGAGAGCGAGAGAGAGGGCCTGAACCAAGCGAGAGCGAGAGAGAGGGCCAGAGCAAGAGCGAGAGAGAGGGTCAGAGCCAAGCGAGAGAGAGGGCCTGAACCAAGCGAGAGCGAGAGAGAGGAATCTACTATACCGTTGACATGACGTCACCGATAGATGGCAGTAGCAGTACTAAAAATTCAAATCCAAGGGCGGGAAATCTAAGATGACAAATTGAAAATGATAGATACAAAATGGCGGATATGTAAATGACATTCAAAATTGACAGATTCAAAATGACATTTCAAAATGGCTATTCAAAATGGCGATTCAAAATGGCTATTCAAAATGGCGATCCAAAATGGCGTTTCAAAATGGCTATTCAAAATGGCGATTCAAAATGGCGATTCAAAATGGCTATTCAAAATGGCGATCCAAGATGGCGATTCAAAATGGCGATTCAAAATGGCTATTCAAAATGGCTATTCAAAATGGCGATTCAAAATGGCTATTCAAAATGGCGATTCAAAATGGCTATTCAAAATGGCGATTCAAAATGGCGATTCAAAATGGCGTCGACCAATCAGAAGCAAGGGGAGGAGCTAACAGAAGGGAGAAGGGGAAAGGGGCGTGGCCAAAAAAAAGGAGAGGGGATGGACTCAACTGACCCAATACCTACTTTTGTGCTATTATTCTTTTGAAAATAGATAATGAAGATGAATTATTTGTCCCTGAGGACGTCCTGGAACAAGCTAATGCGGCTAAATATCAAATGTTCCCTGAAAAATCAAAAGTACGATATCAGAAAGAATTGGAAAAATTTACACAGTGGCAGACGGAGAAAAGGATCAAAGGAATAGACGAGAATGTTATGATGGCATACTTTAAAGATGTAGGAGCAGCATCAGCGTGGTCGCGGTATTCAATGTTAAAGAGTTTGTGTTTGTGTTTCAAAATGTCGATATCTCCAGGTAAGAAGTTTTCTAACAAGCTATTGGTAGTTTTAATATAATAAATGGTACATACAGGTTCAACAGTCTTACATCCTTTTTGAAAACGAAATGTAGGAATTATCAACCTAAAAAGGCTGCAACATTTTCAAGAAACGATGTTTACAAGTTTTTGTTGGAAGCGCCGGATCAACGATGGATTCTTCAGAAAGTTGTACTAATCATGGGCATATTCGGCGGCTGCCGTTGTGATGAATTATCTAGAATGACGATCAATGATGTACAAGAAAATTTTGAAGACATTAATCCAACATTAGTTGTAAAAATTCCATTCACTAAAACTGGTGTAGCTAGGAGTTTTACAGTCGTTGAAAATGGAATGGGAATAAATTTTTAGATTTATACAAAAAGTACAAAGAACGGAGACCCATTCCTGATGGACGGCTTTTTCTTCAGTGTCGAAAAGGAACTTTTATTTCTCAAGTGTTAGGAGTCAATTCAATAGCTAAGGTACCAGGACAAATTGCTGAGTATCTGAAGTTGCCAGATAAAGAAAATTTTACTGGTCATTCTTTACGTCGAACCTCTGCGACGCTATTGGCTGATTCAGGAGCAGACATATTAACACTAAAACGTCATGGCTCTTGGAAGTCCAACAGTGTTGCAGAAAGTTATGTCTCTGCATCTAAAACTAGCAAAATAGAGATTGCCAAAAAAATTTCAGAAAATGCACCAGGTTCTTCTACGTTTCATATAAATGAAAATTCCAATATTATTAATGTAGTTGCTAATGGCATAACCGCACAATCGCACTTGGATGTTGCAACTACAGAAGTAACAAAGGATGTCGACGATGTTTTGAAAATGGTTGAGTTTAATAATTGTAAGATTGATAAATTAGATATACATATTGTAAAAAAATTATGAATTGTTAATTATTTTAAAAATACATTTCTTTTGACAAAATGGAAATTCAATTATGCGTGGATGAAAACGCGTGAGCAAAAATGCGTGAACAAAAGTAGACGTGAGCGAAAGTGAAACCTTCACATGCTGGTAACTATGGCTACAGACCTACTTTCTAAGGAGGTATCGAACAAAATTAAGTTGACTAGCTAGACTGAGTCTAATTAGTCGACTTAATTGTTTGGTGGTCAATATTGCAACAATGAATGCATGTACAAAAATTCTTAAATGGCAGAAAAATTCTTAAATTCTTATTATGGCAACACTAATAAGTTCGACTGTGAGGTACATATAAAACAAAAAATCACATATTTCGAGCACATCAGCAATAATTTCGTTTTTAAAATAAAAGTTCAGCCATATTGCTACGATTGCGGGAAGAGGCTATTGTTTCATAAAACTTTATCGTCATCAAGACAACCCGCTAAATTTATTTAGAATCAAATCGCCGTTTACGTTCTCCAAAGTGATAAAAAAGTTTTATCCAACACCTCTATATAAATACCATGTTTACTATGGTCATTTTAAATAAGGAAAGTGATTGTTTACTCTTATGTTGCCCCTAGCAGCGTGGGTTATTTTTACTCCTTTCACTACTTTAAAGATAACAACCAATCACCAGCTTACGTTACTTAATATTATTAAAATCCAGTCATCTTGCTAGAGTATTACCGTCAAAACTACAGACTAACTATACATTGCAAATTCGATGTTTAAACTTAAATAAAGAGGTGTTGGATAAAATTTTGTATGACACGCGTGAGTTAAGGATATTATCCACTCAGAAAAATTAACCCTTTCGGGCCTGCCGGCCCTTGAGAGTAAATTTTATCGTTCGTGGATAATATCTTACTTAACTCACTTGTACCATAAATAACTATTAATTACGTGCACATTCCAACACTCCTACTGGAAAAACATTATAAACAAACGATTAAACACGTTATATATCAAAATCTTATATTAGTTTTACTACCCCGTTATATTAACCAAATAATGCACTATTGCTACAGACCATCTACCGCATTTGCTACTCTCTTTACTCTGGGGTAGGCTGGCCGAGCTTTACTATTAGGAATATGAATGCCGGTAAATCACAACTTTTTAAATACCTAAACATTTTTGTATTTGATATTTTGTAAGCACAGAATGCATAATTTATTTATGCTTAACATGTAACATCTGAATTAACAGATTCACCCTTATAATTGCATTGGGAATATATTGCGACATGGTGTAGTTTTATAATTTTAAAGAATTTTCTTATTTTTAAACTGGAATACTTGACTTCTTAAGTGACACAGGCAGCTTACGTTTAAAGCAAGAGCATACTACATTACTTTTAATGGAAATCACAAAATCGAAAAGCGATGAAAATATATAAAATAATATCGACAAATGCAAAGAAATTCGACTACTTTATGCGTGTATTTCAACTGCTAAGTGCGGCCAGGCAGGGCTTGGCCTAACTTGGTACGAGACCAGCTACGCTAACAGATACACGAAGTTCTGCGCTGTAACGACGTCTCGAACACAGGTCGTAAGTGGTCGATTATCTCATGAGTTTCAAAGCAACTACTTGTACCCAGCATCTTTTAAATGCGAATCTCGATGCGAACGATAAATGCTAAATAGTTATCGGCTGTAAACACTAAATTTTTACATTACATTTTAATGATTGTAATTTAATTATTACTTATTTAATTTAATTATAATTTAATATTTAATTTTTCTTATTATTTAAAATATAAAATAAAGATTAAAATATCTATTTTACAGAAAATAATGATTTTTATTCATAGCATTATTTGGTACGGCTCGGCCGACCCTGACCAGCCGTCACTGACCCGTACCATGGGTTAAAGCAAAGAAAGCTGATAAACACATACATTACACATGGATACGCAAGAACATTATTGTAACGTTCTTTTTAAATAATACTAAAGATGCTCTTTTAACTGTTTATTAACAAGAGAAATATTAACAAGAACTAAGGTTTAAACTTAAGGGCTCTTTCGAATGCTCGCGAAGCGGTTTTCACCACATATACACGAGTTTACCTCTAATATAAATTCAAAGGAGAGTTATTATAGAAACCAAAGTTTTTCGGAATTGTTGTTATTTATAGAATCCCGCTACAGCGAGTTTTGTTATTTATTGTAAATAATATTATCACTTGTAATTACACGAGTGCTTCGAAATTATCGATTTGTAATAACTTATGTCACATAAGTTTTGGGAAAATTTTCATGGGCTTAACAATAAATCTAAATAACTTGCAATCTAGTAACCATTGTAAACAAATATTCATTAATACTCAAATTTGTTATGACACTCCGTAGATGTCAAATAATTTGTGCCGTTATGTCGTACAAGCTTGAAATCCGAAAAAGCATTTACAACCTGGTTGGACATGTGTCCAAGCGAGAAATTGTAAACATTTTTCGCAATCAAAATATTTCGAAAACAACCATTTATAGAACAATTGCAGAATGTGAACAGGGTATACCATGCCTCAATTTACCAAAAAGTGGACGTCCGAATTTGCTGACCGAAAATCGCGTTAACCGAATCTGTGGAAGTGCAAAAAATCGAGTTGGAACGTCATACCGAAAGTTATCCGGAAGATTTAATGTTTCTTATGAAACTATAAGAAGAGTATTGCAGAAAAAAAGCTTAAAGTACCGTAAAAGACGTAAATGTCCACGTTATACAGAGGATCAGTTACGAAGAATTCCAATTTGTTGTCGTAGATTACGCCGAATTCATTTTGCAAACAATAAAGTGATCTTAATGGACGATGAAAAATATTTTACATTTTCTCACTCAGAAATAAAAGGCAATGATGGTTTTTATACCGATAATGTAGAGAATTGTCCAGATAATGTAAAATACAAAGCAAAAAAAAAATTTGAAGACAAAATACTAGTTTGGTGTGCTATATCTGAGAGCGGAGTTTCACGACCTTATATTGGGCATGTTAGGGGTGAAGCAGTCAATGCCAACGTTTATACTGAGAGATGTCTACCAAAGTTGCTCGAATTTATTACTACGACTCATTCACGTGATGAAATAATGTTTTGGCCAGACTTGGCAAGTTGCCATTATGCAAGAACGACTAGAATATGGTTAGAAACTCAAAACATACCTTTTGTGCCAAAAGCTGACAATCCGCCAAATGTCCCACAGGCTCGACCCATCAAAAATTTTTGGGGACTATTGAGCAGAAAAGTATATGATAATGGGTGGGAAGCTCAAAATGAAGCACAATTAAGACGTAGAATATACCAAAAGATAAGAGAAATCGATATAAACATTGGCCAAAACATGATGAGGCAAGTTAGACAAAAACTGCGTACCATTGAAGACCATGGCCCTTTGTCATTATTTGAACTGTAGTTTTAATTAACTTAGATGTAAGGTAAAATGTTCGTAAAGTGACCATTTAAATAAATTATGTTACAATTATCTTCAATACATTATTTATTTTTTCCCAAAACTTATGTGACATACGTTACGAACGTTGATTAGCAACCACGAGTGTCATTTTTTGACGTTTTAATTTCCCGACGTGCAACGGAGGGAAATTTGTCAAAAAATGACACGAGTGTTGCGTTTTAATCAACTTGATTATTACAACAGATAATTTCAGAAGCACGAGCATGTAATTCGGTAAGATTATTTCATGATACAGTTGTTTATTTAAGCATCTACTTATTAACATAAAGATTAGTATTTGACATGAAAGTAAAAAATGGGACACATGTGACACTAGTTTTCAGCGTTGTCACGAAGATAAAAACAGTCGAAAAGGACAATAAAAAATTATCGAATTATCGCTGTAATCCAAAAAATAAAGCCTTGCGATTGGTCAAAAACGAAGTAGAATGAAATAATCACTTGTAATTACACGAGTGCTTCGAAATTATCGATTTGTAATACGAACGTTGATTAGCAACCACGAGTGTCATTTTGTGACGTTTTAATTTCCCGACGTGCAACGGAGGGAAATTTGTCAAAAAATGACACGAGTGTTGCGTTTTAATCAACTTGAGTATTACAACAGATAATTTCAGAAGCACGAGCATGTAATTCGGTAAGATTATTTCATGATACAGTTGTTTATTTAAGCATCTACTTATTAACATAAAGATTAGTATTTGACATGAAAGTAAAAAATGGGACACATGTGACACTAGTTTTCAGCGTTGTCACGAAGATAAAAACAGTCGAAAAGGACAATAAAAAATTATCGAATTATCGCTGTAATCCAAAAAATAAAGCCTTGCGATTGGTCAAAAACGAAGTAGAATGAAATAATCAAATTAATTTAAAAGCGGATACTCGGCATGACAGATTTTCGAAAATCTAAATTAGCAATTTTTTCTGGCAACTTACTTTGTAGCGACATTCTAAATATACTTACTAAGCACTATGCAAAATCTGAGGATAATACTACATACAATTTTTTTTAGAAGGAAAATCCAAAAATAAATGTAATCATTGAGATGTGGCGCCCTCGGCATGACTTACGCGAAAGTGTCGCTATTAGTCCCGCCTACAAGTATCTGACGATTCCCCTACAATTTTCATTTGAATACAAACACGGTGGAATGATTTCAATATTCAAAGGAACCGTAAACATCTTTTACGTTGGAGCTGAATCTGCCCAAGCTTGAATTATGTAAAATTCCAAACTTTCTGGGCGACATTAAAGAATATAGTTTTCAGAATTTATTTACAAATATTTAGTAATTTTATTAATTAGAGAAATAGTTGGAATTTTTAATGCTAAATAAAAAAGCAGAATAACATTCGATCTGCGATATATTTTTTATCTTACTACAATAAAAAATATTAAAATAATATGATGTTTTGTCAGTTTTCAGAACTATTATTTTAATAAGATAAAAATAAAATAAAAAAATATAAATAAAACTATTGCTGTGCACTGATGGCCGCATGGTTGATTTCTGTTGTCATTAAAATATTATATTATAATGCATATGACATTTATTAGGTCTGGAAATGGATCGCTAAAGAAGACTTTCGACATCATTTATGCGTTTATTGCAATCACCGGCAACTTTATGAAGTTACATTCATTTCAAAACGTAAAAATGGTTTAAATATTTTTAAAAAGAACAGAATAGTGTAATTAATTATACTGTCTTTCTTTAATTTTATTTTTAATTATTAATTATGTAAATTAATTATTCACATTTCCTAGATTATTGCCTCGTGGATTGTGAGTGACATATATTCCTTTAGCATAAAACAAAACACCTGTACAGTACAAATCTTCACTAAAAAATTTATTTAAAATATACTTTTCTTCGGCGGTCTGTTTTGATGGTTGTAATTAGTGATGGGCGACGGAATAATTCCCGGTGAGGAATATTCCCCGCCGGGAATTTATTTTGGGGATTTATAAAAATCACCGATAAATTCCCGAAAAATGGAATTTTATTTTTTATACTCCAATAAGTGAAACGCAAGTAAACACGCGTCAAAGCGTACACTGCCTAATACAATTTTGCAAACTAAGACCTGTTAGAAGCCATGGTAGCTCAGTGAGTATGGCACTTGACTACCAATCTTGAGGTCCTGGGTTCGAATTGCAGGAGTGATACATTGGAATTTTTAAAAATATCTAAGGCTTCCAGGTCGACTCAGCCTGTGAAAATGAGTACCTGTCAAATCATTTCTTGGGGTAATAATAGGCGGTCGGTGCGTAAAGCTAGCCATTTTACCACCCTTGAGTACCGAACGGCTCGAATAATAGCAGCCTACCCTGCTATACTCCAATTAGCCTTCCTGGCCTGTAAAAGGGGACTATTATTATAAGACCCGTTACAAACACGTGGCCGGTTCTAGCGTTAATCTAACGTTTTTAATGTTCATTTATCTTTGATGTGCATTGACGTGTGGTGAATTGAACTTTTTTCGGACAATTTCTCTATGATGGATGTGTTTTAAACCAAAATATAAATTCCTGATAAAGTGGGAAGTTCGGGAATATTCCTAGATATATTTCCAGGAATATTCCCCATAAAATAAATTCCGGGAATTTACCCATCACTAATCTCCGTTTACCCAACAGATATAGTAATGAAAAACCAGAGACATTCAGATGCAACTTGAAACTTGAATATCCATTGGTTGAAATAAATGGGGCGGTACTCCATAAAAGTCTCATTTACACATACAAACACAAACGGCAAACGCCAGCTTATTACGCATGCGTTTACGTCAGTTATTTTGAAAATTTCCAAAGTTTTTCCAACTGTGCTACATATTAGGTACATTACAAGTCTTTATTAAGACTCGCACTATTCAATACACGAACGATTGTCAATAAGTAAGTTAGAATTATATGAAAAGTTAACATTAATAATGAGTTGGTTAATTTGTAGAATTTTCCTTACTGCAAAATTATTAAAAAATGGATGATGAAAACGTCAACAATATTCAGTTGTCACCACCAAAAAAACGGCAAAAACCACTTTTCTGTAGAGGTGAAACAAATAATTATTAACGCGTTTAAAGTGTGTGAAGAGCAGAATCCTCAGTGGAAAAAACACGACAAAGTGGAAAATGTTGCTAGATTGATAGGTAATGTTTTAATTTGCCTTCCAATCCACCTGCTTATATACTATAATTTTAGGAATTGGTGTGGCCAGTGTTTACAACATACTTCGTGAGCACAAGCAACATCCTGATTATTTTGATGCTCCTAAGGCGTATCATAGACCAAGAGCTATTTTGGATAATGTTTCCGAAGAAGACAAAAATGGCATCAGAAGGCTTGTTCATAGTTTTTTTCTTTTAAATGAACCTCCCACTCTCGACAAAGTTTTAATGAAATTAAATGAAAATGAAGATCTTCCCAATTTTAAACGGTCTACTTTAAGAAAACTTTTAAAAGAAATTAACTTTAGGTAATTAAAACAACTACTTTTTACGGTATATAAAAAAGCTTGTTGTAGTTTCACAGCAAGATCTAGAAACAGCATTTTGAAAGGGAAGGATGATATCATTTCATGGAGAAGACGATATCTTCGCGAAATCAAGAAATTCCGAGAAGATGGGAAGAAAATCTATTATTTAGATGAAACGTGGGTTAATGCGGATCACACTGTAAAAAAGTGTGGGCTGACATGTCCATAACAAATCCACGAGATGCATTTTTAAGAGGGTTATCGACTGGCTTGAGAAATCCATCGGGGAAAGGAAAGCGGCTCATCACCCTTCATATAGGATCTGATGACGGTTTTGTAGATAATGGATTACTGTTATTGGAATCCAAGAAAACAAATGACTACCATGAAGAAATGGTAGTCACGCAGATACATTTGAACAATGGTTTAAAAATATTTTGCCAAGTCTTGAAGAAGGTTGCGTTATCGTCTTGGATAACGCAAGTTATCACACAAGAAAAATTGAAAAAATTCCGTCTAGCAACACAAGGAAAGCTAACATACATAACTGGCTGCAGAAAAAACTATCCCCTACGAAGACAATATGGTGAGAGCTGAAATTGTTATCTTTAGTAAAACAGCATGCACCTAAACACAGTGCTAACGTAATCGACGAATTAACACAGGAAAGCAACACAACCGTTTTGAGGTTGCCACCTTACCACTGCGAGTTGAACCCAATTGAGTTAATATGGGCGCAAATTAAAGGTGAAGTAGCTCGAAAAAACACCACATTTAAATTACAGGATGTCAAAAATCTCTTCCTTGAAGCTATTACAAATGTCACTCCCGAAAACTGGAGCAATGCCTGTAGGCATGTGAAAGATGTTGAAGAACAGATGTGGCAAGTGGATATTGCAATGGACATAGTAGTCGAACCCTTCATAATTCATTTAGGCGACGATACATCGTCATCTGATTTTTCTTCTGAAAGCGAATAAGATTTGCTGGTAATTGTAAATATTTTCTACAAAATTTATTAATTTTCCAGATATTCTTCATTTATTTGTATGTTTAGTTTCCCCGTTTTTCTGTTTGAAATATTCCATTTTTCCTGCACCTTTTTTTGCATTTTCATTCGTTTGTTATTTGTATTTGTTATTTACTGTTGTTTTGTAGGCATTGTGTTATTACTTTAATGTCAATATAAGACTGACCATAAATTCAAGCCACCAAAGTCTTATCATTGAAGTAAACCCATTTTGGACAAATATTGATGAACATATAAAAAGCGGAGTCAGACGAATCATTCACCAATTTTACCTACGAAATGAACCACCAACAATAGCAAAAATAATGCTTACTATTAATTATAACGAAGAACTGGCGAGTTCAAAAGCACTACTTTGATAACATTGCTGAAGGAAATTGGATTTCAGTAAATATATATATATGCTGTAAGTAATGTCATTATCTCTAAATTTATTATTGTTGAAGGTATAGCAAAAGAAAAAGAAGTGTTAATGGCTAATGTTAATGGAAAAAAATGAAATTGTGACTTAAAGACAACATTACCTCCGGAACGTGCGAAAATTGAGCGCAGAAGGAAAAAAAATGTATTACTTAGATGAAACTTGAGTAACTGCAGGTCACACAGTGTAAGCAATCCAAGAAGACTGGTGGGTATCATGAAGAAATGAACGCCGAAGTCTTTGAAAAGTGGTTCCAAGCAGTATTGCCGGCTTTGGAGGAAGGAGCAATGATAATTATGAATAATTCCCCATATCACAGCACAAAAGTATAGAAAAAATCCTGTTTCAGCAAAATAGGCAGAAATTCACATTTGGTTACAGAAGAACTCTATTACATATGAAGGCGATATGGTTAGAGCTGAATTATTAACTCTGGTACAAAAACACGCACCGGCGAAAAAGAAATATGCTATTGACGAATTAGCTACAGCAGTTGGTCGTAAAAGTTAACGATTGCCACCATATCAATGCGAAGTTAATCCTATATAGAATTAATTTGGGTCTAAGTAAAACGAGAAGTAGCAAGAAATAATACCACCTTTAAAATCCAAGATGTACAGAACTTACTAAATATTTACTGGAGTTGCTATGTTTCCTCCGAAAACTGGAAGAAAGCGGTATCACATATAATAATAATAATAATAAAAACAAGCTCAGATTCTGATTAATATCTATTTTTTATTATACCTGCATCAGAATCGCCGTTTAAAGCACGCCTGAGCGTGCGAAAACAGACGATTAAAGCACGCCGAGCTTTAAAGGTTGTCAAGGAAACGAGGTATATAGGTAACATTATAACTTCATCGCTCTCTTTATTAAAAATAAATTATTGAAATAACAACATAAACCTAATTAAGGTAGAAATTCAAGGTACAATTTGCATTGTTAGATATTTGAATCTGATTAGCTCCCGATTTTGTCTTCTGGTTTTCAGTAACATTATGTCGACCATTATGTGATGTAGATGATCTAAACTCGTAGTTTATTTCCTCATTAGCAGCAACTGAGACACTAGTACTTTCACCACTGACCATTCCAGCAATGAGTTTTGATACCTTCGTCCTGTTTGCGATGGATTCTTCAATATAACTCGCTGCAACTGTAGAAGACTTCCAACCAACTTGACGCTTAAGTTGATCTATGTCCATTCCGCCATTTGCCATAATTGTAGCAGACGTTCGCCTGAAAAAATACCATTGTTAATCTTTAATTCATTTATAGAATGAGAGTAAACTACCTAAATGCATGACCAGTGTATTTGTCAGGGTCTGGTAGATTTAAGAAACGCGCTACCAGAGAGGGACATTTTCCGAAAGTATTAATTCCTACAACATGGCGAATACATCTGCCAGATTCATATTTTAAAAATACTCTGTCGGTGTTAACATTGCTTGGGCGAAGAGAAAGATACTTTTTAAACAACTGAACGTATGGTATGCCACCGTCACCATCTACAATAACGAATTTCCGGCCTTTGCCCGTTTTTAACGGACGAATGTTGACCTCCAACATAGAACCTTCTTCTTTAACATCAGACATCCGCAAATCACACATTTCTTGTCTCCTACACGAACCAAAAATTCCACAAATGGTGACAACCTGAAAATTGAAAGCATTATCTGACTTTTTTTTAGAGAAAATTCAGATACACCTTTAAAAACAAGAAGCTAGCATCAGGAGCGTCGATGAAAAATTTTCGTAAATCTTCGTCTGTAAACACCCAAGACTTTTTTGCCTCGTTCCCCCGTTCAAACTTTTCATAAATGCATGTAGCTTATTATATTTTGATATGTCTATCCCACTTTTTAATCTTAACATTGCCTGCAATTTTGAATGAACGCACCATACCGTTGAACATTTATATGTCTTAGACTGAAAAAAAAAGTCTAATATAACATTCCCGATTTAATGTGTTTATCAACTTACCATTTCCAACATATAAGCAAGCATCAACGTTTCATCTACGTTTATGGCTTTTTTCAGTTCCATCCACTTTACAAACTTTTCATATTCCTTTATGTATGCGTCTTTTGCTTTTATATCGGGTGAAATCTCGTTTTCACTCATTTTTCCTCGATTTTTGCTGACACGACTGAATGCAACGACGGACGTGGACGCGAGAAAAACGTAAACAATTCTCGTAACTATAGTAGCAATATTATTATGCCCTCTCGATTTATCACGGCAAAAATGATTTCTAAGTTTTTAGTGCGTAATTTATTTCCAGTATTGCAGGTATAATAAAAAATAGCGTAAAGTATTCGTGGATAACTGGTCTTTAAAACACGTGCTCTATTTCGAGCACTCCGGCTACGCCGTCGTGCTCGAAAACTCGCGCGTGTTTTAAAGACCTTGTTATCCACTCATACTTTAATATACTATTTTAATTCAACCAAAAATTTTATCCAGTTTGCCGACTTGTTCTCGTGTGTACATATTTTATAGTTTTCCTGTGTATCCTGTATTTGTTTAGTATAGTTTCAGTTACAGTTCTATATTTTGCATATCGTATATTTTTATGTATTTTGTATTTTGGAATCTGCATTTTCTATTTTGTATAAAAAAATTTTATTACAGACGTATATATAGTATGTTTGTATGTAATTTCTTTGTTTTATTGTAAAAAATATTATATATTACAATATGTGTAAACACATAGCACTCGTGAACTTTTCATGGCTTTTTTATTAAATTAATAAAATGCAATTTTTTAAAATGTATGGTTATTATTTATACTAGCATAAATTTCGCGAGGTGACATTATTTATAATGAATAATGAATTTATATGAATGAACAATTCATATGCAAAAATGTTCTATTGTAAATTTAACTTTCACATAAAACCAATCAGAACAATCTGTGCTGCCTTGATTTTTTTTTAACTATATCTGTTCGGTGTCCGGAGTATAGTTGTAATTATTTCCTACCTTACTAAAACATTTTAATGTTTTTTTTTTAATTTAAGTTCAAATTTACAAAACAAGATAAACATTGCATATAACAAAAATAAATTTTGCAGCAGCTGAGCGGTTCTACAAACTGCAGCATCCCCCGTTGAAAATACATAAAGGCGTACCTCCCTAATCAAAGTTAATGAGATACACCTTTACGTATTTGACTAACAATTTAAAAATTGCAAATTCCGTGTCAATGGGCCATAGACATAAAGTGAAGTAAATGCTTTTACTTATATTAGTAAAAGGAAAAATATATGCTTTTTAATTAGTAAGAGTGAAATAGAAGCTTTTGCTACATTTTATGCAAACGACGCCGACGGTTTATCGCAAGTGTGCAGAGTAGATGTCATTGATTTGTTATACATTGTCTGTTATACACCGTGCTGAAAGGATTTAGCCTTATCACATATTTATATACTGCGGTACTAGGTAATTTAAAAATATTCTTCTGAATCTTCTGATATTTGTGACAGTAGTGCAATAATAATGGTATTTGAACAAAATGGGTCGTGTAAGCAAACACTGTGGAGGCAAGAAAAAGTATTTGAGTGCAAAACGCCAAAGTAAGTATACGTTCTGTAGTACTTTCTATTCATATAGAATTTATGTATATACAGGGCGTATCGGTTTTGGTAAAGCGGTTTTGTTACATAGGCGAATAGCATGTAAAAACACATTTCTCAAATATTGGCTTCCCTAATTATTTTTGAGAAAAAGTCATTCAGTCGAAGTTATCGTAGATCTTATTGAGTACTGTACAAACCACCCCATTTTAGCATTCTGTGTTAAATAGTTTCCAAGATATAAGTGATTTTCTCGTATATTAACATTGTAAATCAGAAATTCGTTAATAGTTATTACCACGTTAGATTTAGACATTAGATGTAAATGCAAGAATAATTATTAGGAACAGTTTCATGGAGCAAATTCACTCATCAGAATGTTACCCAAGTAGCACATGATATTGGCTAAACATTGTTTTCATATTGGCCTCATATTGATTCAGTTTCATTGTTATTACAATATATACAAACGAATTTCAACCATTAAACAACCAGCAGATGTGAAACATTATATACAAAAATAACTGACACTTTAGTTAAACAAAAAGATTATAGGTTAGTGATCAAAAGAATATATCCCATTGACAATCAAACAAAAGACACAAATTACATATCTATACCACATTTTGACAAATAACAAAAAAAGTAGAAACCGACAATTACAACATAATCTTTAAAACCAACACGAATACTTTTTTATTTTTATTTAATGCTAAAGACAGAACACATGATATGAAATCGGGCATTTACCGTTTGAATTGTTCTTTTTGTAGTTCGGTGTATATTGAACAAACACTTCGAAATTTTGACGAAATTTGAAAGATGGAAACAGCACGTGCGTTGTTGCAGAAATAACCATCTAAAAAAATCTAATTACGCCAAACGCCTTTTAGAACAGAATCACAGCTTAGCTGTCGAAACAATTTCCAGGTAGACTAAAATATATAAACTTGTGAAACTTTTTGCTAATTAGTTTTATTTATTTCATATAGGAAAGGTAGTCAAAAACACACTATACACATCAAAACCTCCTAATAAAATCTTTCAGTTGTTGCCATCCCCTAAGGTTAGCCCTCCCTTTCTATCATCCAATGGCGTTTACAGCGTTTCTTGCTCTTGTGGTCCTGTTTATTTGCATTGAAAAAACAGGACGATCAGTTCACACGAGAATCTCCAAACATAAACCAAATGTGAGATCAGGTTTTGTTTCCACATCAGCGATTCTACGAAACATCACGAAACTGGACATAAGGTCTTTTTGGATGAATCCTCTATTATACAGGGTCATCAAGACTGATCACAAGCCACGTGACCATAAATCTTAGTGTTATATAGGCAACACATCTGACACTATTGGTAAGCCTGACAAGTAGTATTAAAACTGAGTTTTCCAGTGTAGCATTAGAATTACAAGTCTATAGTTCGAAAGGAAACCTAAAACTAATTTAACTAAACAATACACAATATTCATAACACTAATATTTACACTATACAGGACTATAATACAAAACTACACAATAATAATAATTTTCTAAGAGTTAATAAACACGACCACGAGGAACAACAACAACAACAACGAACGCCGATGCTTAATGAGGTTGGAAACAAGATGGGAAGTGTTCGTTTGCAGTACTGTCAACGCCAAAAAGATAAATGTGGCGCCACTTTTAAAATTAGTAGTCACGTGGCTTGTGGTTTTTGTTGATGACCCTGTATATAAATCCAAGTTCTTTCATACTAGCAAATTCAGGAAATTTATTGCAATTTGGAAACCAGTCAATTTTGAACGGTCCCGTCATTATGATTCGTCAATCATAAGTTCCGCTCTCCCTTGACCTTTAGTGTATACGATAGTGTATTATATACTCCATTTCTTACCCCCCCCCCCCGAGTGACGTTAAGCTGCGTGTGAGTGGTGCGGTTCTGAGAAGCACGTTCTTTGTGTTCCCTTGGCCGTCGTCTCCCTTTGGGGGGCGATGACTTTCCCCTTCTTAACCGTAACCAAATAACTATCCGTTCAACAGTCAGCCGACGTCTTCATGCGCCGCCACTATCAACAGCACCACCACCAACAGCCCATCCAGGAGAAGAACCAACATTACCTTTGCCAACTTTCCTTCGGCGGGTCCTCTTGCAATTGGGGGTTCGACGGGAGCTGCCTGGGGGCGTAGAGAATGCGAGTATCGCCCAAAATATACTGTAACTACTCCACACGGATGAAGAGGCACAGCGAGCCTATAGCAACCACTGCCCTGCGAAACAGGGCACAAACTAAAGTTGATGACTGACTGACTGACGCTTTCACTCAGTTCACATGCTAAGTTCCTGTACTGTTTTACTACTGTTATAATATCCCCTGAAGATTCTCCATACAATCGCGGGCAAAACGTTGAGTTCTTCGATTGTTTTTCAACATGACACGGTTCAAACCCGGACGTCGCTGGTTATACAAACAACATTCGTTCTAGATAATTTTTAAATACATTAAAAAATAAACGTTTGGTTAACAAATTTGACAAACATATGCACAATTTATACATCCGATTTTTATTAAAATTGTAAATATTATTAAAAACAATAGAATTATGTATAACAAAAAAAAAGATTAATTCAAAATTCAGAATATGAAAGACGATCTTTTAACAAAAATGCAATAGCTTAAGTTTTCATTTTGTGTTCAAAACGATTGGTAATAATTTTTTAAATAGTATTTAATTTTTTTATTTCCATACATGTTTACAGTTTGTTGCTTTATAATTATGAACAATAAGGGACCGTAAAATTTAACTAAAAATAACATAATCAGACCAACCCTTTGATTGTTCCCTTTCTAGTAAAAATGTATAATGATTATACAACCAGGTGGTTCCTTTGTTTATAAGTAATAAAATATACTGTAAGTTAGTAAAATCTACTTAGTTATTGTAATAAATGGCTGTTAATAGCTATTTTTATACAAGTGTCTTATAAGGCAAATAAGTCACGAAAGAAATGTTTAGCCACGAGAGCTTGCTCGAGTGGCCTAATTTTTCTTGAGTGACTTATTTGCTGTTAAGACACGAGTACAATACATAGTTTTATCCAACACCTCTCTCTGTAAGAGTTCTTAAAAAATCATCAAAACCCAAAAATTTTATATCTACAAAGATTAGTAGTAGTCTATGATTTGGTTGCCATGTTGTTGTTGACAACAAATTTATTATTTGAGAAAAATTTTGCAAACAAACTGTTTCGGCGCTTGTAACATTGTTGGAAATGAAAAGAAATAGTTCTCTTCCTGAAAAAATTGCGAAAGATGTTGAAGAAGTCACATCGAGTTTGCTACCCAAGAAATCCAGGGACGCTTATTACAAAGAATTGAGAGAGTTCAATAACTGGAAACAGGAAAACGATGTTTGTGGGGTAAGCGAAGACGAGCTGTTGGGTTACTTCTTCAACGCCAAAAAAAGATTCGCGGCCTCTTCAATGTGGACGAAATACAGCATGTTAAGATCGACATTAAAGCTTCACGAAAATACAGATATTTCACAATATGGCAAGTTAATCGCTTTTTTGAAGAACGAATCAAAAAATTACAAGTGCAAGAAATCAAAAGTTCTTGAAAGAGAGCATATTCAACAGTTTGTAGCAGAAGCACCCAATAAAAAATATTTGATGTTGAAGGTAGGTCGATTTTCTTATGAGAGTATGAAATCTAATTTTTTTACATTACAGGTCGCACTAATTTTTGGTGTGTCAGGTGGGTGTCGATGTTGTAAATTATTGAACATGTCAATCGATAACGTAGAAGATAAAGGATCCTATATGTTGGTATATGTACGAGATACAAAAACATATGTTTCACGGAGCTTTACGATTATGGAAGAAGGATTTGCAGTTAATGTGCTGGATATTTGTAGAAAATATATGTCTCTCCGACCTAAGAATATTTCTCACAACAGGTTGTTTTTGTGCTATAGAAATGAGAAATGCACAGTACAGCCAGTGGGAATAAATAGTCTATCCAAAATACCATCAGTTATAACCTACAGAAACACAAAGGCTATTTTTATATAAAGAAATACTTAACCAACCAAAATGTAGCTGTGCTGGAAGTATCAGCTTGATCCAAATAACACTGCTTTAGTTTTTGCAAGCTAGCCCCCAATAAGTCGGAGAGGGGCGGGGTAATATAAAAGATAAAAAAACAAGCGCCACTTCGTTTAAAAACAATGCTTATTACTAAAGCTTCAAGCTTATCAGACAAACGAAGAAATACATCTTCTACTAACATATGGGCAACTTTCTCAATTTTGGCCGTACCGTACATATATACTTACAAATGATGAACTGAAAAGCAATATTAAAATCGTACAATTAAATAAATAATAAATAAATAAAACACACGTAGTGAAATGTAAACTTTCTAAGTAGGGCTTTATTTGAACTATTGGCAGATTTTAATAGTTAAATTGAAATGCAATTTTAATGTTTAATAGAGAAAAAAAAGGTGAATGGTGATCTGTATCACAGTTGGTTGTACTTAAAACTACCCTACAACAATTCCACTACTCGAGATCTCGTTTCTTAATATTAACATGCATGAATAATTGTAAATACATTGAATCAATACATATATATATATATATATATATATATATATATATATATATATATATATATATATATATATATATATATATATATATATATATATATATATATATATATATATATATATATATATATATAGTTATAATAATGGGATATCGCGCAACAGAGAAGAAAGAAAAAACAAGTTGCAGCCGTCTACACGTGTTTCACACTTATTAGTGATCATCAGGACGGCATAGCAGATGGAATAAATATAAAAGCAACTCACTCAGAAAGATGTAACAACACAAGGTTTCACTGATAGCAGCCAACCGCACATTTTCAACGGCTGCAACTTGTTTTTTCTTTCTTCTCTGTTGCGCGATATCCCATTATTATAACTCTTTCTTGTATATCATCTCTACGCGCATTATTACTTCTAATCATATATATATATATATATATATATATATATATATATATATATATATATATATATATATATATATATATATATATATATATATATATATATATATATATATAAATAAAACACAGACATATAATACATACAAATTTTCACAAACGTCCCACCATTCGAAGATCCACGGCTGTATGTTTAAAACCCTGCTTAGGGGTTATCACTTCACCCTTCGATGTTTGTTGTTTAATTCCGTCCCGATACCTGTATAGATGTAGGTACGGACCTCCTAAATGGAACCCACGATCAGAGAGCGGGAACACAAATACGACAACGAACAACAAAACCCAAAACCCAAAAGAAAGACCTACAAAGAAATCACCCTGTATATTGTATTAAGTTTAATTATTTGAAGATTTTTACCTTTCTATAAACTGAAAGGTCTTTTACAAAACAATTCCCTCAAGGTGACTACTAGGGAAATATTACCTAAAATAAAAAGACATTTGTAAGATTTTTAGCGCAACGAGGTTTTAACGAAAAGAATTTACATAAAATGGTTAGCACCAGAACTTAATCCGTCCAATTTGACGACCGATCGCACACAAATAACCAAGCGATCATTCCGTTGAATGTGAGATTTATTCCGCTAAAGCGAATTAATATTTAAAACCAATTTCTTAATATCTCGTACATCCAACTTCTAGTACCAAAAACCAGCCATCTTGTTACTTCACTCTACTATTGAGAAGGAAGCTCAAACGCGCAGGAGCGACTTCACGATAAACCGAAAGAAAGGGAAAACCAGTGACAACCAAACAACGGAGAAGCTTGGTTTTAAACAGTGACCATCAAACAAACAATGGGTTGTGAATTTCAACGTTATAATTCCCCCCTCAACTCCCAATCGCGAAAACCCTTTCGCGGCTTAGCATAACCTAGCCTTGCTAAAATCTAACTTGCCCAAAATAAATTGAAAGAACAACCCACCAGGATGAAAAATACCCTGACCAGGAAAAACATGACACCAACAATGGACACCAAAAGGGTGATCCAAAAAAAATCCAAAAAAAAAACAACAAAGGACAAACACAAATTGGAGGTGGAGGTAAGGAAAGAACAGAGGAACAAAAGGTTCCACCCCGAAGCATGAACAATGGTCGGGCAAGCAGGGTTCACTGCAAAGACGTGCTTCACACACGGTACTGGGCACAGTGGCATTCTACGTCGGGAAGGGACCACTGAGCAACTCCCAGTGCCCAAGGCTTGGCAACGACTCAGAACAGAACCTACCAGCACGAACCACTGAACATGGCCAGCAAAAAGAACTGAACAGAGAGCCGCCGACATACTCTCTGCTCGCACCCAAGAGAGGGTAGTGTAGAGGAAAAAAGAAGAAAAAGAAAACAGAGTGAAAAAGAAGGGCTCGCCCGGACACATGTGAAGTGGGCAGATGGCAGAGCCACCGAGGAGCACAACTTCACACACGATGCGGGGCACTGCCAGTTCCAACGTCGTGGAGACTGAACAGCGCCAAACCCCCGCATCCGAGGTTCAGAAGCACTACTCAGCAACACTAACCATCCGGACACCACACTCGTACCGTTTGAGACAGAGAACAAGAGAAGAAGAAACCGGGGGTTAAAAAGGGAGTTCAGCCCAAAGAAACCCAAAAGAACCACGGTCTTGGGGATCCAGCCCAAGCCGTGCTATTGCAAATATGGAGTCAAAATCGGTATAAGAAAGAAGAAGGTAAAAAGGAGAAGAGAAATTGTCAAATCCGGTATACAAAAAAATAGTTTGGCTAAGCCAAAACAAAAGTCGAAATTGCTATATCAAAACCCTTGGTATAAAAGCCAAAAATAGATACCTGCAAAACAAAGATCTAAATAAAAACTAATAAGCCCTAACAAGTCGACAGATATTAGGTCGAACTGAGCGTATCACTAAACGCTCCAAATGAGGACAGCCCCAACCATCGCTGAACTCTGTGGAACCCAAACCACCAAATGGGTCCCCCCAAAAAAAAAACAACCAAATGACCCTAATCTCCGACATGATTCGGAACATACTCTTTCAAATCTTTGGCATGAAATTTACCGGCTTCCCTACCAAGTTCATCAGCTAAAATATAAGTCCAAGGAGACACCTTTTTGTGAATGGTAAAAGGACCAATATAACGAGGAGCAAGTTTATGTGAAAAATATTTACTCGCATCAGAAAGAGCAAAATTTTTCCTTAAAACTCTGTCACCAATAACAAATTGAGTATCTCGCTTACGTAGATCATAGTAACGTTTATTGCAATCAAAAGAAGTTTTTATTTTATTACGCACTACCTCAAAAACTCCCTGCAATTTATCAGGAATAACAGTAGCAGATGAACGATCAACTTGCAAATGTTGAACTTTATCAGATATTTTATGATCAGTGCCTTTTAAAATATGTTCCCTACCAAAAGTTAAGAAATAGGGAGTATAACCAGTAGTTTCGTGACGACCAGTTCTAAGGGCACACCCAATCTTTGTTAATTCATCTGTCCAAGAACGCTGATTCTCTTTAACATAGGAACGAATCATAGTTTTAACATTTCTGTTCGCTCTTTCTGTGGGATTTGATGGCGGGTGATAATGCGCATTAAAACGAATTTTTACTGAATAGTTACTACAAAGAGTGCGAAACTCACGACCAGTAAACTGGGCTCCATTGTCTACCAACACCAATCTAGGTACTCCAAAAACTAAGAAGACTTCATCTTCAATTCTCGAACAAACCATCTTCGCTGAACTATTCCGAAGAGGAAATAGCAAACAAAATTTACTAAAATAGTCCATTATGACTAAGACATATGAATAACCTTTTGTACTCCTCGGGAGAGGACCAATCAAATCTATACTGACCATCTGCCAAGGGCGATCAACAATTGGTTGCGGAACTAACAGTCCAGCAGGAGGTCTTAAATCTGGTTTACATTTTTGACAAATTTGACAAGTTTTAATATATCGAGCTACATCGGCTTGCATTTTTGGCCAATAATATTTGGGAGTTAATCTATGATATGTTTTATATACTCCACCATGACCGGAAGTAGGATGATCATGTGCTTGACGAAGAATAGCAAGTCTATTTTCTTTAGGTGCAACAAGTTTCCAAACGGTATCAGAATCATTTTCGGTTTTCATAGATTTATATAAACCTTCATTAGTAATACGCCATTGAGAAAACTTAGCAGGTTTAGCCCGAATCCTATCAACCATACTAATATACCACTTATCGGTTGAAACTATAACAGGCTCATCACCTGACTCAATACTGTCAAGAATCGGTACGGAACGTGATAACGCATCAGGTACCAAATGGTCTTTACCTTTACGATGGACCACCTCAAAGTCATATTCTTGGAGTCTCAAAGACCACCTAGCTAAACGACCTGTCGGGTTTTTTAAATTATGTAACCACACCAAAGAATAGTGATCGGTGATCACCGTGAAACGACGGCCTTCTAAATATGGTCTAAGTTTTTCTACGGCCCATAAAACTCCTAAACATTCCCTCTCAGTCGTAGAATAATTTCGCTCTTGACGAGTGAGAGAACGACTAAGGTAACCTATTACACTTTCTTCACCATCAATCTGTTGCGTCAAGACAGCACCTAAACCAAAACCACTACTATCGGTTTGAACAGTAAATGGCAACTCAAAATCTGGACAACGTAAAATAGGTGCCCTAACCAAAGCTTCTTTCAAAGTCCGCAAACTACATTCACACTCAGATGACCAATAAAATTTGACACCTTTCTTAAGAAGGGTTGTCAACGGCTGAATGATATCAGAAAACTGTGGTACAAAACGACGGTACCATGAAGTCAAACCTATCAGACTTCTAACTTCAGTCACATTCCTAGGAGGCTGAATATTCATAATGGCCTGAACTTTCTCAGGATCCACATGAATTCCCTTCTGACTAACTACATAACCTAAGTATCGTAGCTCAGGAACACAAAATTTGCACTTATCCGAACTTAAGGTGATACCAGCCAAAGACAATCGGTTAAAAACCTCTCTTAATATTTCAATATGCTTTTCAAAACTATCTGTCACGATAACTATATCGTCCAGATACACCAAAACATATGGTTCCAAAGATGGACCAAGAACATTATCAACGAACCTTTGCCAAGTCGCAGGGGCATTACGTAACCCAAAAGGCATACGAGTAAACTGGAAAAGGCCACGATTGGGGATTGTAAAAGCCGTATATTTACGGGAATCCTCAGATAAAGGAATTTGCCAATAAGCAGACTTATCATCCAACGATGACAAAAATTTGGCATTTCGAAGTTTATCCAAAGTAGCACTAACATAGGGAATAGGATAAGCATCCTTCTCAGTCACACGATTAAGACGACGAAAATCTATGCAGAATCTGTAGGTCCCATCTTTCTTTTTGACCATTAGGACTGGGTTGGGCCAGCCACTAGAAGACGGTTCAATGACACCTAAGCTCAACATACGATCGAGTTCTTCATCGATAAGACGTTGCATAAACGGACTAACCGGATAATATCTCTGCTTAATCGGTTCAGAATTTGTACGAATAACATGCTCAACCCTAGACGTACAACCTAACATCTCACTTGGAAGTGCTTTAGACTCATTCAAAATTTTCTCTAATTCCAATTTCTGTTCAAATGTAAGTGTTATGTAATGTACTATATCCAACACCTCTATATAAATATCATGTTTACTATGGTCATTTTAAATAAGGAAAGTGATTGTTTACTCTTATGTTACATTATAACCTACGTTGCCCCTAGCAACGTGGGTTATTTTTAAAAAACTCACTCCTTCAAAGATAACAACCAATCACCAGCTTACATTGCATAATATTATTAAAATCCAGTCGTCGTGCTAGAGTATTAAATTTATTACTGTCAAAACTTCAGACTAACTATAAATTGCAAATTCGATGTTTAAACTTAAATAAAGAGGCGTTGGATAAAATTTTGTATGGCACGCGTGAGTTAAGGATATTATCCACTCAGAAAAATTAACCCGGCCCTTGAGAGTAAATTTTTCGTTCGTGGATAATATCTTACTTAACTCACTTGTACCATAAATAACTATTATTTATGATAAGGTAGAACCAACAACAGTGTAATAAGAGTGATTGGCACGACTTTATTACATATAGCAGTTGTTTATGCGCTCTCTTAACCAAAAGAAGAAACGTCAAACACAAATTATCGTTCATTCGTAAAACCAAGACCTGCAAACTAGCTTCTACTTTTTTTACTTTCACAGCCACCTATTATTACATGTACCACCATGAAATAATATTTTTGTAAAGTATAAAATCTTCAATAAATTATGTTTTTATGAATATAATAATAATTGCTACAGCCCATAACCTGGAAACCAGGCCCCAGAAGCTATAAGCTTGTGCGGGAGGGAGGGGGCGATTAGTATTATTACGTAGGCCGTAAGTGCGGCTGCAGCCAACTTACAGATGGAACAGCGCAAATCCCACATTTGTGTCACAGCTAAGGAAAACTGCAGAAGACCATAAATAACTATTATTTACTCAATTTTTTGCTTAGTACCATGGTAATAACTACCCAACAGGTTATAGTTTGTGCAGAAAGCGTGTTTCTATTACAAAAAAATCGTTAACGTACAACACGTACGTTACCTGTACCTTCACGTCTTTTTCTCAAATGCTGGCTTTGCTCATCCGATGTAACGGATATTTCCTTTTCAAGTTGTACATTCAAGCGATATTGCAATAAGCTATACAGGGTGGGATTAAAGTATGAAATATTAAAAAAAGAAGCCAACTCAACGGTTTTTTTTACAAACGTTGAAACACGTCGATTTTGTTTTTTAAAAATACACATTAATATGTGCGATTCACCTTCCGACTTTCATTTGTTTCTAAGTTATGACGTCATCACAAAATTTTTTAAATGACAATATAGATTTTTTAGTAGTGGAATCCGATAGTGATTTTTCTTCCCTTTACGATCATGCAAATAAATCATATGTCCGAGAAAAATGAAGCTAAATTAAATCGTCGGAAGGTGAAGCGCACATATGAATGTGTATTTTTAAAAAACCAAATCGACGTGTTTCAGCGTTTTTAAAAAAACCCGTTGAGTTGGCTTCGTTTTTTAATATTTCATATGTTAACGGTTCGTTTTTGTCGGTAGATTTATCTTAAATTATTTACCAATTGGCATTGACTTGAGCTTATAATTTATAGTACAAAAGCAATAAAATATTTTTCTTATATTTTCTTTATTGAAATATTTCAATTACACAATAAAATAAATTAAAATAAAATGTTGATGGTATAGGCAACTCTTCTTGCTTAGGTAAGAATCTTAGTGATAAGTTGGCATTTTTTGTTTTCAACTCTTTTATTAGCTAAAAAAATTATTAGGTATTAGCATTAGTGAATTGGATCTTTCACTAGAGTTTCGTACTTACTTGAAAAAGAATTCTTCTTGTAGTCTTGTGGTTATTCCTAAAAGATAGAGATTATTAGTTCAAAATAAACAGTAATTAACTTAATAATAATTACCCAACTTTCGAGTCATCTATTTAGCCTTAACGCTGGTGCTAACTTCTTCATGCATATTGCGGACAGCGCCTTGTAAACAATTTTGTCGTATTTAATAGTTATTTATAATTTGAGTGTTAAAAGTAAGATTTTATTTTGTGAGTGGAGAAGATTGCGAAACGAACGTAGTGAGTTGAGCAACTCCACGAACAAAATAAAATCACTTTTAACACGATTATCATACAATATTTTTTCTACAAAACAATCGGAAGAACTTTAAACTCAATAAAAATAAGAAATCAAAAAATAATACCACACAGATCGCAATATTTATGAACCAAAATTTTCGTAGCAACCAGTGCTGTTGTTAGTTACGAAAAAAACGAAAAATATTGACAGCATTTTCTATTAATATTATAAGTATAATGAATAATCTCGATAATGAGCATAACGAATCCATCCCTGCTGAAATCGAAGAAGCCGCCAGTCGAGCAACAGTGGAATTTTTGCCGGCGAAATCAAAGGAACAGTACGAAATCGCTTATAGACGCTTTTCGGAATGGTGCAACATTAAAAAGGTCCCTGGGAAATGTAACGAATCTGTTTTACTGGCATATTTTGAGGAAAAAGCCAAGATATGGAAATCGTCAACGCTGTGATCAAATTATTCTATGATCAAAACTATGTTAAAAATAAAGCAAGATCAAGATATAAGCAAACATTATAAACTTATTGCTTTTTTAAAACGGAAGGGTGATGGATATCAAGCAAAAAAGTCAAAAGTTTTGACGAAGACGCATATCGACAAATTTCTCACAGAAGCGCAAGACGAAAAGTATCTGATGATGAAAGTCGCAGCAATAGTGGGTGTCTTCGGGGCGTGTCGCCGGGAGGAATTGTGTCAGATTACCATCGACAATATCGAAGATTTGGGCACTTCGGTTGTTGTGACCATACCAGATACCAAAACGAAAGTGCCTCGGACTTTCAGTGTTGTTGGTGAATTCTATTTAAACTTTTATAGAAAGTATATGGCACTCCGGCCACCCAACGCAGACCATAGACGACTTTTTCTTAAATATATGAAGAATAAATGTGTGAAGAATCCAGTCGGAATTAACATGTTTGGTAAAATGCCTGCCGACATTGCAGAGTTCTTGAATCTACCAAATCCTCAACTCTACACCGGACACTGTTTTCGTCGTTCATCGGCGACATTGTTAGCAGATTCTGGTGCAAATCTTAATACCATCAAGAGACATGGAGGATGGAAATCTTCGACGGTAGCTGAAGGCTACATTGAAAATTCATTGGAACAGAAGAAGGAAATTGCGTGCCAAATACTTCCTACTGCTGCAACTACTAGCAAGACCACCAGTAGTATCAGTACTATTTCTACAGAAAATAGATGTGTCACACATGTTGACAGTAAAACCAGCTTAAGTATGATGGCTCCGGAGGGAATTACAATTTCAAATTGTTCTAATTTTACTATAAATGTTAATACTAATAACTAGTTAAAATGTTGGTTTGTACTTATTTAAAATAAAAAGTTGTTCATGTGTTTGTTAAAACGTTTTATTAATTTTCAAAACAAAATTTAAATTTACTTTGAATTACTTTTAACACTAGTGTTAAAAGTAACTTACTTTTAACACGCGTGTCAAAAAATGACACTTTTAACATCAAAAATGACAATTAAAAAGCCCACTTTTAACAGTTTTGTAGAAACAAGTATTTTTAATAGAAATTAGAAATTTCCATTTTGCATACGAAATGTAAACAAACCTTATCTTGCAACTGTCTTTCTGTTGCGCCGTCTCGAATAAATCCCTTTAATAAACATTGTTGCCGCAGTTATCTCTTCATGCTACTTGAGACTACTGGTCATACATCTGCTTTGCGCAGAAGCTATCGCATTACGTAATGACTGCCGCGTGTTTTGAAACGTGTTGTGTTAATTATTTAACCCATTTGACATGGAATTTCTTAATTAGATTAGAATAATATTTGCAACGCTGCCCCTCGCGGACGTACTTTGATATTTGAGATTGCGCATTTTTGCCGTCGACGGATATCCGGTGATAGGCTTTTAAAGAAAGGTCTGAACGACATTCTTCTTTTGGTTTAGTAGTAATCAACTACGATCGAATTTGATCTTGGTAAAATATTGTGGGTGCTATTAGTAGGTATTGCGCCACCTGGGCCAGACATTTTTGTGGGGATGCAGTCGTCGTTAAGTACGGAATCTGCATTACCGACATTCTGTATTACCGGCATTTGGTTCGTCACTCGGCTAAATGGCAACGCTGTTGCTAGGGGAAAACAGGTGGCGCCAGGGTCGTTTTTGTACCGACATTCTGTATTACCGGCATTTGGTTCGTCACTTGGCTAAATGGTGTTAGTGTTGCTAGGGGAAAACAGGTGGCGCCAGTGTCGTTTTACGTGATTTTTGTACCGACATTCTGTATTATCGGCATTTGGTTCGTCATCATGAAGAAAGCTGTATTACCGATTACGGGCGTTCTGCTGATTGTTAATAGGGGGAGCCAAGGTTTATCATTTTATATTAATAAATTTTACCGATTTCTTAAAATAATTATCGTCGTCATTAATACTTTAATTACATATAAAAATTTAAGATAATTAATTCAACATTAAAATTTTAAACGCAAATCACGGACAATTTACGGATAATAATAATAACAATAATTATAATAATAATGTCTTTATTTCCCTTACAGGCTTACACCCAAATAGGGAAAAATATGAATTTACAAATGTTTTCATCGTTTATGCTATTCTCGTGTAATATCTCATGGGTAATGTGTAAAGACCGGAAAATATGCAATGTGCATTTTATGATGTTGATGAAATAAGAATTGTTTGTAGATTCAATTAAAATGCCTAAAACCTAAAATTTAAGGCTTTAATATTATTGTTTATTGTATATTTTATATCAATAAATGCGAAACTCCGTGTAATGCCATGTAATAATAATGCAACAATGTAACATAACTGTATACATCGGTGTATACATAAAATAAACTTGATGTTGATGAAATAAATAATAGAAACAAAATTTAATTTATGATTTGATTTATTGAAATTTCCTTATTCTTATAACAAATAAGTTTTTACTAATAATATTTAGTTATTACTAGTTAGTTAATAGTATATTATATACATATTTGTTGCATTTTTTGTCGAAACCCATGCATTTTTTGTCAAATTTCGTTGCATTTAAATGTGCATATGTTTTCTTTTTGCCTTGCATTTTTCCGCTCTTTAGTAATGTGTATTGTGGTGACAAAATTCACTTGGTATTGTTATGTCTGTTTGTGTTGGTGAATATTTCACCATTTACAACATAATCATGAATAAAGTGGTTGGTGTATTTTTGCATACGAAACAATGGAACATTTATTTACGTTTAAATTTAGGCGATTAGCTTTACACCAATCACATAGAAAGTTAATGTTAGACTGCAAATATAAGCAATCATTGATATCTCGTACTTGATGATATATTTTTAAATCGTCAGCAAATAATAGTTTCTCGCAGTGTATAGATTGATGATGATTACCACGTAGACACGTCCATTCGTGACGGGTATCTTGGAATACGTTCTGCTTGGTTCGGACATCTTGTATCCCTACCCCCTGGCGTTTAATGTCATGCGTACCCTGCTATCTCTCTCTCTCTCTCTCTCTCCTTCTCACTCTCTCCTTATCATCTATTAGAGAGGACGCATTAAAGAGCCTTCTCTCTCTCTCAATGTCTCCTCTCTCACTCTCTTGCTCTTTCGCTCTCTCCCTATCACCTATTAGAGGACGCATTAAAGAACCTTCTCTCCCTCTCTCACTCTCTCGCTCTCACGCTCTCTCACTCTCACGCTCTCTCACTCTCTCTCTCCCTTCAACCTAATGCTAGTAAATGAAACAGCAATGGATAGAGGTAACCGTTAGGTCTACTGTTCTGGGATTGGTTCTGACGGCTTTGTTATTTTATACGTAAAAATAAAAAAAAATCGATAAATGTTTTACTGTTTTTTATTATTTTTCGTATAGTTACACAATATTACTAATATTCTATTGTAAATCAGCTTAAACTAGGTGATTATAGTTTTATATAGTATATTACTTTATTACTCAATATAAACTAGATATGTTATATCAGAATGTTACAAATTAATTTTCTAACAAAATAACTTAGATCTGCTTATAAATATATATATATATATATATATATATATATATATATATATATATATATATATATATATATATATATATATATTGATAAAGGGTACCTTGTCACCTCCAAAGTAGATACCCAGCGTACGTTGTCACCTCATATATAACGTTGTGACCTCCGTTTTCGGAGGTGACAACGTTTTGCCCTTTTTTCTACTGTATAAGCATATAGATGGTGTTAGAAGCCTAAATTCAAATTTTTGTCTGGAGGTGATAACGTCATACTTATACTCACAAGATTAATTTTTAGTTCAGCTGTAGATCGCTGGCGTTGCCGTCGCTCTTAGTTGTATAATTGCCAATACGATGTCACCTCCGCCTGTATATGTAGTTTTTTGTACCATGTACGGTACGTTGCAGGCTCCACAGTTTAGCAACGTCGTATACAAGACCTTAACCATTCAGGTATATAGAATTCCATCGAAACTCATACATCTGGCGTGGTTTGGACCATTTCACGCTACATAAATTTAAACATACTTTTTGGGAATAGTAGCTGCATTTAAACTAATATTTTTAAGGGATCGCTTGAATTGTACGTCATTTTCAAATAGTTGATGATGGTTTAAAACAATAAAGTAATAATTTCTATTCCATTTAAAAGATTTTGAGTTGAAAATGACTTTCTTTGAAATACGTAGAGATTAAATAGAAAATACTTTTTAGCCGTAATTATATATAAAAAAGAGTTCATTTTTTTACAATATGATCATTTCGGATTTTTTGGGTTATTACTATTTGATAATTTTCAGAATTGTCATATGGCATATGAAATATTCATTCTCGCACCTACAAAGATTTAACTTTAAGATTTTCTTACAGTACAACAATTAATAAATTTTTAAAGAAAAATAATTTTATAAACAGAATAATGTAACATTTGGTATGTAGTGTACAAATTTCACCAAATCCGGTTCATGAAGTTTTAGCTGACATTGTAACTATGTTTACATTTTTATTTATTTATTTAATCAAATACACGCGAATCTCCCTTTATATACACAAAATTAATCCTAAAATATGCTTCAAATATAATTTGGTTACCAAAACTCATAACAAAATGCATTTTTATAATAATTATCAACAGATAAAGTTGAAATAATCAATTCCACAAACATAATGTAAATGTTTTAATAATAATTTTAAAAACAAAAAGGTTGGTTTCTGTGAAGGAAGTGGGGTATCTTGACCAATATAAGTTAATTGTTTGAAAAGAAAATCGATGAAATAGCTTTCACTTTTGGGTATGTGGTAAGAAAGAAACAAGTGAATTTATTAATTATCCTTATTTTCATTTGTGGAATTTTCGCCATCTAGTTGTATGGCTTCATCTAGCACATGAAATATGGATATTAAAAGTCAAATTACATGATTTCTTAACATACATATATATCCTGATATATATTGTTTACGTTGATTTTACCGATCTTTTTATTTGAGTGTACGTACAGTTGAGGAGTTAATAAATAGGTTACATTTTTATAAATCTAGGCACTTATGTTGTTAATTTTTGTAAATGTAGTTTATTATAAAAATGGATTAGTGGTTGCTAAGCGAAACAATAATGGTTGACTTCTTTGCTTGTTTGAACTAGCATTCATTAGAGGTAAAGGATTGTGTACTAGTTGTTTTGTTTCTCAATTACCAGCCTTGGTACTACATTAACATTCAAGATTGGTCCAAGACTAACCTTGGTTTTATTGCGATATTGGTGACATTGCTGGCTGTAGTCAGAATAGTTTTGGAGGGTCCGCAAAAGCCCTAATTTTTACGATTTTGCCGAATTTTTTCTTTCTTATTAAAAACCCATTTTTTCCGTATCTGCCTTCACGAACTATTTCCTGTAATTTTCTCACAATTTACTTTTGTGTTAAAACCTTAATTTGTGTTTCGGAGTACAGAGAGAGTTGGGAGGAGTGGGAGGAAGGAGTTGACGTAACGAAAAGTGTTGTTTTAAGATGCGAAATCAAATAGAGATGGAGATTAAGGTGTAAACGAAAATATCATGGAAAGATCCGGCAGTGAATCTTAATCGGATTTTGAGGAAGGCCATCAATCTCACAGAGGGTAAAACTTCCAACATTCGCATCCATCTGTGATCGAACAGGAGTATCAGACAGAGCTGAAAGACGTTGGTGTAATCTCCCAGACAGACAGAGAAAAGGTTATCGACAGGATGAAGATTGGAAGAGAGAGAACAGGACACAGAGATCAAGTTGTTTCGACAGCAGGTCACAGAGCGATCCGTGCACTTTATTATGCTAGCAGAAAGGACTGTTACCAGCACTAGGACCAAGGGAGGTGTGATTTCTCTACTTGAAAAAGGACTGAAAAGGTGATTGCAATGGATGTTTTGTATTTTTCATTCCAATGGACTTCCCTTACGCCGTCTGTACCAGTTTCTAGATAGAAAGACTACTGGGCCTAGAACCTACTCAGGTGGAATTGGCAAGAAACTAGATGGGTGCGAAAAGCTTGACATTGCAAGTTTTTCACCAATCGAAGGTAACCTTCCCTATTTAGAAGTCAGTCAAGATTTGAGTACTGACCAAAAATATTTGCTAGAAGTTTGCCACGCCACGAGGAGAGTATTCAGAAGATCTAGCGAAGAAAAACCCAGGGAAGCCATCACATGCAAGATGGCAGCTAATCGCTTTTTACGCCTGTACGTCAACAGCGAGAACCCTTCTGATAACTTTATTTTAATAAGCAGAGAAAAAAATTACATTCATTACATTACATTAAGGCGAAGTTCAGCATCACCTAACTGGGTGATGCTGCTCTGCCACTTAACCCTTAATTTAAATAAAAACAATGATTTAATATAATATGCGGCAAAATAAATAGGCAACGTATAATAAAACATATTTAAACAGGATAATATAGGTAGAGTTATGTTAACATTATCCTTGGTGGAGCTGGCAGCAGGAGCTTCGTAGAACATACATAGGAACATGATTAATTTAAGTTTGTTGTTTTCTAAACAAATCTGATGACAATGTTTTTTTGAACTTTGAGATAGGAAGAGCTTTAAATGAGCTTGGAATCTGATTAAGATATGAAGCGCAGGTATATGAGAAAGATCTCTTAAACGTGTGTGTTTTATGTGGTGGAATCGTAAGTAAACCTCTGTATCTTAAGTTTATGTGATGTACGTCTGTACGAAAGCTTATTTTATTAGTCAGGTATTCAGGTTTGCTGTGTTGTAATATTTTATGAAAGAAAGTTGTCGCGTGTAGGTGACGTCTGTTTGACATGTTAAGCCATTTTGATGGTGCTAATTTGTCTGTTATACGATGAACTGCCCTAGGTATGCCATAAATTAGTCGGAGGCAGGCATTGTGTAGTCGCTGTATTTTATTTGCAACCTTTTGCTCTATACATGGCCCATAAACTACATCACAGTAGTTAAGATCAGAAAGAACCAGCGCCTCACAAAGCATTTTTTTGATATGCGTGTCGAGATACTCTCGATTCTGATATATGATACGAAGATTTAAGTATCCTTTTTTAAGAACATTACAGACATGGGATTTAAATCGTAAATCTTTATCTATAGTTAGACCTAGGTTCCTTACCTTTTTGTAGACTTCCACTTTTACGCCTCCGATCTCAATATTGACCTCTGCCACTAAAGAGTCGTAAACATAAGAACTACTTATTAGTATTGCTTGAGATTTAGTAGGATTAAGTTTCAGTTTATGTGCTCTAGATAAATTAGAAATTGCTTGTAAATCAGCATTAATTTTTTGACAAGCTTGAGTTACCGAAGTCCAGGGAAATGATGAATACAGTTGTGTGTCATCAGCGTAAAAGTGGGAGTCTACGAACTGGAGCTGTTCACGGAAATTCGATATATAGATAGCAAATAAGGTAGGGCTAACAATGGAGCCTTGGGGTACACCAGATTTTAAGGTTAGATATTCTGAAGTATTATTCTTATATACTACAGCTTGCTGTCGGTTTGTTAGAAAGTTTTTAGAAAAATTTACCGCCTCAATTGAGAGTCCACAAAAATGTAAAATAGATAAAAGTAACTGATGGTCTACAGTGTCAAAAGCCTTGAGAAGTCTAACAGTACTAGAACAGTGGCAAGTTTTTTGTCAAGAGCAGTTATTATATCATCGGTTACTTTAAGTAATGCGCTCGTGCAGCTGTAGCCCCGCCTAAACCCTGATTGTGTCTCAGGCAGTATATCATTTCGTTCTAAGAATTCTTTTAGTTGCTTATCAATGATCATTTCTAAAAGTTTGGAAAGAACCGGGAGGATGGAGATGGACCGGAGATCTTTGAATTCTAAGGGATTATGAATCTTATTTAAAGGGATAACATTTGCTTTCTTCCAGGTAGTGGGATATACTGAATGGATAATACAATAATTAATTACATGAGTCACAACAGGGAAAAGAAAGGGTAGGCACAGGTTTATCATAAAAAGAGTTATTCCGTCATGACCCGCGGCATTTGATTTTATTCTTTTGCTACTACTCCAAATCTCTTCTTCGGGCACTGGGCGAAAGAACAGTACATGGTTTGTTTTCATATTACTATTGTAATAGCTTAGGAGTTAAGAAAAAAAGTATTTATGTCATTTACGTTTGTCAAATATTCCGGTAAATTTGAAGATTTCTTTTTATTTTCTATAATATTGTGTTTGATACTTTTCCAGATAAGGTTAGCTTGATTGGTTTCCGATAGGTTAGTAAAGTACGTCTTTTTAACCCTACGACATGTATTTGTAACAAGGTTTCTTAGTTGTGCATATTGCTGACGATCTGTCTGTGATTTGGTTTGCTTATAAATTTTGTGTGCATAATCGCACATTTCCATTAAGAACCGTATATTATCATTAAGCCAGGGTGCTGGTGGTTTAGATATTCGTGAGTGTTTAATGGGTGCATGGACAGCAAAGAGCGGGGCTAGCTTATTAGTAAGAAAGTCGACTTTACTATCAATATCCGTATAAGTATAAATTTCATCCCAATTGATTGACATAAGATCATCATGAAATAGATTATAATTCAAGTTTTTAAAACAGCGGTATGTTTTATGAATTGTGCCGGCCTTCGACCATCCATGAGCAGGGTGCAGTCTACTGTCTCGTGATCAGACAGTTTAGCATCGACAAAAATTCCAGAGTTAATTACATTCGCGGCTTTGGAGGACAAAATTAGATCTATAATGGTGTCGATCCTGAATTCCAAACAAATGTCTGCTTTGCCTCACCACAAAATCTACTTCTCGGGCTTCTAATCGATGAGAGGAGACATATTCGTGAGTTGGGTTTACGACTAGTCCTAAAGGCAAGAACATTAGTCCACAATGGTGGTGGCGTCAAGAAATCCCAAATTCCTAAAATCAATTTCTATGCTGAGAATTACATTGATTTCATTTCATGGCAAGCTCAAAAAGTCACAGAGCCTCCATTTACTAAACATATAAAGGAATATGAACTAAAAGGTCTCATAGTAAAGGCTGGATCTCTTCAAATGAACTTTCCGTTGATTTTCCACGATTTCCACTGCCACACTCAAGCGGTTGAAAGAACGGTTAAGATTGTCAAGAGGCATCGTCTGCAGTTTGTGGCAGCAGCAACAGAGATGGTTATATTATGACTAAAATAGAATCTCGCAAGTCCATGCCGTTGTTTGAGTCAAGAAAATATTTTAATGTATGACAACCTTATAGTCATAAGACTCATAAGTAATAATATATATAAATTACCTATCCCAATATAACAATGTTTTCTTTTTGTTTTATAGAACTGCATTTCTTTTCAATTAAGATCTTTATTGTTTGTTTTTACCACTTGTATAAGTGCTCAAAGCTCCTATTAATAAGTGTAAAATATACCTTCTGCAGGTTGGTAGATATAGGGTACATAAAACTGAATTATATTTGAAAAAAATTATAAAATTCATAGTTCTTTCGGACCCACAAGAAATTTTTTTACTGATCTGGAGTTTTTACACGATATTAAGCACTACAAAATGCAAGTTTTAATCACTCGGCCATGATAAAAAATGGAAAAGAAAATCTGAAGTTAGTAGGGAAAAACTGATTAATAATTGAGAAAAATGATCAAATTCAAAGTGCTTGCGGACCCTCAAGAAATTGTTTTACTGAGCTGGGGGTTCTACATGTTAATAGGCACCAAACAAGACAACTTTTCATCACTCTGCCATGATAAAAAAAATGGAAAAAATATTTTTTGACCTCTATTTCGTTCCATCCTAATACATATTCTATAATTCGTTAGATCAAATAATAAAGAGGTGTATATCATAGCCAACGGAAGCTGTTGGAAAAAATGCCTTAAAAGAAAATTTTTAAAAATGTCGATTAATTTGTTGTGTTTCGATTGGTTTAATGTTAATAAAGTTGATAACTCCCTTTGTTAATTAAATCACAGGAAATCCAATGGTCCAACATGATAAGTGTGTGACTTCGGAAATATCAAACATTTGTAGTAAAAAACACATTATTTAATTTCTTTGTATTACACTCTCTTCGAGTTTAGTAAAAATTAAAAGAGTGTCTGAGTATATTTCAATCAAAATAGAATCTAGATAAAAGTATATTCAAATTAAACAGTGATTCTCGAGATTACAAGAAACTTTATAAAATATTAACTTTATGAAGTAAACGAGAAAGCAATGATTATAATTAGAGAAGTCTTATTAAACTAGTCAGTGCTACTCAGAAAGACGCTTTAATAAATGTTGAAACGGCTTTTAAATAAGTCTTTAATAATAATTCATAAGAAATACAAAAACGCCAATTTACTATAACACAGAAAATAAAAAATAAGTAAATCGAGAATGCTTGCTTGTTTTCATTTGTTATTTTGCCACTAAAATGCCTTCGGCGAGCAATTTGAACCGCCCGATTTCGACATCTGGAGACCACAAGAGACCCGTTTTATGAAATGTACATCTATGGAATGTGGTGTCAACGCTCTATATATATAACTGCGCATAACGATGGTACCTTCTGACCTCCGAACACTTGGCAGCGTTGCTGGAGGTAACAGCGAACTACCAGTTTCTGCTTGTATATACAATTTGGAGGTCGGTTCGTATCTTCTGTAAACTCTATATATGACAAAATAAAACAAGGGAAATAATTTCCCCTTTCTTGAGATTTGGATTCTAGAGGTTCCCCTCATCACAAATATAACAAATTTTTAGCAATATATTCACGGGAATACCCGGAAGTCAGGTCGTCTCCTCTGTATGGCGGAGGTGACAGCTTAACAGGCATCAATATATATATATATATATATATATATATATATATATATATATATATATATATATATATATATATATATATATATATATATATATATATATATATATATATATATATATATATTCTAACACTTAACATTTACTTAATAGAATATTAACTATATATTAAACTTAAACCTCAACATACTTTATTTAATCTAGTAATATAAACTTTATATAGGCAAGAACTGTCATTTAACAACATCTTCCGCCTTTATCCAGGACTTTTCATTCAAGCCGAGCCATTTGACGTACATGTCACCATTGCTGCGGCGTTTAAGTACTTTTTCAACTAAGTAAACGTCTGGCTGATTGGTTTTCTGCAGCTCGAACTCATAGAAAGCTCCTCGAACAGCAACCCCATGAAGATCTTCAGCAGATATGTGACAGGTTTTGTAAATTGAACTTTAACTATTTTGAATAATTCAGTTGACCAGCTGGGCGTGTATCCCTTAGAAAAGACCCCCTTGAACTTACTAATACGTACGAGGTCATTCAAGTCTAGTTTACGTTTACTTCCTGCAGCGACATCTGCTTTTACATTAGTGTCATAAACGGTTAGTTTGGTGGTAGGTGTAACAGTAGCAGGAGCTCGACCTATCGTTCTATGTCTGGTGTTATAGCTGTGAACTACCCTCTGTAATATATCTATCCATTTAAATGATCCTCGGTAGCTAAACTCTTTATACAACTTTTGCTTAATTGTACGGATAACGCGTTCAACTATCGAAGCCTTAATTACGGAATATGTAGAGTAATGATTTATAGTGTGCTCTTTCATTAATCGTTTAAAATGTTTATTGTAAAACTCTTTCCCGAGATCCGTCTGAAGATTCTTGGGTATGACTGAACTCTTAACGATGCTACGGACCTGCTTTGTCACCTCTTTTCCGGATTTAGTTTTCAACGGTCGTGCATACAGATATTTCGAATAACAGTTTATCATCAGCAGTATGTAACGATACCCCTTATTTACTTTAGCATAGGGCATAAACTCGGCTAAGTCAGCCTGGAACAAGTCCTGGAAATCTTTTATTATAGTGCGACGTCTTTGAAAGTTTTTTCTAGCAGCCCTGTGTATTTCATCAACAACGGTTTGTTTAGCACTAGTCATTATCATACAATTAATCTCAACGACACCGAGAGAGCAACGTCTCAAATAATTATATTGGCAGCAGCCGTGTTTGATGAATACTGAACAATGTTAAAGCAATATATAATTATATACCCCCGAAATATTCTATTCTATGATGCCTTCCTCCTTAAGTTCGCTTATAATTGATATTATTTCGTTTTCATTCTGTGAACTAGTGTTGCCGGCACTCTTTACAGCATATAACAAACGAAGCCGGTCGACTAGCTCGTTAGCCTTATTCCAGTAGACGTATTCGACTTTGCAATCGCTTAATTTTTTAAAATTTGACGATGATGATGATGATAGTCTAATGCCTAAACCTTTGATTCTGGGTAAGTTCGGTTTAATTATATAATCATACTTCCAATGTTTAACAGCTGTTAGTTTACCCTGAGGTCTATATGATTTCTTATGCGCATTAGTAAGGGCTATTATCTGCATATAATTATTGATATCAGCTTGCGATGGTATAGACTCTAATTCACTAAACGTGAGTAAGTCAAACAGACCGGGTGTTGCTTTGAAAACGTTGTTTTTAATTATGATGTTTGTATCACGCATAGTCACAGGGGAAGATGCAAATGTCCACGCGTCTCGATCAATTTTATATCTAATACCGAATCTAGTTCTATCTATATTTTTGTTTCCGACAGCGTTAGCTATCAGCATACCGTAATGAGTAGGGAGATCAAGAGTTTTATTAGATTCTTCTTCTTCGTCTGCTTCCGATGATGATGTAGCAGGTTGTTTTTTAACTTTCAACTGGGGAATGTAACTAGCAGTAGTAGTAGTAGTAGCAGCAGATGGTTGTGTTTTAACTTTCAATAGGGGTACGTTAGAGGTGTTAACTGATTTAGCAATGGTTTCCAGTGGCGATATAACTGGATTGTGCGTGACGCGATACATACGTTCTGCTTCTGCTCTATCACGACGAAAGTATGCAAACTTCTTACGTATAGCATTACGAGCGTGTATTATTTTACGCTTTAAACTCAGATCATACGTGTTGGACATGTCGGCTATGCAGAGACTACTAAACGAATCGACTCTAATTATAAACTTATATATGAATCAAAACCCTTCCGATATCTGCCACGGTCTAGAGAGCTGTCTTTATTAATTACCAGGAAATCATGCGGCTCCTTCCAACACAGAGAGGAAATGTTTTTGAACTGATCATAGCTAATACCGTCTCCTACAACATGATCGCTAAACACGTGTTTTAAGTTCAACTCGTCTTGTCTAAAGAGAATAATTAGGTTTGCATTGTCCCTAATCAGATGTTTCGGTATCTTGGCGTACGTTTGGCCTAGATAAAAACAGTCGACACCCTTATGCCTACCCATGCTAAAATATTCTCTAATCTTTTCCTGCTTGCTGCAAATTATATCATCAAAAATGAACACTGAATTAGGTTTAACATCACCGGGGCTGATTACGTCATCGTTTTCGCTAAATTCATGATATCCCATACCCGTAAGTGGTTTCATAACACGTCTTAAGAATTCATATTTAGGTTGAAATAAAGACTTGGCGTATAGGTAGATATTTTCAAATTTTAATCCGTTTTCGCTAATAAGTAAACCTAACATAGCATTAGTTTTACCGCAGGAAGATGGACCGCTCAATATTGCTCTACATGATACAGGTAACAGGTCGCCATGTTTCCTAACATCCTCGCCTGATCGTCGTTGTAAAGATGTATCATCGCAGTCGTCTAGGTTACATATGTTTAGTGACTTGTTTTGTTTAACAACCTTCATTACGGTATGCGTACGTGTCTAGTCACGGTCTCGTTAAACGGATTATACTCGATTAATGCGTCGTGAAGGATCAAACAATACGCCTTAGTTGTGTTCGTAAATGCGGCTGAAGACTCGAGCTCTAGTCTAATATCGACAGTGGAATCCTTAAAACTCTCTACCTGTCTTGAACAGTCAATAACAAAAATGGGATACGTTTCAAACGATTTGTAGCTGAGTAAACAGCTCTCAGCCGCACCTCTACCTATACCGTCATAGTAGTTCTCACGAAAACGAATATAATTCAGATACGCAGGAATGTAGTCCTTACGGTCGAAATCGAGATTTAAACGCTGATGCGGGAACACTTGCGAATTTAAATACAACTTAACGTCGACCAAGTTCGAATGAGTAAATGTAGTCGGGTTACCCGTTCTTATACCCAGCTGACGCTCGTCTTGTAAAACTACAAAGACCCAGCGCGGTTTCTCTAGATCATTGGAGTTCTTTACGCGCCAAACCTGGTTTTTAGTAGTTCCCAACGAGGGTAACTCGTGTAATTCCCAACGTCTAAACGGAGCGATAATAGAAGAATTATCTCTTAAACTCTCCACCAGGTTCACTTTGCTTTCATCTGATAACAGTATATGCGGAACTTCCCACGAGAGCTTATCAATCTTGATATCTACGTCGGTACCTGCATCACCTGCGTCGTTTTTATAGCAATTAAAATCGTTCTTGGCGCGAATTAAAACTAGCTGACAACTCATATGAGGTATTACTTTTTTATAATCGTCTGCAAATCCAAAGATATCTTTTAATGGTATTCTACACGTGAAATGAAAGACGTTATTCCCCTGGTTATGTAACAAATCATTATCGCTAGTAATCCCTAAGTTCCATGCTGTGCTGGTTAAAGCACTATCCTCGGCGCCATGTGAAACGAGATCTTTTATAGTGCTTGTAATGCCGGGCTGTTTACAGACATCTATGAGCTGGTTTGTGCCTAATATTAGTTGAATTTCATCAAACAGAAAGTGGGCAAAATTGTTTACCAGAAGGAATTGCTTGTTTTCTGCACGCGTTATGCTACCTTTAACAAGTACATAGCTGTCATACAAAGCTAAAACGTTATCGGAATTTTGTATGCTGATTCTAATGGTGTCGGAATGATTGGCATTTAGCGTAAACGGCAGATAGGTATAAAAATCCTCTTTTATTATATCTGTATCGACGCGAGGCTTCCCAAATATGTTTAATTTATCAATGGTAAAGGTGTCGGTGTTAATATGCATTTTACTTCGTTTTGACATGCTGCTGCTGCTGCTGCTGTTATCGTACTTTAAAGCCTAAAGATTCAAGAAAAAGGCGACGAGCTTTAGTTAGTTTTAATCGAAGGTCTGCACGTGCCGACGTTCGACGGTGAATGACCTTTGATGGACATATGCTGATGTTTTTATAGCTAAAGTTTATTCCCATTTTTCACGTTTAAGTTCTAGCCTGATGCTCGTGAAAGTGTCTTCAGACAAATTTATCAACTCTCCTCTCGCGTCTACCAGTCTAATGGTAATGTTGTCGATCTCGGTGACAGTGATGGGAAAGTAAATCACATGCGATGGCTCCTTTTCAATCAGATAACCGGGTGGTACGCAAACACCAAATTCGAAGATTGTATGACCTGCTTGATTGTTTCTATATGAGCCGCCTGTAATATTCGTGTCTACAAAGATGTTTGGAGTTGAAAGTATATCGACAACTCGATCTGATACGTGTCTACTACCGGGTTCTAGCACGCGCTTCTTAAATCCTAGTAGTGATCCTATGTTATCGGGTTTGGTAAAATCAATCAACTCGGTAGCTGATTCAATCTCACACTTTCCCGTATTAGTGTTAGCTTTGATTTGTAGTAGTAGATCTCCCTCTTCGGGATCGCCACTAATTTGATTGTTTATATAGTTAACGATTTCAGACAACTCGTAGCTACCCGGTTCAATAGTTATCGCCTTTTCTCCGTAATAAAATTTATTTTTGCCTGGGTATATATTCCGTATCGTGTGACTTGTATATAAGCCGACTAAACCTAGTGAGTATTCGTAACGCACGTGATCTAATGTTATAGGTGGATAAATACGATCCGTAGAAAGCCTGTTTCCTGTACCGTACACCGTGATGGTCCTAGCCATACTTAACCGATTTACACTTTCACCTCTCTTTTATACAAAAATCGTAGACACAGATGTCCGCAGTTGTATGTATTGAACTTTTGTTCTTGGGCTACGTTGTAGTATACGGAGCAGCGAGGCCCTAAATATTTCACAAGTTCAGCTGGTGGTCTCAGGTCTCCGAAGGGGTCATAGTACAAAACCACGTTTCGATCCTTTCTATAGGCAACCCAATGAGTACCCGTCCCTCCAGCGTCGTCAAGATTAACAATAGCTCTTTCGAATTGCAAAGGTTTCGCTGCAGGTAGACTTGTTCTCATATAGACACCTCTAAAATAGGGAATGTCTTTAGCATGTTTTATTATATCTAGGTCTGTAAGTGGTCTCCGAGGCAAGTTATTCAGTTTTTTGACCGCCTGACATATGGTTTTAAGTACAATGCAGCTCCGCCAGCTCTATACGGCTTCAGGTAAAGGGCGTTCCCGTTCTTACCGCCTAAAGCGATAGCTTCCATACTTTTATTATGCCGTGTAGTTTCTTCTAGCTGTCTCTTATTACTATTAGCAGTGTTAACAGCTTTTGCTACCCCCGAGGCGCCTCCTATAATTGCACCGAGAGCCGAGAGGCCAGCAAAAATTGGTATGAGTGGTAAAATACCCCCTGTAGCTGTAGGCACAGGAATTATTCGGGGTACTTTAACGTTTTTTCGACCGCCTACGTTTTGAATGATTCTTCTGGCAGCGCTCAGGGCATGATGTATTAAATCTTTACCCGTGAGTCTCTTGCTTGCACGATTCACTACACCAACAAGCTTCTTTAAAACGCCACCTTTGAAAGTGACAGTTTTCTTCATCATCTTTTTAGCGAGACCCTTTTTCGCCGACAGTTTGTTTGCCTTTACGCCCATTCCCAACTTTCTTTTAGCCTTCATTATACCGGTTACAAACAGAGCTGATGCTTTTTCCCCTAATTTAGAGTCTTTAGCCTTAACACGCTTCCAAGCGGCTTCTTCTAATACATGATCTGTCTGGTGTCTACTGTTCAAATCGGAGCTTTGAGCGTACGAGATGTCGTGCTGCATACACGCCTGGTCCAAAGGATTTATACCTTTATCGCCACGTTGTAATCTTTTAGATAATTTAGTACCAGGTCCACAGTACTGATATGAAGGAAGATGTAGTTCAATAGGCAGCTTGTCTATGAGCTTGTTAACAAAGCCGTTACCTTCGTGAACTAACATCTGGTACTGAGAGAAGAGACTGCTTGTACCTGTATTTATACTCGGTCACCACTGCAGCCCGACTAATCTGTGTTCTGAAATCTCTGCGTATAGATAAAGTCTCTATGATCAGCTCGTAGAATTTTACACAGATGCTTTTCAACATTATGTATTCTTGTTTGAAAACGGTATCTGTCCAGAGCTAATGTTTGCCAGTCTCCCTTTCTGGCCTGTCTGTATGCATACTCCCATACTATCATATGATGTATATTATTCATGCTTGCGTCGGCGAAACTTACTTTCTTTACCATATCGATGTGTTGCTGCTGCTGTTGCTACAAATCGCTATGTTTGGAGAGTTATTGACATTAGTAAAACTAAAAACTTTGTTTAAATACATTTTTTTTAAATTTCTTCAACGATACATTTAGGCTAAGAAAAAAATAACTGATTAGCGTAGATATAAGCAAACTAAGCATTTGCGCAGCATTCCCGTAAGGCTCACCACATTTCCTATCTGCGCTAATCAGGCATTTGACATAATACACTTAAAACTAGAATAAAAAATGGTGTAAATATGATTAGGTCAGCCGATAGTAGTAGTAAATTCCGTTATTAGTCGGTATTGTACACTCTCTTTATGTTGTAAGAGTTCGTACGTGTTGCAGATTCGGCTATTAGGGCATCAAACGATGATCGCATAACTTTTTGAGTATCCTCGAGCACTTGTACTTTATCTAATAATTTTTTATAATTACTATCTAGGGTATTATTCGTTTCTTCTATCTTTGTCAACACACTCGAATGATTAGTTTCCATCTCATCATTCGCTATTAGGTGATTTCTCTTTGTTTCTTTTTCCAACGTTGTTAGCAGACTGTTAAGTTTACTAGTTTCAATGTCAACCTTTGTTACCTTTTGCTTTAGATCTTTAATAGTGTTCTGAGTGTCGGTAGTCATTGTAATGAAGGTTTGTACAGCAGAGTCGAATTGAGCATCTACATAAGCTTTAGAAGTGACATCCGTGCCATCTATAGGGTAACTTACTGAAACAATACGTTTACCATCTGCATGAAACTGCATTTGATCGTTTGTATGCATAGCCCGATTGTTAAAATACTGCCTAGAGATTACATCTTTATCCTCTAGAGGCTCCCCTATATTACAAATTCTTCCATCTTTAGCATCATAGTACGACCCCTGTCCTTTATCCTCTCGTCGTCGTCTCAAACAATTAGAGAGTAATTTTCTTTCAACATCGTCCACCAGCTCGTCGGTATACTTTTTCGTACAAACATCGTGGTTGTCAAGCGGTTCTTTAACATGTACAAGTCTTCTTTTCTTAACATCAATTACACCTTCATCGCTATCTGATAACATTAGTACAGAACGCTTCGTGACAAGATCGTTATCGTTGATAGGAGCGCCTACATTAGTTATACGTCGGTTCTCAACATCGAAATTACCCTCTGGTGTTAATTTGAAACCATAACCTCTCGGTCCACGTTTTGTTGCAGCCATTGCTTCGTCTGTCATACTCATCATAGCTCTACCGAAGAGGTCTATTGTGTTCATGATGACGTATGACAAATAACTGTCACGCATGAGCAGAATACACAGTATTTATAGCTGAGATCTTCATAGCGCAATGATGTACATATTTCAATACGTCATGAGATTTATACAGTTCGTCGGATGTTCTCGGACATAATCGTAGACGGTACTGAGACTTCTCGTAATCAGCCCGCATTTAATTTAGTAAACATCGTATGCTTTTACGCCTTTTTGAATAACAAAACCGTCAGAACCAGTCCCAGAACAGTAGACGTAACGGTTACTTCTATCCATTACTGTTTCATTTACTAGCATTAGGATGAAGGGAGAGAGAGTGAGAGAAAGAAGGCTCTTTAATGCGTCCTCTAATAGGTGATAGGGAGAGAGCGAAAGAGCAAGAGAGTGAGAGAGGAGACATTGAGAGAGAGAGAAGGCTCTTTAATGCGTCCTCTCTAATAGATGATAAGGAGAGAGTGAGAAGGAGAGAGATAGAGAGAGAGAGAGAGAGAGAGAGAGAGAGAGAGAGAGAGAGAGAGAGAGAGAGAGAGAGATAGCAGGGTACGCATGACATTAAACGCCAGGGGGTAGGGATACAAGATGTCCGAACCAAGCAGAACGTATTCCAAGATACCCGTCACGAATGGACGTGTCTACGTGGTAATCATCATCAATCTATACACTGCGAGAAACTATTATTTGCTGACGATTTAAAAATATATCATCAAGTACGAGATATCAATGATTGCTTATATTTGCAGTCTAACATTAACTTTCTATGTGATTGGTGTAAAGCTAATCGCCTAAATTTAAACGTAAATAAATGTTCCATTGTTTCGTATGCAAAAATACACCAACCACTTTATTCATGATTATGTTGTAAATGGTGAAATATTCACCAACACAAACAGACATAACAATACCAAGTGAATTTTGTCACCACAATACACATTACTAAAGAGCGGAAAAATGCAAGGCAAAAAGAAAACATATGCACATTTAAATGCAACGAAATTTGTCAAAAAATGCATGGGTTTCGACAAAAAATGCAACAAATATGTATATAATATACTATTAACTAACTAGTAATAACTAAATATTATTAGTAAAAACTTATTTGTTATAAGAATAAGGAAATTTCAATAAATCAAATCATAAATTAAATTTTGTTTCTATTATTTATTTCATCAACATCAAGTTTATTTTATGTATACACCGATGTATACAGTTATGTTACATTGTTGCATTATTATTACATGGCATTACACGGAGTTTCGCATTTATTGATATAAAATATACAATAAACAATAATATTAAAGCCTTAAATTTTAGGTTTTAGGCATTTTAATTGAATCTACAAACAATTCTTATTTCATCAACATCATAAAATGCACATTGCATATTTTCCGGTCTTTACACATTACCCATGAGATATTACACGAGAATAGCATAAACGATGAAAACATTTGTAAATTCATATTTTTCCCTATTTGGGTGTAAGCCTGTAAGGGAAATAAAGACATTATTATTATAATTATTGTTATTATTATTATCCGTAAATTGTCCGTGATTTGCGTTTAAAATTTTAATGTTGAATTAATTATCTTAAATTTTTATATGTAATTAAAGTATTAATGACGACGATAATTATTTTAAGAAATCGGTAAAATTTATTAATATAAAATGATAAACCTTGGCTCCCCCTATTAACAATCAGCAGAACGCCCGTAATCGGTAATACAGCTTTCTTCACGATGACGAACCAAATGCCGATAATACAGAATGTCGGTACAAAAATCACGTAAAACGACACTGGCGCCACCTGTTTTCCCCTAGCAACACTAACACCATTTAGCCAAGTGACGAACCAAATGCCGGTAATACAGAATGTCGGTACAAAAACGACCCTGGCGCCACCTGTTTTCCCCTAGCAACAGCGTTGCCATTTAGCCGAGTGACGAACCAAATGCCGGTAATACAGAATGTCGGTAATGCAGATTCCGTACTTAACGACGACTGCATCCCCACAAAAATGTCTGGCCCAGGTGGCGCAATACCTACTGCTATTTAAGAGACAAATCTCTGGAGCCATATATGATGGTAATGGTGAGATTTTGTCTTCAATTACGCTTCAGCGGATTATTAGCACCACATCAATAATAATCAAACTGGTAACTACCCTATTGGAATATTTGGAAGGAAGCCATTTTGTCGCACAAGCGGATTCATTAGACCAGATCAATTCCTTCGATCGATACGAATTAACCCCACCCAATGCCTGAAGTTCTTCACAGGTAAAATTTTTAGATAATGGATTTACGTCCAAGAAGTTACATACAGTCTTATATTTTAGGATTACCAAATTATTCTTTGAATGTGGATGCATTTTGTTATCGGGTAGATATCACCCTTTTACCTTTTAGCCGCCCACCGTCAGAGGTATGAATTCTTAACATGTTTATGTATCGAACCATTTTCCTAGTCAGGAATTTTCTTTTAGCCTTCTTGGGAAAGGTGTACCCCATTAAGTATAGTAAGAAGACTATTTTCAACAGAAACTCAAACTGTAGTTCACCCCTACCTGGAAGTTTGGTAGTTAAGAAAATAAACCAGCGAGTAGCAAGATTTGAAGAATCTTCTGGGTTGAATGTCGAAATCAGCTAAGTTTATCATAAGAGATAACCTGTAATTTGCTAACTAAGCCGTCATTCAAATTTTTGTTGAGGTCATTTATTAATTATGTGATGTTGAAAAAGTAATTTGGACATTGAGTCCTTTCTGAACATAGCATTTAACTAGCCAACGTTAGGACTAGAATATCATTAATACTAATTAGATACATTATTTAATTTATTCATTGGATTAGAACTTGTCAATTGTATAAGTGTGTAATCTAGTCATTGTCAACTCTGTTAGTTGAACAAATGCCCAATTGCTCATAGTATTACTGTATTAACTTGCGAAGGAGTAAATCGTAAGCTTACGACGGCTAACCCCTCTCCCCTATTACATGTTCTAACATTGGTAGTGGTTATTTTATTTTTTTGGGTTACTTCCTTTATAATTACATATTAGAATACCTACTATATTCAGCTCTCGATAGAACAATTACCAAGAACTTGATACTGACGGATATACAATAATATCATTTCTTTTTTTTAATCCTCTCAATAGGTTTTACAGTACAGTTAATATTTGTTTCAATATACAATTAATTACTCTCAATACGTATTATCATAATTATTTATGTTCAAGTATTTATTATATTAATTAAACGGAAATTTATGTTTATGAATGGGCCTTTTAATGGTATGATAAGCAAGTACTTACTTAGCTCCGAGACGGTAAGTATCTGGTGCCCGTTTCTTAATTTTGGTGGTTCGATGGTTGCTGTGTCCTTAGTTGGAAAATTAAGTGGCGCTCCCTTACAACTTGAATCCAGCCCTTTTCCACTGATAGCTGGTCCGGGAGGACACAACTTTAAGCCATCGTTTACTTTGGTAATTAAAATTGAGGTAAGAAAAATTTAAAACTTGATAAATGAATAAATATTTCGTGAATATCTATACTGTATTCAAAATAACGAACAACTCAAAATAAACAGAACTAGCATAATCTCATAGGCCATGAATGAGTCAGTTTTATACTCAACAATTTTTGCTCCTAATGTCAAAATTGCTTATTGAAGCTCATATGAATTTGAGGACGAAAACTTCAAGTTAAGCTTTTCTAGACCCCCCCTACATGCTGGAAGAACATAATCCCATGTACTTCCATTTTCCAAGATAAGCCCGTTTTTCGTACAGTTTGACTGAACTATATAATTATTGAATTATTCGTATAAATGTTTCTAATGATAAGTGACTTTTCAGAATCTGATTAATTCTAGAAAGATAATAAATTCTTGTTGTGGATTTGTTTTTTTAATAAATCAAGGTACAATTTGTTTTATCGGCGTGAATTCGTGAATTGACATGCCGATAAAGCAGGTTGTGAATCATGGAATAAAATACTTATACTTTTTAGTATAATAACGTCTTTATATAACCATAGAAACATCAGAAATGCTCATTTGTTTAGTTGTTCGGTATCTTGAATACACTATAGGTAATTATAGCAGCAATCACATTGTTGCATCCGAATTAACGTATTTGTACTAATAACAATAATATGATGGCAATTTGTTTAATATTTACGCCCCTCAAAGTAGCTACACCCACTTCTATTGTTGTCTAAGGGTACAGGTAGTCGGTCCACCCAGTTTTCCATAAGCTTAAATGTTATTGGGTACCATATGGTACCTAGTGAATTGCACATCTGGCTTATTCTGGCTTATCATACAATAAACATACGAATGTTTATTGAATGCAATGCTTGTAGGTAATACCAAGGGTGATGGGATTAAATTAAGTACATTAGGTAAAATTAGTGTTTGAAACAATTACTTAGAATTCTTTTGCGTAAAGTTTACCGTTGGACAAAACAAATTAATAGATATACTTGGTTTTTTGTTTAGAATCGTAAGGGATTCCCAATCTTCTATTTCCCTCTAACCCATGCTTTTTATATTATGAAGGAAATTGGGAAGCAGTAGTACAACAGTGGGGCCGCTGAGCCAATCGACGCCTAGCGTCGTTGGTAATTACGTCATGCGACGCTAATCATATATGTCGTATGCGTAATGAAAAGACGCATAATTTGCATATGTGAATTGTAGTATGATTTCAATAGTAAGTGCGTAATTAATAAAAATGTAAATTTGGCATCTCACTCTCTCGTTTAAAAGTGACAGGTAGATTATTAATGATCTAGTCCGAATGGGGTAGAAATTCGATTAAAAACGAATTAGAATTGAGAGAATGTGTAAGTCAATTAGTCACACTTTCGATACGGACGTGTTACGAAGTTAACCTTTTTATTTGTTTACGAAATAGATCATAGTTCTGTGATTAATTTAGTACCTACAATATCTATACGGTAATGAGTAACAAATTAGTAAAACATACAATTTTGTTTCTTCAATTGTATGTTTAAATGATTGCATTAGTAAAGGTAATCAGTTTAATTAATTACCTTTTATTGCTTATTCTTGCAAAGGTTACAAAAAAGTTTACATTTTTATTATTCAATCAGTATGTGAGAAGGAATGACGGAAGAGAGAACGACCAGTAGTCGAAATATCTTAAAACAGATAAGAAACAACACCTCATTATCAACGGGTCGAAAGAAGCACTTAGAATGTAAGTTAACAAATTTGCGAATAGTAAATGTTCAACATAAACATAAAAATAATAAGATCAATACGAAGAAGCAACAGGATATTCATAATGACGCTAACAATCTTAATAAAAAAGTGAAATGGATAGATATTAATAGTTGTTTTAACTCTCGTATACGAACTAGTTGTGTGATTAATTTGGAACATACACATGTTAATGAATTCTTAAACGAATCATTTGATTTATTCAAACGAAGGATTATTCGATTTTGAAACAAACATAAGACTACTGTTAAAGTAAATTTTGTTTTTGCTGGAGATTTTGTAAAACAACATGCTAATGAAGAACAGGTTGTTGCGAATGTGTTTAACGTAGATAAAGACCAAGGTAGCCGGAAGTATATAAACACTAAGAATTATACACTACACAGAGGAAATTTGTACGAAGTTGAATTATCCGTAAAGAAAGAAATTGAACATAAGCTTGAGAAATTTCATGAAAAACAAAGCGGAGAAGCACTAAAAACCATTGTTAGTTTATGTGTAAACATTAACAATTTATTTTAACTAAAATAGAAGAAAGGTAGCGAAAGAGAGAGAGAGAGAGAGATTATGATCAAACAAGGAGATAGTGTTGCTAGTAAGACCGTAACCTCCGAGAATAAAGAGGCCGCGACCAAGCAATCGTGACGTCACGAAAACCGGCTGACAATTGCGAAACGTAAAATACCCAACATAAAGACACTTGTATATTTCTGAGTAAAACTGAATATTATTTCAAAAAAAGCACTTCTATTATGATAAAAAACAATGAATAGGGTTTTCCACGTCACCGTTGAGGTACCCATGATAGACGCGTTGGCTCTTATGGAGGCCTCGCCAATAGCCCTATCTCCATGCGTTAATGTGTTTTATAACTTCTTAACCATTAAATTTAATCAGTTTTCTCTTTGATAGATCCATGTTTTGGGTGTTAATTTTGTCGTTGATTATTTTTGAATAGTTATTGAGAAATATATTGGCAAGAATATGACAATTTTTTAACAATATCGACTTCAACGTTTTGCTACATAAAATACATTTCTCATTGATTTCGTGTACATATTTTTCCAATTTTAACATTGTCAATTCCCGTAAAATAATCCTTTGTTTACCTGTCGTTAGAAATTCAGTTTCATATTTATCATATTATTGTTATAACCGATGACTCTGAGAAATGTTTAATACATACTACTGAATGTTTTGTTGGATTAAATGAGTCTCTATGAATGCATTTAATCCACGTTTTCTTCAACTCTTCATCTTTTGGAAAAGAAAAGACGGAGACATACGTATGGGTACTATCGTAATTGCTTGAGCAATTAGGCACGCAACATTTATCAGGCATTTTTAATGAAATAAACAAGACTCACCCAAGTATCTCGTCAAACTGTTGGCTTTTTTTATTAACTCATCAAAATATTTATGAAATTGTATTTTATATAGGTAAACGACACAATACACAATCATATTATGAACGACACCAACCGAAAGTTATTTTATAAGTAATAAAACAACTTTCAAATACAAAATTTATCAGCGGCCATTTCTGCCAACGCACACACTCGATACGGCAATTGAGAAACAGTCTCTTTTCACTGATTTTATAAATTGTCTTCACATAAATCAGGTAAATCTGAAATTCTACACCTTTAATTTAACACTTTAACTTATTTGAACTTATTTATGAAAGTTTTTGAAAGAAAAACTTCCGAAAAATAGTCTAGTTCACACGACTACGATCACGGCAAATCTAAACTGGAATGGCGTTTGACTTGTACGCATCGCCTGTCCCCGCAAGTCGCCAGCCGGCATTCGTGACGTCAGATCACGTGACACAAGCCTTGTTCGTGGCCTCTTTATTCTCGGAGGTTACGACTCAACCAGAGGTGGATTATGTTCTACATTATAATAATGGAGAAAAAAGAATTGTTACAATGGGTTTTTGTCAATGTAAAGCTTCACCTGATTATTATAAGCATTTTAACAGAATAAAAAATGGTGACGAAAAGATAACGCTTATAGGATGTAACACAGTTAGAAAAAACATCGATATAACTAATGTTGAAAAACTTATTATTTTGTGTAAACATAAAGATGCAACAGTGGACTATCAGCCTGAAGATAATACTCAGTTTACTTTAAGTGCAAAAGAATACTATGATTATTTTGAATAGAAGCAAGTCTGAACAGGTCTGATCATGTAAAAACTTGTAATCGAGGGTGTTGATATAATGTGTATGTAGATATAGAGAAATTAAAAGATCTTCCTCATTCAATATTCGAGGGTGATAGTGAGGGGTTGAGATAACTATGATGCAGATCGATGAAATTGTGCAATTACCCATAGACATATTAAGAAAATATTACAAGACAGACATTGGTCGTATTTTCAAACAATTACCGGAATGGAAACAAAAAGAACTTATTGATTATTCATACTGTAAGTGTATTCGTTTTACTTCAGCAGTAAATAGTGACGAACCTGACGGTCCACCTCCACTTAGAATAAATTGTTTTAAGTGTAAGTCAACTCAATAAAACCGAGAGGGTTGAGGGAAGGAAGGAAGGAAGGAGGAAGAAAAGACTACTTAATCTCATACTAGTTGTGAAAGTGTTTAGACGTGTATGTACTTTTTATTGTAATCATGGATCTAGTAAATAATGCTCAAGAATGGTCTTTAGGTAATCTAGAGGAATTTTCATTTGATCCTTCACTAGGCAAAGGTATATTACACTTATTCTCTCTATTTATCTTTAAATATAATATGAACGTTTATTTATGCTTTTGATTATAGATCAATGTATTCAACGGTTAAGAGATGCTGTAGCATATTCGCCTATACAAACAATTCCTTTACAATCACACCAACTCGTATCACCAACATCATCACCTTTAATTTTCTCTGAAGACTACAATAACATCGACGTAATGAACAACTCGTTGACGAATGATGAGGAGGTTATCAACATCAATAACAACAATCATGCTGTAGCCTCGACATCGCAACAATTTTCTGAAGCGGCGTCGTCATCATCAGCATCATCATTCATAAACGTATCCGAAGAAGATAATGATCTTACATCACCTGCCAATCTTCAATTATTAGTTAACACGTCATATCCTTTGGTAGATCTTAACGAAGAGGGTCGCAGTGATCATGTGCATTATATTCATGTAGGATTGCATGCTCATGACTTAAACTTTAAAGTCGTTGTTAAATTAGAGTGTGTGAATAGATATTGTGTTAATAGTGAAATAATTCTAGAAACATTTCATTGGGACGAATTGTACAATATAGATGTTGAACATAAGTTTCGTAATTTTTTTACAAACAACTCTGCTGCAACTACACCAACAAACCAATCAGAAGCTGTTGAGGATGAAGATTGTAGATCTATAAAAAGAGTATAAACAAGATATTTTTCCTTTAATCTTGAATTTCAAATAGATAAGTATAAAAGATATGGAAACCGAGTAATGATCATTTATAATAAATTAGCTATCTGTTTGAAAGATTACGAATTCGCACGCATGCTGCATTTGGTTCCCTTAATAAACTACAACATTCGAAATCATCTTAACATAGATAAGTAGAAGCAACATGGATAACAATAACAACATCTTCAACAAAACAAACAATAATCGTGTTCTGAAAAAAGTTAATTCAAAAAAGTGATGAAAAGTGACTTAAAACATGTCATATTGAGAAGTAGACTTAGTGAGTTTATAGCAAATCTTAAGAAATTGAAAACTGACTTGATCAGTTACAATCAGTTAAATAATGTGTTATGTAAACATTTTACTCTATTGTCAATAGATGATAATTTTAGATAAGCTTTAATACTAACTTTCTAGATTTGTAATGATGTTAGATACTAGTGAGACATAAATAAACGTATGTACATTTATATATTCCGAATTTTTATTCTAATTATAGTAAGTAATCTATAAAAAGAAAAAGAGGAAAATAGACTGAGAGAGAAAAGTATATATAAGATGATGCATACACAAGTATCTCATTTAAATGATTGTTCATAGAGGAGAAGGTCTTGTCAACAGAATAATTAATAAGCTACCTTTTGAACTACATCTTCCTTCGTATCAGTTTTGCGGACCTGGGACTAAACTTCAAAAAAGACTACTGCGAGGTGATCAAGGTATTAATCTTTTAGATAGAGCGTGCAGAGAACACGACATCGCATACGATCAATCTGAAGATCTAGCGCACAGACATAAAGCTAATAAGGTGGTAGAAGAGTCTGCTTGGAAACGGGTTAAAGCTAGAGACGCTTCATTGTCAGAAAAATCCTCGGCTTGCTTTGTTACTAATATGATGAAAACAAAACTAGGAATGGGTGCTACATCACGCTTACTGTCTTCCTCTATAAGAAAAGGTAAAAGAAGACATCTTAAGAAAAAACGTGTAACATTTAAGGGTGGTCTGTTAAAAGAACTCTCAAAGAAGGTTTTATTAGCAAACCGTACAGGAAGTGTAGGTAAGGAGCTAGTAAAATTTGCTGTTAACGCTGCTAAGAAAAAATTCATCGGATAGGAGGAAAAAAGAAAGTTCCTGTTCCAAGGGTAATTCGTGTTCCAAAAGAAGGAGGTATTCTACCTCTTCTGCCAATTTTGGCTAGTCTTTCTGCATTAGGAGCATTAATTGGAGGTAGTGCCCAAGTGGCTAAGGCAGTTAATCAAGTTAAAGATGCTAAAAGACGTTTAGAAGAAGGTAAACGACATAATAACGCAATATTCTTGAAACCATACAAAACAGGTTCAGCACTATTCGTACGACCGTTTGCTTCCTCTACACTTTCTAAACGTTGTAGAGTATCGACTAATAAAAAAAAATCATTAATCATTAGTAAACTACCTCAGAGACCACTTACCGATATCGATTTAAGAAAGTATGCAAAGGACAAAAAGATATCACATTTTCGTGGAGTGTTTATGAGATCATCTCTACCTGTTAGTGGACCTCGGATTAGAAAAGAACGAGGTATCGTAAATTTAGATGATATGAGCGGACCTGGTACGCACTGGGTTGCATACATCAAAGAACATAACACGGTGTTGTACTACGATCCGTTCGGTGATCTAAGACCTCCTCAGGAATTAATCAGATACTTTCGAGGATGTGAAATATATTACAGTTACGAGCAAGAACAACAATTCAATACATACATTTGTGGCCATCTCTGTTTAAGATTTCTTCTCACCTCTCATTCTCACATACACACATTATAAAACATCATGATTAAGTCTCTACTAATCAATCATGATTCGATCGTGCACAGTGTATGGTAGAGGAAACATAATATTAACAGGTCCGATTTATCCTCCAATCAAACTAGATCGAAATCATCGATACTCATTAGGTTTGGTAGGATTGTATACAAGACACACGGTACGAAATATTTGCGAGGTATTCAATAAATTTTATTACGGAGACAAAGTAATAACTATCGATTCAGGTAGTTACGAATTAGACGAGATCTATTCATTTATAAAACGTCAAACAATAGCGAAAATCCACAGGAGGTAGAAAAGGTATTGAAAATAAAAGCTAACACGAATACGGGACGGTGTGAAATTGAAACTTTAGAAGAAATTGTAGACTTTAGCAAAAGTGATAACATAGGACCTATACTAGGATTCAGCGAACGTATATTAGAGGTTAATACGAAGCACGTGTCTGATCATGATATTAACATTCTTTCAACACCTAACGTTTTTGTAGATACTAATATCACTACAGGAGCTTATAGGAATAATCAATGGTGTCATTCGATCTTCGAATTCGGTATATCTGTACCTCCCGGTTATATAATCGTGAAAGAACCTTCACACGTATGCTACTTTCCTCTAAACGGTAACGAATTTCATAATATAACCATCAGACTTGTAGATTCTACAGGAAAGCTTGTACATTTTTCTGAAGACACATATACCAGCATAACTGTAGAACTTAAACAAGATCCTGTAACATGGTATTAATCTTGAACGAAAGGTATAAAAGAGCATTACTATCACCTAGATATACTAGTCTTCGTAGTAATTGTACTAGTGCAGACATACAGCTTTCGATAAGTGACATTCTGTTTCTCGAATCTCTAGGATTTAAAGTCTTAATCAAACAAAGATAGAGTTAAAATAAGATATTAATACGTAAGAAAAAGACGAGAATATCAGTAATAATGGAACTTGATGCTAAAAGATATAAAAGATCTTCAAGATATGAAACATCACGATATTCTACAACAATATCATTTGATGATAAATTAGATGTATTTAACAAACCTAATTTTGACGAGTCTATAATAAAAGCAGACTACTACACATATTTACCGTTTACACAAAATTATAACAACTCGGACACTATTCGTATAGAAATGCAGAGTTCTGACAATATTATAGCATTATATGATAGTTTCATTTACATTAAGGGGACTATCACCCCTAAACAAGAGGGTCACCAGTATGAAATAGGTCATAATTTTCCATATTTTCTATTTGACGAGATGCAATTGATACTGGGCACAAATCAAATCATAGATGTTTGTAAACAACCAGGAATAGTGAACACGATACATGGTCTTGTTACAAACAGTAAGGAAGATCGCGGTCTTGGTAGCACAGGATGGAGCATAGAAATAGAACGAGACAATCATATTGCTTCTCTTACACGTTTTACTTGTTGCATATCGTTAAATAAAATTTTCGGTTTTGCAGATGATTACAGGAAAGTCCTTGTCAACATGCGATGCGAACTAGTTTTGATTCGAACGAAGAATGATTTCAACTGTGCTCAAGGTACTGATGCAGATTTCAAGATAAGTAGAATATCGAAATTAAATTTAATGCAAAAGCTACGATTGAATTCTAATATTATTCTTCCCTTTAGACAGTGGGAGTTACACGAATTACCTTAATTTGGTACATCTAAGACGCAAGTGTGGCGTAGAAAAAATTCTAACGAGTTGGAGAAACCTAGATGGATCCTGTTTGTGTTGCAAAAAGATGTTCAAGGTACGAGACAAGGTACAGCTAGTGAACTAATACATTCTAATATTGTAGACTTGAAAGTTTACTTGAACTCGCAAGTGTTTTCCTATCAGAGATTGAATTTGGACTTTGAAGATAACGATTATCTACCTGCATATCTAAACTATAAACGGCTTCGAGAAAACTATTACTCAGGAGCAGGAGAAGGAAGAGTCGGAGATCGAAACTCTTTGTCTAGAGATAAATGTTTGCTTACATACAAACAATTTAAACGACAATGCCTTTAAGGAGAGGATTTGACGTGCTATATTACTTCTTGAATCCAGCTCGTTCGACCGGTTGATACGAATCTACTTTAGCTATTAATCTGTTATTTATTCACTTTTATAAAAGAACATGTAGATTTAAGATGCATAGGAGACGATTTGACGTCCTATATTACTTCTTAAATCCAGCTTGTTTGACAGTTGATACGAAACCATTTTAGGTGTTAATCGGTTATTGATGATTTTTATGAAAAACTTGTCGATTTAAGATAGCAAAGAAATACCTCGATAGTTTTTTAATTCGTCGCTATTTCCCTTATTGTTTAATAAAACTTCTATACTTTGATGTCAATCAGTCTGCTTTATGGAGACATTTATTAAACATAATTAAACATAATAATAATTTTGTTTATTGTTTCCAGCCTTATTTTGTGGAACTCCATAATCATGAAATAAATAAAGATTATTAAAAGTTTCACAGTTTTATTAAAATATATTAACAATATTGTCAGGTATATTTTAATAAAACTGTGAAACTTTTAATAATCTTTATTTATTTCATAATAATAATTAATTATTAAACATAAATAATAAAGATCTTTAATATAAAATTTTTGTCTGAGTTTCTAGAATCCCATCTAGGGCGGGTGCTTTGTTGTTTTTTATTTGTTTTATAGTTATTTCCTAGATTTCTATGTCGGTATTTCTTTTGAATTTACGTTTCTGTTTCTTGTGAGTTTCTTCCTGTATATTAAGCTCCTGGTGCTTTTTGGATGCATACAATTTTTTGTAGTTGTGTATAACTATCTCCGATATTTTACTTTTATCTTTTTCTTCCTTTCCGTTTTCATTTTTTATGGAAAATATGCTAGTTCTTCCTGACGTTCATCTAAGGTCCTTCATACCTCTATTATTTTCGATTACTTCTTCATCTCCAATATTTACTTCTTATATTTCCTTATGTCTTCTCTGATATTTTTTTTTATAATTTTATTCTGCTTTCCGCATCAACAGATTCCTTTTACTAGTAAGTTCTCATCTTTTATACATTAATTTCTTTGTTTCATCGCTTATCCTGTCTTCTCTAGGTTTAGCTTTTGATGCTAGATATTTTTATACTTGCATCTAAAAGCTATTTTGTCTGTTGTTAGTTTTGTTGATGTTTTTTCTAGTTTTTTCTTGTTGGGCACTTTCCTCTAGAGCTTTTATAAAATTATTAGCTTTCATTCTTATTTTATATGGATCCACCTATACTGACTTTTTAAACTGTTTAAAAGTTTTGCGATTTCAATGCGATTTATGCGAAACATTAAATTGGAATACACCGCCTGCCGAGGGACACAAGCTCACGTTCTGACTTGTCGGAATATACCCATATTTCATATGTTACGTAGATTCCTTTACGTAAGATTCCTTATTCGCGAGATGGGAACAATATTTTATAGAATGCATATGACGGTCGTTGTTAAAATACAATACAATTGTATGTCATATGTCCTTATCAAAGCACGGAGTTTGGGTTTTTTGCGGACCTACTTTTTATCATGTCGCCGTAGTAAGAGTAACATAGTATAACATAACAGAGTACTGATTAAAACCAAAATAGCTATTTGTGCAACAAGCTAAGAAATGGGGATATTTTCCATTCTGGACGAGATCGAGAGACATGGCGGAGCCCAGATCAAAAACACTCCCAGACAGCACACTTTGTCTTAAAGACATCTTTTTTATGTCCATATTATGTCTGAACGCCTGAAGATCAAGAAAAGACGTCTTAAAGACATCTTTTTGAAGATATCTTGAAAACAACAAAACCTGAACATCCTTAAGACGTCTTTTAAATGTCTGTTATGTTCATTTTAAAATAAAATGAAATAACATATATCATTACTATAAAACCTTTTCTGTTGCTACATTTGCTTATTTATAACAATTTATTATTAAATAATTTTATGGATCCTAATTTTATGAATAATAAGGTACTAATGATTCTTTACCTGCCATTCGTCAATAGTCTATAAAAACCTAAAAGTTAGGAATCGATATTATATTTGGGTTTGTGCATGAAAATTCAACTATCAAATTAATGAATTTGAATTACGCGCCGTGCTATCTACTAGAAGTTGATCTCATGTCCGTTAGATGGCGCAGAAGAAGAAAAAAGTTTAAAATTCCTGAAGCTGCTACCAGCCGCTACTTTAATTATTATTTGTAATTTTCCGTTTACCGGCGTTTATTAAGTGTTCCCGTTTTAATTGTTTTAGATTAAGTATTTAGGTTTTGAAATTTTTATATTTTAAAGATTTAATAAAATAATAAGGTTTTTCAACCGACCGCCGTTAATGTGTATAATACTTGTTGGTAATACAGAGAACTTTCATCTTCTACGAGGAAAGATCAATATTTACGGTCCCTGATATAGAAAGAGAAATAATTTTTAAAACATTATTTATTTCTCAACATAATCTCCCTGGACTTCAATGCACTTGGTCCACCGATGTTCCAATGCTTCAATGCCTTTCAGGAAGAAGTTTTCCGGTTGCTCCTCAAACCAGCCATTTACTGCGGTCATAACTTCATTATCGTCTCCATATTTTTTTCCACGCAGGTTTTCCTTTAATTTTGGAAATAGATGGTAATCACTGGGTGCCAGGTCTGGTGAATATGGAAGGTGTTCTAGGATTTCAAAGCCAGCGTTCTGTATGGCAGCCATGACAATGCAGCTCTTGTGGACTGGAGCGTTGTCCTGATGGAACAAAATTTTGTGTGCCAACTTTCCTGGTCTTTTTCGGTCGATGCTTTCGCGCAATTTTTGGAATTAACCCTGCATAATAAGAACCCGTTATTGTGTGTCCACGCTGCAAATAATCGATCGTCAAAATTCTTTCTGCATCCCAGAACACTGTGGCCATAATCTTTCCAGCCGCCCGTTGAACTCGAAATTTGCGTGGAGGTGGAGAACCTCTGTGATGCCACTCCATACTTTGCCTTTTCGTCTCAGGATCAAAATGGTGCACCAATGTTTCATCCACAGTCACAAAGCGAGTGAGAGATTGCTTCCGATTGGCCTTCAGGTACTCCAAATTGGCTTCCGAATGCAGCACTCTAGAGCGTTTCTGATCGACGGTCAGCATCTTTGGAACCCAACGCGCCGAAATTTTTCTGAGATCAAGAACATTTCTTAAAATATTTTCAACTGACCCATAAGAGATGTTCGTTATTTCCGCGATATGGCGAATAGTCAGTCTTCTATCTGCCATTACCATATCATGGATCAAATTGATGTTTTTGTCAACGGTGACACAGACTGGACGTCCCGCACCTTTCGCATGTTGGCAAGTTGTTCTGCCTAATCTAAACTCACGAGACATATTTTTCACCACTTGGTAAGAAGGGGCAGAGTCCCCTAAAACGTCTGTCATATCCTTGTGAATTTCAGTAGGTGTTAATCCTTTTTTTTGCAAATACTTTATCACCGCTCTGACTTCACTTTTTTCCATTTTTAAAAATTGTCTGTTATCGACCAGCTTAATTATTAATAACTTTCAAAGAACAACACGCACCTACGCAAAACTTGACACAACAAATAATTAGTAATGACAGTTCTCATAGAAAAATGAGTGACGATATCATGCAAAGCCTACTATGTCAGGGACCGTAAATACTGATCTACCCTCGTATATTAAAGTGGTTTGTTTATGATTTATTAACCAAGCGTCTTGCAAGCATCGAAGGGTTTTTTATTGTATTTCTCTGGCGGTTAAGTTTATAGATGCGATGTACTATATTAAAAAATAAAACATTTTTTGATTCCTGTGAGTTTTGCGTTCTCGTGGCACCCGAAGTTAACATTATTAATAGTAAGTTATCTGTTAGTTATTTTCCTATAACCTCATTTTTTAACATTGTTCATAGACTTGTTTGTGTATTTCTTGAGTTTATTCCTGACATTGTGAAGTTTTTCAGGTTAAAGAGTTGCCTGATAAGTTAAGAGGATATTCTGTTTATGATCTGGTTAAAAGGATTTTAACCTTAACACTAACAATCAAGCTCGAGATACAGCTGGCTGATGGTAAGAAAACAAAAAAAAAAGATTTTAGCAATTGCATAAGTTTTATACTAATAAGTAGCACTGCGTCTTAAGCTTTACTAGATTATCTCATAGTGTCATAGTATAATAAATTAATGTAATATTAGTGTAGGTAAAACTGCATAAGAGAGCCCAGACACGCATACCTACTGCGCATAACGACTATATCTAATAAACTCATGGGAATAATTCTTACACTGTTGCCGGTCCTACTTTCTTTATAATAAATAAAATATTAATGTACTGTATAAATTTAATATTTTGTATATTCTTAAAGCACCAACGCAAAAATTATTTTGAAGTTGTTCTTTACAAAAAGATGAATTAAAGCTTGCTTACTATGTACCTACAATTACTATATTTTACTAATGTGGTAAGAAAAAGTTAACCCATAAGAAGAAAAATAAAAACTCATAAAAGAATCAGCATGAAATGCGTGCCTCATCAGATCATCACGTCTTTTTAGCGGTTAATTCATTTCATTGTAGGTACATAGTAAGCAAGCTTTTAATTTATCTTTTTGTAAAGATCAACTTTAAAATAATTTTTGCGTTGGTGCTTTAAGAATATACAAAATATTAAATTTATACAGTACATTAATATTTTATTTATTATAAAGAAAGTAGTACCGGCAACAGTGTAAGAATTATTCCCAAGAGTTTATTAGATATATTCGTTATGCGTGTCTGGGCTACCTCTTATGCAGTTTTACCTTAGTGTATCTTTTTTTAGACTGAGCAGAGCAATCGGGTCTTGCTAAATCCCAAAGAACACTGAAAATACCAACCAGACATAATTAAGGAGGGCCTTGGATAGATCATCTTTATTTAAAAAATGTAACTTTCTATTCTAAGAAAAAAAGACAATATATTTTTTGATTGATGTGAATTTTATTTCTATGCCTAGTATTAACATTTCTCTAAATGAACATCTTCAAGCAGATGTCTTATATATATCTTGTTGAATACATCTTTAAGATGTTGTAATAAAGACGTCTTTAAGATGTTGTGATAAAGACATCTTAAAGACGTTGGGTTTTGTAACAATGGATGTCTTAAAGATGTCTTTAAGATAACATAAGGCGAAAATGGACATCCATAAGACGTCTTGAATATCTGAACTCCACATCTTTTAGATGTATTTGTGCTGTTTGGGCTTTGTGAATGGAAAAAACACTTTTTCCTAGAAAGTTAACGCAAAATAAACGTACCTACTTGATGTTTAATACAATTAATGAAACTAATGATTAAATTGGTTTAAAGTTTAAAACCCATTTTTTAACAAAATTTGAAACAAATCTTGTAGGATACACGTTAGGAAATGCGATTTTGTATAACTCCTGTAATTTTGAATATGCGACTTTCATAATAACCGTAATTATTGTTCGACCAATAGAAATCAGTTTTCGTGACCTTTGACCTTGTATTACTTTCGAACCCAACATGATATCGATGGCGACTTTTTGCACGTTACTTATAAATAGTATATTGTGTTACAAGTGCAGAAAAGTGCCAATTTCTCACGAGTGTGAAGATTTTGCGGCATGAGACGTAGTCGAATGCCGCAATCACACGAGTGAGAAATTGGTGTTTTTGCACGCGTTACACACTATACTTTATCTACGACAACAAAAAAAAGTAATAAACCACCAACAGCTAAGAAAGTTTTTTAATATAGAATTTATACTCGCATTCATATTTTTTACGTGAAATATTTGGCAATAAGAGATGTAATGTGAGCCGCTTCCACGATGTTTGGAGGTGTACGAGTGTACACCCCAATTTTCCTTCATTGGATTCACTCATGATACATCTAGAATTTTAAAAACGACAAAAGTAAACATTAAATTTGTAAAGACAATAGTAATAATACGTTTACAATTTGTATAATTTCAGTCAATCTACTATTTAGTACTTACAGCTAAATAATTATGTACTCGTTTTCAAAATAAATTTATATGTACAAAAATCACAATTCAATTGTCAAGGTTATTAACCTCTGCGCAAAATGTCAAATATTCTCGCATTATGTAGCAAAAAATAAATGTTTTCAATGTTTTTAGTGTAATTTAGCAATAATAATAAATAAAATTACATTAAAAATTATATAATAATGTAAAACATTAATTAATTTTACGTTTTAATTGAATAACAATCATTGTAACTTTATATAATGAGAAAAAAAACATCATTGAAAGGCGTCCGATAGCTCAATTAGGTTACGCTTTAGCTACTAACCCAGCGATCCGAGTTCAATTCCCCGGGTCTGACCTTAGTTTTTTTTCTAGATGGATTTCCATGGAGGATACAGCGAAATGTAAAAATGTAGAGAATAACGTGAAATTTAAACCTCGAGTTCTTTGACACTTATTCTATTCGGTAACTTTTTTTTATAATCTTCTTGTGTTGCATTACCGAGAAAAATGGAAAATAAAATCCAGAATTTAACATGGGCTCTTATGGAGACCATCTAACCTTTAGCAGTTTTAACGAAAAATTATGATGAAGAAATGTAGGGAATCTGATAAAAACTAAAATGACATACTCTCATATTCGAAGAACAATGCTGCCCAATATTTTTAAAATCTTGTGTCTAGTTAATGCACAATAATAATTTAAAGTAAACAAAACAAGAATTTTTCACGACATATGCGGAAAGACAGCAGAGATGTGACAACACCTCATAGCGCGCGAATTCAGATAACAGAACAGAAAGATGACATATAATGACTATTATAATAATCTATATTTTATTGTATTAACTAATAATCATATATTTTATTAATCAAATTATGTTGAACAATTCAGTCTTCTGCGTTAATAATATCAGAATACAAATGTTAATTCTACGGAAATATTGCAAAATGTGAAATTACCTTTTGCAATGTGATGAATACAATTTATCATCACAATCAGAATATCCACGAAATCAGTAATACAAACACACTAATTTTAAAAATATATGTATTAAACCTCAACAACTTTTTATATATTTCTTGTATCTGCTTAGCAGATTGTAATCTTTAGACTATACAAAAGTTAAAAATAGAATATTCCCATCTGTAATTGCATACAAAATTACAAAACATTCAACATGTTTCCACTTATATTTTGGGATTGACATTTGGAGGTTAGGATGTCAACTCAATCGAAAGCTGAAACCTAACGCTGCTACCAACAAAATCGATTGATTTCTTTGAGGTGTTGCCACGATTCTTAACCTATTTACATTTATATTTACACTTTCAACAATTAAACAAATGCACTCCAATCGACTTAAATTATTTTAATAGATACAAATAATTAATAAATGCATTATAGGCATTCATAATAAAATGATTTTGTTCAGTTTTAAGAATGTTAATTTATTTTTTTATCGATTGGTATTTCTTGTTAGAGCCTATGTAAAAGCATAGGAGATATCCCCTTGCCCTTCACCCCGCAAAGATCCGCTGTAACCTCCTTAATGTAAAATATTAATTAAACAAAATAAATTAACCTTTATCTAAAATTTATAACATTTTATATTTCAAATAATTAATAATATTATAAATATTGCAAGTGGTGACATCTATAGCGTTTCAATAGAACTACTGATCGTGAGAAATCATTCCTCACGGTCTTTACCGTTGAGTTTGGAGATTGTTTGCAATTGGTCGTTTTCACGGTTACTAGATTGTGCGTAATGTGTAACTTTCTATGGTGGTCGTAGATAAACCTCTATAAAGGTGTGTGCGAAAATTTACATTGGTGCAAATCTCTCAGAAGTAAAATGCTAATGTTACTGGGCTAATTAGAAATTCCATTCCTGCGCATTATGTAGATTCTTTTAGTGCATCATCAATTTCTTCTATAATATTTTTCTCTACTTAGAGCCAAAGGGGGTCCACAAACGAGACTGTCTAGGCCGCTCGAGGGCACCAAGAAAATTAAACAAGAATTTGGTGAATAAGTTTGTTTTCACATTGTTCTTGACAATGCACTGTTAGTATGTGATACAATGCCAAAAGTTTTTGGATTAGGAAAAGGTAAACTCACACTTTCAACAATAAGCAGCCGTTTTCAAACTAGGACAATCAAAGAAATTAGGAGGTGTAGTATTGGGACAAGCAATTGTTGGTGGTCACTGGTTTATTTAACAAAAGTGACAATAACAAAATATTTTATCGTGCACATGTTTTATATATGCTTTTCTTTTGTTATGATTTCTCTATGAAATGTCAACTTTACAAGTTGTGTTACTTAAATGCTGTCCACTACAATAAATGCATTACGAGTTTCTTTCTCTATAATTATCTGTTTTATTTATAAACCTAAATTAATATAAATCGATACTAAATCCACTTGGTACACGTCAGTGGCGACGAGGATTTTGGATTGAATCACAGTGAAAAATAAATAATATTATAAATAGTAAATTTAAACAATTGTTAAATAGGGTGCATCAATATGTCGATCGGTAAAATAAATGAGTTCGATATTGCGACAAAAAATTGGTCTACGTACTCGGCGCGTTTAGAACAATATTTCAAAGCAAATAAAATTGAAGACGGGAATAAAGTGCCGATTCTATTAACGGTGGTGGGCGATGAAACATATGAATTAATGGTGAATTTGTGCTCCCCCAAAGCTCCAGAATCGGAAACGTATGCTAATCTAATTAAAAAGGTGAAAGACCATCTTCAACCGACACCTTTTATCGCCGAACGATATAAATTTCGATTGAGGAAACAGGATGTACATGAAAATGTTTCTCAATATGTGACAGCATTAAAGGGTTTAGCGAAAACCTGTAAATTTGAAAATAACCTCGAAGAAAACTTACGAGATCAGTTAGTTTTCGGACTAAAAAGTGATGTGATAAAACAGCGGCTATTTTCAGAGGAACAATTAACTTATGAAAAAGCTGTCAATCTAGCGATAAATATGGAGACAGCTGAAAAAGAAGTCCACCGAATGGAAAATCCGGGTGCAGTAATCCTTTGGCAGAAACAGAAAAAGGACGTCAAATCAACAAGCCAGCGGAATCAGCGTCACGGGGTACAACGAGACGGCTACAGCGGCGCGAGCAACGCATCGACGTCACGCCAACTGGAACATCGACCATCAGCGGTTCCCAAACAAGCGTGCAAATGTTGTGGTTTGGTAAACCACGCTACCAATAGTTGCTTCTTTAAAAATGCTACATGCCATAATTGCGGTAAGGTAGGGCACATTAGAAGTATTTGCAAGGTCAGTAAAAATTTTCATAAATCTAAAAATCATTATATTGCTGATAATTTGCACTCCGACTCCGATGAGAATTTGTTCAATTTAAATGATCGAACGAATCCTGTTCGTATCAAAATAAAGGTCGATAATGTATTTATAAATATGGAGATCGATACGGGATCGGGAATTTCGGCAATTTCTAAAGAAACTTATAATTCTCTATTTAAAAATAAGAGATTATTGATTGACAATCTTAATTTAAATTCTTATAATGGAAATATCATTAGTACAGACGGATATTTCGTAGTCTCGGTTAAATATAAAAATAAAATATATACTGATTTGAAGTTATATGTAATTTCTAATGGCGGACCTCCGATTTTAGGCAGATCTTGGTTGAAAATTTTGAAATTATCTGTGGATGAAATCTTAAATTTAAATCATTTGTCTGAATCCGAAATGAAATTTAATTTTGTTGCCAAATATCCAGAAGTATTTCAGAGTGGTTTAGGTACTTTTGTTGGTTATGAGGCTAAATTATATTTAAAGGATAATGTATTGCCTGTATTTTGCAGAGCGAGATCTTTACCTTTTTCTATGAAAGAAAAAGTGGGTAATGAAATAAACAGACTTGTAAATGAGGGTATCCTTAAGCCTGTCGAATATAGTGATTGGGCAACACCTGTAGTGCCTGTGGTAAAAAAAGATGGTTCTATTAGAATCTGCGGAGATTTCCGCATAACTGTGAACCCAAATTTAAAAGTAAATAAATTTCCAGTCCCTAAAATTGAACATGTCTTGAGCAATTTAGCAGGATGTAAATATTTTAGTAAAATAGATTTAAATCAGGCCTATGCACAAATTTAATTAGATGATGCCTCATCTAATATTGTTACAATAAATACACATTTAGGGTTATTTCGATTTACGCGTATGCCTTATGGTATCGCGTCTGCACCAGGCATCTTTCAAAAATTAATTGAACAAATATTTGTAGGGATGTCTGATGTGGTAGTCTTTTTAGACGATATATTAGTTGTTGGCAAAACCCTGGAAGATCATGTAAATAATTTAAAAAAGGTTTTTGATAAATTACGCGAATGTGGATTTAGGGTACAAAGTCATAAATGTTCATTTTTACAAAAACAAATAAGTTATTTAGGATACACTATTGATGAAAATGGCTTGCACACCTCATCAGCTAAAGTAGAAGCAATTGTAAATGCAAGAACGCCAACGAATATCACAGAATTGAGATCCATTTTAGGACTTATAAATTATTATGCTAAATTTTTGCCAAATTTGAGTACTAAACTGGCACCATTGCATCATTTATTAGCTAAAGATTTAAATGGAATTGGAATAGTGAATGTCAAGATGCATTTAATTTAATTAAACAAGAATTAACTTCACCTAAAGTATTAGCACACTATGACGCCACTCTTCCAATCTCTTTGGTTTGCGATGCGAGTTCTGTAGGAATTGGGGTTGTGCTTATGCACGACTATCCTGATGGTACTTCACGCCCGATTGCCTATGCATCACGTTCATTGTCAAGCAGTGAAAAACAGTATTCACAAATCGATCGTGAAGCACTTTCTTTAATCTATGGAGTTAAAAAATTTCATGAATATCTTTATGGAAAAAAGTTTATGCTTGTAACAGATCATAAGCCATTAATTTCGATTTTTGGAAGCAAAAAGGGCATTCCAGAATATTCAGCGAGTAGACTACAAAGGTGGTCAATTATTTTAGCGGCTTATCAATATGAAATTAAATATGTTCCTTCAAATAAAAATTATGCTGATGCCTTATCACGTTTACCTTTTGAAAATTGTAGGGAGAAACAACCCGACTTTGGACACCTATTATTTCTGAATGATACAAATTTTGATTTAGATTTTAAATTGATTGCACAAGAAACGCGTAAAGATATTGTACTGAATAAAGTTTACGGTTATTGTAGACATGATTGGGATTTATACAAAAATAATGATGACGCGGTTAAACCATATTATATACGCCGTAATCAATTACATTTGGAACATGACTGTATACTATGGGGTTACCGTATAGTAGTGCCTTCAAAATATCAACAAATTATTTTGAATGAACTACACGCGACTCATTTAGGAGCTACAAAAATGAAATCAATAGCTCGTTCCTATTTTTGGTGGCCTTTGATGGATGCTGATATTGAGAATTTATGCAGAAATTGCATAATTTTAGACCAAGTCCAACTAAGGCACCCATTATATCGTGGCCGGTGGTCGACAAACCGTGGGTTAGATTAAGTATTGATTTCTTAGGTAGTCTATACGGAAATAAATATCTTATTATTTCGGATTCGTATAGCAAATGGCTTGAAGTTTTTAAATTACATAAAACTACAGCCAATGATGTTATTAAATGTTTTAGGTCATTATTTTCCCGTTTTGGTTTGCCGGAAATAATTATTTCTGATAGCGGACCACCGTTTTCATCAAGCGAATTTGAAAACTTTTTAGCGAAAAATGCAATTATTCACAAGTTTAGTCCGCCCTATCATCCCGCGAGTAAAGGTTTGGCGGAAATTAATGTAAAAACAGTTAAAAACGCCCTTAAAAAGGCTTTTCATGAACGAAAAGATCTTGACGTTGCACTTCAGAGATTTTTGTTTGATTATAGAGTAGCAGATCATAGTACTACAGGCCAGTCACCAGCTAAATTATTGTTTGGTAGAGAACTGCGTACTAGGTTTGATAAATTACGACCATCAACAAAACGTATTTTAGAATCGAAATCTAGTACCAGTGAACCTCAAACAGCAAAATTGCCTAATTTCACTCCAGGTGAAAAAGTTTTATTACGAAACTTTTCTGATCCCTTGCATCCAACATGGCAGGAAGGCAAGATTAAAGAAAAGTTAGGCAATGTGGTTTATGACGTAATTTTGGGTAATAATAAAGTAGTACGGCGACATTCAAATCATGTTCGTCCATTAATAGATAAAAGACTCTCTGCACCTTTTACTGTTAATAAATATAACGAACATGAAACCACGAATAATACTTCTCAAGAACCGACAAGAAATTCAATTTTAGAATCGCCTAATATCGGAAATGTAGATATTAATTCCGATCCAGATGAGAGTTTGGAGACTGTAGCTAATGATAGTTCTAGTCAAGAGATCTTTGAATCTGAGGCTATTTCGGAAGGTCAAATTCAGAAAAATAATATATCTTCTCCCAGATCTCCATATTTATTTAGAAAAAGAAAATAATATATTTTTTTTTAATTGGTTAAATTTAAGGGGAAGGGTGTAGTATTGGGACAAGCAATTGTTGGTGGTCACTGGTTTATTTAACAAAAGTGACAATAACAAAATATTTTATCGTGCACATGTTTTATATATGCTTTTCTTTTGTTATGATTTCTCTATGAAATGTCAACTTTACAAGTTGTGTTACTTAAATGCTGTCCACTACAATAAATGCATTACGAGTTTCTTTCTCTATAATTATCTGTTTTATTTATAAACCTAAATTAATATAAATCGACACTAAATCCACTTGGTACACGTCAGGAGGAAATCAGAGAAGAATTCTAGAAAACGTGGAGCTGTAGTTTCTCTGGACGGTGAATACGAGTAATAGCATAATAATATACTAAATGAGATTCGGCTTCGAAAAGTTCAAGAGTAATCTGAAGTACTGCTCCCACAAAATACGCATGCACATTTCGCAACTCTTGTGTAACCAGGTTCAACAGTAAATGGGTACTCAAATGAATTTACTTAGTTGGGATTACTGTGTTCATCCGACGTTGGTAGTCCCAAAAATGACAAACACATTTTAGAGGACTCTAAAAATTCAAATAAGATCGGCCCGTTGATAAAAGAATTACAGGTGTACAGTTTACGGTAGTATTCAAGGAGATAGTGGGGGATTGTAAATAAAATGTATGTCGCATTTTTACTCTAATATTATTATGTATAGTTTTGGTTATCGATAAAATGCTAGGGGCTGGGTTTTTGATTAACAATTCAGAGAATCATTAGAAAACTATCATGTCAAAAAACTTTTATATAACATGTCACATAGGTTTATTTATTGTATATGCATTTATTTATAATAAAATATACTTACACTAATTCTTAATTTATCTATTAGAATTTAGAATCAATTTAAGATGCTACAATACGCGTAAGAACAAATGAAAGAAATAGCGAGTCTTACTTTTCATTCTTGTGTTCCCGGGTACCGGGGTACGGCGTTTAAAAAAAATGTTTTATTTCAGTATGGTATATCTATAGTGAACACTCAAAAAAATAGTATTATTAATGTACTGATTTTGTTATTAGCTCTGATTATTAGATTATATTATTATTATGTGATAATATTATAAAATATGATTTATTTTAAAATTCTAAAAGTTCGCTTGAAGAAATGTGTGAAAGGCAATAAATACATGTCAGAAAGGTTGTAAAACGATTTCGAGGGTTTGTATTTGTTCTGACCTCTAAACAGTAGTTGTTGCTTTCAATTTTACCCGCCTTTTCTTGTTGAAGTATAAAGAACTATTTGAACCATGAAAATATTAATGGCAGTTGATTTTTGACTTTTTATTATATTAGGGACTGTTGTTTTATATTATAAGCATAAAATAATACTTAATTATGTTGCTATTATGTTTACTAAAAGTATAGTAAATTTCTGTTTCTTACTAAGATGTAATAAATAATTATTTTAGTTTTGTATGAAATTTCATGTCATTTACACGTTAAACAATTCATATACCTACCTTCCAATCTAAAATAAGTTTTATTGCAAGCAAACATTTTAAAAAATTGTGTTTGAATTAATTTGTACTTACTTTGTTATTTAATATTAAATAATAGAGAGAAAAAAGGACTAGTTTAAATAGTCTTACCATAGTTTAATTTATAATATACCGTTTATTACTTATGTACATTACTCATCTTTAGTTTTAAATTTAAATTACATTTTTTCCTTGTTTTGATTAAAGGAGAAATAAGTTAAACAAATTCTTGAATTGTAATCAAATTTTCCTCAGTGATTTAATTTTTACTCAAATAAAATAAAATATAAAATTCTTTTAAATAGGTGCATGAATCGATTTATTACGGATGTAATCTTGGTATCAATTGAAGCAATTGAGATCTATGATCCATTAGCATTTAATAATATATTTCCAAATACTAAGAAATTTAATTTATATCATATGAATATTCGTAGCATAAATAAAAATTTCGACGAATTAAAAATATATTTAAGTCATGAAATATAATATAAATACAAAGATTTAGCAAGAAAAGCTTTTGAAATATACAGGCATAAACGCACAGTACCTTTAATGAATGAACAAACTGAGCTTAGTAATTCTCCTTTATTAGAAGTGTTAGATATTTAGTTTTTGTATGTAGTGTATCTAGTTACCTATTTTCTGTATGTATTTATCCTTAGCAACGTGTTTGTTTATTAATCTTATCTACCTTTGATAATGACATAAAGTGTCGAAACAATATTGTCAGGTTAAGATATTAATAAAACTTGTGAAACTTTAACTAATCTTTGTATTTATATTATATTTCATGATTATGGAGTTCCACAAAGTAAGGCTGGAGACAGTAAACGATATTTAAGTCAATTACAAACAGAAGTAGATTGTTTAATCTTAACGGAAACGTGGAAAATACATAATCTAGAATTCTTTTGTCTGAAAGAATATGATATAATTTATAATGAAAGGGATTTTAATCAAGACGATAGGGTTGTAGTACCCATAAAAAATTTTATTAATTATAAATGTTCAGTCATACATTTAAAACATAACCGTATATTGCAAATCAAAATAACAAGTCAGAATAAACATATACTACACAGTAAAAAATGCAGTGGTGGTGAAAAACATATTTGGTGTGGTGAAATATCTGAGTGTGAATTTCTACACTCATGTGAATGAAATTAACAACCAAAATTAACACGCAGCAACAATTTTCTTATGAGTGTTATCTTAATTTAAAAAATGGGTAAAAATAATGTTTTTGGTGTACAAATCATTTGAATTTGGTAAAGATATTCTCGTTAGTGTAAGAGTCATCTTTCAGAAAATGTATTTCACTATTCTACCATGCTAACAGCAGTAAAGAGTGTTAATGAGATTGCCAACAAAACCGATTTAACCCTCGCGAGTGTCATCCACCGAACATTCACCTCCAACGCGAATAATCACGATTGGACGTGAGCACTTTTATTTACTGTTTGTGTTTGAATGTAGTTAGTTGTCTTTGAAAGTCACAATGATTTTTAAGATTCAACTAGCAAATAAAAGTAAATATGCTAAAATAGAAGAGGATGCATCTTTCTACGATATTGTGCAATTAGGTAAGATTTTAAAACTATAATTTCCAGTCCTGGTTGTGTCTAAACAGCTTTTTCTTATGTAAGAGTTTTAGCAGCCATGTTGATCCTTTGTAATTTCAATCATCATTATGCATAAATATAAATAATAATGTTTACGTGAATTATGGATAAATAATAAATAAAATTATTTTCAGATTTTTGGTTTACAAAGAACCATTTAAGTGTAAAACCGTTTCTGGTTCCTGCTATGTAGTACCTACATAAGTATATATGTGATGAAGTATATATGTCGGTATAGTAGGTCGGTACTTGGACGGCCGAACTCAGCTTAAAAAGATGTCGCACATGTGTTTATAAAACGTGTGATTATTAACATATGATTACTGACATTGTGATTAGTGACATTAAATGTCGTTTCTATAATTACAGGTAATGTAAATTAGAATGTGTAAATAATTTTAATAAAACTTTAATTACATAAACTCATAATTATAAATGATAAACACAAACAGTCAACTTTGAACATTTTTACATTGGGTAACAAAATTAAGAATTCGTGATTTTCAAATAATGAAGGAAAATCATCACAGTATGTATTTACATTGGATTATTTAGATTTAGAATGTATTTATATTTTGCATTTTGTTTTAAAATAAAACTAACATTTGTGTGCATTATTTTTTTACTTTTTTCTTTTTGTATACTCCAATAAATGATTGTAACCACTATAATTGGTTCCTTTTCCATTAAAAAAATGTTCCTTACCATTATAAGCAATAATTTTTACACTAAAAGAATGGGAAATTAACACTCAGTTCGTGCATGCTTTACACTCAACAAATGTTTTCTCACACAACAATATGGTTGTCATTTTTACACTCAGTGTCCATGACTTTAACCTTCATTGAAGGTTAAAGTTGTTATATATTTTACCACTTTTAAGACCAATGTTATTTACACTCATCAGTGTGAATAAATAGGAACCACTCTGGGTGTTATTTGAGTGTAAAAGTTAACACTCCATTTTTTACTGTGTAATTATAGTTATTTATAGATCACCCTCTACAAGAGTGGAATCATTTTTAATAGATTTAAATATTTATTTAAATTCTATTAGAAAAGAAAAGAATGATTATATAATATTAGTATTATTGGAGACATCAATATCGACATAATGTCCGAAAATAAATATATTGGCAGAATTTGGCTTTGTTTACATGATCAATAAATACACCAGAATACAAAAAATAGTAAAACATGTGTTGATCATATATTTTTGAAAACGAAAAAGAATCTTAATGACATTAAATCAGCTGTTATATTTAAAGCACTACTGATCATTTTTCGGTCTTATTACCTATTTCTATAAAAAACCTATATAGTAATAAAGTTTTATGTAATTCCAATACTTCTTTAAAATATGGGAAGACTGTAAATCATAAGCAGTTAAAAATACACATTAAAGACATAAATTGGGAACGCTATTTAAATATGATATGTTAAATATTAATGTGGATGAAATGGCTAATGAACATGCAGATTTGATAGCAAAAGCAGTAGATTCTTGTACAACTACTACAATAATTAATCATAAAGATTCTAAAAGAAAAGCTTGAATAACTGATGGGTTAAGGCTGTAAACAAAAGAGACAAAATGTATCAAAATCTTCTAAAACATCCTTATAACGTTAATTTAGGAAATGAATTTAAGGTATATCGAAATACGCTGAACAATTTAATCAAAACAACAAAGAGAAATTATTTTGCCTCAAAAGTTCAACAAACTGATAGAAATGATAGCAAAGCTTTACGGAATACTGTCAACTAAATTACAAATTTGCAAAAAAGTAAAGATGTTCTATAAAAGAAATTAAATCGGAAAGCGGAGTATTAACATCAGATTTATCTGAAATAATTAATACTTTTATAATTATTTTATTAACGTTGGTAAAGAGTTAGCTAGTAAATTACTGTATCTTCCATGGCATCACCTAGATCTCCATTACCATCCTCCATTTATCTTTAAAAAGGGGATCGAGCTGCTACAATAAACTATAGGCCTATCTCGGTAATATCAAATTTTACAAAAAATTTTGAGAAGATACTGAATGAAAGAATAAATAGTTATTTAATGAATTTTAAAATTATATCACATAGACAGTTTGGATTTAAGGAAAATTGTAGCATACAAGATGCTATAGCATATCTAAGTTTCCTAATTAATAAATCACTAGAATTTAGCAAACCTTCATTATACAACTTGCAGTTGTTACAGTCTCTGTAAGATATAGGTTTTAGAGGGGTTGCACTCAACTTATTAAAAAGCTATTTGTCAAACAGAAAACAAATTGTTGAAATTTATTCTACAAAAAGTTCTGAAAGTGTAATTGAGTTTGAAGTACCACCGGGAACGGTAATAGGCCATCTGCTTTTTAGTATTTATATCAATGATTTACTTAAATTGAATAGTTCAGGTACCATAATCAGTTTTGCAGATGATACTGCTATTTTTTATCAGAGTACTACGTGGCCAACATTAAAAGCAGAGGCAGAACAAGACATGACAATTATAATTTTATTAATTATAAACATAAATAACCATACTATAATAAACTATTAATTGACCTTTAAACCAATATTGAGGAATCAGAAACAATAAGATATCTGGGTGTCATCATGGACAGGCATTTACGTTGAGATAAACACATTATTAACGCGGTTCATAATCTCAGAAGTATTTTATTCCGGTTTTGAGAATTGAAAGGTATATTGCAATTTTCAGATCTAAGAAGGGTTTATTTCGCACTAGTAGAAACTCGACTATCTTACGGAATTACTGGATTAATTAATTATTCCAGGATTGATTAATTTGGGTTATAATTACGTAAAACAATTTCAAATCATTCAAAAAAATTTGTACGTATTATTTTAAATAAAGAACCCACTTGCCCATGAGAATGTTTTTACCAAGAAGCTAAAATACTACATTCTCGTCAGATATATTTTTTAATAGTAGTCTTATATACATATCAAAATAAACAAAACTTGATTATAATTGATCATAACTATGAAACTAGAACAAAATTATTTACTTTTAAGACTCCATTATCAACTAAATCCGGAGGACAAAGAACTTATACTTATCTCACTCCTAGACTTTTATAATTACCTACCGCAAGAGATTAAATATACGTAATATTAGGAATAACGAAAAAAATTTTATTTGGAATTGGCGTAAGAGAAATAAAAAAATTATTTTGTTGAATGAGTGATTTTGGCTGCAACATATTCTATTTAATTTAATTGCATAGCAATACTTCAGATTGATACATGTATCTACTTATATTTAATATGCATTTCTTATACATGTAGTTAATAATACAGACGTGCAATATTATAATCTAAAAAAATACATTGTGTTCTTGTATTCTTGTGTATTGTTTTTAAAATGCTAAAGTAAGAAAGTTCTCTAAGTGATTTAAATTTTTAGGTAAGTTAATATTTCTTTCTTAATAATGTATCAATCAAAAAGTTTACACTTTTATTTTACAATGCATTTTTGAAAACGAAATGAATTAATTATTAAGAATCAAGACTTTCTCAGGGTTAACTTGAAATATAATAAGATAAGAAAGGAACTCTAACGATTACCCTACTTCCATAACAATATTACGAACACCAGATTTTTAAAGCGTCATAAATATGTCTAACGATTCTTTTCGCCTTAAATTCAATATCAGCAAAAAAGAATAAGACAACATACAGTACAACAGAGTAAGAAAGAGCCAGACGTTCCGTTTACAGCGACAACGTTGCAGGACGTCAAAATAGCGAATTCCACATTAGTGTATATCTCTGGGACGTCCTTTAGTCGGAAATACTTATATGGATATACAGTGGACGTTGTAAGACTGTATTATGTGCGGACGTCAAATGACGGTGTATATTAACTTCTTTGTTTTTGATTTTATTCAAAATCTAACTCGCACACGTAACACTACTATGTGAGATAGTGTATATACACGAACTAAATCTTCTCTACCGTTATTAGTTGTGGTGGACGTCCAATTACTTATATATATATATATATATATATATATATATATATATATATATATATATATATATGTGCTTTTGTATCGTGTTCGCCTCCGTATACTGAACAGACGACCACAACTCCGCCATTAATAATGATTGTATATTAATTATTCTAGTGTCACAGACTTTTTCTTGAACTAACACTCCTAAATCCACCAAGAGGGGTAATTTTATTTAATTTTTTAGATATACATGCTTCTGTATAGTGCGCGTTCGTGTCAGCCTCCGTACATAGAGCGCTCGTATTCACCTCCGTGTATATAATTTTGGCAAATCAAGCGTTCGAGTACGCCTCCATCAACGTTGTCAAGTTTTCCAGGTATAAAACTATGGTACTTATCACTATTCAGCAGATTCTGTTTATCAAGTCCGTGTTTATGTCTGCTATAAGTGCTGAGTTCGAGGACACCTGCTGAAAGTATGCCGTTAAACAAAACGGACCTTTAAATTTATACATATAAGATATTTCGAGATATAGTTCTGTTAGAAACGAATTTTCAGATTATAATAATGTAAATTTGTTTCGTTTATATTCTAATGGAAGAAAATCATATATGTTTAATATTTTATTAAATAATATAATGTCACGCCTACAATTTTTTTGTATTTTTAAATAATTAACAAAGGATGACATTCCTTACTGTATAAGGTATGTGCGATGTGGTAAGTAGCTAGAATCGTTTCAGAACTACATTTCTAACAACAAAGTGGTTGAAAACAATTAAAGTTTATTTCTTAAACCCATTTCTTTGCTTTTGCTTTCTCACAATATATGTACAAGTCCACAGAATGAGAACGAGTTTTTGTAAAAAATACCTTTTTTCATTTCTCGACGTTATATGACCTAAATAACACGACAGACATCTCTGGGGGAAAAAAAATCCTGTTGTTTTTGTCTTTGTCTGTACACCTGTTAAGTTTTGAAATTATTGCAAATATCAATGTCAAATTTGAACCAAAACTATTTGGTCTGAAAATACAAATCCAGCTCGTAAATAACCAAAATATAAACAGTGTAGCGTCAGGGTTTTTTAAGGCGTTTACAGCATTAAAAAGTCTGTTGCAATTTAATTTTAAAAACGAAAATCAAATTTAACCGAAAAATTACATCAACCATTACCATTACATCAATCATTATCGTTGAAATACATATATTAAAAATAAAAACAAACAAACATGGACGAAGTTCCAAAAGGTTTTAAATCTAGATAGATAAACACATTCTCGTTTCAAACACATAAAGTATACCAGGGTTCAATCTTTCAAAGAAATATTGATCATTTATTTGTTAATATTCCCTGAGTTATCTGTTTTGGGATGGTATTTTGAAATCTACGCCAAACAAAAAGTTACATATTGAAAGACTGTGTAAAGTTTTTGAAATTTTAGGAAAAAATAGGTATCGATAAAAGCATAATTCACGGGGAATCGAGAAAAAAGGCGATTCTGGAAGTGCCACTACCAAGTAATGTTACCTAACTCAAGTTGTTTTCCGCTATAATAAATCATTATCATCTATTTATTCCGAATGTACGAAATACTACATACATGAGCATTAGCTTATACCCATAAGTACTATTAAAATTTATTGGATGAAATTAAGCCTAATCTTTGAAACTTGGCAAACAGGGTGGATATTTGCTTAATCTTTAAAGATTAGACCATCTAAGTGACCCTCGCCAACTTCAATACACTTTTTACGTCTGGATATAAAATTATTCATTACCCAGTGGAGTGAACCTTCATTTATTGCAGCGACTTCTCTATTGTAAATTTTTCTGAAATTGAAATTCTGGAAACATTTATTATGTTATATTTGTATTGTATTAGAAAAAGATACGTACTAGAAAAGATGAGATTTTGAAAGACATACAACCTCTTTCCAAAAAAAGATGAGGTATTGGCGAATGCAGCTTCTGGAAAGCTTGATCAAACAATACAAATCCTAGGTCAAAGATTCAATATTGCAATAAAGTATGGTAGCATTTACTACAAAAAAGGTTTGTCATTAGCAACTTAAAGATTTATATTAAATTACAATCAAATACCTACTAAAAGGTTTGTAAAAATACTCTTATAAACTGGTACAACTTTTTGACAATTCCATAAATCAACCAATAGCTTGAATATTATAAAAATCTCAAACGAAAGTTGGCTGTAAAGATTAGAAGACCTCAACACAGGGATTTTTAAAAAGAAAATGTAACTAAAAACTCCGACAAACTCAACAAATTTGCCATTTGTAAGTCTAGGAGGGAGCAAAGACAAAACATCGTAAAGAAATTGAAAATTTAAACTATAAAAGATTTATAACACCATTAACCCACAGTAATAATAAAATATCTAGAATTCACAAGTGATACTTCAGGGTAGACTGTTTCAAGTTTGTTGTATTCTCATCAGCTGGAGCTAATCATCTGTGAAACCTAAGCACATCATCCTGGCTTATTTACAAACCAATGACTAACATTAGCACCAAATGGTACCCGATGCGACACCTATAAATAAAAAGCCAACCGCACCATGCAGTAAAATTACAGTCTCTTTTGGTTGTGAAAAAGACGATAACCGAAAGTTTCTAAGGTGTTCATTCTGTTGTATGAACATCTCATCAGTTTAAAAATTTCAACTTATCTAAACTCAATAGTAAAGAAATTAGTTATCTTTCAAATTTGTGCAGATTTCTTTCTCTCCACACACAATATGAAAAATTATTCTTGTACCCTGCTAAATGTATCGACAATAGAAATATATTTATAGTCATATCTTTAACGAATCTACGCTGAATGATGATGTCAAACGAATGCGTTTTCAAAACAGAATAGATTTTACATTGCATGCCCCCACGAATTGGCAAAATGATAGAATCAGATAAACAGTCGAGGTTTAAAAAGTAACGTCGCCTGACTACACTAGTACAGACAATGTTCCAGATTTTCTTTTAAAATGTGGTATATGCTTTGTTTCGACTGCATCCAGATAAATCTGGGTGAACGGTCAAGCAGTCGTTTGAGATGTCGGACTTCATTCCTAGTATCCGAGACTAGCCCGAAGACAGAGGGAGGGCAGTTGTTAGAGGTGTCGGGAAGCACTAGGATTCGAGACTAGCTTGAGGGCAGACCACACGGCGTTCACCCTTAGAACTGGTCGTTGTCTACCCCATCCCAGGCTTGTCTGGGTAACGGATGACGCGATCAGAATCAAATGTGTGGTAGAGTTATGCCGAGGTGTTGCGTTTACGTTTCACCGGAGTGTTTCTCGACGATGACCCTAAAACGTTGCAGGGGGAGCTCTGTTAACAAGGGGGTCCGGTGTGGGTGGATTGAATCTTACCTGACGTCAGGGTCTTTTAAGGAGCTAAGTATCCCGCTGTCTTCTACCCTTTGGGTGAACGGGAGACCACACGACGTTCACCCCTAGAACTGGCTGTCTTCTACCCTATCTCTATCAAGGGCAATGGACGAAGCTGTCAGATAAAGTGTGTGGTAGAGAAATTCGTGAGAATTCTCGACGGTTACTCATACCGATCAGGGGGAGCCCTGGTAGATGAGACCGGTGTGGGCGGATTCGAATCTCGCCTAAGGGAGGAGGTCATTTATGGTCACCAAGGAACCCGCTGCATGACCTAGGTCATGTAACCCCATTGATCCGGACTGCAGCTGGGTACGGTGATTGGGAGAAGCTCTGAAAGCCATTACACTTAAGGATAGTTGAAGCGAATATATAGCCTCTCACTATTAAGACAACTTCACCAATATCGGGTACGTACCGGGAGTCTATAACGTGTAGACTTAAAAGAAGCTCTGTCGAGGGCTCACCAAGCCTAAAATTGGTAGATCGGGGTGGCAAAACCGCTTAAAAACCAAGTCCTGTCACATTTGAGGTTGGATTCGATCGGGCAGTGGTCCCTCTTGATAACAGCGTCAAGTTGGGGAATAGTCCTATTGCTGGACGAGGTACTTCACCCCGCAAGAAAGAGGACTGGAGTGTGCTGGCGGCTGAGCAGCGTGTTAAGTCAACTGCTCGGTCACTATGCGCGACTTAGCTAGTAGAGGGTGGATAGGCAACCTCACTCCTACCAGTTAGTCAATCTGGTAGCAATTGCACGACTGCCGGTTATGCAACTTGCGCGCTGATTGGGCGTATCCCAATCACTTCCTTCTGGAAGGAACGTGGGGGTAAGTGCACACAGGTACCCCACGTAAAACAACCTTGACATTTCATGTCTGGCCTAGACGAATGGAGGAGATTCAAGTGAGGTTTATCTCGGTTAGGGAGTTCGCTCGCTAACCCATGAGAAACTGAAAATGAGAAATCGTCTAGAGACCTACACTTAAAGGATGCTGATGCGAAGATACATAGCCTCTCACGTTCAAGACAACTTCACCTTAACGGGCACACACCGGGGTGCTACTTTGATGGGCCCTATAAAGTAGCCTCGAAACGAAGCTCTATCGGGGGCATACCAGGCCTATAACTGGGAGATCGGGGTGGCAAACCCATTTAAAAACCAAGTCATGCCACACTTGAGGTTGGATTCGATCGGGCAGTGGCCCCAACTCTGGCTCGGTTGTACTGAACTGACTTAAGTTGGGGGAATAGTCCTATTGCTGGATTAGGTACTTAGCCCCGTATGAAAGGGGACGGGAAGATGCCGGCGCATGAACACGTATATGTTAATCGCTCCGGTACTAGCCTGGTTAGCTAATAGAGGGTGTATAGGCAACCTCGCTCTGACCAGCGAGTAACTGGGAGCAATTGCTGTGCGATTGCGCGCTGATTGAGCGTATCTCAATTGCTTCCTCCTTTGGAAGGAACGTGGGGGTATGTTGATATGGGAACCCCACGTAAAACACATGCAAATCGTGCACCCAGATAAATCTTATTTTAGTTTTTGGATGGCAATTCATCGCATCGTCTATACAAACTCAAATTATCTCAAAATTATTTTACTAGAACATTATCATAATTTTATTTCAGCCCAACATTGTATTAGAATTGCTATTAATTAAATGTGTATTGTAATTATGTAGACTTTTAAAATTATGCTTTAGCGTTAAATTTTAAATTGCATTGACGGTATAGGAAGCTCTAGATCTACAAAAAAGAGGTAATTTACGAATGTCTCAAAAGTTTTGGCACAATGTTTAGGACTTTGTAATTTATTTTTAACAGGTTGTTATCGGAAACGAAACAAGCTTGTTGTTACGTCATTTCAGTTTTGGGGTTTAAATTTGTCATTAAATTTTATAACTGTGATTTTATAAGATAGAAGTTTTATCTATAATCTTGTTGGACGGATGCCCAAACCTCAAACTATACTACTCTCTGCGAATTAATATATTACGAAGAACCTGTGGTAAACAGAATGATGAATAGAGCCAAAGGCAGGATCGTCATTTCAAGTCGTAAATGATTTCACCAATTCAATGTTTCAAGGTCAACAATTTGTCCAGATGTCCAGACATGGTCAAAAATACAGAAAAAGGAAAAATGTCTAAATAAGTACATCCAAATCCAGCTGCAACGGATACCTGTATGTTATTGTTCACTGAGCAGAAACTACTTTTCCGAAAATAGAGTCATTATTAAGAATGATGAGACATTTTTTACTCTTGGTAATTCCTGAATAAAAGGAAATTAAGGTTTCTTTGATAACATCTGATAACATCAATGAACTACCAGATAATGTAAACTATAAGGCAAAAGCTATTCCGGATAAAATGTTGGTGTGGTGTGCGATATCCGAAGCAGGGATTTCTGGGCCGATGTCGGACAAGAAAGAAGAGAAACGGTAGCTACCACATACCTGGCGATTAGCGTATACCCATAAGTTTTCTTAAAATTTATTGGATGGAATTAAGCCTATTCTTTGAAACTTAGCATTCAAGGTGGATATTTGCCTAATCTCTAAAGATTAGATCATTTAAGTGACCCTCACCAACATTCGTTACCCAGTGGAGTGAACCTTCATTAATTACAGCGACTTCTCTATAAATGCATGCTGTTAGTTCCTCAATGGTTCTAAGACGACTCTTTCGCTTTCAAATAGATTAGATTCTAATTAGATCGATCGATCGACCACACGTGCCACGGTAAATATTCAAAAGGTGAATTGATTTGGCCATTAAAATATTGCCTGAGGATCTTCATTGAATTTCCAGCTGTATGAGTTGTCACATTCTGCTGGAACAACAGGCCATTATTTAGTAGTCCCCGGCATCTTAATCCGGGAACAGCATAGGTTTTTAACATATGTGAGTAGAGTTGGAAGGTTACTGTAACGGAATGTCATTTTCGTGTTTGAAAAAGTATTGACCTATAATTCCAAACGATCCTACACTGTACCAAACAATGACTTTCGGGCTATGTAGGTTTTTTGTTAACGCTTGCCAATATTTTCACCTGCCCAATGACTCAAATTTTGTTGGTTGATTACACCACTCTGCATAAATTCTGTGACGCCCAAGTCGGATATTTCTATGACAATGACACGATTATTCAAGACAAAAAGGTGCTTTAGAAAATAATTAAATTCAACAGAATCTCTGACAGGTACCTACTGGATGACTGCATGTGAATATAAATCTCAAAGGTATACAAGATATCCATACATAAGGTTGTGGGGAAAAATCTGCAAAATTTGGTTGCAACTCTAATTTGCTTGCATTCATCTAGAATGCTATGATACTTTCTGGGTTTTTTATTTAAAGTGTAGTTTACTTAGCTAGTAGAATTAATTTCTAATGCATAAATAATCAAGAATTTAAACAAGAATTAACTCGAAGATAAAATTGACAAATTTTATACTTGGCATGGAATTTTGAAAAACTTTTCTGCTGTAAACATGCAGCTTCTGGAAAGCTTGCTCAAACAATACAAATCCTCGGTCAAAGATTCAGTATTGCAATAAAGCATGGTAGGATTTACAACAAGAAAGGTTTGTCATTAGCAACTCCAAAATATATACCAAATTACAATCAAATACCTACTAAAAGGTTTGTAAAAATACTCTTATAAACCGGTACAACTTTTTGACAATTCCAGAAATCAACCAATAGCATGAATACTGTAAACGAGAAATTGGCAGTAAAGATTAGGAGACCACAAGACAGGGATTGTTAAAAAGAAAAAGTAACTAAAAACTCCGGCAAACTCCAAATTTGCCATTTGTAAATCTAGTGAATCAGCAAAGACAAAACATCGTATAGGAATTGACAATTTAAAATATAAAAGATTTACTAAGACTATTTAAGTCTATTAACCCAGAAACATAATGAAATGTGTGGAATTCACAAGTGATACTCTAGGACAGACTGTTTTGAGTTTGTTGCACTCTCATCAGCTGGAGCTAATCACTTGTGAAACCCACACACAGCATCCTGGCTTATATACAAGCTAATGACTAATATTAGTACCAAATGCTAACCGATGCGACACCTATAAAATTACGGTCTCTATAGGTTGTCAAAGAGAAGATACCCGAAAGTTTCTAAGGTGCTGATTCTGTTGTATGAACATCTCGTCATCTGTTTAAAAATGCAGCTTATCTAAACTCAATAGTAAAGGAATTATTCATATTTCAAATTTGTGCAGATTCTTTCTCCCCACACACTTAGAATAGTATATTTCATTACGAGGCTTGAAACCAAGCTTTTCCCGGCGAGTTGGAAGCCAGCGAGCGCGGGAAAAGCGGTTTTTGCCGAGTAATGAACGATATTTTTCAGTATACCTCTCTGAAAACCACAATAAAATACTCAAAAAACAGAAAAATTTAAAGATAGAATCATAAATCGAAAGAGTGCTTTGAAAGTCGTAATGCTATTTATTAAGAGCACGGGAAAGCCTGCACGGGAAAAGTTTTCCGGTGCACTGCACGGGAAAGGTTGCCTTTCGCAACCAATAAACAAACATGAAATTTATATGTTTTCAGAGAGGTATACTGAAAAAAATATTCTTGTACCCTACTAGATGCAACGACGATAGAAATATATTTCTAGTCGTATCTGTAGCGAATGTACATGTTTGGTAAGGTTTGTCATTAGCAACTCCAAAATATATACCAAATTACAATCAAATACCTACTACAAGGTTTGTTACTCTTATAAACCGGTACAACTTTTTGACAATTCCATAAATCATCCAATAGCATGAGTATTGTAAACAAGAAATTCGCTGTACATATAAGGAGACTACAAGACAGGGAGAAAAAGTAGGGTAGAGTCTGGAACATTGGCCATGCAGGAACAGTGGCCACCTTCCCGCCATTTTCTTATTTATTAGGTGCTGCTCAAGATTAGGTGCTGTCATCTAGCACAGAATGTACCAATAGGACACTAAGTATATTAACAAAGTAATTCCATTTAAATCTCAAGATTTTTATTTTAAAACAAACTCAACCTGAAACTTTGTACTTGAAGTAAACTACAACACGCAAGTGAAATAATAATTGTTAGTGGCTAAATAAATAAACGTCGAAAGGAACTAGCGTTGGCCGCTTATACCTACTTCATGTAAATATTTATTGGTATAATAATATTTTGATTGTGTTGGATAGTTTTTGTTTTTCCCTACTTTTTAAAAAACATGAAGTTGATGTAAAAAACATTTTATTATTAAATGATTAAAAACATGTAGTTGATTAGTGGCCATGTTAAATGTAGGTACAGTGGCCACTTCTTTGTTATGTAGGTCCCTGTACTATTATTTAGTACAATATTTTATTTATTTCAGATATTATTTCCTAGATGTTCCTGATGATTTGTACATTATTTATATCAACCTGTAAATATAGGCGGAACTACTAGAACAGCAAATCTGTTTTTTTTTCATTAATTTATCTATGTATAATGTTTGTTAGCTTTTGCCTGGTTTTTTAAATTTAAGTTGCCTTTTTTTTAATGCAAACTATTTTTTACAAAATAAATCATTATTCTGTAGATGGCTGTGTACTTGTCTTTACTATTCCCATCTTCCACATAGTAGTGGCCACAGTACCATACTTTAATGGCCACTGTACCATCACTGTAGGTACAGTGGCCACTTTTATCTTAAATTCTTCCAACTCCAAAATCTTTGTTATAATTTTATTTTTTTCAGTTTTATAATGCAATGGTGTAGAAGTAAAAATAGTATTTGTTATCTAATGGTAACAGATTCTATAAAAAAGGGTTAATTTTGATTGTTGTTGATGTTATTAAAAAAGGTGGCCAATGTTCCAGACTCTCCCGGCTCCTGACTCTAACTAAAAACTCCGGAAAAACTCCAAAATTGCCATTTATAAATCTAGTGAATCAGCAAAGACAAAACATCGTATAGGAATTGACAATTTAAAATATAAAAGATTTACTAAGACTATTTAAGACGATTAACCCAGAGTAAAAATGAAATGTTTGGAATTCACAAGTGATACTCTAGGACAGACTGTTTTGAGTTTGTTGCATTCTCATCAGCTGGAGCTAATCACCTGTGAACCCCACACACAGATTCCTGGCTTATATACAAGCTAATGACTAACATTAGTACCAAATGCTAACCGATGCGACACCTATAAAATTACGGTCTTTGTAGGTTGCCAAAGAGAAGATAACCGAAAGTTTCTAAGGTGCTGATTCTGTTGTATGAACATCTAGTTATCTGTTTAAAAATCGCAGCTTATCTAAACTCAATAGTAAAAGAATTATTCATATTTCAAATTTGTGCAGATTTATTTCTCCCCAGACACTTAGAAAAAATATTCTTGTACCCTACTAGATGCAACGAAGATAGAAATACATTTATAGTCATATCTGTAGCGAATGTACATGTTCAATGATGTCAAACGAATGCGTTTTCAAAACGAAATAGATTTTATAGTGCATGCTCCCACAAGTTGCAAAATAGCATAATCGGACAAACAGTCGAGGTTTAAAAAGTAACATCTCCCTACTACGCTTGTACAAACACCGAGTCAGGTTTTCTTTAAAAATTGTGGTATATGCTTTGTTTCCTGAAATGAACTGGTTTCTTGTAAATCTACAAGACAAGATTCAACAATGAAACTTTCATTAGACATTTACAACTTTTTCCGGAATGTGAACGACTGCACCTAGATAAATATTATTATAGTTTTTGGATAGCAATACATCGCATCGTTCTCGACAAGCTTAAAGGTTCTCATAATTAATTTACTAAAACGTTGTCCTAATTTTATTTCAGCCAAACATTGGCCTTCAAATTCGCCAGACCTTAATTCTTTTGATTACTAAGTTAAAGCTTTACAGAGAAAAGTGAGCAGTATCCTGAAACCGTTTAAAAATAGGGAAGAATTGAAAGGGAGAGATTTAGATTTTCAAGAAACTATTCCGTGAGCTATTGTGCAGTGGAAAGCACGATTGAGAATGATCATAACTGAAAATAGGGAAAATAGTGTCATTTTATTGGTGAAACTAGTATATATAAACTCTAATACAATATATCGTATTAGAAGTGCTATTAATTAAATATGTATTGTAATTATGTAGACTTTTAAAATTATACTTTAACGAACGCGCAGCTATTTTGAGGTTGGTAACAACCGTCATTGAACTCCAAAGTATGAAGCGTTTTATCTAGGCCATCCGGTATATTTTTAAAAATTTTAAATTCTATTGATGGTATAGGAAGATATAGATCTACCAAAAAAGAAGTACTTAACGAATGTCTCAAGTTTTGACACAATCTTTAGGTCTTTGGAATTTATTATTAGCAAGTTATTATTGGAAACGAAACAAGCTTGTTGTTACGTCATTCTAATATCTTCTCAATTTTGGGATATAAATTTGTCATTATGTTTTATTAGATAGAAATTTTCAAGAGTTTCTTCAAACTTGTTGATCGGTTCCAAAACCTCAAATTGTACTATTCTTTGCGAATTAGTTTATTAAGTTTTTAAGTAGTAGTTTCAACAATTCTTGTATTATTCAAACAATTATTTAAAAAAGTTAATAAAACTATACGTTGTTTTCTTGTAAATTGCAAAATCGCCAAAAAGTTTTATTTTGTTTTTTGATAATTTTAATATTTGTCAAAAATACCTACACCATTCAATATTATTAGAAAATATGCTCTGCAATTGTTGCCTTCCTACTCCTTTAAAGCATTTTTAATGATTTTAAAATAATCAGTAACGGGGGTGTATCAAAAAATGTTAAAAAAGGAATTTTTCATGTCGGGATATTTCTTCAAGCCCGGTTTGTGAACGTAAAATGTCATTAGGAATATTTTTTCTTAATAAGATTTTTCTATATTTTAACAAATAAGGTAATCTCGATTTAAACACCTATTGTCACTTGTAAACTTTGACATGGCGTATTTCAAGTATTTTTGGAAGCAGAAGTGATTGAACAACAAAGTTTTTTCCTTTAAACAAAGAATATTAAAATGTTTTCCCATATGGATCGAACTTTATGGCACACACTGTATAGTTGACCACCTGCAAAATCTGCCGTTTCTCTTCATAATAATCAATTTTCTTAATTTGTAAGAGAATCCTTTAAAATAAGATATTTTGTTAATTTTGTTTGCTGTAAAAATTTGTGTATCCTATTATTGTTTATAAAAATATCATATTTGATAAAAACATTTGCTTCGTATTGTATATTTCTTTATACAGAGATTTGCCGAAAAACATTGATTTTAATGTTTGAGTATCTTAAAAACGAATGTTTTCCTGAATCGTTGTGTAGAAACGTTACTGTTCATAACTCTCAATAAATCAATAATTTTATAAAATCACTAAGCATTAGCTGTTGTTAAATTGGGTCCACTTCACGAATTTTGTCCCAAATCTAAGATTTATGCATTAAAAATAAATTCTTATTACTGTAATAAGTCCTAATTTCGTAATAATTTGCAAGAATTTTAAATAAGAGTACAGTATTAATATAATATAATCATTCTTTCCATTTAAAAAGATGTAATTATATTTACTAAGAAATACAGACAGAAACGTGATACCTTAGATAAGGAAATGACGCGTTTTTAAACGGGCTTCAGCAAAACAAATCACGAATATAAACTAAAAATATGCTAGGCAGTGTTGCCGCGAATTCGGAGGCAAAAACATCCTTTGAATGCTTTTATACAAGCGGAGGTAAACACAACCGCGTGGCGTATACATGTATATCTCGCAGCGACTCTGCGGCAATCGCTGGAACTAAAATGTATATAAGTATACGTAAATAGGTCCCGTTTGACTCCGGCTGAAAATAGGTGGAAAATGATCCTGGAGGTGTCCTGATGCCGAATAACATGGTTAGCGCGTTCGACTCCGATACCGACGAGTTGCCTCCGGATTTTGAGTCCGACTCGTACGCTGTATATAGCGTTCGGAGGTGTATAAGTACTAAAAGCATATATATATATATATATATATATATATATATATATATATATATATATATATATATATATATATATATATATATATATATATATATATGTATATATTAAATAATATTTAGAATGCAAATTCATATAGAAAAATTTATCATCGACTCTGCTGGGACTCGAACCCAGGACCCTCCACTGTCTAGGTGGTATCTCTACCAACTGAGCTACAGAGTACGACTACCAGCATAGCGAGAAATTATTTAATGTAAAGAATATTATTTAATGTAAAATCATTATTCAACTTAACAAAAATTAATTTCAACTAAAATTTATATATGTATATATATATTGCTGTGGATTTTAGTGTCAAAATTTTGGAAATTTTGGAAAATTTTGGAAAATTCTAAAATCTTCGTTGAAAACTAACACTTTTGAAATATTTTTATCAACTTTTCCTGTTAAAAATAAATTTAAGTTATTTAATGGAGTGTCATTGATTTTGAAATCAATGTGTATACTTTTTAATAAGGTTAAATAATACATGTTTCTATTTATTATCAAACAGCTTACTCACCGATTACTTAAGTGTACGTAACATCCAGTTGTGCGCAAGTTATTGTTGTGATGTAATTCAATTATGTATAATTTCAAATGAGTATATCGACGGGTTATGTGATACTTTAAGGTTTTGTTTTTGTATATAGTTCGTTATTATTGCGTAAAAGTATTGTATAATAACCTGTAATAGATGTGTCATTTTTATAAAGAATATTAATCTGCTATTATGTATTATATGAGTGTACAGTTTGTATTAGTTCGTAAGTCAAATTGTGTAATATAATTATGTAAATAAGAAATAGTATATAAGCTTAGAAAATTATAATTTTATGGCAGTCAGTAAAATAAAGCGACGTAGTAAAGTCGTGTTTAATACAATAGTAAATATGTAGGGACTTACTGATAGAAAGCGACGGAGTAAAGAAGTGTAAGAAATATAGTATTAATGTAATTAGACACTTACTGTTAAACGACGAAAGAGTAAAGACAGTTCCTGAGATAAAGCGAAAGAGTAAGGTCATGTAAATAACATAGTACAAATGTAAATAGATAGTTAAGTTGGTTGGTGAATGGAATACAGCGAAAGTATTAAAAAGGTTATAAATTGTAAAAGTGTATACGTTTATAAAGAACCTTTTAAAGTTAATTTACTTGCTAAGTAAGCAAGATAATAAATCTTCGATTAAAACCATCAATCGGTGTTTTATTTAATTAAACACAAAAAGAAAATACAAGTTCTTCGAAAAAGGGATATAGTACCCGTTATTAAAATAAAACAAAAGTGAGTTACCAAAACCAAGAGTGTGGATGGTGTTATGTGGGAAAGCCATGCAAAAGGAAGGAAGTCAACCGGAATTGGAAATCGGCACTGAGACAACATAAGTGACTTGCTCTGCCAATTGGTTTTGGAAAGAGGACATCTATAGAAAAAGGAAGAAGCATCGCTTTATAAAAAGGTAGGAAGTTATTTCCTTTGGTATCTGATGAAGAAAAGACTATCGTTTGTGAGGTGTAATTAAGGGAATTGAACAATTTAGCCATTAAACTTAATTAAGATTTCAATTTTAAAAAGTGATTTCAATTTCAATTTGTATATTTTTAAAACCTACAGGAATCCACATTCACCCTGAGATGAGTCTTTATTAAATTTAATTCTCTTAGTTTAAGTTACTTAACTGGCGCCCAACTTATTATTACGTAAACTTGATTTAGTCAGAATTCACGTAACATTGTTATGTAACTAGTGCATTATTTAAAACTATTAAAAAGTATTTTTTGAATCATATAAGAATTTATAAAAGAGGGAAGTTGTGAGGCATTTCCAAAGTACACAGTTTTTTTTTAAATTAATTTATTTATAAATCAATTTTCTACGATCTAACAGTAATTATTCGTTATTTGTAAGCATGTAATAAGTGAATATAAAAACAATATTTTATTTTTAATTAGCCGAATTCAACGCTTATATTTTTTATTTGCTAGCCGAGGTGGGGCAAAAGAAAATCAAATATTTCTTTTTATGCCAATTCACCGCAATATATATATATATATATATATATATATATATATATATATATATATATATATATATATATATATATATATATATATATATATATATATATATATATATATATATATATAAATGAAACTTTTAAGAATACTGTACAGTGTACAGCATTATTTTTAAAATTCAAAAACATTCTCTGTAGCTAAAACTGTTTAAGAAGTTACTTTCAAACTAAGTGTTTTTGCATGAAAATACGTACAAACAAATTAGTCACGTTGTTTTTTCCAACATTCTTTAAAACTGCTTTCAACCATAAATAAACAAACGTTCTTACGGATGACTGAACATTTCAAAGGAATTTAGATTTTCTAGAAAATTTGTTAAGAGATCATCATCTTAAAAGCGGCATAAATTATTGTTAAATGACAATTACTCACCCTTGTGTTAATCCGTATAAGTTAGATGTGTAGAAAATTTGAATATGGAAATAATTTGAAAGAGACACAACCTTATAACGTACTATATATGTTTAATTGTATTATTTCAGAGCTCTGAATCATACAGATTTGATGTACGCTTCATTAACTTTTTAACAGAGAAACATATTTATTATTGTTTACTTAAGATTAAGACGAGTTCTTTCTATAATAACTAACAGCTTTCAACCGGAGAAATAAATCAGATAAATATTTTACTTTTTATTGAAACGATAACTTTGTATACTAATATATGAAAATAATATAATGTATATAGCCTGATAAATAAAATTGAAATTATTTTTATTATGGTATCAGGGGTCGCAATATATTTACGAGGGACCTACTGATAAGCGTTATATTATACCAGGTACGTGTGATACTCTGCTACTGATTGCATACCTGATGAACGCAGTTGTACAAAGTAATATAGGATATACGTTACAGAGAAGTTTATTTTGAAATTTGTTATAGACTGACTGCAGTTTCTATCTGCGTGAAATCCACATAGTTTTTTAATCCAACAGGTTACTGTATCAAGGAAGTCGAAGACGCGAAATTATCAACGTTTGATAATTCTGTATCCTGTAAATTTATTTGAAATATATCAAGCAGGTATGTTTTATCTTCAGTTGCTTATATTTTAAAACTGCCTGATATGTAAATGTTTTACGATTGCTTACGGTAAGAAATGGAATTTTTAAACGAATTGAACCAATCAGCCGGAACAGCAAAACCCGTCAAGAAAGTGCATGAATACAACGTGAAGGAAGTAGCAGAGATATCAGAGGTCAAAATTATCACCTGCAGGGACGGACGCAGAGCGGTGTTCACTGTCGCTGAAAAACATATAACATATCTACCCAAAAGATTCGCCGACAAACTTACTGAAGATAAAGTGGTCGATCTCAGCCAGAAGATAGCGAATAAAACTGTCTCTAGGATTGGTTTACCTAGCAAAAGTAAAGACAGAAAGATATCAACCGTATGCTGACTGTATGTTTATCGAAACGAATAAGGTATGAACTGTAACAGGTAGTCTATTAATGAATATTGCCTAATACTTTTTTTTCTTGATTCTTTTTCTAGCCTATGGATCCGCAGTTAGAAATACGGGCCTGCTAAATGCCTGCAATTCACCTACCCTATCAATATGTCGTACAATGCATACATTTAATATTATTATTAAAATTTTATAAATAAAAACGATACAAAGGAATCATAAGTGAAACTCGTAGGTTCTCATCTGATACCGTTTTGTTCAATCACGAGTATATTCAGATAAAATTTAAAGAATCTTTAAATTTCTTATCTTACATAAAAGATAGGGTAGGTGTAAACAATATTAGTAATATTTATTTTATTATTGAGTAGTTTAGTTTTATTCCTTTAATTTTTATATAAATAAGATTTAGTTTTAATTTTCTTATATTCGTTTATTTTATGTAATAAGATTTAAAATTTATGCGTGTATGTTTTTATATAAAATATAATATTATTTTAAATGCATTCTGTTTTATTTTAAAAAGAAAATAGATTAGCAAAGCAACCGAGGCGTGTCTGAAAGAAAAGTGACAATTGAAATTCTTAACCAATAGAATGGGAGCCTTTCTAATATATTAAAGGAATGAAAAACTATAATATGAGAGAAATGTTATGTATCTCAATACATACCTAAAACGTATTCTTCGTATATTCGGTAGGAGCTACCCATTTTTCTAGACAATCGAATTTTGAACAGATTGATAACATGTTTTCTCATTTAATCATAATTAGGGTCAAGTTGAATAGCAAAATAAAGTACATAAAAGTTAACAGGTTAAAATAGAAATTCATTTTGCTACTTTCATATGTGCTAAGTAAAATAATAAACAAATATTTCGAAAATTTTATCCATTCTTGAGAGAAGGGGGTATAATATTTAAAACACACTGTAGAAAACATATCAGCAGAGAAAGGGAATACATAAATACAGTATGTTTTGTATGGTGAGGTGTCATCAGTTTAAAAGAAATGAGTTTAATGTTGCACGTATTACATCAATTGTATCTGTACATAACAAAGGTATACATCCCTCTTATTAGATTGTCACGAACGTATGTAGTATACTTCTAAATTCATGAATACCCTATACAAGTATTCTAACTAGACAATAAAGGTTTACTGAGATTATATACCTTATAATATAGCAATAGAATTTTTCTAAATTTTATTCTTTAAGTTTTATTTAAATAAATTTTAGAATTCAAAAGCATTTTCCTATTATTATTAATGTACATAGACCGTAGCTACATCGAAGTCGCATGAGTTATTACAGGCTCTTTAACAAGCGTATGCTACAATTCTCTAATTTTCTAGTTTGTAGACATAATGTAGTTTTGAATAGTTTTTAGCCTTTTTCGTTATATCTGCTACCTTGTAAACTGTTTCTACATATGTGTTCTTATTGTTTATGCATCATATAGACATTCGTCGCCATATTTAAACGTTATTTTACAATATATCATATTGTAAAAATTGTATAAATATTTTACTTTTTATTAAAACGATAACTTTGCATACTAATATATGAAAATAATACAATGTATATCGCCTGATAAATAAAATTTAAATTATTCTTATTCTTTTACAATGAAATGTGTTTTAAAAAAACACGATGAAACGTTATGTATATTAATGCAGGAGTTCTGTTAACGCATTCGTTATTTAAAGATTCACTTATAAGTACACCATCTATTTAGCTGATTCAATAAAAATCTCGTTATTTTTAAAATTCCTAACAAGGGTTCAGGGTTCTTTATCTGTTTTAGAATATTCAAAGACAATATATGTATAAATTATCGTGAGACTCCTGCTCTATATAAAACGCCATATATAAAATTAGAGATAAAAATTTATCCTGTGTATTGGTGAAAACTCAAATATTCACGGAAATATAACAATCGGTACATATGACGATACTAATCAGTCTGACGCGGAATATATATTTTATATTATACAAACGGAGAGAAAAGAATAGGTACAATCGGTTTATGTTCATACCAGACTCACCATGATTATTATAAACATCTTAACAGAATAAAAAGGGCGATTTGAATATAACTTATAGGATTTAATCAAACTAGAAAAATATCGATATATATATATATATATATATATATATATATATATATATATATATATATATATATATATAAAGGCCTACCATGCGTCCGGACCAAAAGCGTAGCGCCCAGCGTCCTGCGTATATAAAGTGTATATAAATGATGGTATCTGTCAGCGTCAGTGTCAGCGTTAGCAAACTATAGGTTTATTCAGCGTCCATTTTATTTTTCTAAAGTTTAGCAGCTTGCTTGCCTGTCTGCGGTGTCATGTTACTCGCTGTATTTCTGAGAAGATTACGTCATTTAAACTGACAAAAACATTTCTATTTGATTAATGCTACTTAATAAATTCTTTTAGTTCCGTTTCTTTATGTGTATGCATTTTATTTAAAAGGCTTTCATATTTAAAATGCTCTATGCATAAAAACATCATAAAACTCGAAATATAATTGGATTTGTATGAAATTTTCTACAAAGCGGTTTTCAAGGTCGCTAATTTCAAATTTGATGTCAACGTTTGCAAATTTTAAAGGACGGATGAAATATGGCGTCCATAATAATTAAAATCTAAAATACTAAAGTATTTTAAAACATTTTGTTTTCGTTTATATTTAAAGTTTTCCATCGACGATTTCCAACAATTATTGCTGTAGAAATGGGTTTACATATATAAGCTATCGTCTTTAGTAATTAGTAATAAAGCGTAAAAAGTAAGATCGCCGATTATCAAAGATCAAAAAACCGTTTTACTTAATTTATGTTATGTAACAAGAAATATTATTGACTGCGAATCTTTTAAAATGACATTTTTGTTTTCGTTATTAGTGCTTACTTCATTTTTTAGGTGCACGAGGTTGGATATAGACAAGGGTTTTTACAAGGAATTCAAAGATTTATTGATTCCAGTTAAACATAAATTAACAATTATTATCTTTCACTATATTTAATCGATTACTGATGCTGATTTAGGAAAAGAAAATTGATATATAATAAATCTAAAACAATCCGGGTCCAGATGTTTTGTTAAAAGTTGTTCGTTAAACCGAATAGTGACTTTACATTTTTACGTTAAGTAACTATTTATTATATTGTTAGGAATATAAAATTAGAAACGTTAAAGATAACGAATTTACAAAAAAAATTTATATTATAATAGATTTTAACTACAGCACAAACAAAAATAAAAAATTTCAACGTTATAAGAAATAAAAATTTCGATTTTATTATAAAATGTCCAACGTTATCTGAAACAGTTTTTATCCAATTCAGTAAAGTGATATTTTATTGTTTGCAATTATTTATTTTAAAAAGAAAAACAGCTGTGCATTCAATGTACTAAATGTCGATGTCCTTCAGTGATATGATATCATTTTTTGAATAGCAACCGTAGCAACGCAAAACGACAGGTTGTTAACCATTAAATTCTTGGGATTGGAACTGTTTAAAAGATATTTAAATAGTGTTTGGTCTGTTGTTTTTAATATAATAAATAGGTATAACTGAAATGTGAAACCTAGAACCTTGGATGTGTTTCGTGACAGACAATGATTGCCCACACAAACAAGAAGAGGTTTTGTTTAAAAGTTTTGAAATTAGTGAAAAGTAAATCTACAGGGTGGTTGGTGCATCTTAAAGATCCTTTACACATAAAGAAAACACAGAGATTGCATAAAATAATTTCTTAAATTTATTACAAAAAGTACAAGAACATAACCCTTTCTGATAGAGTTACACAACAATTATTAAATATAAGTAAAGATTTAAATACAGTTTTTAACTACTTTATCACAAGTTACCAGCATAATGTTTGTTATTACAATTTAGTTTTTTCTTGTTCTAAATTTGGAAGCTTTTAGGCACTCACTTTACTAAATACCTTTTGTTTCTGATCCTTAAACTCCACAAATCTGGATCGTATTGACAATACAAATTACTTACAGGATGCCATTTACGAGACTTCCAATTCTTCTTGCAGAGTTTATGTTTCATTATGATTATAATAAAAATTGAGCAGTACTATTCGACTGAATTCCATCTGTCATCAATTATTAAAATATAAACTTGATGGGTTTATCCAAATTCCCCCTGGGGGTTTTACTTAACTTAGAGTTGACTCCTTCTTCAAAGGATCTTCATATACATAAAGTATCATTAAATTGGTTTTTTTGTTCACAGAAAAACCATTAATTTTTTAACATGAAAGGATTCTTTTTTGTGTTGTTGACATATTGTTTTTCATTTTTTTTATATTTGAAATCAACTATCTCAGATCCAAGTTTTATGCACTTTTTATATTATGCAAAAAAAGAAGCGAAAAAGGAGGAGGAACATTCCTCAATTATATTTTACCATTTCAGGAACCAACAATATTAGAAAACGAAAACAAAAAGCGTACAGACGTCAGCAACGCGCAAAAACGTATAAAAAAACAAGTGGCAAGTTAACAGTTCGCCGCAAAATAAATATATACAGGGTGAAACAAAGTTGAACTAGAACTGATGAAGGGATTGTTTCCCGAACATCCTCCCCGGCCTTGAGGGTTCTAACCTCAAAGGGATTATAATTAATAAACATATTAAAAGATAGATTGAACAAAAACAAAAAGAAATATTAAGTTCGTATTATTATTTTTTTCTAAATTTCTGCGGGAAATTCTTCAATTAATTTATCTTGTGGAAGAGGACAAATCTTAGTTATGGATCGTGTGAAACAACCATTTTGAGTTTTAACTTTAACTACCCTGACCTTCTTGTCAGGACTTAAAATAATCTCTATTATTCATGCCAGCGGCCATTTAAGAGGAGGATTATCATCTTCCTTTAGCAGAACCAAATCATTTACTTTTAAGTTTGGAACATTGTAAACCCATTTAGGCCGATTTTGCAAGCGATTGAGGTACTCAATAGACCATCGTCTCCAAAATAATTGTTGAATTTGAGAAATCCTTTGATAAAGGGTAAGTCGATTTTCAGAAATGGAAGTTACACTTTTTTCTGGATGAGCTACTAAACTTAATCCTATCAAGAAATGTCCAGGGGTCAAACATTGCAAATCATTTGGGTCATTAGATAATGGACAGATGGGGCGTGAGTTTAGAATGGCTTCTATTTCGGTTAGAATTGTATAAAATTCTTCAAAGGTAAAAGTGGAATTACCTACTAATCTCTTTAGATGATATTTACAACTTTTTATTGCTGCTTCCCAAATTCCACCCCAGTGGGGACTTCTAGGAGGAATGAACTTAAATGTAATTTGGGTTTGAGCACAATAGTCTTGGATTCCTTTTAAATTACTTAAAAAAAAATATGTAATTCCTTTAACTGATTCTTTGCCCCTAAAAAATTGGAAGCATTGTCGCTGTAGACTAAAGAGGGATTTCCTCTTCGAGAAATGAATCTTTTCAATGTCATAAGAAAGGCTTCAGATGATAGATTCGTGACCAATTCAATATGAACCGATTTGGTTACCATACAAACAAAAATAGCTATGTATGCCTTGATTAAAGGCGCCTTCCTTACCTTTGACGATTTAATCATGACGGGACCACCATAATCCACACCTACCTTTTGAAAAGGTCTTGTAACGTTAACTCTATCTTTGGGTAAGCTTGCCATTAATTGTTGAGCTGGCTGAGCTCTGAATCTATAACAAGTCACACAGTTTCTGATTATTCTTTTTATTTCTCTTAATCCATTTAACGGCCAAAACCTTAATCTGAAATTCGATAAAACTGTTTGAGCACCAGCATGTCCCAAACGTGTGTGCTCTTGGGTTAACATAAGAATTACAACATAATTATGAGAAGGAAGCAAAACTGGGTGTTTCTGATCAAAGTTAACATCCGCATTTTCTAACCTGCCACCAACGCGCAAGATACCATCTTTTCATCAAAAAAGGGGTTAAGAGAAAGCAAATTCTTATTACTAAGAAGTTTTTTATTTTGCAGTTCAGAGATTTCCTTTGAAAAATATTTAACCTGTAGTATTCTTAGAATGAAGTATGTTGCATCTTTCAATTCATTTACATTTAAAGGGCCAGAAAATTTGTTTGAAATAAATTTTGTGTTTTGAATAAAACGCAAACAATATGAAACAGTACGTTGAAGCCTAGAGAAAATTGAAAATTTTAAAAATATAGGTTCCCAAAAGGCAGACTGATCTGTTATTTATTGTAGTAACAAGAGATATTTTCCTTTCTTCCGATATTTCTGGCACAACAGGATTTTTGGCAAATTCAGAAATGTCTAAATTAGGATTCTTTAGAAAAGAAGGCCCGCACCACCAAATTTCACAGTTTAAAACGTCTTGAGGTAACATCCCTCTGGAAGGAAGGTCGGCAGGATTTTCGCTGGATTTGACATAATACCACTTGAATCCTGTTGTTAATTCTTGTATTTGTGATACTCTGTTAGCTACAAAAACTGTCCAACGTGAAGCATGAGAAGTTATCCAGAATAAAGCTATTTGGGAATCTGACCACAAACTCACAGAATTTATTGTAAATCTGTTTTCATAAATAGGCAAAAGTTTTTTCGTTAATCTTGAAAGAAGAAGCATAGCACACAATTCCAAACGAGGAAGAGATTACCTTTAGAGGTGCTATTCTAGATTTTGAAGACACTAAATTACAAGATATAGATCCATCCAAATACAAAGTACGAATATATACACATGCTGAAACTCTACGCTCTTTATAGATTTATTTAAATATAAATACCGAGGTATCTTTAGTTTTGATAAAACAGAAAGATTATTTACAAATTTTTGCCACTCCTGTACGAGATTATCAGTAACAACTGTATTCCATCCTAATTTTAAAGACCAAAGTGTCTGAATCAATAGTTTTCCTACAACTATGACGACAGAGAGCAATCCTAGAGGATCATAGCACTGAGCTACAGTTGGAAGGATTTTTCTTTTAGTTATAGGACCTTGCAATGAGTTTGAAGAAACTTTGGGAATTGAAATACACAAAAAATCTGCTACAGGGTTCCACTTTAATCCGAGCACCTTATTAGGAGTATCATCAAAATTAATATCATATTCGAGAATCCTTTCTTCAGAAAATGTACTCAAAAATGTTTCTGAATTAGAACACCATTTATGGACCTTGAATCCATGATAGTTTAAAAGAGTATTTAATTCATTATAGAGTTTTTCTAAGTTTGTAAGGTCATCACAACCACAAAGAATGTCATCTACGCAGGTTTGTTTCATCAAAGCTTCTGCGGCGAGAGAAAAATCAGATTCATATTTTAATGCTATTTCCTGTAGTACACGGGTTGATAGAAATGGAGCGGAATTTGTTCCATATGTTACTGTCAAAAGTTCAATACACATGAGTGGTTTATCAGGATTGTCTCGCCACAAGATGTTTAACAGAAAGGTTTGAGATGGATTTATTCTTATCTGTCGGAACATTTTTTCAATGTCTGTAGTTAACACAAACTTGAAAGATCTAAATCTACACAAAATATCATAGAGATCAGGTTGTACCTGATAACCTTTAAGAGTGATGTCATTCAATGACAAACCTGAAGTGGTTTTGCATGAAGCATCAAAGACAACTCGAAGTTTCGTTGAGACACTATTCTCACGAATCACTGCATGGTGGGGTAAAAAATATTTCTGATGTGACGATTTAATTGTTTGAGTAAGGGGAACGAATCTTCCATGATCCAATTCAACGTATTCGTCAATAAATCTTTTATATTCAACGAAATAAGAAGGACTTTTTTGAAATCTTTTTTCTAAATTAAAAAATCGTTTCTTTGCAATCGACAGAGAATCACCAAGCTTTAAGTTTTCTTGAGGGGTTCTCAAAGGAACATTCACTTGAAACCTACCATCATTTGAGATGGTAGTTGTAGATACGAACATTTTTTCAGCTAGCTCATCTTCCATGGCTAGAGGGACCTTTTCCGGAATCTCTTCTGTATTCCAGAATTTAGTAACTAATTGATCAAGAGATGGTGAGTCTCGTACTTGAGTAAACATAGATACTAAAGGTTGATTATTTATTATGGAGGAGGAAGTGTATACTTTAGGTAATAAATTTCTTTGTTGAGAATTGAGAAACGGAACTGTACCTGCAATTACCCATCCTAAATGAGTACTTTGAAGTACTGGGAGGTTTTTTCCAAGATGGAATACACCTTTTTTCAAAAGATTATAATAGCAATCTGCTCCAATTAAAATATCTATTTAAGATGGTTTGTAAAAGAAGGGATTAGCAAGGATTATTTTATCTGGAATATTAAATTTACTAGTATTAATATTAACTTGTGGAAGCATACAAGTTATTCGGGGTAATATAGAACAAGAAATTCTAAAATTTTTGTTTTCATACACATTGGAATGCATAACTAAATTAATCATTCTGTCAGAAATTATGGTACTTCCAGATATTCCTGAAATATTTAATGTTTTACAATAAGGATTGAAGTTAAGTTTTTTAACTAAGTTTTCTGAGATGAAAGAACTTTGACTGGCAGAATCAAGTAACACCTTAGCTGTGATAGGGACTCCCTGAGAATTGTAAATAGTAACACAAGCTGTAGCCAATAGTACATGAACATTTTTGATCGATAAGGCAGAGAGAGTATTAGAAGTAAGTGACATACCTTGAGTATTATGCTGTATCAATTCTTGAGAACCAGAAGGAATTGTATTAATTTGAGAATTTGTTTTGTCATCACCCTGCTCAGGCAAACTTTGTGTTTTTAAATATTTATTGAAAGAATTTGACCTATTAGAAAGTACATTACTATTATGGTGAGGTCCTTGATTTCCTTGAGAATTACTGGTTGTGTTGCTGTTAACATTATTATTGTGAAGAAGAGTATGATGTCTTTGATTACACTGCTTACAGGAGATACTTCTGCACTGAGGTGACATATGGGAAGAGGCAAAACAATTGAAGCACAATCTTTTGGACCTGACAAAGTTTATTCTTTTTGCATGTGGTAATAATTTAAATTTGTTACAAGAATAAATTTTATGAAATTTTTCATTACAAAAAATACAATTATTTAATTGTCATGTGATTTTCCTTTATGTTTGCATGTAAGGAGGTTTTCATCACCTTTTTGGTTGATGAAATCTCGGTTGTTGATAGATTTTCTAAAATGGTACACCTTTTGTTCAAAAATTCAAAAAATTCTGTAAGGTTAGGTAATGAATCAATCTTACGATCAGTCTCAAAACTGCGTCTACTTGCATAGTCGAGCTTACGTTCAAGTGAATAAATTAATAGGAAATCAAAAAGCTGTTTGTCAGTGTAGTTAGTGTGTAGTTTCTTCATTGTGTTAGTTACAAATTCTCTTAATTGTATTGCAGAGCCTTTGTTTATGGAACTTATATCCAAAAGAGAAGCTAAATGTGCATTGATCACTGATATCTTATTTTCATACCTTCCTTTTAAAATATTAATTGCCGTGGAAAAGTTTTCATTAGTTATTTGTAAATTTTCTATTAGTTTTAATGGTTCATCACGCAAATTTAAATAAAAAAACCTTTGCACGTCAGTCAATGAGGAGTTATTGGATACCAAAGCAGTAAAAAGTTGATAGAAAGACTGCCATTCTGCAACATTTCCTGTGAATAGTTGTAGATTAACTTCGGGTAACCTAATCAAAGGTGTAGCTTGTTGTTGCAGAATCACCGTCTTTGGCTCTGATCGCTCTGGTTTAGTTAACATAGGTGAAGATAATTCTTCTATACGTTCTAATATTTCGGTTAATGTTAAATAATATTGCTCTTCAATTGCGTCACGATTTTCAGCATCATCATGAGCTTCAGAATTCACTAGAAGTTCAATGTTATCTTGTGCTTCAGAATACCTTTCAAAGGCTGTTTGCAAATTCTTTTCTCTAGTTCGGAACTGAAAAACATGTGTCTCTCTATCTTTATTTGAAACTACCCAATTTGAAATTCGAGTAATAGTAGCTTTGGCACTTGTACGACTAATCTTTAGTGCTTCGTAATTCATTTTGAAATTAGACCTTTAGAAAAAGATTTCTAGAGAAGTTAACAAAAAAAGTTAAAAAAATTTGCACGCCCAAAAAGGTTACTATATACTAACATTAAAAGCTAAGGTTGAAATTGTTTTATGCATTCTCAAACTGAAGAATTGTTATTGACCATCCGGGTCGAAGGACCACTTTGTTTCGTGACAGACAATGATTGCCCACACAAACAAGAAGAGGTTTTGTTTAAAAGTTTTGAAATTAGTGAAAAGTAAATCTACAGGGTGGTTGGTGCATCTTAAAGATCCTTTACACATAAAGAAAACACAGAGATTGCATAAAATAATTTCTTAAATTTATTACAAAAAGTACAAGAATATAACCCTTTCTGATAGAGTTACACAACAATTATTAAATATAAGTAAAGATTTAAATACAGTTTTTAACTACTTTATCACAAGTTACCAGCATAATGTTTGTTATTACAATTTAGTTTTTCTTGTTCTAAATTTGGAAGCTTTTAGGCACTCACTTTACTAAATACCTTTTAAGTTTCTGATCCTTAAACTCCACAAATCTGGATCGTATTAACAATACAAATTACTTACAGGATGCCATTTACGAGATCTCCAATTCTGCTATTAATCCTTTGCATGCAGAGTTTGTGTTTCATTATGATTATAATAAAAATTGAGCAGTACTATTCGACTGAATTCCATCTGTCATCAATTATTAAAATATAAACTTGATGGGTTTATCCAAATTCCCCCTGGGGGTTTTACTTAACTTAGAATTGACTCCTTCTTCAAAGGATCTTCATATACATAAAGTAACATTAAATTGGTTTTTTGTTCACAGAAAAACCATGAATTTTTTAACATGAAAGGATTCTTTTTTGTGTTGTTGACATATTGTTTTTCATTTATTATTATATTTGAAATCAACTATCTCAGATCCAAGTTTTATGCACTTTTTTATATTATGCAAAAAAAAGAAGAGAAAAAGGAGGAGGAACATTCCTCAACTATATTTTACCATTTCAGGAACCAACAATATTAGAAAAAGAAAACAAAAAGCGTACTACTTATTTATTTACATAAAACACAAGGGGTGCAAAATTGACGTTTTTGTTTTACACGGCAACTTAAAAAATTGTTGTGTAGTCAAAATCTGATAGATAAGAATTGTGAAGATTTTAAAAATCGACATTCTACATATTTATTTTAAAGTTTGTTCAAATTAGCGTAATATAATAAATGCCATAAAATTATGTTTTAATTGTATATTTTGATTTATTATTATCTAACAGCATCAGTGATTGATTAAATACTGAATGATAATATAATAATGCGTCATGTTTGTTTAATTTAAATAAATAAAGCTTTTAATTACGTGGAAATATCCCACACATATTTTGAGAACGAAAGAATATCCTTAAATTCTTATCCATCTTATTAAATCTTACAATTTTATTAAAATTATCGCCCATTTGTAGTAGCAATAAGAAAATCTGTTTTAATAACGAAATTTAAATGACGCATAAATGAAATGTATAAAAAGTGTTTATTAGCTTTAACAAAATATAATATGAAAGAATTTTTGTCACCATAAATGACGCAATCTTTACTCAGAAATACAATGCATAAAGTGAAGTCCCGTTGAAATGACGTCACTGTCTAGCGATAAAGCCATCAGTGTTACCAACAAAATTACTGTTATGTGTGGGGACGCAGGGTAAACCGTTGCCGATTTGTATACAAGTGTATACAAATCGCGCGCTATTAGCGCTGCGTGTTGCAAACGATCGAACTACGATTTTATACACGAATCAGAAATGGGTGTCAAACTGCGCACAGCTAATTTTTACATTTTCGTCATCTAGACACTTTAAGCTTCATATGGTGCAATTTTGAGGCACTAGTCACCCAGCGTCCGTATATCCGGACGCCGAGTGACTTCGGACGCTGCTTGAACCTAAGATTTTACATGGGGGGACGCATAGTGGGGCCCTATATATATATATATATATATATATACAAGAACGAGTTATAATAATGGGATATCGCGCAACAGAGAAGAAAGAAAACATAAGTTGCAGCCGTCTACACGTGTTTCACACTTATTAGTGATCATCAGGACGGCATAGCAGATGGAATAAATATAAATGCAACTAACTCAGAAAGATGTAACAACACAAGGTTTCACTGATAGCAGCCAACCGCACATTTGCAGTATCGGCCTGAAGACACTGAGTTTTCAGTGCAACAACAAACGTCACTACGGAGGCAGCTAAAGCCACTACCGTGAGACAACCAATCCCAAAGTATAATATCAATAATTAGAAGTAATAATGCGCGTAGAGAAATACAAGAACGAGTTATAATAATGGGATATCGCGCAACAGAGAAGAAAGAAAACATAAGTTGCAGCCGTCTACACGTGTTTCACACTTATTAGTGATCATCAGGACGGCATAGCAGATGGAATAAATATAAATGCAACTAACTCAGAAAGATGTAACAACACAAGGTTTCACTGATAGCAGCCAACCGCACATTTGCAGTATCGGCCTGAAGACACTGAGTTTTCAGTGCAACAACAAACGTCACTACGGAGGCAGCTAAAGCCACTACCGTGAGACAACCAATCCCAAAGTATAATATCAATAATTAGAAGTAATAATGCGCGTAGAGAAATACAAGAACGAGTTATAATAATGGGATATCGCGCAAAAGAGAAGAAAGAAAACATAAGTTGCAGCCGTCTACACGTGTTTCACACTTATTAGTGATCATCAGGACGGCATAGCAGATTTCTCTACGCGCATTATTACTTCTAATTATTGATATTATACTTTGGGATTGGTTGTCTCACGGTAGTGGCTTTAGCTGCCTCCGTAGTGACGTTTGTTGTTGCACTGAAAACTCAGTGTCTTCAGGCCGATACTGCAAATGTGCGGTTGGCTGCTATCAGTGAAACCTTGTGTTGTTACATCTTTCTGAGTTAGTTGCATTTATATTTATTCCATCTGCTATGCCGTCCTGATGATCACTAATAAGTGTGAAACACGTGTAGACGGCTGCAACTTATGTTTTCTTTCTTCTCTGTTGCGCGATATCCCATTATTATAACTCGTTCTTGTATTTCTCTACGCGCATTATTACTTCTAATTATTGATATTATACTTTGGGATTGGTTGTCTCACGGTAGTGGCTTTAGCTGCCTCCGTAGTGACGTTTGTTGTTGCACTGAAAACTCAGTGTCTTCAGGCCGATACTGCAAATGTGCGGTTGGCTGCTATCAGTGAAACCTTGTGTTGTTACATCTTTCTGAGTTAGTTGCATTTATATTTATTCCATCTGCTATGCCGTCCTGATGATCACTAATAAGTGTGAAACACGTGTAGACGGCTGCAACTTATGTTTTCTTTCTTCTCTGTTGCGCGATATCCCATTATTATAACTCGTTCTTGTATTTCTCTACGCGCATTATTACTTCTAATTATATATATATATATATATATATATATATATATATATATATATATATATATATATATATATATATATATATATATATATATATATATATATATATATATATATATATATATATATATATATATATATATATATCCTGCGTAGAGAAAATAATTATACTATGCACCGTTGTATTAAATGTTTAGGTATAGGGGAAATGTAAACGTTTTAGTGATTCCTCCCTTCCTCTTCAGACGGTAGTAATAGCAGAAGCAGCATATCTACTTATTTAGTCACGATTTATCGGTGTTGCTGTTTATTCATAGTTAAAATGTCATTCTACAAAGCTGAGCGCATTCAACATAATAGTAGATGTGAACCGTATAGTGTGCCTAGGAAGTGTGATTCACCTCAATTTCAACCGAATAGCGATGATATCAACACTTTTAAAAAGTTTGCAAAAGAAACATACGATATACAAGTTCAGGATGATGATGAAAAAATTCTAAACTACGAAAAATCAAGACTTCTTTGTGAAATACAGCTGCCGTTAAACAACAGCGGGTCGAAATATTTACATCTTGGACTGGATCCTTTCAAGAATTTTGATGTGTGTATAAGAATCTTGAAGAAAGGCACTGCTCTAGCTGTGCAGTTTAACGAAGACTCATTTAAAGATTTTATAGAGGATGCTTCGTACATCTTGGGGTGTCTGAAACACAACGAACTTGATGGATACGTATTGACCGATTATACGCTTCATAGTGTAGGAAACAAGTGTCTCAAATTTGTTCCGAAAACTAAAGGTTTTGAACTTTACATTTCCGAATTAAGTCTAGGGAGATTATACACGATGAAAACATTACACAATATTCCTTTTCTAAGTTTTATGTTTTAACAACAATACATTTCAAAATTTGCCATTCAATGGAGTGTTATCTTCGAGAAGCTATTCCTTTTGTTATGAGTGTTCTTTAAGCTTTTAATTTTTAAATAAATAAAAGGGATTTAAAATATACGTGTAACCATTTAACCTTTACATCTGTATTGAAATTCCGCGAAGTTTCTTCATGAATAACTAGTGATTAACACAGAGGGTTAGTTATTGTCATTACTTATTTAAAACAATAATTTATTATTCTTGTAAAGATGTCGTTTTAAAAGACGAGGATGATTAATGCACCTACAAATATTTCAACTTGATAATTGCTTTTACGGGTTAACACCTATTAAATAAGAGGGAAAGAATGTTTATCTTGTAAAATCGTGATGATTCCTGTTAAATATTATTTATCTGCGTTTACTATGTATAGTGATAGGGTTAACATACATTTTAAGTTTCTACGTGTTAATTATGTTACTCGGATGTATTTAAATGTTAGCCCTATGACGTTTAGATTTATATTTAAATAAAACTTTAAGAATGACAGCAGTTGAAAAGCATAAGATTTATTTTAAAATAAATTTATGAGAGAGAGGAGAGATGACTAATGAGAAATGAGAGAGGAAAGAGGTGAGATGACAAATGAGAGATAAGATATGCAAATGAGAGATGAGATATGCAAATAATACAGTGAATTAATTTAATTCGCGTATGCATATAAAAAATGATCTAGGTAAATGAGAGATGAGATATGCAAATGATATCGTGAATTAATTTAATTCGCGCATGCATATGAGAAATGATATATGTAAATGAGAGATGAGATATGCAAATGATACCGTGAATTAATTTAATTTAATTTAATTAGATCAATTAATTTAATTCGCGCATTTAATTCGCGCATTTAATATTAATTAGATCGCGGGTCATTTGCATAAAAAGGGAGGGGCTGGGCCCAACTGCCCGAATACCTACTCTCATACTTTGAGTATAAGCACTATGAAAGACATTTTGTATCCAACAGACTAGCAAGAACAAATACATTCTTTATGGTCAGATAAATTAAGCAAATGCCATTACCAGGTTTGAAGAAATAACAGGCCGAAAGGTAGATAAGTGCGGCCTGTATATCTGTCAGGGCTATCCATTCTTGGGGGCCAGTCCAGATGGCTTAGTGGAAGAAAAAGGCATCGTGGAAATAAAATGCCTTAGTAGCGTTGACGCCGAGAAATTCTTGGAAACAAAAATTAAATCGAGGTGGTTTCAAACCAGTGATGGCTGTGTCAAGTATTTCTAAGCTGAATTTCATACATAATATGATTCTAATGTTCGTTGTTTTTAGGTTAAAGTCTAACCACAATTATTTTTATCAAATACAAGGCCAATTGCAGATCACAAAGCGTGATTTCTGCCATTTCGTTTTGTATGTAGAAAACGATTTTCCTGTGGAACGCATACAACGAAACACAGATTTTTGGGAGAACAATTAAGTTGCCCAAATGAAAACAATTATATATGGATTGTATGGTTCCAGAAATAATAGATTCCTGAATGAAAGAGGAAAGCTATTCGCGAACCTCTATATAGAGATCAGGCGCATCAGATTCAACTAGAAATAAGAAAAAGAAAGATTCAAAGTTAAGTTATTCAGTTCATCCTTAGTTTTCCTTCTTAAATTCTGAATCATTAATTAGTTAATTACGTTTCAGTTTTTCGTTTTCTTCTTTCTAGTTGTTTGAACCAAAATATTTATTTCTTTTAATTTTGTTCTTCCCATTAGATTTTCTAAAGATTTTTAATCGCCGAAACATTTTTCCAGTCTTTCCATTTGTCGAATGCCCATGTATTAATTAAATTAATATAATTATACTTTGAATAAAACAATTCGTTAAAAAATTTCAAAAAGTCTTTTAAATTTTAGTCTTATTTCTTTTAATTTTAAGTTATTGTCATAAATACATATCCTGTGTCAAATAAATTTTTGTTTTAAAAACATTACCTACAATTTTCTATGCTATAGGGTCAGTGAGCCAGTAATTGACCATCAACCAGTAGTTGACCAAATTTTATTTTAAAAGAAACCACCACCACCACTAGTTTTATGCAAAATAAAGAATTTTGTTTTTTTGTCACCCCTACAAGATTAGTAAGTTACTCTTGTTGTTGTTTTTCTTACTAAAATTTCAAATAAATAGCTGTTTCCAGTATTTGTTCGCATAAAACTACTGCTCAACCACTGGCTTCGTAAAGTGGTCAACTACTGGTAATTTTTCTTTCCATTTTTGTTTTTAACATAATGTCATCAAAAATAATATACATATATATTTTGATATTTTTTAAGAATGTTCGCGTTTCTTTATGCAATACATACTATGTGGCTCTATAACAATATATAATAAAATAATAAAAAAAACTGATGTTTTATTCGTTATATTATAACACTGGTCAATTACTGCGAAGAATTTGATCAAACACTGGGTAGTTTGTGGTTAACTACTGGATAATTCTAACTTTTTTACTCTTATATTTTTTTTCTATGAAACAAAATGTTTTTTAATTTGTGTATTATTGATATTTAGAGACTTAGACTATAACTGCACTTTATACCATTTTTTTATTTTGTTTAAAGAAAATATATTACAAAGTTATAAATTTATATTTCTGAAAAATCTCTTAAGTAGTCAATTACTGGCATATTGACCCTATCTAACTTAAATAATATTATTTTACAGTTGCTAAATGTAAGATCATTCATTTTATGAAACTATTTTTTGAATCATGTAGCAGAATTGCCCAATACAACACCTGAACCTGTGCCTTTGTTTCTTTTAATCTTAGCTTTTAATTAAGTATTTAAATTGTTGTTTTTTACTTTTAGAAATAGTAAACTTCTTTTTATGTATGATTACTTATTTTTATTAATATTATTACTCTTATTATTATTACAACAAATGTTCTTTACCGATGTTATGATTTGTGTTTGTATATTTCTTCTGTTTTGTATTTCTCTAAATACAAAAAATATTTCAATATCTCCGATTAGCTATTTGGTAAAGCTTACGAAGTTATAAATTCTTGGAAAAGACGAATGAATATATGCAGGTAAAAATAATTCAACTCTTGGTTTACCTGAGGAGCTGGGACTTATATTAAATGCATGTCTTTCTATGCTAGTGCCCTCTGAGCGGATTTAGTTTGCGTAAATACCTGGTATAGGCCCTTAAGGAGCAACATAACTTCCTGATGAGTTATTCATACAAGGATCCTGAGTATCTATCCGTTAGGAGCTACATACTTTCTTGAAAATCAACAAAATCAAAATGGGCTGTATTATAACGGGTTACTGCTGATCAGGATATGACACACAGGCAATGGTTATTATTTAGATCTTTTGATTTTTGTGGGTAATCCGTTAATTGATAAACTTGAATATATAGCAACAGGATATAAACTTTGCAGCTTAAAGTAAAAAATAGTTATTTACATTACAAGCTGCGAAAGTTTATTTTTAGGTACAAGGTGTTTTGATTGACCGAGGCGAAGCGTAAGCGTAGCCGAGGTTAGTTAATAAAAACACCGAGCACCTGAAAGGGCTTTCGCAGCGTGTAATGTATTAAATTTTCATTCTCCCTTGACATTTATTAACCACCGTAAATAAATAAATAAAATGATGATTCAGTGATTATAATAAAATAATGTTTGTATATAGTATACAGCCACCTTATAATATTATATTTTAAAAAAATTGACAGTTTTACTTCGTTGTCTAGGCACCGAAAGTTTTTCATACCTAGCAACCACCTCGCATGTTTTACTTTCGCTTTCGGTTGCCTTATCAAGATAGAAAGTTACACTTTCGTAAAGGGGAGAATGAAAAATCTATTTAATGTCATAGAATACTGAACCTTCCACTACCAAACTTATTAATTTTCATTCTCCCCTTTACGAAAATGTTTTGTTTATTTATGTGTTAGTGTTTTATTTATGATTACACGCTGCGAAAGCCCTTGCAGTAGTTTCAGGTGCTCGGTGTTTTTAACTAACCTCGGCTACGCTTACGCTTCGCCTCGGCCAATCAAAAACACCTTGCACCTAAAAGTAAACTTTCGCAGCTTGTTACGTAAATAACTATTGTATTCTAAATAATAAACTTGTACCTTTGTTGTTGGCAATTTGCGTTTTCTTTTACTTACAGCTTAATATCACCAAGTTAACTAAAATAGTTAAAGTCATTAAAGTCACGAGCTCCTTTGGTTTAACTGTGTAAATAAGATAAACTGAATAAATATCTTATACGGTACAACGACTTTACAGGGATGTTATACAATACATATTTGAAGGTTATGTTCAACACAACGGTCCTTTAACTATCAGAACGGGAATGACGAGAGTTTATCAAGGGCAATTTTTATCTAATTTTCTTAGTTCAAGGTTTCTTCAAGGTCTTGTTTTGTTATGCTGTTACCCTAACAAAATAACATTATTTCTCAACTATTTAGAAGTGCTACTAAATTAATTTATTTTTTTTGCATTCATAGGGTCTGTTTAAATTCTAGTATTACTGTAGGGAGTAGGGATACACACGGCAATGATAATTTCGTCTTTCCTTTTTAAATTCCTTAAAAACCTTAGATTTAATTTTACATTAATGATAAATGCAATTATGATAGAAATTAATTTTATATTTTTAATATTACTTTACTTATTATTACTTTTAAAAACTTTGTGCAATACCTTGCATTCATATTTGTAATTATTCTATTGGACACTAAACAGTTTACTACTAAAGAAAAACATTTAAATAAATAAAATTTAAAACCAATATAATAAATATTCCTATTAAAGTGTTCTATAGGCACTCATTTTCTTTATCTTATTCTGCCATAATTGTTTCTGGCTTAATCTATTGTAATTTAAAACGTGAATTTAGAAAGTTACACAGGTACTTTCTCCGAAATTTACTTTTAACAGTTTTATTCTTAATCATTAGGGATCTGGTTTCTTGAAAACTATTACGCAAAATGTTTACTTAAGAATTATCTTAATGATCGTACCTTTTAAAATCAAATAAGGCACTTGTTCTGCTAATTATTATTGAAAAAGCCACTTGGCATAATAGCTATGACTCAAAATTACTCAAATTAGGTTTTCTTTAAATGCTATTTTTAAAATATTCAGTTACAAATATTTTCTGATATATTCATATCTTTATAAAATGTTTTAAAATGCCAATTTTCTTCCAAAGCATCTGAAATGAATACATTCTTGGTACATAAAGCTGTTCCTATAGGTATTACTATTAATCTTTTCCTCTTGTTCTTAAGACTAGAATTATTTTAACAAATAGGTAGGTACATTACTTTGTTCGTCCCAATAAGTAACTTAATAAACTTGTAACACGTTTTCTTTATTAAGTTGGAAATTATACTGATAAAATTGGCACAATTTACAATGGTTCAAATTCTTATTGATTATATTTTTGATATAAATGTAAAAGTCAATGCTAAGTAACTCTAAGAAAATTTGGAACATATAGTCGATATGTAGACAAGGTTCTTCTTGTTCTTGCTGTGTTCTTTAGTAATTGGAAGAATACGTTGGAAGAATGACACCTCGATTATAATTTTTAAACTAAAAAGAAGCTAACATGTATTCATCAAAATTACTTATATTATTAATACTCAGAGATATAGGGGCTGTTTATAAAAAACGCACGACGCTATAACTCTGTTATTAACAATCCCATTTCAATGATTCAAAAACTAAATAACATAGGGCTCTATAGATTACAAAACAGCTTCATTCTATTGGTCGTCTCACGTTGAGACTACAGTGTGTTATGGACAGCAGGGTTGCCAAGCATCTTGCAAGCAACTCTTAAAAACACTTTCTAAATATTGTAGTTGTAACTGCATAAACCTTTATAATCCCTATTGTTCGAGCAAGTTATATTGCAGGTAGTCACTTCTTCTGACAGCGGTAGTAAAACAAAATTTCAAAACTTGCTGTTCATATAGTGCGCGTATAAAGTCTGGAACTATGGAAATAAATCTTTTATTAAGTATTTTTGAGAAAAACCCTAGAACACGTCGATTTTTGTCTTATAGGAGTCATATTTTAGTGTAATAGTTATTTGTTTCCGAGTTATGGCGATAACGAAATTTCTTTTAAATGGAACCCTAATTTTTTATGATGGATTTGGAAAGATAATGCAATGCGATTTGAAGTATTTTTATTCTTGGAGATTTTATTCCATCAGGTGAAATACTTTATTGACGTACTGAGAACAAAGTTTTTTCGCTAATAACTGTTTCTTTAGAAACTTGTCGAATAATTACTGATAATGACTGCCGGGTCTCAGTAAGAGGATTATCTTATCAAATTTGACAAAATCTGTTTTTCACCAACCTTTAGTACATAACCCATTCTGTTTTTAACAATATCCGCTATTCTTATGTATAATGTACTATGTGCGTTATGTAATACTACAATACGAATAGTTACAACAAACAACACGACAATGTTAACAATAATTACAAACGATAAAACTCAAACAACTAAGCGAAGATCTATGGACTCATAAGCTATCAAGATTTGAAACCAAATAATTATTTCTGTATTAAGAAATTTGCTTATATGCGTTCGGTGACAAATAATAGTGCCGACAGAAAAACGTTATACTATAATTTCAGTAAGTACAAACCGATTATGTAGTTCCGCGAAGTAAAAGTAGAAAAAAACCAGAAGGGTTTATTGTTTACTAAAATCCTTTGCATTTGCTGCTAATCCTAAATTTCCGTTTTTGTAAGTTTCTTTTGAAACATGTTGAACAAATGAATGATTTTATCATGATGAATCATTTTACTGTTAAAATTGCTTTTGGAACTTCCTTTATTTTCCTGTGAATTAAAAGATTAAAAAGATCATACAGAAGATAATCAGCTGTTATTTTTATTTTGAAAGAATTTGAAGCCGAAAGAATTAAACAAAAAATTATAAGTATAAAATATCGAATATTTAGATACATGTACGATGTAACAATTGTATGATTACGATTACACTTTTTCGGTTACTGTTTTCAAAGAACTTCTGTAATCTTAATCCACATTTGTATAGATTCATACAGTGAAATAGGTGACAACAACGAAGCACAAACTCCCAGAAGAAATATAGCCTAAGCATAAGAAATATACCTAGCCATTGGCTATCTTTCCTTCCCTGTAGTCCCAACGTGAGACGACCAATAGATATATTCTTTGGCATGACATTTCTGACAATTAATGACAGTCAACTTTTTTGTTTCAAACAGCAATATATGTATATATCTTATATATCTTACTCATTCTGATAGCGAATTTCTTTTCTGAATTAATGATATATTGCAACTTGAGTTTGTAGAATGTTTTTGAGATTTAATTTCGCTTTATAAACAAAATTGAAGCGTGCCCTGGAATACAAAACACTGGAAAATTTTATTACCTAGTGTAATAAAACACTATAACAAAACACAAAGATTATAAATATTGCTCAAAATCGAATTCTTGATAACAGAGCTTCAGCGTCACGCATTTTTAGTTATAAGACAGTCGGTAGATGATGTTAAGTTAACATTTTGCTGTCACCACAGGCCGGACTACCTTTTCTGAATTTGAGTGTATGGCGACCGAACTTCAGTTAGGCCTTTTGCTGCCCTTGTGGCTTTCACTATACTCTAGATACACCCCAAAATATCACGCTAGAAGATGGAATAATTAGAAACTGCCAAATGTCTACAATCGCATCTTGAACGTCCTGGATTTAGGTCCCCGTTTTACGCTATGTTCTAGGTAAATACGATATGGTGCGGGAATCGCATGCACCGCAAAACGGATGCAGCGATTGTAATTGTGGCAAATGTAAATACGACAATAGAAAAATAGCACATCGTGTGTAGGCGATAACGCATACTGCATATCAATGAATTATTATTTTATATATGCATTTCTCAATCATGGCTCTGTCAGAAACTACACGTACTGGGTTATAGCTGAATAATGAATAGTTTGCTAAAATTAAAAATTAAAAAAAAATTAAACAAAGATAAAAACCACACATAGAACTTACAAAGACATTAAATTTTGGAGAATTACGTCATCTATATTAACAGTTGCGATCAGATGAAAATACATTTCGTCAGTATACAAGAATAACCCCAGCTACTTTCGATTAAGTAGTGGAAGCAATCCGTGATTCTTGTTACCATTGTTCAACTAATGGATGTTCTTTAGTTTACGTCCGCCACCTGCTGCCGCACGTGCTATGTATCATTAGATGCGTCTCATAGAGTTGAAAAATAGCGTCCGTAAGTGAAATGGGGAGTGGCAGTAGTTTTCGGGATAATCTCCAAAAACTTTTTTGGAAGGGAGCCATAGACTTCCATCTTAATTCCATCACCCTATCTTAATATGCAGTTTTGATGCGCATGCGACCTAACCTAACCTTATCTAACCTAACCTACCCTAACCTAACATAACCAAAATTAAATTAAAATACGTATGAATTGACGAACAACGCAAACCTAATTTAAACCTACGTAAGGTTATGTTAGGTTATAAGTTCGGTTGTAGGTTAGGCTATATGTTAGGCTATAGGTTAGGTTACGTTATAGGCTAGGTTATGGGTTAGGTTATAGGATAGGCTAAAGGTTAGCTTCTAGATTAGATTCTAGGTTACGTTAGGTCCTCCAAAACAGTTTTTGGTGATTATCTCGAAAACTACTGCTCCTCGCCAAATTTCACTCTGGACACTATGGCTCAGCTCGATGAGACGCATCGAATGGTATATAGCATGTGCGGCTGTGGGTAACCGACCTAATCTAAAGTGTTACACAACTAATTTTCAAGTACCTATTACAGTAAAGGAAAGGCTTTTTCTAACCTTAAGATAAGTAAAAAGATAAATACAACAGGTTATTAATACTGTCTGTAACATGGGCGTTTGATTATCCTCAATGTATAGTGATGAGAACTTCCATTATGCGGGCTCAGCGATAATTGCGTTGGAAAACAAAAGATTTTGATTTTTAAAACATAATGTGCGATGCTACAACGCAAAATCGTGCGAATCCCAGAAACGCCGTGTTTACTTCGGACACCATTAATTACTTTCTTCAGGTTTTGTCGTTTGCAATTAACGTATCGCACGCAACGCATCGGACGTACCGCAGTCACCGTATTTACCTAGGATATAGCGTTACGTGGCCATAGGCGAAATATGATATAATGAGAAAACAGTTTTTATTGATAAAAAGATCTGAAGATTATTGATGGATTTGTGAGCGGTTCGTGCGTAGCGTTTCGTACCAAACTGCAAAACCTTCTCGTTTCGTACCAAACCAGATGGACAATCAAATTCGATACTAATAACTTCTTATTTCGTGTGCTCATCTGGAATTTACCTACTTGATTTGGATACTTTTTACAATAGGATTTCTATACACAAATTGTTGATTTTCTGCTCGATATTTTATCTATTTTTTCATTCGTAGGCGTATTTTTGTATTTTTTTATTATCAGTAGTAATAAAAAGTATTAGTTAAGACAGGAGCGGATCCAAATAATTATTTTGGGGAGGGGGAACTTTTGGAAAAAGAATTGTTTTAAATAAATAATAATTAAACAAACATGGTTTGTTTTCTTCCTATGTATATTTATTTATAAATGTTATTTATTGCACAATATTTAATAAACATTAACTACTTTTACATTCAAAATTTATTTAACTATATGACTAAAGTCTATAAGATTAAGAATTTTGTGGGGGGGGATTTTCCCCATATCCCCCCACCGTGAATCCGCGCTTGGTTAAGACCAATGTTTTTAAGTAATCATGCCATTTTTTAAAACAGTTCGACTGCTTGATCAATTATATGAATTTTCTAAATTAAATATTTTAGCTACTTTTAGGGAAAAAAGGGGAAATGATGGATAATTACTAGGGTGACCGTTAAAAAAATTTGTTTTGCGCACCCCCTAAAACGTTAGAAAATGATGCAAAAATAAGTGGAAAAATATATTTTTTTAATTTAAACCGTGCCTATATGTGCCTAAAACTGTTAGAAGTTTTAAAAAATAGGTATTTTTTATTTTTCACAATTTTATTGTTTTGCAATGTTTTTGCTTCAAAATGCGTATCTTTATGTTTTTGGGGTCGCTGAATACGAATCTGAATACCAAAAAATTTTTGACAGTTGTCTTTAAACTACAATGAGCATTTTCGAGGAAATTTACAGCATTATAAGAGTTTTTCGAGTAGCTGAGTTCAAATTTGATGTCAAAATAAAATTTGGATAGTTAACAGCTGTCGATATAACTGTCAATTGCATGAAAAAGAAATAGATTCAAGGAAATTATTTTATTATAAAGGTTTTTTAAAGACACCAAACAATAAAATTAAACAAAAATACCTATTTTTTTAACTTCTAACAATTTTAGGCACGTATAGGCACGGTTTAAATTCAAAAAAAGAAATTTTCCATTTATTTTTGCATCATTTTCTAACGTTTTAGGGGGTGCGCGAAAAAAAATTTTTTAACGGTCACCCTAATAAGTACAGGTATATAAGAAATTTATTGGATGTTCAGGATAAAACTGTATCAGCTTTAACAGATGGCAATTTGCAAAACATCCACATCGACTCTTAAGGGATGTAAGGTTTTCCCATATAATGTTTCTCTAAATCCTGTATATGTATATTATGAATCCTTGTTTGATACTACAAGGAAATTGCAGGTAATATTAGCAGTACATAACAAAGTAGGTATTAGTCTCTCTAAAACGAAATTCTTTGAAAAGGATAAATTCAAATACAATAGCACTCGGAATATTTGATGCTTTCAAGAAATTAAAAGAATTTCTTGTTTTTTTTAGATAATTTAGGTAAAAAACTACACTTAGTCTGTATTGTCTACTTTCCAGTAGATCTGTATTATCCATCAATATTCTAAATTGAGTAAAGTTTCCGTTTGTTTTTTAGCGCTACTAATGGTAAACAAATGATGCTTAAGTAAAAGAGAGTACCAAAGAGAGAGATAATTTGCTAACTTTTTAGCTGGCTCTGTGTTGGCTGAAGTGTAGAATATTAAAGTCACTATCCTACATAATATTCAGATAAGATCAGGTAAATCAGATAAATCAGGTAAAATGTGCGGGTAAATAACGCACGAAATGAGAAGCCTTTAACGCCATCATTTTAATTCCGCACCAAACGAGAAGGCTTCAGGTAGATATTCGTCGGTGGGAGAAACGCGACGCACTAAACAAGAATATACCAATTTTTGATAATACCTAATCATTAAAAGGATCAGAGACTCAAAAGCTGCATTTGGTATTTCAGATAAATGTTTCGCTCAAGTTCAACATATCTGTAATACCAAGACCTTGATACAAAGATACACTACATAAACTAATTAGTGACATTTTATGGCTTATTAATTATTATCTAATAAGTGTTTACATACAAATGATTCATACATTATTTGTTCACCCTTTCGTCACTACTATTAAAAACCTATTAGGTACCAACAGCTTAAGGTGGGGATAACCCCTTAAGTGAACCAGGTACTTGCAAATTTCTTCATTGAAATTCCAATAGTTTTAAAGTGAAGAACTTTTTACCCATTTCACTGTGTTTAAGTGTATAATATTTTTACTTTAACATTCATTATCGTTATTTTCAATACCAATTTACCTTCAGTAAATATTACTCAGAGACAGTTTGTGTGCAAGTAAATTCTTTTGTTGACTGCAACTTGTGCATATTTTTTAAATAAGGTAAATTTTTACAATATTTTATGTTTGGATTAGTTAAAAAAACAGCCATTTTGGTAAAAACTGATAAAATTGTAGTTATTTTGTTCTAATACTAACAAACCTTATCGCCGCTTTTTTTCCTATGAAATTATAAAGAAAATCTTTGCTTAATAATTTTATTTTGGTTTTTATTATTCTAACATTTAACAGGTTTAAATCTTTTATTTACAGATGGCCGACTTGCTTCTAGAAAACAACGAACCGAGTTTACTTGAATTTATAGAGGATTTGCCTGTAGCGCAGTATAGGGTAAGTCATTTTATTCATACATCTTAATCACACATTATGTAAGTGATACGTATGGGGGTAGAATGGCAATAAGAGAAGATAAATTTAAAAAAAAACAAAAATTTACAACTCAACCAAGTAAACGTTTGTATATTGATTCCCTATAGTTTATAGATTAGTGTGTTCACCATAAAGATATACACTTTTGATTATGGATATATCAAAAACACTTTGTTTTGTTATTGCCTCGGTCAGGTTACTTACTACGACGCCTATAAAATACAATTTGTCGTCAAATGTCTTTCATGCAATCTATCTACACAATCACATACTTGGTATCACATAAGTATGGATCTTTAAAAATATCTGTATATGGTCAAGCAGCTTACGATTTCTTACAATCCTAATTCTGTATTTGCTATTCTATATCTAATGCCATTCATTTAATTCCTGTCTATTGTAAGTGGTAGTTTGTGATTACAAAGGCACAACACTGGAAGAATTAAAAAAAGACAATGCACCTACTAATAGACTGCACTTTTCCCCCATTGTTATCTAATGGGGTTATTACGTTTGCGAATATAATTTAAAGGTTATATCGTATACTTGAAATATACAGTGTCTGCCATAAAGTTGTATCCCTATGGAAAATTTTTTTAATATTCTGATTGGAAAAATCTTTGTGGGACAATCACTTCTGCTTCCAAAGATACTTGAAATACGCCATGTCAAAGTTGACAAGTGACATTAGGTATCTGTCAAATTCATTTTTTTATGACTTTTGTTTTAAAGACAATCCAACTCGAAAATTTTTAACCAATCAAATTACAGAATTTTTCAAATTGGGACCAATGAAATTAGTTTTATAGTGAAAAAACCACTAGAGGTTTTTTCTTAGTGAAGAAATTTATGTCAAAATGAAATGTCAAATTTAATTAAATTAATATTAACTACACACGCTAAATAAAAATTTGCTCGATGGATTGTCAAGCCGAATACAACTCGTGGTTTAATTTTTTTCTTGTAAATTTTATCATTTAAGACATTCGTAGCTTTTGCTTTTGGAAAATTACACTCGTCTCCTGCGTCGACTCGTGTAGTTTTCGTTGCGAAAGCTACTCATATCTGAAATGACAAATTTTGTCGGAAAAAATTAGACCACTTGTGATATTATATATGAAAAAATGTTTCTAATGACATTTTACGTTCACCCACGGAGTTTGAACGAGATATTCCGACATAAGAAAAATTAACTGTTTGTTTTTAAATCATTAAAAACGCTTTAAAGGAGTGGAAAGGCAACAATTGTATAGTATATTGCTAATAATATTGGATGGTGTTGTTATTTTTGACGAATATTAAAATTGTCGAAAAACAAAATGGAACTTTCTGGATTATTTTTCAATTTCCAAGAAAATAGCGCACAGTTTTATTAATCTTTTTTTATTAAGAATACAAGAATTGTTGTTATCATAATTCAAACAACACGAAACTACTACTTAATAAAAAGAGATTAATAAAATTATGCGTTATTTTCTTGAAAGTTGAAAAATAGCCTACAAAGTTCAATTTTGTTTTTCGACCATTTTATTATTCGTCAAAAATAACTACACCATCTAATATTATTATAAGCAAAATATGCTACGTAATTATTGCCTTTCCACTCCTTTAAAGCGTTTTTAATTATTTCAGAATAATCAGTACCAAAAAAATGTTAAAAAACATTTTCCTTATGTCGGAATATCTCGTTCATACTCAGTATGTGAACGTAAAATGTCATTAGAAATATTTTTTTCCATATTTTACAGATACCTAATATAACCTGTCAACTTTGACATGGCATATTTCAAGTATTTTTGGAAGCAGAAGTGATTGTTCCACAAAGTTCTTTTCCAATCAGAATAATCAAAAAAATTCCCATATCAATCCAACTATATGACAGATGCTGTATATTCATACAATTAATTTTCTTTTTACCCGATAACTTTGAAAGTGCAATACAATTTCAGATAAAACAATTCATATTACAAAACAGCTAAAAATGATGATCAGCCTTTTTGACTTAGAAGGGCGTATGCTCTATAGAAAAATCTTTATAAAGCAATTCTTCGTTCAGGTTTTTGTTGTTCTATAAATTAGGCATGGAATTATAAAATTCGTTTCGTTTCCAATTACAGAAATTTATAACAAGGTGCGAGGTAACCTTAGATGATTTCATATTTACTATGTCACTATACAATAATTTATACAGCTGCAAGTTGTTAATTATACGTCCACATCAAGTCGATCAAGACTCAGATTTTCTGATATGTATGGTAATGGCCTTTTTACAAAACCACAATTTACAAATGATTTTATAGAAACTTTGCAATCAATATCAAATCTATCAATGGCCATATAAATTATTTTCGACGAACAGAAAGTTGGTCTCTGAATTCGTGAAGTCTGTCTGTCTGTCGCCTTTTTCCTGGTTGACTTTTTTGAATTTTCGACGAACAAAAAGTTCGTCTCTGAATTCGTAAAGTCTGTCTGTCTGTCGGTCTGTCGCCTTTTTCCCTGTTGACTTTTTTGAATTTTTCTTTTTGGAATCTTATAGTACATCCAATTCTAAGAAACTTTTGATTGAAGCATTTTTGTATCTCTTCGGGAAAGTGGTCAAAATGACCACCGAAAATTTCGGTAAATTTTTGAAAAACGAAAAATTTTGTATTTTTTAAAAATTTACGAAAAAATAAACATTTTTAGCAACAAAAAAATTCGACAAAAAATTTTGTTCGTCCTGGCAATGCTAGCTCTGCGCATTCTCAACTGGTTTATTTATTTATTTTTTGTCTAAAAATTTATTATTGTTGACTAAATGTGTCTTCTTTCTCTTTCTATTATTGACGGTTCTTGACTGATTTTTCCCGTGTTTTCGATTTTTCTCGGCACATCGCGTACGCCATACAGGATGCAAAATGTGATTTCGCAGCTAAAAGTCATTTTATTATTTTACGCCCTACTGCATCGAAAAGGGTACTTTACATCTTGGTGACCGTGGCGGAAACGTTGACATTACATCGCGGGCGGTAAAGTGTAAAAAAATCGCCCGCTGTAAAAAAATCGCCCGCATAATCAAACTTTGACATTAAATCGCGGGCGGTAAAGTGTAAAAAAAACGCCCTACTGTAAAAAAAACGCCCGCATAATCCGCAATGTCACAATATTTTCAGTAAAATTTACAATTTGGTTTTATTGTTTACGCGTGAAGTCATAGTTACGATCAGCCATCACGCCGCCTATTTTTAACGTTGTGAAATTATGAATTATGATAGATGATTTTACGATAATTTAAAGTTAATATTTCTTTTGCAGTTGGGCGTAAAACGTTGTACGTACCTCGGGCCGAAAGTAGATTGCGCCCTTGGCTAAATTAAGGCCCTCCTTCGTCGGGCCTCAACCTTTAGCCGGCGGGCGCAATCTTACACTTTCGGCCCTCTATACGTAAATAACTATTACACTTGAAAGTTGACATGACAGATAATAATATGGGAATGACAATGACGTTTCTAAAACATAACAACATGTTTCTTATATTACAAATAAATATTGTAAAATGAATTAAACTGTCGGTTTTTACAAGCAATGGAATTTGCTATTACCTATTTTTCTACGGCTGCACATAAAATGTTGCGTATACCTTGTCCGCGAAATTCGTTAGCGTCCTCGAGATTGTCCTGCTTCGTCCATAAACGGCCTTGACGACATTTATTCTCTGGGTACGTTAACAAGACATTTGGCGGCCTTGGTATACAAATAACTAAATATTAAAGCCACAACATAGCTATTTTATTATTTTTTTATAATATCCCTGGAATTTTGTTTTTGTTTTAGACTGGTTATTCTCAGCAATAGGAAATAGTCTTTTGTATAAGATATATTTCTCTTAATTTAGGGTCGATTGGAACAACAATTATAAAAATTACATTAAATAGATTATTAGGAATAAATAAAGTAAGACAAAGATAATAATTTTTTTATAATTGTAGAAATTGAACTGGAAGGTTTCATCCAATTATAATGGTTGTAGTTTTGGTTTGCTGAAGTAGGTATTAGTTTGGTACAATGGTGCTGCATACAATTCACGGATTAGGAGGGAATCTATAAAGGTACAATTAGCCAAAATAAGATAATTTGTAATTAATTAATTTTACAGTAAAATGAATAGGCAAAGAATTTTCAATATATCGAGGTTCATGATAGTTTTTACAAATCTTCGTATAGAATCAATTACAAGAAATTGCCGTAAAATGGTATTTTCTGTCAAGTTCTGTACATTAGATATTTATCTGAGAACATTATTTCAATATGGTGTCGTGTTTTAAGACCTTTTTAAGTGTATTATGATGTGACCTGGACACATAAAATTGCTAGTTTTTTCTAGTTTGTATTTAACATTACTATTTTAACATTTTATAGGGCTTTGGTTTAATACAATTAGTTTAATCAAGTTAATTAGAGTAAAGCAGCAGAAAGTTAGGTTTTTGTTTTAAATAAATCATCAGGTACAGTATATAAGGTGAAAATAAAGCACTAAATTATAAAAACATGTATATGCTGAATGTACATAGTTACTACGTTAAGACAATTATAACTTGCTCTTCTCTTTCTATTGGTCGTCTCACGTTGGGACTACAGTGTGTGTTCTTATGAACAACGGGGTTGCCAAACATCTTGCAAGTAACTTTTAAAAACACTCTTTAATATTGTAGTTGTAACTGCATAAACTTTTATAATCCCTATTGTTCGAGCAAGTTATAATGCAGGTAGTCACTTCTTCTGACAGCGGTAGTAAAACAAAATTTCAAAACTTGCTGTACATATAGTGCGCGTATAAAGTCTGGAACTATCGAAATCTGTTTTTCACCAACCTTTAGTACACAACCCATTCTGTTTTTAACAATATCCGCTATACTTATGTATAATATACTATGTGCGTTATGTAATACTACAATACGAATAGTTACAACAAACAACACGACAGTGTTAACAATCATTACAAACGATAAAATCTAAACAACTAAGCAAAGATCTATAGACGCACAAGCTATCAAAATTTGAAACCAAATAATTATTTCTGTATTAAGAAATTTGCTTATATGCGTTCGGTGACAAATAATAGTGCCGACAGAAAAACGTTATACTATAATTTCAGTAAGTACAAACTGTTTTATGTAGTTCCACAAAGTAAAAGTAAAAAAAAACAGAAGGGTTTATTATTTACTAAAATCCTTTGCATTTGCCGCTAATCCTAAATTTCCGTTTTTGCAAGTTTCTTTTAAAACAAGTTGAAAAATTAATGATTTTATCATGATGAATCATTTTACTGTTAAAATTGCGTTTGGAACTTCCTTTATTTTCCTGTGAATTAAAAGATTAAAAAGATATACAGAAGCTAAGCAGCCGTTATTTTTATTTTGAAAGAATTTGAAGACGAAAGAATTAAACAAAGAAGTATAAGTAATAAAATATCGAATATTTAGATACATGTACGATGTAACAATCTCAAGTAATGTTTAATAAAATAACAAATACATGTTAATAAGACTTTCTTCTAAATTCTCCTTTTGTATGGTTACGATTACAGTTTTTCGGTTACTATTTTCAAAAGTTTAGAACTTCTGTAATCTTAATCCACATTTTTATAGATTCATACAGTGAAATAGGTGACAACAACGAAGCACAAACTCCCATAAGAAATACATTGGCTATCTTTCCTTCGCTGTAGTGCCAACGTGAGACGGACAATAGATGCTATTGCTTTTGTATAACAGAATCGTAAATTCTTAAGGTTGTTCAGAAAACTGTCTTGCAGTGACGTAACAACCTTCCCCGCAATCCCTACAATGGCGAAGGGGGGATGAAGGAGGAGCCCACAAGTTCAAAATTTTTTTTTGTTTATATGTTGACTAATTATTTTCTTAGGATTTTATGTTAGCGCGAGGAATAGGAATTAATGTTAATTTTATGAAACTAAAACACAAACTTGTTAAAGAATTTCAGCTCCCATTATACAGAGCAGAAAAAATTAATTAATTTAGGCTGCTTTTTAAAGGATATTGATTTAATTGCGAGGTTCTTCAAACGCACTCAAATTAAGCAATAATTCGATCAGCCTAATTTTCTATACAAATTTAGCAATGATTCATTATATTCATTACAAAACGAAACTGGGCTGTTAAATTTATCACAATTTATTAGATGTAGTAGAACAAAATATCTTCAAATGTAAAGTTTTAATTTTAATTTTAAAGATCCCCGAATTTAATGTATGCCTTTTTAGAATATAAATAGAAATATAGGCTGCATTGCAGGTACTTTGTGTTGATTTTGTATAACAATAACATCAATATATCGTATTTCATTTCCATGTGTGAGAATGAAGTGCCGCTCATCCGATATCATTTTTATTCCTGCATTGTTGTTAAAAAGGTTATGTGGACTTTTTAAGTTTATTTTCTGGTTTCTACTTTGTTGTGCCTAAGAATAGGGAATATTTAAGTGGCAGGGAAAAACAAAAGTTACGCGAGAAAAAAAGAAAAAAATTATAGAAACTAAGACTTGGTGTTTTAAGTTAAGGCTTGTTAAGACCTACGAATTTGGATGATAAATTTTCTAAATGTTTATGTACTATATCCGTTGAAAAATTTTCAAAATTAATACTCTTTTACTATTTACGCTCGTAAAATAAATATTGTCAATTTTAGCCCCTATTAGCATCAAAAATAAAATAGCTCATGAAACTGATATGTGACGCAACATGGGAAAAGGGGCTTTACCTTCACTGAAAATTTGTTTAGGTCATGTTTTTAAATCTTCGAAATCTTAAACGACAATTAATTTTTCCATTCTTGGGGTATACAGTGGTACACTGAGAACACAAATAGCCATATAATCTATGCAGATTTTAGGGCCTCACAACAATCTCTAACGTAATTACAGTCTGCGTAATAATTCTTTATATTCCTTAATGTTATGAAGGGATTACGTAAAGCTTCTTTCGGACTAATCCTTTTACAAGAATTTACAGAAAGCATCCGTTTTATTAGCTCCGCAAAATCTCTTTTGTCGATCGTCTTTGTGTTAAGAACATGCGATTCTTCAGAAGTCTCAGACTTCATTAAGTCGTCTAAAGATTTTAGCTCATGCAGATATGCATGATATGCATGTCATGCAGTATATTACAAAACTTACATTAAATTGTTTGGAATTTCGTACTCTTTTCAGTGAGACCAATAACTCAGTTTAGGCTTGGGGAAGTAAGGTCCCTTTTTCTGAACCGTGTTACATATTGAAAATTTAGTAAAAGCATTAGCAGAAGTAAATGTATTTAGAAAATATTGTAATCTAGTTAATTAGTATTACGTTGTTTAAATTTTATGATTATATTTTATTTATATTGTATGTTTGTACATAAATATACAATAGACTTAACAATTCTTTACTACGCTACAAAAACTTTTACTTAGATGTTTACAACAGATGTTCTTAGAATTAAAAAATCGTTTATTGATATAACGAACGAAGTTCATTGGGACGAAAAATGATTAATTATTCGATATACGAACCCTTCTGAACCCAGATAAACCAATGATACTGAGTTGTAGAGGATAACTCGGAGAACAATAATCCGAAAAAAAAATCGCGCCGGTCGCCGGTAATTAATAAGAAAAACAATGTTAAAATCACTATTTTGAGGTTAGAATGTTATGATGTTAGGTTACAGTTAGTAAAATAGTTGGCTGTATTTACGTGAAAGTGGCGTAGAAATGGTGTTTGTGTCATATGGCAATAAGATTTTATAATTTTTACCTGTTTTTATGACGTCTTTCCAACGAAAAACCGTAGCGCTTGATATTTCCGTATGTATGCATGTACAATAAAGGTATAACGAATAATACCCAAAAATGTATTCAAAATAGTGCAAAATCAAAAAACTAGTTCATTGGTACAATAAACGAATTTATAGAAACGAAGGGTTAGGAACCAGTTTCTTAGAACAAAGAATATCGTTCGTTGAGTCAATGAACAGACTTGATTATGCTAATGAACGTGTTTTTATTATATCAATGTTACTAATCTATGAAAGAATTTTTTCCACTACTAACCTTATTGATTTTCTTAACCTCTTGCCAGAAGCTTCTATTATATATACACCTTTTATTTGCCAGATGCCTCTATTATTAATCTAGGTTAATAATTTTTTAAACACACATTCTTGAAAATTTCAAAGCAAAGGTAACAATTTAGTAGTGGAAAAACTATTATATTTTTTAAAATTAAGAGAATTGATGTCCTAATCATTGTACAATTATTTTGCAACTATTTAGAATTTGCGTTAAGGGACCTACAAAATATTGAGTATAAATGTCAATTAGGTATAGAAGTAAAGTTTTTTTTTATACATTTCCTATCTCGTTCCTTTTGATGAAATATATGTCAAGCATAATCAAACAAATACATATTAAAGGCAACTGTCGGTCATTCCATCTGAAACCTAATGACGTAGTCTCTGGCATGGCACCTGACTTAAGAGGAACGTTGGAGTTGAAATACAGTGACGCCGCTTACAATATGTCGGTGGTGACATTTGGAAGTACGAAATTATCAGATCGGTTAATCTTCACAAAAGATATTTTGGAATACGAGCCGAGTCGCACATGAATTAGACCACGCAATAAATTTTGGTTTTAATTTTTGTTTAACATTGATTTATTTGTATACCTTAACAAGAAATTGAAGAATCTAGGTAAGCGCCTGATGCACAGCTATCTAAATAATACCGTTTTAGGGCGAGATAAAATAAACAATTTAAGAGTGTAAGTTGGTCGTGTTAAAAATGTCAGCGGCGTACGCTAGAGCAGGTTATAGCCTAGGTAGCATAATGGGTAATCCAGTGCTAACTATTACATGTACTAACTAAACTTCCTTAAAGAGCACTTTATTCAAAACCAGTTCCGAATAGCCATTCAGCGTTTTCTCTTGTTTGTCTGTTTTAAAACCAACAGTCTCATTGTGTATAACAATTATCCATTTATTTTTATTTAGAATAAGACTAATTAGTTTTCTTGTTATAACCGTTTCTTAATGCTTATTATTTTTTTTCAGATTAACAAAGACTCTTACAAAAACGCCAAGAGTAATGGAACCTCTGCGGGTAATGATCATTATGATTAATACATTATTAACAATGATGCTCAATCCATATTTTCTATTACAGAAAATAAGGTAATAAAGGTGGTACAGTATGGCAAGTTCTACAGACACGAAGTTCTGCAAACCGATTCCGTGAAGTATGAAATTTTAGACTGTGTGGGCAACGGAACATTTGGAGATGTTCTTCTAGGGTACAGTTACTTCACACGTGAACATGTTGCTATAAAAGTTTTAAAGGACCAAGATAACCTTATGCTAGAGGTACTTTTTATTTTCATACAACATATAAGCAGTAGATATTTCATGTTTTTCTCACATAGTAAATACAGTTAGATGTTATATTGCTTGAGAGACAAAACTTTTAGATATTTTATTACAATACTTCATACTTAAAAATTTAGTCAATTAATATTAATAAGTTATAACAACTTGTGCTTTACAGGCCGCAAGAGAAATAAGTTTTCTTCGAAGAATAAGAGCAGGAAATGGAGAGTGCCACAACCTCGTTAGATTTCATTACGCCTTTCGATGTAAAGGCGAGTATTGTCTATCGTTCGAAGCCCTTGAAGAAAGCCTACACAGCTTTATGAAGCGAAGAGACTGCAAGCCTCTGCCAATACACCATATTCGTCCGATACTGAAGCAGATTTTTAGTGGACTGGCTAAATTGCAGGTATGTAAATAACTTGTAATTTATTACGTAATTATTCTTTAACGAAACCTTTAGCAAGTGACTGTGTATAGTGATACTTTTTTTAATTTCAGAAATTGGAGATAATTCATACCGATTTAAAACCAGAAAACATAATGATGGTGAATTCTGAAACTGAACCCTATCGTATTAAGATTATCGATTTCGGTAACTCGATTAGCTTTAGTGAAATTGGCAGATATGATAATCTGCAAACAATATATTATAGATCACCAGAGATCCTTTTGGGTGCTCCGTATAACGAATTAATCGATATGTGGTCTGTGGGTTGCATAGCAGCCGGATTGTGTATGGGTACATATTTGTATAGGGGCCATACAACTTACGACATGATGCGGTTAATAGTTAATCTACAAGGATATCCTACCCGACAAATGCTTCTACAAGGCAGACATACCAAGAAATTTTTTAATAAGATTGGAAACTTGTATTGGTGTTTCAAGACCAGGGAAGAATATTTCAACGAGACTGGAAAGAATCTTGGCGATAGCTGTCTGCATGAGCTAAAATCTTTAGACGACTTAATGAAGTCTGAGACTTCTGAAGAATCGCATGTTCTTAACACAAAGACGATCGACAAAAGAGATTTTGCGGAGCTAATAAAACGGATGCTCTCTGTAAATTCTTGTAAAAGGATTAGTCCGAAAGAAGCTTTACGTAATCCCTTCATAACATTAAGGAATATAAAGAATTATTACGCAGACTGTAATTACGTTAGAGATTGTTGTGAGGCCCTAAAATTTGCATAGCTTATATGGCTATTTGTGTTCTCAGTGTACCACTGTATCATATTGATACATTACAGTTTCGTACCTGCAGTTTTCTACTGTTTATACAATTATAATTTATTATGTTTCAAACATCAATTTTCATAGCCTTTTGTACCTTTACGTAATTATATTTGCTAATCTTTGTAAATAGCTTGTTGTTGCAACCAGGCAGTAAGATTTGCACAGTTTATTTGTCTATTTGTATGTTTAGTGTATCACTGTACTATATCGATACACTACAGTTTTGTACATATAGCTTCTATGTACGTATACGTTCATAATTTTTATATATATTTTTGTAAACTTTTATAGGTTGTATTCATAGTCGAGAATTTCCTACAAACATTTGCTAATCTTTGAAGATAACTTCATCTTAGTGAACATGTACTTTTCGGTGTTTCCTTAATATTTTTTTAATAAGACGTAGCTACTTTTCCAGTTGTAAAGATGTTCTATGTATACAATAAGTTTAAGTTTTTATTATTATACAATGTGTCACTTATATTCAGTATTATTTTGTACACAGACATTAGTTACCTACCCAGTTGTAAAGTGCAATTTATAATACTATATAAAATGTATAGGTTGTATAGCTAGTATAGGTTGGAATAACATTAGCAAGAAATTCTCTATACAGTGTAATATCGAAATCCAAAGATAGGTTACTTAGTGACTCTACCAAATTGTAATAGTGTTTACGACTACATTTTTAATAAATCGTATTTATATAGAAAATGTCTTTTTGTAGCATACACTACACATTTTAAACACAACCTAATCCCTAATCCTCAAAGCATTATTGGACAAGAATTCAACGAATTAGGTTCTAATGAAGTGGGTAAACAACCGTAAAAAGATTTCCTGTAAAAAGAATTCCCGGGAATCCCGGATATTAGTTTTACACAGATAGCACGGTAGGTATTATTACATTAAATAAAAAATTATTAGATATAAGCAAAATCAATATTAACCTGTTGGCTAATACAAAAATCCAAATATTCGTTTTGGGAACGTTCCAAATAACGTTCCCATTGGAAAATAACTAATAAATAACAATAATAATATATAACGAAACTCCAGATTTTGACATTTATCGAACCGAAAAATACCATTTTTACATAATGGTCTGTGTACAAGATTAACAAAAATCTATAATATATCTATAATGTAATTTGACAGCTTAGCTGTCGAAACAATTTTCAGGATATAATTTAATAAATATTGTGAAGCTTTTTACTAGTCTTTATTTATTTTAATCTAATAATCAGTGGCGATTCGTGGTGATTGGCAGCTGGTGGGAAGTAATGATAAAGTTCTGTGCTGTCAAAACTTATCTGCTCTATAAGTCATTTTGATGCTGTTTTATTGTGTAGCATGCTCAAATTTTTAAATTCATGAAATGCAATTTTATATGCATATATAGTAAAGGAACCTCAGTACGTTCCAGTGCAAATAATGAATTTTTTAGTTGGGTTAATACTGCAAATTATGCTTTAAACCAAATCGTTTGTTTAATGTCGAGGGTCACCTCGAAATATTTTTATAAGATGAAATTCCCTTTTAGAAAAATCTTGCAGACAGTATTTGGCGTCTGAATAATTCTCTCAAAGTATTGCCGTCCTCCTAACAAAGGAATAAAACGATATCTAGTCAATATCGTCCGTGTTATTTTCAAGTTGTTCGAACAATTTCTTAAAATTCAGACGTATAAAAAATATTGCAGCCACGTGTTATAGTTTGCTGAAACCCATAGAAGGCTCTAGAAGCTTTTTCGTATCAGTTCCCCCATTGGTTTATAAAAGTTAGATTATCTTGTAATAGGCCAGTTTAAAATTTCCCCTTAAGTATGTATGTGACGCACATAAAAATGTAACATCCCCGCAACAGTCATGTGCAAAATAGAGTCTGAGACAGTCATGAGGGCTGTTAAGTTATAGTTCAGTTTTTAAAAGATGTTTAAAAGATGTGTAAAAGTTTTTAATAGAAAGGTGTCATTTCGACGCCTCAATTAAATTACAGTACAATTTTTGGTAGCGTTAATTTAGTACTGTTTAGTAGCCTAATCATTTTGATTAGAGAAAGTGTTTTTAAAAAAAAGTTTGAAAGAGTTCAATCAATAAGATTTTAAGTGATATTTAAAATTACGTTTGCCGAAATAAGAATAATTCAATAAAACTTGTGAATTTACCGGTAAAGTGTAGATCTTATCGTAGTTTAATGTTTTCGAGTTATTAGAATTAACCAAGAAACCAATTAATAAAAGATTTTTCGTACAATATCCAAATTTAAGTGCAAGTTTAAAATTAAATAAACTTCATTTAGCGTCTTCGTAATAATTACAGATTGTTTCGATGAATTTCGTTTTAGAATCTACAAAGAGAATTTAAGGAGTGGTGAAAATCAATAATAAAGAATCAATTTTCTCGGTTTTGTTTCGTTGCATTAATTTGAAATAACAACAAGCGTCGTTTTCATATTTTTAACCGACTGAAGTTTTTATGAACTCATATGGATTTAGTTCATTATTAAGAATTTGCCAGTAAACTTGCAAATTATAAACAATTATTGTGAACTTTAGTTCGTCCTTCTTGGGTGAAAAACAGTACCTACTAGTTTTGAAGTGCTTTTGTAGCTAGTGATTAAGTGAAACTAGAACCTTTTTGTGAGGTTTTCCTTTTGAAAATTCGAAAGAATTACAACATCTGAACAATGTAGAAAGAACTCATGGATAATTTGTTGACTAAAGTAAGTTTATATGAAAATTGTTTGTATTTCTTCCGTTAATGATTATGATTACTTTTTGTAAACTATGTACATTGTGTTCCTTTAATGAGAATTCTTATTAGAGTATTGTTTTATATTAAGAAAATATATAAACTATTACCTTTAAGGAAATATAATATAAATACAAAGATTAGTTAAAGTTTCACAAGTTTTATTAATATCTTAACCTGACAATATTGTTTCGACACTTTATGTCATTATCAAAGGTAGATAAGATTGATAAACAAACATTTTTAATGAATGAACAGACTGAGCTTAGTAATTCTACTTTATTAGAAGTGTTCGATATTTAGTTTTTGTATGTATTGTATCTAGTTACCTATTTTCTGTATGTATTTATCTTTAGCAACGTGGTTGTTTATCAATCTTATCTACCTTTGATAATGACATAAAGTGTCGAAACAATATTGTCAGGTTAAGATATTAATAAAACTTGTGAAACTTTAACTAATCTTTGTATTTATATTATATTTCATGATTATGGAGTTCCACAAAGTAAGGCTGGAGACAGTAAATATTACCTTTAAAACCATTTCTATTGTTTTTTATACAATCAATTACTTTATTTACAAATAAATCATCATTTGAATAAAATCAGACTGTGATAATATTGGACCGTCCACTTTTGAAAGTCTTTAAAATATTCTAACCAACTTAAGACTAATGTAATTAATTATGAACAATAATTGAATTCAACCAATATATCTGTTATTCTTTTCTGTTTAAGAATATCTAGGTTTAAGAACTTTTTAAACAGATGGCGCCCATATACTTTTGTTTATGACTTACCAAACATTATCTTTTGTTTACAATCAATAAGCTATGAGAATTATTACCCGCTTCCTGAGCTATAATTTGTTATCAACATGTCTACAGCCGGTGCAATTATGAGTTTTACAGTAAGTATGGCATGTTCAAATTGATTTAGAATAACCTGTACCGTCATAATTTGGAGCCCAATTGTGGGGCATTCATTTAGTATTGTTGAGCTATTAAGCCTGTTATAATTGACAGTTCATCGTGGGATTTTTTTATGCGTCTAGAAGAATTTATTCTGTTATAATTGCAAGTACGATAATTAATTTGTTTTTGCATTATTTGCATTAACTACATGAGAAATTGTTTTATCTGGAAAAAATCCCTCAATTTTTTGTTGTCTCGAATCCCGAGAAAAATAATTGGAGACACAGGACTTTCATATAAGGTATAAGATTATCAGTTAAAATTCTTACTTTAGAATTAAGGATTTATTTGTTTCAACTTCTTGAACAAATTATTACTTGAAAAATGCAGTTCTGAACAAGAGTGTCGCCTTACACAGTTGATTTTCTTAGCCAGTTTTTTTGAAAGAAACTAATAAACAACCATTTCAAAGACATACAAATTATTCACAACTTATCTATAAATAATCAACACAGGGAAAGGGATTAGTTTCAGTAAGAAGCTTCTGTTAGGTACCATATCTGGCCACTAAGTAAATTGTACTTTCTATTCAATTATATTCAAAAATGGTTTTCATCTGGAATTTCCTACCTTATTTATTAACAGGTATTAATATTTTTAAATATCAGTCTTCCTAAAGACCTAAACAGAATGCTTTTATTTAAAAATTCATATTGAAGTTCTGTTGAATTCCAAGAATTTTTTTAAGAATGGACACTCTTCCCAAAAAACAATAGAGGCAGCACTTCCGAGAAAATTGAGAAAGCCGAGTACCTAAACTCTGTTCAAAAATCCTAATTTTTCAGTAGTAAATATAACCTTTTTTTAGCAATTTTTTTAAATTATCTCCGTCGATGCAAGCATCAATTTTCAAGTAATTGGAAAGCAGTAAATTTAAAGAAATAAAAGAGATTTAATAGATTTGTATTTTTATTTATTATTGGTATCGAAAATTACACAGAATTACGCAAATACTTATTTCAATTTAATTTAAGACTTCAACTAAGAGACTTAAATTAAGTTGAAACAATCATTTGCACAAATTATTATTTTTGCTTTAATTTCAATGCTTCTAACAGTACCAGTTAAAATATTTTTAAATTTGCCGCTAGCTGACCCCCCCCCCCCGGACAATAGATGGCGTAACGAATCTCGGCTTTAATGTTTTACGCGAATCCTTTCGTTTTATTCGTAGGTGAGTTTTGTGAGTCGGACGTCAAATTAAAGCTAGCATACGTGAAATGTGGGATGGTGTCATATGCAAACTTGCAAGATCCTCTGCGATATGTGATTTTGAAGCTATTTTCTTCTAGAGAAAGCTGTTTTATAAATACAGTGCTTTTAAATTAACATGCAATATGCTCCATATTGCATATGAAAATAAAGTCAATGCATTAGGTTAAATTCGAGGTTAAATTGATTGATTGTGACAAGTACGTATGTATTTTACCACGAATAGACGTATTTTTTTAATATAAAGTACACTTTTGCATAATTTAATTTACAATAAATGGTATTTTTATTTTTGTTTGTATTTTTAAAAACTTAATTAGAATTAAGTTATCCTTAATTGCAAGGAAAGATTAAACTGCTAGCGCATTTTTCGCGCTTATGCATTGTTGGTTGCATAAACATACAGTAAATACAATGGTTTGAGATGAATATTGCAATATAAACTGCAACATACAAACTACACCAGCATATTGCATTCTAATTTAATAGCACTGTATATATGTACCTTTAGTTCAAGCGGCGACCGCAAGATTTTGACCGTCATCGAACATACGGATAATTTATGGAAAATGTGGAAGTAGACAGTATAGATAACACAAAACCTCTTAAAGGCCTATAAGCAAATCCTGGCGCGACTTGAGTTAATGGCCTAATTAAGGTTAACTCATCAGTATTTCGCGTCCGTAACATAACATCCAGGTGAAATTTACAGGATTTGTAGAGAAATAACCGTACTTTAAGAATATCTTTGTCAGCCTTACCCCATCCCGGCAGAAGTGCCCAGTTGACCACCCCGAAGAGGTGGTTTTGCAGCATCTCCCGTCCGTGATGGAATGTCCACTTGCTTTGTTTTTTAAATTGAAGGTTAAGCTGCCCAAACAACAAAAAGTTTTGTGAGCCTGAGCAAAACTTGGCAGAAATGTGCTTTTTAAGGAGTAGTAGTTCTGCAGCACCTTAAGGCGAGTCGCTACCTAAAGTTCTTATGGGATTTTTAATGTATATCTCTGCCATTGTAGTACACAGCCTATTACAGATATCTGGATGCAAATGGTATCATAAGAAAGAGAAGGATTTTTCCGAAAAGTTGCACTTGTGAAAATTGCGATATATTTATTGTAAAGGATAAAAAAATGTCAAAGAAAATTATGAAAAAAATGGAATTTTTACAAATCATTGCGCAACGAAAAATACCAAGACGAAAACGGAGATTTCGGAGATTTATTATTTTGCAATAGTTAATTTACGACCCTCATGTAAAAGCTAACCACAGGCAATTTGATGGAACCCTCAAAAGAATTATTCGTTTATAATCTACTCTCCTAATCCTTGAGTTCAATAAGTACGAGTAGGTACCTGCGTACATCTGGAAATTACTATGTACCTATCCAATTTTTTTTCCAAACTGCACAATTGAAGAATTGTAAAAATTACTTGTCTTTGGATTTTCATACCGTGCGTATTCAAATAGCATCGTAGAGTTTGAGTTTATTTTTCGTGGTTTTCCCTGAATTTTATTTTGTGTGTTCTATAGTTATAGTTTGAACTCTTTATAGATAAGAAGACATTATTCCTGGGCGCTTAACCAGATAAGATTGCCTACGAGTACGATGGTCTCGTGGAAATTAAGTGCCCCTATACGGCGTACAAACAAAAGTATTTGCCAGATGAGGCAATTGAAAAAAGTTAATCAAATTTTGGAAACTAAAAAATGGGCAAGGTGAAATTAACAAAAACCATGATTGGTATTTCCAAATTCAAGGACAACTAGAAATAGCCAATAAGGAAATCTGTTTATTGTGTGTCTGGACTAAAAAAATAAATTAAAAAATTGAAGAAATTAAAAGAGATGCTGCCTTCTGGGAGAAAAACACGAAAAATAATTTATTCGAATTTTATAAAAAATGTTTACTCCCTGAGCTTATAGATTCACGGGTATCCAGAAACATGCGGGTCAGGGCCCGTATTCTTGAACTCGTACAAATAGCATACGAGATGACGTAATCTTTACGTCATACGATGCAGCTTAACCAATCAAATGTTAAAAGGTAATAGAGAATTACATCATCTCGTATGCAAAACTTGTTCGTATGAGTTCAAGAATACGGGCGCAGATGTACAAAATTAGATAATAAATAATGATTAATTGTTTAAAAATTGTTTTAGTTGTAATTCTGAAAATAAATGTATTGTTTTAATGATGTCTTTACTCAATATAGAAGTAATTAAAACAAGTATACTTATTAAATAATAATTATGTTGAATCGATTCAATAACCACCTTTGTTTATGAAAGTAAATACGTTTTTATGTCAAATAGACAAATACAACAACAAAAATAGAATTTCAAAGCGAGAGGAAGTAATTTAAAATAATTTTAGTCAGTTCTGAACTCAACATTTACCTACTTTCTAAATGTCGATTATGACAAGTTTATTGCATGGGATTAGAGCTCGACAGCTAGTTCCAATTTTCAATTTTTGAAACCAAGTTTGGTAGCAACTCGCCTTAAGAAAACCGGTCTACCGCGTATATATACCAAGTTTTGCACAGGCTGATAAAGCTTTTTGGCGTTTGAGCAGCTTAACCTTCCATAGACATAACTAGGTGGGGGGGTTGGGGGGCTAAGCCCTCTAAACCAAAAAGTAGCCCCCCCAAAATAGATTCGAGCCAGACATTTTTTGTATTTAGTTTTGTAATAAAATAGCAAATATAAATAACCAGAGAAGCGGTAAATTAAAATAAATGAAAAAACCAGCAAATAGCCTTTGTTTCTTGATTTAACGAAATTAGATAATAATGAAACAAAAAGAAACTAATGATGAAAGATAAGTATGACTGACCCCCACGTTGAGACAAGTAATAATGAGTTAATAGAATAAGATAGAATAGCTTTCTCAAAATCTTTTCTAATTAGTTTACTCGGCGTCTTAAAGAAAAAGCTTAATAAGTAAACTTCATATTTTAGATTATCAGAAATAAATGTTACGAAATACTTTTGATGAACATTTAAATAAGTATGAAATAATAACTTCAGTTACGTAAATTCTGGTGTAATTCTAACACGTGATAATATAATCGAAAATCCTTCAAAACAGAAAACCTCTGCATTCGGTACATCACCAAATAGTTGTTAAAATTAAAAGATCTATCTCACAAAAAGAATTATTTTCCAAAAGTAAATTATTGTTCAATCAATTATTACTACGTATTTCTAAGGTTTTATAACTAACTGTAATGTTTACAAGAACAGCTTATATTGTAAGGTTCATAAAAGTATGATGTAGAGTTAGAGTTGAACTATTTATATTTACATTTAAAAGTTACCTAGATATTTACTTTTAACTAAACATTGCCAATTAAAAATATAACATTTTAAAGAATTTGAAAAATCATCAAATTTTGAAATGCATTGAAAATGTCATATTGGGAAATTGAATAAGTATACGGATTAAGGCGTACTTTTAAAAAATCCTTTGTAAAATCTCCCCAAGTAATTCAGTTAGTACTATCATTCTGATCATAAGTTTAAACAGTACTTATATCCTTAAAATGGGAGAAAAACATTATATTCAAATTTTGTTTTAAAGAACAATCAGTCAAATAAGTGTAAACCAACTTTTAAGATAAATGTGATACTCGCCGGCACTAATATTTTTAGTAGCTCGGTAGCTAAAAGCGGGGTGCGGTAATAAACCAAAGTCGCTATCGTCCACACAAAAATTTTGAGAAGACACTTTTTCTTTTTGAGAAATCTGAAACATTTATTTTAAAATTAAACAATATTTATTAATTAGTTTTTTGGTTAAAAGTAATTTTTTCAACCATTTTCCTGAACACCATAGTTCACAAATTTAATTATTTATATCCACTATAGTCCGTCCGCAAACCATGCGAAGTAATAAATTAAACTGACAGTCAGATAAGCGGATTACCACAAGGTTTTCTATTGTCAGTTGAGTAGCATTTTGCGGCTGCTTATAATAACAGCAGAATTTACGGTTTTAAGTAGCAAATGACAATAGAAAACCGTTGCGGTAATGTGCTTACCTGGCTGTCAGTTTAATTTATTACTTCGCATGGTTTGCGGACGCACTATAATTATGTAATTAAATCTTTTTATTTTCTTTATTTTTGGACGAAGAATCAGGATGGCGGAGCATCCTTCGCCGACCCTACTAGAATTTGGCGACCCTACTAGAATTTAGCCGAATCTGTGCAAATTCCACGCCCAGTAGGGATTTTTAACGTGCCGAACATCGCATTGACGGGACCTACAGTTTTACTTCCTATCCGAGAAGAAAGCATGTTTTTAATTTTTACCAGCTCGGCCGGGGACCGAACCTGCGATTATGAAGCAAACATGCAAACTACTAATCCACCAAGACTGGCTGTAATTAAATTTTCACTAATTTTATTTTATAATTAAGTACTTAACAACTTAGTCAGGTCGTCAATGCAATAAGATCATCATTTTTACTTAATCTTTCACTTGATTTTCAAATGGCATTCTGATTTTTATTCGTGTGCAATATTGCGGATAGAATTGCAATTTTTAGATTATTTTAGATTATTGGAAAATATTTTCGGGAAGATAAATTGTTTTAAATTTGTATTTTGAAAAAAATTAATAAAGTTACCTGCCAGCTGGAATCAAACCTGGAGTGGCAGCGACTTTGGCATATTATCACCCCGCCTCAACTAACTGAGCTACGAAGAAATATTAGCACGCATACAACATTTATTTTAAAAATTGTTAAAGATTGTAATCATTTAAATAATATTTTTTAAAAAGGGGTCTAAATCTAGTTTTTTCGCAATTTTCCGGATATTGATAAACTCATAACGATAATGATAAAAAAGAAATAGTAATTTTAAGTAAGGAGTGATTTAAAATCTTGGGTTATTCCCTATATTCGATTTCCTAATGAAGCATAGGGTATGTAGATGCACACATTTTCTTTAGCCCCCCCCCCCCCAAAATCTAGACCTAGTTACGTCTATGTAACCTTCAATTTAAAAAACAAAGCAAGTGGATATTCCATCACGGACGGGAGATGCTGCAACACCACCTCTTTGGGGTGGCCAACTGGGCACTTCTGCCAGGATGGGGTACGGCTGACCAAGATATTCTTGAAGCACGGGTATTTCTCTACAAATCTTGTAAATTTCACCTGGATGTTATGTAACGGACGCGAAATACAGATGAATTAACCTTATTTAGACCATTAACTCCAGTCGTGCCAGGATTTGCTTATAGGCCTATAAGAGGTTTTGTGTTACCTATACTGTCTACTTCCACATTTTCCATAAATTATCCGTATGTTCGATGACGGTAAAAATCTTGCGGTCACCGCTTGGACTACTTGTATTACCTGCGCTCATTCCCGTACATAGACTACAAAGGTTACTAAACAAAAGAAATGTTTTGTAAATGATAGAATTTAAAACAAATATACATAATTAGAGACTAGAGATAGAGATAATTTTTTGGAAAAAACCTCGAAGGGATATAGCGATTTTAATTACTTGACGCTATACAAAAATTTACTTTTTCAGTACTATGTTTATAATTACTAGACTTAGTTACTTGAAAGCAATTACGCAAATTGTTTATTTGAAAATAATCTTAATGATCCTATATTTTAAAATCAAATAAGATAATTGTTTTGCTAATTATTATCGAAAATTCCATTTGGCATAATAGCTTTGGCGCAAGTTTGAAACAAAATTATTCATATCAGCTTTTCTTTAATTAAATGCTATTTTTAAATATATTTGAAATCGAATAGTTGCTTTTAACTTACAAATATTTTTTCTGATATGTTCATATAGCTTTATAAAAAGTTAAAATACCAGTTTTTTACAGAATATCTGAAATTAATTTATCTTTAGTACAAAACTAACCTGTTTTTAGGTATTCAATTATTCATATTAATCCTTCATTTTTGTTCTAGGACTAGAATCTTTTTAATAAATAGTTACATTACTTTGTTCGTCCCAATAAGCTTTTTAAATAAATAAACTTGTAACACGTTTTTTTTAATTGGGTTGGAAATTCTATTGAGAAAATTTGTATTCTTTTTAAAACTAACCTAAAACCCTAAACCAAGTTATCCGAATAATAGTTCATTTTTGCTACGAAACTATTTGAATAATTCTTGTTGGTTATACTTTTAATGGTACGAGGGTGGTCTGAAAAGTTTCCGACCTAACAAAGATAGAAGACATTTTTTCTTTAAATTTATTTTTATTTTTCTACATAATGTCTCCTTGTAAGTCTACACACTTCTCCCAGCGATGCTCCCATCTCTTTAAGCCGTCCAAATCTTACTCGGCGTTTTTCTCTGCAAAATAATTGTTCACGAAGGTGATTGCCTCCTCATTTGACGAAAATCTCTGTCCTCCGAGCGCAATTTTTAGATAAGGGAACAAAAAGAAGTCGCTTGGGGTAGATCTGGTGAGTAAGGAGGATGGTCAAGCAGTTCAAACCGTAATTCGTGGATTTTCGCCATGGCAACCGCGGAGGTGTGAGACAGGATTTTCTTTTTCTGCAAATGTGGCCGTTTTTCCGCAATTTCTGCCTTCAGCTTGTCAAGTAATGATGCGTAGTATGCTCCTGTAATGGTTTTTCCTATTTGAAGATAATCGATTAAGATAACTCCATGATTATCCCAAAAAACAGTCGCCATCACTTTCCCATCCGACATAACATTTTTTGCTTTTTTTGGAGCCGATTCCCCCTTCGCAGACCACTGTTTTGACTGTATTTTTGTTTCGGGCGTATAATGGTGTATCCAAGTTTCATCTACAGTAATTAATCGGCGCCAAAACTCTGATTTATTGCGCCTAAACTGCGCCAACAGAGCGTTGGAAATGTTTATTCGAACACGTTTTTGGTCTAACGTGAGCCAACGCGGCACCCAACGCGCGAACAGCTTTCTCATGCCTAAATCTTGATTCAATATGTGACAAACACGTTCTTTGGACATATTCATAGCCTCTGCTATCTCTCTCACTTTAATTCGACCGTCGCTTAGCACCATTTGATGAACTTTAGCAATGTTATCGTCAGTGGTTGCAGTTTTTGGAAATCCCGAACGTTCATCGTCTCCCAAGCTGGTACGGCCACGTTTAAATTCAGCTGCCCAAAATTTCACTGTGGTAAATGATGGCGCAGAGTCCCCATACCAGAGTCCAACTCATCTTTGATTTGCGTAGGCGTATTGCCTTTCAAAAACAAATATTTAATGACAGATTGTATACTCGATTTTTTCCATTTTCACAAAAACACACATCGACTTACTCAAACGATTGTCAAATAACAACTGCGCGTCCAAAATGGCTGAAATTTTGGTGAGTACCTGTCAAAAGATGCACAACTATATTCCCTAGCTTTTATTGACGAGTGCTGCCATCTTCACGTTAAGGTCGGAAACTTTTCAGACCATCCTCGTAGATGTACTCTTAGGTACAACTAAGAAAATTTGGAATGTAAAGACAATTTAAAGACGTTTCTCCAGTTCTCACTATGCGCTTTAGTAATTCCGTTGACTTATGTAAAAGAATCACGGCCCGATCTAAGGGGGGTTAAGCCGGGCAAATGCCCAGAGCGGCAAAATTGAGCAACACGCCGGGCGGTTGCACGGAGTCCTCAATTTTCTCTCTAAGAGAGAAAAATCTTATAATAATTACCATGCTTAGCAGCCCAACAAAAAAGTATTTTTTAAGGTTTTTCTTTAAAAAAATGCTACTTTAGACGGACCAACATATTTTAAAGTGTTATTTTGTCTTATAATTTTCTTAATGCTGTCTCCTAAAAAAATTATAAGACAGCACTTAAGCAAACCAAGTCGAAAGAAAGACGAAGAAATACCTAAATAGGAAAGAAGGAACCAACTCTTTCGATATGTTGACGATTTCTGAATTGAGATTACAAAGAAATTCTCCCGAATTCTTTTACCGATTTTACATTTCTAAACTGGCAACCCTTTTCGTTCCGTTTATGTTTGACGGGGATTCCTCACAAACGTTGAGATAAGTAATTAGGCGTTTACGAAAATTGGATTGTACGGTATCTACCGCGTTCCCAGCGGTATACAGCTGATACATAAGATAGATGGAACAGGTATATGCATTTCCGAACGTTTACGGTGCGTTTTTAATAATAACCTACAAAACCATAGGTGTGTTTATTAAAATGTTTTTCGATAGTGTTTAAGTTTTCTTAAGTATACCACAGACAGAACATATCCCTGACACGTTATTCATATTCACTGTGAATGAAAACATACATAAAAAACCACCCACACCTATAAAATAACTTGAATTTTAGGTTATGCTTACCGGTAAATTTCTATTTACCGACTATAAACCTCTATCCACGAATCATGGATCCGGTAGATGAAACGGGTATATACCGGATAATTTCAGAACGCCGTGCCGGTAGAGCATCAGTAATACAATTTCTGAACGCTTTCGGTACATCGGTATATATCCGATACAATCTTCGTAAACGCCTATTATTTCCAGTGGTTTGTATATAAGTACTATCATATTTTTGGGGGGAATCCCTAAAATAGGTTGACGATGATGAAGTTGAAAGATACATATGTCGATAAAAAAATATTTCAATCCATTCAGTAGTTTCTGAGAAATTCTTTAACAGACAAACATATATACTTACAAACATACATACATACTCTCATGAACTTTTGTATATTTGTTAAGAAGCCCCAGTAGACTAACATATGTGAATATTATACAATTCCAACAATATCACATAGTATATAACATCCCATCTGTGGAATAGCAAGCTTATGACTTATATGGTGTTAGTGTAAAGGGCGGCGAATATTATTTTTGCCCGGAGCGGCTAAATAACTAGATCGGGCCCTGAAAAGAATGTTTCGTTGGAAAAATGAAACCTTGATTATAATTTATAGACTAAAATAAATCTACCATTTATATTTGACAGAATTTGATTAAAATACAGAGATACGTATTTGCGTTTCTCAAAAGTGAATTTTTCAATTAAAAATCGCAAAATACAATAGTTGTTGAAAGTAAATTGAACTATTAACTATCACCATGGTTCAACTCTACCTAAAAAAGTTATTAATAATTCTGCAAACTGGGCAAGATACAAAAACATATACAACATCCTTTAACGCATCAAAAAATCGTTATGACTGGTCACAAGCAGCATTTTTAGTCATCGCTACGTTCCAGCAACTATCGGTGGAACTATTAAGTTTTTGCCACTAGTCACAAACACGTAATCGCTACGGTTTTATTACATGCCTGGAACCAAAATGCGAAACAAGCAAACGTAGCAGATAACCTGTCTGAAACCTGTCTAGCTACGTTTCGGTTACATTTAGGCTACGTAGCGGAAACGTGGCAGCGTAGTAATTCTACTAGCGTAGCGTAGTGCTACTTCCGTGAAACTGATTTTCTCTTTGATACATCGTGTCGGGTGGTACTCTCTCTTACTCTTGCAATTTAACAAGTATTCTATCATTTTCATACTAATGCTGCGATTGTGTCCCAAAATGGATTACTGTTTTATTTGTAACGAGCAATACAATGTTTGATTATTTTGTCATTCCAGTATAGCAAAATTATAAACCATAGCAACTTTTCTGTTAAATATGATGATCATAGGTCGACAAATAACAACGCGCCTTCTTTAAATATATTTTTTAATAAAAGATGTCTTTAATGAGATATGGCAAAAATGACATTTTTATATTACTATTCCTAAGGCACAATTTGTTGTTTTTATTGAAGGTTATATAGTAAAACATCTATTAACAATCAGAACAAATTGAAAATCGATTAATGGTCTCCAACATTTTACAAGTGAATATGGAGATGGAGTAGTTTACGAAAAATCACTTCACACAATCAGTTTTTTTTTTGGTAGAAATACGTAAGTTTTACTTTCGATACTACTGTAAAGTTCAGTTACTTTAAAGGGTTAAGCAATGGTTTCAGACATGTGACAGCAACTCTCAGTAGTGCTTCTAAAGTTTTAAAAACTTTAAAGTAGTTTCGGGCAAGTCACTGCTACAATCATAATGCCACTTTGAAGTTGCAACGACTTTAAAGTAAATACTAAGTTGTAGTACCGTTCCACATACTTTAAAAGTTACTCAGAAATACCTAATGGAACTATATAGTTCCAACAAATCGTAGAAACTACTACATAATTACTAAAATATTCTGAACTGAAGCAATTAAACCTATAAAGTCATAAATTTAGTTGTAGTTACGTAACAACTACTCAATTAAAGTTCCGATCTTAGTTACTGCTACTTATATGCTGCTTGGCGACTGTAGCAATGGCTATCATTATGGTTACAGATGGTTATAAGGATGGTAGCGATTTGAATCTGTATAGTTAAATGGATCCCTTAACTCGATGTCCAGACTGCGGCCTGGCTATATTCAGGTAGCAATCGCAAACTATTGGGAGGGAGGAGGAAGATATTCTTTAATTGCTCTGGTAATAAACCTTTTCGCCTGCTTTTCTTTTACTTTTATTATATATTCTTTAAAGGGATGATTGCCGGTTTCTCTCTTTAAGAATCTTTTGTTTCCCTTGTCCACACATGTATAACTTTGCTGTACAGTGTTTTTACATGCAACACCGCCTTACTTCAGCTTATTATTACTCAACATAATATTCAAGATTATTTAGAAAAATAAGTTCGTTTCCACATTGACTCCATGATCATTTAACAATAGAGTTGCCATGGAGGTGTAAGAGAAACAGTACCTATTCCACAATTTTTAATACAGTCAAGTCGGAATACCTTTTTTAGATTTTGATTTTATGGCGGCCGAACTCCGACTATGTATTTTACTGCCCTTATGACCAATAATGCATTCTAGATATACCCCAAGAGATCACATTGAAAAGTGGAATAACTAGAAACTGCCAAATTTCTGCTTAACCCCGTCCTGACCGTCTGAACTTAGGTAACTGCCGTTACGTGACCACGTGACCATAGACACAATGCGATATCATCTCAGAAAGCAATTTTTATTAATAAGAAATCAAGAGATTATTGATATACAATTTTTGATAATGCATAATCGTTATAAGTATTAAAGATGCAAAAGAGCATTTAGATTTTCAGATAATTGTTTTGAGGTTCAGAATATTTGTAATACTGGAACCTTGGTTCAAAGATACACTAAATAAACTAATTAGTGAACATTTATTGCTTATTAATTATTATCTAAGAAGCGTTTACATACAAATGATTCATAAGTTTTTGTTCACCCTTTTGGTCATTGTTGTCTTCACATTATTAAAAACCTATTAGATACCAATAGCTTAAGGTGGGGATAGCCCCTTAAGTGAGCCAGGTACTTGCAAATTTTTTCATTAAAATTCCAACAGTTTTAAAGTGAAGTACTTTTTTACTATTTCACTTTGTGTTTTAGTGTATTTATATCATTTTTACTTTCATAATCGGTATCTTCAATACCAATTTGCCTTCAGTAAATATTACTGTTAGAAACAGTTTGAACTATAGTTTGTGTGGCAATGAATTCTTGTGTTGGTACTACAACCGCTGCATATTTCTTAAATAAGGTAAATTTGTACAATATTTTATTTTTGATTTAGTTACAAAACAGTAACAACCATTTTGGTAAAAACAGCCAAAATTTTAGCTATTTTCTTCCAATACTAACAAACCGTATGCCATATTGATAAAAAAGTCGTCGCCTTTTTCGTATGCAATTCTATAAAGAAAATGTTTGCTTAATAATTTTGATTTCAATTTTTATTATTTTAACTTTTAGTAGGTTTAATTATGTTATTTACAGATGACCTACCGGTATCCAGCTTACAATGATCAGGCTTTACTTGAAGATGTAGCGGAATTGCCTGTAGCACGGCATAGGGTAAGTCATTTTATTCATGTATCTCTAAGCACATATTATGTTAAGTGATACGTATAGGGTAAAAATGTAAATAGGAACAAAGTGAGTCAATAAAAAAACAATAATTTACAACTCAACAAACAAATGTTTGTATACTAATTCCATATGGTATGTAGTTTAAAATGTTGGCTTTAAAGATAGAAATCTTTGTTAGTAATTTATCAAAAACACGTTATTTTCTTTTTGCCTCGGCTAATTTTCTTATTATGACACCAATAATATAATTTCTTGTTAAATATTGTTGAAATGGTGTACTGTTTACACAATCACATACGTGGAAGTATGGATATCTAATTATATCCGTAGGTTGTCAAGCAACTTACGACATCTTACAACCCTAATTCTATATCAGCTATCTAATGTCATTCCTTGACTGTATATTGAAAGTAATGTATCTACTTATAGTAGATTACACTATACTCCTAAACCAAAAAGGCCTAAGTCAAATAAAGATGAAGCATTTTTCACTGATTGTTATCTAATCGAATTATTACGTGTTAACATTAAAATAAGAGTTACATATACCAGGTGTCCCAAAATGCTCCTTACAAGTAATATCTTCCTGATTTGAAAACATAAAAAATCAATCAAAAACTATTTTGAATGACTCAAAATGGTCCTTCAGAAAAGGTCCTTAAACGCTGATTGCATACTACAAGAACTACTGAGGCGCTTTGAAGCCTATGTAGATTCCACAGAAAGATATTTTGAACGTTTGCTTCAAGTTTAAGTTGAAGTACAATTTATAACAACTATTTTTTAAACCGCTAAATGCACATTAGATAATTAAGTACGGCATACTACCGTATGCAGAATGAAGTGAAGAATACATTTCCGTGAAAAAACAGAGAGTGCAATTTGAAAAAATAATCAACTTGGCATGCTCTCTTAAACGTTGCTATGCAACCAGCATTTAGGAATGTTTTCTGAAGGACCATTTTGAGTCATTCAAAACAGTTTTTGGTTGATTTCTGTATCTTTTCAAATATACTTACTGTATACTTGGGCTATGCAGAGTGTGGCCAGAAGCGGTTCACAAGAAAAAATCTTTTCTATTATTGATTTTAAGACAAAGAGTAAGTTTAATTTTTAAGAGTAATTCAAAACTACTAAAAAGTATAACAGAATTCCAATATTTCTTATAATAAAGTAGAAAATTAAAAAGAAGTCCAATATTTCTCAAAAAATTATATTACCCTGTTTAAATAAATCGTATGAAAACTAAAATAAGGTAATGGTATTTCTTAACGTTATTAATCTTGAGGCTACTTGATTGTTACTGCATTGATCCAAGCATGTCACCTTCTGATTCTAAAGACAAATTTAGTCGTTTTTCTTTAGAAAATAAAACATTTTTTAGATTTTCCACTTTGTTATAAAATATTTGAATTCTATTATACTTTTTAATGGTTTTGAAACTTCAAGCAAAAATTTTTATTAAAAGACTTTGTCATAACATCAAAAACATAACAGTTTTTCCTCTTACGAACCGCATCTGAAGACACACTGTATATTTATACAATTAATTTCTTTTTTAATCGATAATTCTGAATGTGCGATTGCAGATACAAAACAACAGTTGATATCTCAAAACAGCTAAAAATAATGATCGGCATTTTTGGCTTAGGAGGACAGTTTACTCTACAGGGTGTAACTAATATAACTAGAAACCTCATAAATGATTTAGAACATATTTTTCTTAACAACATGTAGTTGCTTCCTGCTAGTTTTCGAGAAAATTTTAAGTTTTAAGTACGCCCATTGTACTTATATTACATTAAAGATACTAAACAAGCAAAATAAAATAGATATTTTTTTAGGTTTTAAAATTAAAAAAACAATTCTTGTTTCGTATTTATAATGCAATGCGAATACAATGGAAGTACTTAAAATTTAAAATGCTATTTTCTCGAAAACTAGCAGAAAGCGATCACATATTGATAAGGAAAATATATTCTAAACCACTACAGCTACCACCCATTACGAGGTTTCTGCTTATATTAGTCAGATCCTGTATAGAAAGATCTCTATAAAACGATTCTTCGTTCATGTCTTTGCTATTTTATAAATTAGGGGAGGAATTCGTTTCGTTTTGAATTTAAAAAAATTACACAACATGTAGAAGGTATCACAATACATAATTTATTCTTTTGTGAATAATTACACATTTACCTCAAGCTGATCCAAACTCAGATTTTCTGATGGGTTGCAGCAACTGTCATTAAAAATGTAAGTATATTACTGGCCTTTTCACGAAAGCGCAATTTTTGAAATCATTTTGTCGAAGCTTTTCAATACCTAATGATGACATAATTGAATTTCAATTACTTATTTTGTTGACCTGTATTTCGTTACTTTGCCCTAATTGCGCTTTCATTAACAAAAATAACTATTGACTAATTTCTTGCCATCGCACAATTTAAAAATATGACCGAGCTTAGATATCTCAGAGTTTGTTCAGTTTTCTTCCTTTCATAGATTTATATGAAATAACATTAAATTAATTTTTTCAGATTTTTTGGATGAAAAATGGCCGAAGTAGAACTATTGAAAAATTACGATTTTGATGCAAATTCTGCTACCCAACACTCTACATCATCTAAATAAAATTGTCATAACTGCCTTATTTCTTCAGTTATCTGGCTCATCTAGGTGTCAGATTAAAGCTAGTTTTTGATTCTTTAGATTATAGCAAGAAACGTGCAAAATACATTACACAATAAAAATAGTTCAAGCACCAGGCACCAGAGCAAAAAAAGTAGGTTCATAATGCAATCTTCTACAGAATAGATTTTCTTGTTGGAAAATGTTCGGGGGTGTACCCTAAATGTAACGTCAAGTTGGCGGGACGTTGGGGGTTGAGCGTTAGCCGCCATCTTGGAAAACATGTTTTATCAAATATCTCATCGTACGACAAAAATAGTACATATCATTTTCGTAGATAATAACATTTCTACAACTTTTATTCGAAACTTTTTTCTGTACAGTGCATAGGTTTATATGTATTTATTATTATTATTATTATCATTATTATTATTATTATTAATTTTTATAATGTACGTGATGTACAAACAATTGTATCTTGCTACATTGACAATTTTTTATGATAATACGTTCTACCCATGCAAGTAAGAAAGATCTATAAATTATGAGTACTTCTTCACACTATTTATAATGGTAATAGATTCACTACACAGTGTTGTCATTTTTCTGAACACTTGTCGCCGTTTTATGTGTTATGAAATGTTTTCCGTGTACTACGAGAAACATTTCTACTGATAATTCACGCGGAGCAATAGTTTACCAAGCTATAGCTCTTAAAGTATCAATTTTATGGAAAAAAACTAATACATTTTATTGGAAATTTTGTGTTCTACAAATCTGGTTATTACCATTTTTAATGTATCATCAACCGTTAACTATATATATTTAGCAATAACTATGTTTATAAAAAGTTTGGCGCGCTATAAATATAAACCTATGCACTATACAGAAAAAAGTTTTGAATAAAAATTGTAGAAAATGTTATCTACGAAAACAATTTTTTACTATTTTTGTCGTACGATGCACGGTTCACGAGATATTTGATAAAACGTGTTTTCCAAGATGGCGGCTAACGCTCAACCTCCCCCCGTTCCGCCAACTTGACGTTACATTCAGGGTACACCCCCGAACATTTTCCACCAAGAAAATCAATTCTGTAGAAGATTGCAGAAATAAGTTACCCGGTTACTGGCCTAAAAAGTAAGGGCTGTGAAGGCAAATTTTACTATTTATATAAATTCCGACTTTGTTCCTGTGCTACAATTATCACCCCTTTGACACTTTTGTTTAAGAGAATTATCTTATCATATACTTGGTATGGTTACAATATAAGAAGGGTGTATTTTGTAGTTTTGGAGTCAGATAACTCAAACAATAAGAGAGTTATGACAATTTCAGTTAAATGATGTGTCGCATAGCAGAATACTGCTATGCAACATGAAAAAAATACTGCTATCCGACACTCTACATCATCTAACTAAATTGTTAGAACTCTCTTATCTTTTTAGTTAACTAGCTCATTCAAGTGTCAGCTGGTCAGCTTGAAGCTTGAAGCTAGTTTTTAGATCTTTTAATATATATCAAGAATCGTGCAAATACATTGCACAGTAGAAAGGTAGCAAGTTTTTCAATTTTTTTTCCAAAACTACAAAAAACACCCTTTTCTATTTTCTACTACACAAGCATATACTAAGATGATTCTATAAAAAATGTTTCAAAAGGGTGATAGTTGTAACACAGGTAGTCCAGTAAAATTAGTAGAAAAAAGCAGTAGAAAAAATAGCGGAAAGTTGAGGAAGTCCGTGGATTTTTGCATAGGCCTTCCTGGAGGGCTGTTAAATAACCCCCTAAAAGTCACCGTCCGCAGGTGGCGAGCTCGAGGAGATAATGAGGGTAAACCACGCCCCCAAACGGTTTTTGTCGTTTTTCTCGGAAACTACTAGGTTTATCGAAATGAAGGAAATGAACTAAAGTTTATTTAAATCCCTACCAGAAATGTCCGAATGTTTTTTCGTACCTCGCTTTCTTTTTGTGTTATCGAAGAAAGAAGATATGTCATACATAAATGAGCAATTTGCTCCAGTAATTTTTTTTTTAATTTTATTTGCTGCCTATTTACAATCTACTTAGTTATAAGTAATAAGTAAATGTTATGTAAATTACATGACTTAAAGAGGTCCGACCAATGCCGGTTTCCCCATGATTTCACACTACACCTGGCTGGTTACAAAATTAGGTCGTGTGGCCATTGTCTTTTCAATCTTCTGGCTACAGGCGGTTGGTTACTGAGTTGATCGATGAGTTGGTTTTCATGTCCTGGTAGCTTCTTAATGTATAGAGTCGTAAGTCTTTGGATTTCGTTGGCTACATATGGTATCCCCAGATCGTTATGTAGGGTTTCATTTGTAACATACCATGGAGCATTTGTTATCGATCTAAGAATCTTCGATTGGCATCTTTGTAGAATTTTGGTATGAGAGGCCTTCGCACACCCCCACAGTTGGATTCCGAATGTTCAAATGGGTTTGATAATGGCTTTATAAATGAGTAGTTTGTTAGACAGAGATAGTTGGGATCGTCTGCCGACTAGCCAGTTCATTTGTTTAATCTTCAGGTCTATTTGCTTCCGTTTTGCTTTGATATGTGTACTCCATGTTAGTTTCTGATCTAGATGAAGTCCGAGGTACTTGATTTCAGATTTTTCAGGTATTGGGACATCATTAACTCTCACTGGTGGGCAAATAATACGCCTGATGGTGAATGTGACATGAGCAGATTTGTCACTATTTACTGTTATTCGCCATTTATGAAACCAATCTTGCAGTATCTAGGTGGGCTTGTAAATGAGCTGCCGCTGTTTCAGGTCTGTCATTAACTGAGAGAATAGTTGTGTCATCAGCGAACATGGCAATTGAGGTATTGGTTGTAGTTGGTGTGTCGGATGTGTAGAGTAGGTATAGTAATGGACCAAGTACGCTACCCTGCGGTACTCCGGAGGTGATTTTGTAGTATTCTGACACAGTATTGTTGATTTTGACTTGGTAGGTCCTCTCGGTCAAGTATGATTTTAAGACTAGGTACAACTGGCATGGAAGGAGTAGTTTAATCTTGTATAGCAGGCCCTCATGCCATACCTTATCGAAAGCTTGCCTTATGTCTAGAAATGCGGCTGTACATATCTGTTTTGTTTCTAAACTCTCCTTGATTTGAGTAGCAATCCGATGGCTTTGGTGAGTTGTCGAGTGATGTTGTCGAAAGCCGAATTGATAGAATGGAATTATAGTGTCGAGATCTACAGTTGTCTGAATTCTATTGAGAAGCAGCCTTTCGAAAATCTTGGAGAGTAAGGGTAGGAGACTGATCGGTCTATAGGAGGACGGTTGAGTGAGTGGTTTACCAGGCTTTGCAATCATAATGATCTGGGCGAATTTCCATTGAGCAGGGAAATAACATAGTCGTAGAATGCTGTTGAAAATGGTGGTAAGCAATACTACAGCTTTACGAGGAAGGTTTTGTAACACTGCACCCACTATCAGGTCATATCCATGAGCTTTTCGAGTATTGGCAAGTTTAAGTTGGTTACGTACTTCAGCTGGCGAAAAAGGTTTGACTGGTAATGCCATCTGGCATGGTGCTGTGAGGAAAGATTCAATTTCTGTATCATAATGAATGCCGTGGGTCTGCGGTGTTGTGAAAACAGTAGCAAGATACTCGTCGAGTGTGCCTGCTTTTTCTTTTTCAGATCTAGCCCAGTTACCGTCAGGTTTATTGATTGGGGGAATCCTAACTATCAGTAGGGAAGTCCGTGGATTTTTGCATAGGCCTTCCTGGAGGGCTGTTAAATAACCCCCTACAAGTCACCGTCTGCAGGTGGCGAGCTCGAGGAGATAATGAGGGTAAACCACGCCCCCTAACGATTTTTGTCGTTTTTCTCGGAAACTACTAGGTTTATCGAGATGAAAGAAGTTAGGTAAACTAAAGTTTATTTAAATCCCTACCCGAGATGTCCGAATGTTTTTTCGTACCTCGCCTTCTTTTTGTGTTATCGAAGAAAGAAGATATGTTATACATAAATGAGCAATTTGCTCCAGTAAATTTGCTCAAGGAACTTTCGGACGTAACGCTTTGTGCTCTCATATTCGTCATGAAATAGATATGAAAAATTCGTTGACAGCCGGACGCGATCGTGGTCCAGTCATCCTTTACCTTAGCATGTCTTCGGCAAAATCCATTAGGCGATATTATCGTTATCCTTCGTGCCAGTCTGATGAAAGTTTCGTATTGGCAAATGAATTCTTAGGAGAGTACACTGTGCTAGTCAATTTTTGTATCCAACCCAATACGTACAAGGTGTTTTGCTTTTTTAGAAATCCTTCTAATTTCCTTTATTTCTAAGATCTTGGTATTGTCCACATTTACAATTTAATATTGATACAGTACGTTGCATGCATGCTAAATGTGGAGCACAATCTTTATAATTATCTGTTAACAGACGTTTTAAGATACAAACATTCTGCGTTAGTATATTGGTTGCTAGTTTGAAACAAAATTGCACCTACATACGAGGGTGGTCCCAGAAGTACCCGACCTGACCAAGAGGTGGCGGTAGTTGTTTGAAAATATCACTGTATTGGAAAGTACGCAGTCTATAAAGCATATGTTTCAAGTTTGAAAGCGCCACGTTGTTCAGTATTTGTTTGGCAGCCATCAATAGTGAACGTTGTCAGTGAATTTGTGAAAATGGAGAAAATTGGTCATCGTTATGTGATACAATACTTTTATTTGAAAGGCCTCAGCCCAACCAATATAAAAGCTGAACTGGATTCTACTCTGGGTGAGTCTGCTCCTTCGTTTACAACAGTTAAATTTTGGGTAGCTGAGTTTAAACGAGGCCGTACGAGCTGCCAAGACGAGCATCGCAGTGGTAGACCAAATGAGGTGATGACTCCAGAAATGGTGAAGAAAATCCACAAAGCGGTACTTGATGATCGTCGACTGAAAGTGCGCGAGCTAGCAGACATTACGGGCATTTAAAAAAGTGCGGTACATCGCATATTATCTGAAAATTTGGTTATGAGAAAACTGTGTGCAAGATGGGTGCCGCGTTTGCTCACACTCGAGCAAAAACAGTGTCGTGAAAATGTTTCAATTAAGTGTTTAGCGAAGTTTCACAGCAACAAAGCAGAATTTTTGCGCCGTTTCGTAACAATGGATGAAACATGGGTCCATCATTTCACACCCGAGACAAAAGAACAATCGAAACAATGGACTCAAAAGGGAGAACCGGCTCCAAAGAAGGCGAAGACCGTTTCAAATTGCAGGCAAGGTTATGGCGTCGGTTTTTTGGGATGCGCGTGGAATAATTTTTATTGAGTATCTCGAAAAAGGAAAAACTATCAATGGCCAGTATTATGCAAACTTATTGCAACGTTTGGGCGAAGAATTCAAGCAAAAACGGCCGCATTTGGCTAAAAAGAAAGTGTTGTTTTATCACGACAACGCGCTCTCAAATCCCTTATTGCAATGGCCAAGATTAATCAATTAAAGTTTTGAATTGCTACCTCATGCACCATATTCGTCAGATTTAGCCCCCTCGGATTATTTTCTGTTCCCAAACTTGAAAAAATGGCTCAGTGGTCAAATATTTTCCAACGATGAAGAAGTGATGTCAGCAGTTAATGGCTATTTTGAGAAGCAAGACAATTCTTATTATAAAAAGGGTATCGAACTTTTTGAACACCTCTGGGAAAAGTGTATAGAGCTGAAAGGAGATTACGTTGAAAAATAAATAAATCTTTTTCCAAACTTTTTGTGTTTTCTTTGTTGGGTCGGGTACTTCTGGGACCACCCTCGTAAATATTTCTAAGGATTACTAAAAAAGGGAAACACCCTGTACGTATTGGGTTGGATACAAAAATTGACTAGCACAGTGTACTCTCCTAAGAATTAATTTGCCAATACGAAACTTTCATCCGATTGGCACCAAGGATAACGATACGAACCATAATGGTACGAATACGACTGAACCACGATCGCGTCCGGCTCTCAACGAATGTTTCTTATCTATTTCATGACGAATATGAAACCACAAAAAGTTACGTCTGTAAGTTCCTTGAGCAAATTTACTGGAGCAAATTACGCATTTATGTATGACATCTTCTTTCTTCGATAACAAAAAAAGAAGGCGCGGTACGAAAAAAACTTCTGGTAGGGATTTAAATAAACTTTAATTTACCTAACCTCATTCATCTCGATAAATCTAATAGTTTCCGAAAAAAACGACAAAAACCGTTAGGGGGCGTGGTTTACCCTCATTATCACCTCGAGCTAGCCACCTACAGATGGTGACTTTTAGGGGGTTATTTAACAGCCCTCCAGGAAGGCCTATCCAAAAATCCACGGACTTTCCTCAACGTTCCGCTATTCATGAAAATTTGTTCTAAATTGACTCTAAAACTCTAAAACTTACCTTCGGAGTCTGCTACTGTTCTACTGTACAATGTCACGTTTCGTGATATAGTACTCTGGAAGATCCAAGAACTAGCTTTAGTTAGTTAGTTAGTTTACAAGTTTAGTTAGATGATGTAGAGTGTCGGGTAGCAGAATTTGCAAAAAATCTAAATTTCCAAAAACTTCTACTTCGGTCATTTTTAATTCAAAAAATCTGGAAAAATAATTTAATGTCATTACATATGTATCTATGCAAGGAAAAAATTTGAACAAAATCTGAGACATTGAAGCACATGGCTCTAGTTGATTTGGCACGAAATTAGCCTATTGTTAATGATTCTTGGCTGATTTTATGGATATTTTCAATTTTTCTAAAACTATTATACAGTTAAAAAATATTGTACACAGAATGTTTTTTCAACTTCAAAAAATTATTTAGAAGAATTAACTATAGTAACTTACCTTTGTAAAGCTTGTTAATGCTTTACAAAATATTTGCAAGTTTCAGAATGCTCTTTTATTTACTTCAAATTTCAGAAATCTTCTGTTTGCTAGATAAGTTACTCTGAAAAATAGAAAATAGTTCTTTCTGTAAAATACACTTTTCTAACCTACTAACATCTTCCATTAACATCTCACACCTTTAGGGTTTATTGGCACATCAGTTGTAAAGATAAATTATTATAGATTAAGTAATACAGAAAATAATATATCTGCTTTTATAATTTTAGAATTTGAAATGGAAAGTTTCATCAAATAATAATGGTTGTAGTTCTGGTATGCTGAAGTACTTGTTTGGTACAATGCTGATGCATACAATTCATGGATTAGAAAAGGATCTAAAGGTACAATTAACAAAAATAAAGTAAGGTAATCAACTGTAATCAACTAACTCTACAGTAAATGGAATAGGCAAAGGTCTATCAATATATTGAAGTTTATGATAACTTTTAAGAGACACATTAAAAAGTAATTCAATGTATTGATAGTTTTGTCTTTTTTTTTACTATCTAGATGCTTTTAACTATTTTATAATGCTTTGGTTTAGTACAATATGCTTAATAAAGCTCGTTGGAAAAGGCAGCGAAGAGTTAGGTTAGTGGTAGTATTTATACCTATACAATTATAATTTGGGTTTCCCTTTCTACATCATACTACCGTTGGTAGTAAAATAGGATAAGATGTCTAGGAATGCCAGTTTGCAAGAGTGCAGTTTAGGAAAACATCTAATGTATGTAGCTCGAAACCAATGCATGTGAGTCATTCCATGCTAAATTCGACCAAGGATCCTCAACTCCACATCCCAACATCTACTAATCTTTCTTAGCAACCTTAATATGCAAACTGACACATGCTGTCACATTAAGTAATAGTCAGACTTTGCCAGTGGTTAGATAATCATTAAAGAAAGAAATTTCCTATATAGCGTTTTCTCGTACTTCTATACATTTGGAGAAAAAAAACATCGAAGTTCAACCAAATGCTTTCAAATTGAATAGTAAGAATGTGCATTGACACATATTTTGAAGTTCAAGCAGATAAACAATAATAATTTGTTTTCGAAAATGTGCATTATAGATCGTAATAAAGTAATAAACCATTCTTTATTTTGGCCAAGTGTTTTGTAGAATAATAACAAATAAACAGAACTAAATAAACAAGCCATGTTGAGGAACGACCTTTCTTTTGATATTATGTTTCAAAAACGGTATTTTTGTTTTGTGATTTGTATAGTAGCATCTTTTTCTCTTAAATTCAAAACGTAATTAAAATCCTAGTAAAATGGAATGTTAATGGTTTTAATTTACTATTATAAAGCTTCGTCATCAATACTGTACCGTCGGCTATTAGTAATGTTTACACGGGTCACCATTTGCGCTACTTACACACGTTTCGTCGCTGAACTGGTGATATTCCTTTCAATATTAAGTTTACGTACTGATTATTTATGTTTATTGTTATAATCCTGACCTTCATTATGTCAAGAGCGAAGAATCACTTTTTGTTTTAGTTAGTTATTTGACAACGGTGTAAATTTTGAACGGTCTGCGCTTATCACTGACCGAGTACTACATACACATTACATACTTTTCTAAAAACGTTGTGATAAATTTTTCAAACTACTTTTTGTAATGCAACGAGTTGTTGACCAATGAGAGTCGGGAATAATGAGCTGTTGACAAATAAGAGTTAAGAGTATCAAATAGTGGCGTAGGAACGGTTGAAAGTTAGCATAGAGGCTACTACTTTGATTACTACTACTACTGATTAACATGGCGAAGACAAAAAACAACTGAACGTAGCGTTTTCCAGTTATTGTCAAAAGTAACATTTTTTAAATGGAACACCCTGTATATTTTTGTATAAATGGATGGACAGCGATATTATAAATGCAAAAGTTTATGTTCATTATCTTTTTAAAATAAAAAATAAAGTTATAGGACACTTCATATGTTTCATTTATTCAATAACTCGAAAACGCAATCTTCTATTGTTTTTTCGTCTTCATCATGTTAATCAGCAGCAAAAAATACTGCTAATTAACCGACTTCGTAGCTGCAATAATAACGGAGATAGCATGTAGCACTGCTACATGCTAAATAAAGTTTACAAGCAAACATACGGGTCTTTGCAGTTATCGGTGCACTAGCTACAAAGTCGATTAAAGCAGTAAATTAGCAGTATTTTTTCTGCTGATTAACATAGCGAAGACAAAAAAAGCAATTGAAGGTCGTGTTTTCGAGTTATTCAATAAATGAAAAATATTAAACGAGTCCTATAACTTCATTATTTTTTATTTCAAAAAGATTATGAACAAAAACTTTTGTATTTATAATATCGCTGCCCATCCATTTCTATAAAAACTTACCCCCATTTACAAAAATGTTACTTTTCAAAATAACCTGAAAACGAGACGTTCAATTGTTTTTTGTCTTCGCCTTGTTAATCAGCAGAAGACATAGTACTAATTTGGTAAGTTAACCGACTTCATAGCTCTAATAATAACAGAGATAGCAATAGCGTAGGATCAGAACGATCATTCTTGATCTCACTGTATTACTGATAATTCTATTATTGTAAATCTGTCCTAACAAATTATTCTTATTGTTAGTTTTATTAAATATTAATGATAAAAATAAAGAAATTTTTATTCCAGTATTTAGTACTTTCGTAATTCTTTCTAATCAATTTAGTAAGTCTTCTTTTTAAGGTTGATCCTCAGTCAAAATTATTAATCACAAAAAATCTTAATTATAGGTACAAAAATCTTTCGACCTTTCAGTATTAAATGAAATACGGAAAGGCTACTTAGTAATACTGCAAAAATTTGCATATTTACTTGAGTGTAGCTTATAAAATGGAGATTTTAAAAATTCAGTCAAAACAATTATTGTAATTACCGCAAAATAGAAATAAAATTCTTTATTAAATATTAAGTTACAAAAAGTGATAGATATTTAACAAAGATTTATTTTTACAACTGTTATTATATAAAATTAAAAATAAAACGAAGTAAAAATAAAAAAAAATCATTTATAATTTATTATAACATAAAAATTAAATATTCAGAAATTTCCAAAAGATTCGCAGTATTCTTAATAAAGGGCTACCTGTAAATATTTTTAAAAAGATTTGTGTACGTTTTATTGTAGTTATAATGAAATCTTTTTTATTTTTTACAAATTTTTGTCACGATTTTTTATAACTAAATTTAGTAATTGCGCACGAAACCCCTCGCCTGATCGTTACACAGTTCACAGTTTGAGCTTACATCTTATAACAGTTTTAGAAATTCACTTAGGAGTAATAAATCAGTTACATTCGAAGAAGAAGAAATAGCGTATGCAACTCGTTCGTTGCATAAGATACTATTTTGGTACAGTTTAACATTAACCTTGAACACAAAAGTGTCAAGCTTAAACTTAAAAAAACTAATAGTATTCTTTTTGTAGCCAAATATCTTACGCTGTTACAAAAATTCAAATGCAAAGCCTACTTTGAATTATAAATCAAAAAACAATATAGTATACCAAGAACAGCAATTTGTTAAGATTTCTGATATTTCCATCAGATGCTTTTTGTTGAATTGTAGCTATGTAGATATCCTGGTTATTCTTAAATTAAGTTTTGAAATTTTATAGTATAGATAATTGAATAAACCATTTAATTAGGAAATTAGTATAGTATTCTCAACCTTCTCACTTTTGGAGGATATGGTATGTAGTTCTAGAGGAATAGCTATCTTGGAGCTTGCCTTCTAAAATAATATTTTAAATTTAACTCATTTACGATTACTGCAAACTTATTTAAAATCTATCTTATTTTAAAGTAAGCTTAAAATAAAGAGCTCACTATAATTTTCTAAAGAACCTAAAGTGTAGTAATTGGTAGTTCCCTAATAGTTAGAGAGCCGCAATATGAAATTATTGATGTATGTTTTACCATCCCAGAACTTACGAAGCTTGTGATATTGAACACGAGGAACATGAATCTATGGTCATAAGAAATTTGCATCTTAGTCGTCATGCAGTGGACGCTCGTTTAAGGTTCAAGTTTCTGGAAATGATAGTTTTGTATCACTTATGATGCAAAAAGTTATTAGAAAAAATTTAAGTGGTAAAAAGTACGTCATGTAGTTCTTCCACATATATGTTAAGGGCGGCCAGCCACCCTGGACTGTCTAATGATTTGGCAGTGATATCTTGGCATATCTCATGATGCAAAGGATACCAAAGCATCATTGCCAGAAACATTGGAAAATCGCGGGAGGGGCGGTAGACCGCCCGAAAGACTTAATACGCCGAAATACGAGCGACCTCTGCAGTGCGACTGAAATGCAATTTTTGTATGGCCATATTCTTGTTCCTCGTGTTCGATACGATAAGATTAATAAGTTCAGGCATTGTAAAAATACATCAATAATTTCCTAATGCGGTTCTCTAACTATAAGCAATTAAATGTAAATCAGTCAAAACTTTCAATTTGTATGGAATCTTTAAAATTTTTAATTATTTGCAGAAAGTAGGTAGAAATATCACCAAAATATTTTAATTACATGCGCCTAAAGAATAACCTTGAGACGATTTGTGTTGATGGCATTGTATTTGCATTACATTGTTAACATTTCTAGAAACTTTTAAGTATTTAAAAAAGAAAGAAGGTTTCATTTTGTTCTTATTTTTAAAAGTCTTATTTCTATTAAAGTAAACAGAACAATACTCACTATATAGAGCTACACTTACATATTTCTAATTTCTCAGATAGAACTTTATTACTTGATTAGCGATAGGCCTGCCATTCGTCAAGCTACAAAATATCACAAAACAAGTTTTAAAATTGTCATGATATAATGCGTCTAGTTGATTTTTGTGGACTGGTCATTTTTAATAATTTAAGAGCATGGAGGAATAGTAGAATATATTTCTATTATTTAGAGCTGTATAGTACACGCGAGTGATAAAGGGATTTAGCATTCCACACCGATTGCCTATTATTAACTCAAGAAATAGTCTGCCATTTTCTTAATGTTGAACGATAAGAGACCTTGTCGCGTCCTATTTGATTCGGCGTACCAAAAAGCCTTTTGGGTAATGCGCCTCTGTTTACTATACGAATCGAGACCGGTCTAGAACATTTTGGCGCGACCGATTCGGCGCAGCACTTTCGGCGCGAAGATGTTTCGTCGCGAGGCCGCTTTGGCGCGATTATACGTATTGATTAAAGTTACTAGAAAACTAGCCTGTGCATCATAATACAACACTACAATTTGAAATATTTAATCTTGTAAACAAAAATTCTAATACGACCGAAAATATCGGAAGGTTAATTAAATATTAGTTAGAAAAAATGCGAAAGTAATAGTTGCATTCACACTGGTGTTTACTAGAAAATCTTCAAGATTACGTAGGAATTACAATTAAAATATTGGAATATTTCTCTGTAAATCAGTAATCCCTTCCCACAAGGCATAATTGTTTATTTGTTTGGATGCCTCTTATAAGTGGGAGTTGATTTAATTTTTTTCTGGTATCCTATCATGCACAAAAATATGCAGACTTGTTCAAATTTCCAAAGACGTCTGTTTGTGTGATCAAATCATCTGTCTGTCAGATTACGACCATTCTTTAGATTCGCATACAAGATGACGTCATTCTCTATTACCTTCTAACATTTGATTGGCTAAGTTGCATCTTATGACGTAAAAATTACGTCATCTTGTATGCGAAACTTGTTCGTATGAGTTCAAGAATACGGGTCCTGGCAATAAAATCCTTAGTAAAATCTTCGTAAATTTTTATTTTAGGTGTTGTTATGTATTTCTAAACGAATTTAAGTTAATAACAATTAATTAATTGTTTAATAACAAGTCTTGCCTTAAACACTATTTAACTCCGTATTTTCACATATCATAAACCGGATCACAGTGTTGTTCTAAGTGCGTTTATGCATAAATTAAAGATTGGTCTTTCGTCCGGACAAAATAAATCTATAAAATTGAAAAGGTTACAGTTTCTTCCAAAAATGTATGTTAAAGCAACGTCAAATTTATGATTGGGTATTTCGCGCCGAAACGTCCTCGCGCCGAATCGTCTTCGCACCGAAACGTCTTCGCACCGAAACGTCCCGCGCTGAAACGTCCTTGCGCCGAACTATCTGCGGTCGCGCCTAATCGGCCGCGCCGAAACGTCCCATTCTAATCGACACCTAGCATGCACTTTATACAAAATCAGTTTCGAATAACGCTTCATCGTTTTCTCTTGGTCTGTTTCTTAATACACAATTTTCTAAATTTTGTGTTGAGTACTAAAGCGAGTTTGGCTGTTTATATCTGAATATACTTGGAAGTCCTTAAGATGATAATCGGTAGAAGAAATAACTATTATATTTTGTAATATTTATAATGCCAAAAACTTTATTAGATTAGGACCATTACTCCTTTATTTATACATTTAGAATGAACAATCTCAATCTGTATATTACCCATTTTTTATGTAAAATTGATACTTATGCTTAGATTATCTCTTCGTATTATAACCACTTACCTAATGTTTATTGTTTTATTTGCAGATTGACAAAGATTCTTATAAAAAAACCAAGGGTGATGGAACATCTGCGGGTAATAAAGATGATAAATAACAACTTATTTACAGTGATATTCAATCCATACTTTTTATTACAGAAACAAAAGTAGTAAAACTGATACCTTATGGAAAGTTTTACAAACACGAAGTTTTGCAAACCGATTCTATAAAGTACGAAATTCTAGACTGTATGGGCAAAGGAACTTTTGGAGATGTTCTTCTAGGGTATAGTTATCTCACGCGCGAACATGTAGCTATTAAAGTTTTGAAGGACCAAGACGATCTTATGCTTGAGGTATTTTCTATTTTCATAAAATATACAGGCTGTAGATATTTCTTGTTCTTATACAGTAAATGACTACAGTTATGTATTATACTCTAATTGCTTTCAAACATTTCAAATGCTTGATAATTTTAACTTTAAAAATCCAAATCAATTAATATTAATTACCAATAAACTACTTGTGCTTTACAGGCCGCAAGAGAAATAAGCTTTCTTCGAAGAATAAAGGCAGGAAATGGAGAGTTCCACAACCTCGTTAAATTTAATTGCGCCTTTCGATGTAAAGACGACTACTGTCTATCGTTCGAAGCTCTTGAAGAAAGCTTACATAGCTTTATGAAGCGAAGAGATTGTAAGCCTCTGCCTGTACACCATATTCGTCCGATACTGAAGCAGATTTTTAGTGGACTGGCTAAACTGCAGGTATGTAAATAACTTTTCTAGTTTATTATGTAATTCTTATTAACTGTGCTTATTAATATTACTTTCTGATTTCAGGAATTGGAGATTATTCATACGGATCTAAAGCCGGAAAATATCATGATAGTGAATTCTGAAACTGAGCCCTATCGTGTTAAGATTATCGACTTTGGGAACTGCATTAGCTTTAGTGAAATCGGCAGATATGATAATCTGCAAACACTATATTATCGATCGCCAGAGATTCTTTTGGGAGCTCCGTACAACGAATCGATCGATATGTGGTCTGTGGGTTGTATAGCAGCGGGATTGTATATGGGTTCATATTTGTATAGGGGCAATACAACTTACGACATGATACGGTTGATAGTTAATGTACAAGGATATCCAACCCGACAAATGCTTCTACAAGGCAGACATACCAAGCAATTTTTTAATAAGATCGGAAACTTGTATTGGTGTTTAAAAACCAGGGAAGAACACTTCATCGAGACTGGAGATAGTGGTGGGGATAGCTGTAGGTTTCATCTAAAAGCTTTAGACGACTTAATGGAGTTTCAGTCTACTGACGAGTCGTATGTACTTACCACAAAGTCGATAGACAAAAGAGATTTTGTGGAGCTGATAAAACGAATGCTTTCTGTAAATTGTTGTGCAAGAATTGGTCCGAAAGAAGCTTTGCGCAATAACTTCATAACATTAAGGAATGTACAGAATTATTGCACAGACTGTAATTACTTTAGAGATTGTTGTGAAGCCCTAAAATTTGCATAGATGATGTCCATTTGTGCTTTCAGTGTACCACTGTATCATATTGATACACTACATTTTGTACTTTTTATACAATTAATATTTATTACGTTTAAAACTTATCAATTATCTAGAGTCTTTTATACATTGCTAGCCTTTATACAGGGTGCCCATTATGTATGGAATATAGTATATATCTCGGTCAATAAGGACAATATAAAAAAATTTGTTATATAAAAGTTGTTTAACATTTTATTTTCCATAATAAGATAGCATTCAATTGTTTTTATTTCAGAAAACAAATGAGTAATGAATTACACTTTAATTTTTTTAAATAGCAATGTACCCTTTCATTAGGCTCATTTGATAGAGATTTTCTCTTTTCGATGACCTAAACTCTTAGTACCCTTATATCAGAAAATTTTTGAAAAAAACGTAAAAAATGTTTATTAAGTTAATTTTCCTTAAGATCTCTTTCATTTGCCTTAACAATTGATTGTAGGCTTTTATTGTGACAGAAGTTTGTTTATTTAATTAAGTTGTTGGTACATGGAAAAATAAAAATTGTTCATTTAATAGAAACTGAACGTATAGAAATTTTAATTATGGTCGGTTATGGGGATCGCAAACGAACACAATTAGAAGTATGTGAAATTTTTAATGAGCGTTATCCACATCGAGAACCAATCAACCAGTCAGTAGTTAGCAAAACCTTGAAACGGTTTAGGGAAACTGGCAATGTTAAAGATCTGGTGAAGACTGGTCCGCAGAGGTCCAGGAAGAAAATCCAAACATTTCAACTCGTCAATTAAGTTTAAACCACGCCGTAAAGGTTCAATACAGAAAATATTACATTCAGAAAAATTACATCCGTACAAACCGACTTTATTGCAAGAATTATCCGAAGATGACTACGATCGACGTGTTGAATTTTGTGAATTTATGATGGAGCGAATCAACAACAATCCAAATTTTCTTAATGATATTGTTTTTTCTGACGAGGCTACGTTTTGTTTAAATGGAAATGTAAATAGGCATAATTGTCGATATTGGGCCGCTGAAAATCCCCATTGGATGATCCAAAATCATACCCAAACACCACAAAAATTAAACGTATGGGTGGGAATTTGTGCAGATTACATAATTGGACCTTTCTTTATTCGTGGTACTCTAACTGGTGACCGTTATTTGCAATTATTATTAACAGCAAATTTTTCCAGCTTGCCAAGCAAATCTTGATGATCTTTGGTTTCAACAAGATGGAGCACCGCCCCACTATCGTTTAGATGTACGCCGATATTTAAATGTGGTATTTCCGGCCCGTTGGATAGGCAGAAGAGGGTCTGTGGAGTGACCTCCCCGATCTCCGGATCTTACACCTTGCGATTTCTTCTTCTGAGGATATTTAAAATCAAAAGTGTATACAAACCGACTCCAGAATCTGGCCGAATTAGAGCAACGAATACAAAATGAAGCTGCAGCAATTTCTCCCAGATCGCTCACAAATTCCTTTCAAGCTTTTCGTGATAGGTTGGGCCACTGCCTTGCAGTTAATGGTGAACGTTTTGAACACTTATTGCCATGAAAACCATTTTATTACTAATTTCGTTTTGTCTTCAAGTTTTATACGAGACGTACATAATTTTCTGTTCATTTGTTTTGTTTTGTACATTATGTAGATGCACATCTGTTTATTTTAGGGTAATAATTCGAGATACTTTACGATCTCGGATATCTAGATTCATGTTATTGGTGAAATTAACTTAATAAACATTTTTTACGTTTTTTTCAAAAATTTTCTGATATAAGGGTACTAAGATTTTAGGTCATCGAAAAGAGAAAAAATCTCTATCAAATGAGCCTAATGAAAGGGTACATTGCTATTTAAAAAATTAAAGTGTTATTCATTACTCATTTGTTTTCTGAAATAAAAACAACTGAATGCTATCTTATTATGGAAAATAAAATGTTAAACAACTTTTATATAACAAATTTTTTTGTAAAGTCGATATTTACCGAGATATATACTATATTCCATACATAATGGGCACCCTCTATATAACTTGTTATTGATGGAGGTATTAGAGTTTACCTAATTTATTCTAGTATAACTAATACAGTGTATACAACCACAGTTTTGTGCTTATAGTTTGTAACTATATACGTACATAATTTTTAATCAATTAATGTCTATTGTGTTTAATAATATATATATATATATATATCAGAATTTGTATACGTCGTTATGTTCAGTGTAGAACTTTGTAAAGAACTTGTTACGCTTGGTTTCATCCTAATGAGCAATTGAGCATGTAGTACTTCTCGGTGTTTCCTTAATATTTTTCGTATAAGACGTAGCTACTTTTCCAGTTGTGAAGATGCTACTTTTATTATGTATATAACGTGTAGTTTAAGCTTTTGTTATTATACAATGTCTTCCGTATATTCAGTATTGTTATGCACGCAAAAAGTTAGTTATCTTCCCAGTTGTACAAGTGCAATTAATAATACAATATAAAATGTAATATATACTAGGTTGGGTTAAGGTTAGCAAGAAATTCTTTATACTTACAATGTAATATGGAAATCCAAAAATAGGTGCCTAATAATTCCACCAAATTGTAATAGTGTTTTAGTGTTTATGATTACATTTTTAATAAATCGAATTTATACAAAAAATATTTTTTTGTAGTATACTATACCTATTTTAAGTGCAACTGAATCCCTAATCCACAAAACGTTATTGGACAATACTCCATTAAATCAGTTTTTAGTGAAGTGATCCTGACTGTGCGCTATTATAAAAGTGTTTATATTTAGTAAGAGAACAAACATAACTTAAAATTCAAATGTACAAAAGCTTTCAAAAAGAATTATCATTTCTAGATACTTTTAAACATATACCATAGAAACATTCACTAATCTTACATGATAATCGGTAAGAAGAATTGAAGAATACAGATTTTGTTAAAGTAACTCAATTTGCTGGATGCAGTATAATGTAGATACAGATCCTTGATATTAGGTTTTTACCTAAAATTATGGATTTTTAACCCTTAAACGGATAAGGTGTGTCCATCGGACATATATACATTTTTAACTTAAGTTTTCTTAATATGGTAATACCTAGAATCATATCCTTCGGTGACTTCGTTCTTTTAGGCATAATTATTGTTTCGAATATAATAAAAAAAAATTAGTCTACCTGTATTTTAAAAAAAATATATCAGAAGTTTTTTCACTCATAAACGGTTAACGTGTGTCCATCAGACATTTATATGTAAGAAGTCATAATTCAGAAAACCTAGCTGTAATTCAAACTACATGGAACACACGTATAACAAATATGAGTAGCAATGACGAAACAACTATAATAAGACCTGTGTATTTATTTCAGCTTTTCAGAAACATGCCGTTGCTAGGCAACGAAAGTGCACATTTGCAAATTCATCTGTGCGCAGTCCCTCTTTTACTAAGATAAGCGAGTCTGCTTGCAAGATGTTTTATTGCAGGTGCATTTACGATTCTATTATCTTCTGTAGCAGACGTGCATAAAAATGGTGTTGTTTTTTCAACAAACTACTAATAATTACGCAAAGGTAAGTAAAATTAGTGCATATTCGAACAAATAAATACGTTATGTGCATTATTTATAACTCATTTTCTTAGCTATAAAATTAGTAAAAATTTATAATGCCTATGTAGTTTTTATAATTCGCTAAATCTTTACAATCGTCCACTTATCGTTTATTTTTTATGTTTTTGAATAAACGTTTATTCTTTCCAGAAACAATGAACAACGACAAATACAAAAAACTCAGTCCAAAAGAAATACTTGTTATAGCAGCAGGTTTGTCGAATATTGAAAGCGACTCTGAAAATGATGAAGGTGATATTCCAGATGATGTATCAGAAATATCAGAACATGAAAGCCTAGCCTCAGAAATTGATTCTTCTGATTCCGAAAATGAAGAGCAAGCACAAGAAGATATTGCAGCACAAGTTGAAGATATGGGTCACTACGTTGATAAAGATGGTACTATCTGGTATAAAAATCCGTTACCAAGTGGGCGAATTCGTTCAAGAAATATTATGAGAGGGCCAAAAATAAAGTAGTTCTTCCCCCTGGAAAAATTTTGGAAGTCCAATAGATGCCCTTTTACTTTTTATGGATACAACAATTATAGAAGATATTGTAAGGTTTACTAATTTAGAAGCTCAGAGGGTTAGACAAACTAAACCAAATTTGAAATGGAAAGACTGCGATGCGGTCGAGATGCAAGCTTTCTTTGGTCTTCTACTAACCGCTGGTCACCTCAAACAAAACTTCACAAGTTACGAAATTTTGTGGAATCCTGTATATGGGTCACCAATTTTTAGGGCGACAATGGGTCTTACCAGATTTAAACATTTACTGCGTTTTATAAGATTTGATGACAAGGAAAACAGAATAGAGAGAAGGAAGACGGATAAATTTGCAGCATTTCGAGATACATGGACCAAGATAAACCACAATCTTGGAAAATATTATATCCCTGGAGACAACCTAACAGTCGACGAGCAGCTTGTTCCCTTCAGGGGACGTTGCCCATTTGTACAGTATATGTCCTCAAAGCCGGATAAGTACGGTATGAAGATATGGTGGATTTGTGATTCGACTACAGCTTATACACTAAACGGAATCTCCTACTTGAGAAAAGAAGGGTGCGAGCGTGCTATAGGGCTAGCAGCGCAAGTAGTTGAAAAGCTAGCGGAACCATATCATCACACTAATCGTAACATAACGTGTGATAACTATTTTACGGATATAAAGTTAGCTCAGTCTTTACTTTCCAAAGGACTGACAATCGTAGGAACTGTCAGAAAAAACAAAAGGTTCATTCCGCCGCAGTTCTTAGTAAAAAAAATTTCCGAAACAGTCTTCCATGTACGGTTTTACGAAAAATTTCACGTTGTTGTCGTATGTTCCTAAGCGAAGGAAAAATGTAGTTTTATTATCCAGTATGCATTACACTGCAACTGTCGATGTTCAGACCGATAAACCTGAAATCATTGCTTATTATAATGCAACCAAGGGAGGCGTCGATTTATTAGATCAATTTGTTCATGAATATATGACCAAACGTAAATCTAGTAGATGGCCTTTTTCCTATTTCATGAATATGCTGGACTGCTGTGGTCTTGCTGCCTACGTTGTTTGGACAAATTTGTATGGACATATTTTATTGATAATTAATACTAATTTAGAAAAAATCTTACTAAATGAAACATTAGTTCATTTGAATAGATATAATAAAATTAAAGTCTTTAAAGGTGGACAGAAATCTAAGAATGTCACTAACTATAAAGTAAACAAAAGGATAAACCCTGTTATCTATAATAGTATATACCTTAATTATGTGCTACTACTTAGGGTAATTAAACAGTTGTTTAATTTACCCTGACCAAATACTTTATTTATTTATATTAGTTTCTGATTGCTCTTTAGTTTTTACTATTTTTAGATTTATTTTACATATTACAAAGTAACTATCTAATGGAAATACTTATGTTAGTTCATAATACAATAATAAAAATTTTAATGATAAGAATATAATTAATAAATAATAAACATTTTGTTAAAATAAGGGTTGCCACTATATTCGCTCTATTTTGCATCTTACTACACTTAAAAAAGAACAATTAAAAAATATCCAGAATTTGTTTGGAATTCCTAACAAGTAAATGGCTATTGGGTTGTCTACATGTAAGGCGGAGAAACAACAAAACTTCAGATAATGACACTATACTACTCTTTTACTATACTATACAATTCTATATATACAGTGCCTACATTCAAAATATCGCCACCTACAATAACTTTGGATTTAAAATAAATTCACACAGTTTAAATAAAGATGCAGTAACTCTATATATGTAAAATCTCAGTTTTCAATAAAGATACACATCAGTTCAGGTATCAAGGAAGAAATACAAATTTTAAAAATGTTATTCTTGTCCCATTTTGCTAACCTTGAAATCTCGAATAGTAGCCTCTTTCTTTTAATATATGTATCATTTAAAGGGCGTAAAAGTCTTACCTTCTGGAGCGAAAAAATTAAAATCATTCTAAATTAAATTGTAACTATATATCAATAATACTACTACACTTAGAAAATAGCTTTATTAAAGTATAAATACAAAAATAATGCAACGCTTATTATTAAAAACAAGAAATCTTTTAATATCTTCAAACAGTCCAAACTATAAAAAAAGAATATCTATTGAATTAAACATGGAATTAAATCACATTAATAAAACTATATAAAATACTTATATTTGTCAAATGCCACAAGTATAAGTAAAATTAAAAATGATTACCAAACTAAATGGTAGAATTTACTCTCTCAAGCTTTAGTTCGTGAAACTGTAATAATTGTGCGCATAGTATAACACTGGCCTAACTGACAAAACTGGAGTTTTATGTTTTATACATTACTGCATTATAATGCTTGAAATAATGTTGTGTAACGACACAACTGAAATTCAGCATTTTGCCAAAATATGACATGTAGTAGCTTTGTCTTTGAACTAAAGCTTTGGTCACATTTTTAGGGCAACAGCGGCAAACACATAGATAAAAAGTTTGTCAGTTAGGACAGTGTTGTACTATGTTCCTCATAATAATATCATTCATTACAGTTTTACAAGATTAAGGGGGGGAAGTGACTCCGCTCTTTACTCTGCTCCGTAGCTAGTCATACATACTCTTAATTCTAGTTTCAGTAACTTTAGCATTGTATTTTTTATTAGTTACTTAATACATACATCTCTCTCGTAATATATCGATATTTCTTAAATTTAATTTTTTATGGATTTCTGATGACGGCCTCGCTTATATGAATCAAGTAAACCGCTTTCTGTCAATGACCGAGGGCCACCTATGGTTTGGTAGTATAATCTTAAAGGTCTGAAACTGAACTAAATTATTTAACGTTTTGTACCAGTAGCGACGCCAACGGCAATTTTTCCGTAGTTTGTCAATTTCCAACCTTAATTTTTTTATACTTGCAATTGTTTTAATATGTAATGGCATTATCAAAAGCATTGAAATGGTTAAGACAGAACATATGATCTCATCTCATCGATCTTATGAAAACCAGCAATTACCATTTGATTTTTTTGTATCTCAGCTTATATCGGACAAACACTGAGAAATCTCGACGTAACATACAAAGAATTCGAACGTTATTACAAAAATAAGCACAAAGAAAATCTAGTTACGCCAAACACCTACACATCCATAGCAAATATAACCAGTTTTAAAGGTTGCTACCCTACCTAGAGTAGCTTTGTATAACAACAATAGAGTAATAAAAACCGCTATTTTCAAGTGCCTTTCTTATTTTACTGGAATACAAAAAGCCGTTTCACTTTTACTATCGTTTCTTTTAATTTAAAAAATAAATATCGTATGCTTTTTTCTACTTTATTTAAACTCTATTAATTTATTTACGAGTTTGATTTGTTTATTTACAAAGTTTAATTATTTTGTAAGCACTAAAAAATACTAAATTTCTGTACTAACTGTAATAAGTTTTTATTGTAAAAATACTAAAAATAATAAATAATCAAAACTAATATCATTCCCCGAGTTTCCAAAGTAGAATCAGTTTGGGCATACAAACAAGGCATATTTAAAGATTAAGGGCCGGTTTATTCACCTACAGCTAAAGTTTCCAGTAGTTACTGATTAAATAAATTAACAGGTAGCAAGTACACAGTTTGGGTATATTCATAGGATTATATCTTGAAAGTAGTTAGTACTGGAATGTTTATGAGAAAGGATCCAACTTTTGCACACAGCACTTTTGCAATAATGTGTTAGAGAGAAAAATTGAACCAATTGACCAATTGATTAATCCACTTAAAAAGAGGCGGAATTTAAAAAATCTGTAATCTTTCACAACATTTTTTCTAAAAATTGCTGGTAAACCTATATTAATGTTCTATGTTTTACAAAGGGTGTTTCTTAATTTTTGTTTTGTGACTGTTTTGTTTTAGTAGTTACTATATCTATGTTTCTAGTTTTTTCTTAGTTTGTAGTATTTTTATTAAAACAACTGAATATTTAATAACTATTAAAAATTTTAACGTATTTACATATTAATACTTTATTTTTATTTTTTTTTATATTTATCGCTTACATTAATTTCTGTGATTATTTAATTATCTAAAATACTCATAAACCTCTACTTTTGATTATTGTTTTCATTATTATTTTTTTATTAAAGGTAAAGAATGAAACATAAACACCCTATATAACTTTGTTTAACTACTAGATGCTTCCAATTAAAAAGACTGTTTTATAAAGTGTGTCAAAGAAATTTGAAATAAAATGACTAACAATAGTTTTACAAGCATATTTTCAAAACAAACTTTAAAGATTTCAAATATCTTGCCCAGGTAGTTGTTCATCTTTGTTTAATTCGGTCTCTTTCGTACATAGTATAAGGGATATTTCGATTCCTAAAGCAGCAGCGCCCTTACTCGGGACAAGACATTTGCTAAAGACTGTACATACTATTAGCTACCTTCACCATAGCGCCAAAAACAAAACACTGTAATAAAAAAAATGAAATCACTTGTACCGATGTCTCAACCACCAAGCGACAACTGAATACTGCAAATACAACCATGTAACTACAAGATTTCCACCTACTCTTCGGCCAAATAAATGTGTTGTTTATTCCGAAAATAGATTATAATTTCTTCTTATTGGTTCACTCAACTTTGCAAAAGGGGAGTTTTTATAATATTCAATAACAGCTTTTTCTAATAAAATTCCGCCAGATATTAGTTTTGAACCTCTGTGCGTTGTGTTAAAATTAATTATACCAAATCCGTCCAATTGTGAAGACACGATCCGTGATTCAATTTTTGAATGCAAAAGATTTTTGGGTGCAGAAACTTTTCGGGTAATTTGTGAAGTACACTGAGAAAAATATCACTAACTATATTATAGTAAACCGATTTTTTGTTGTTCTAACTTAATCTTAGCAGCGTTAACTAAAAATTTAGGTCAAAATAAACAAACGATTTGTAAAGTGAACTATTTGTTTATGGTCAATCGGTCTTTGACAGATCTTACTGGGCTTCTAGTAAAATCAACCATTAGTATCGGTAAAGTCAGCTTAACAAGGATTTTACGTTAGTTGGGTCAAATCTACACGTACAGTTGGCTATTTCAGTCTATAACTCAGGCTAAAATAGCTTAAAAAATTGATTTAATCGACTATTTAAACAGGTAAAATAAACCAAACCTTACGGTTAAAATTTTTACCATTCGAAATTGTAGTTTTTACTTTGTAACAAGTTGAATTTAGAATAATGATGTTATACATACGTACATAAAAACAAAAGTAGCTTTGTTATTTGATATCCATAACATATATCAGTCACGTACAATATGCATTTATGTTTTGATAAAACGTCTGTGGAATTAAATTTTATTTTCTAGTTTTAAATATACTTATTTGTGAAGTTGCTTTTATAACCATTCCTATTAAAAATGCTATATCAGCTTTAGCCTGCGAAAATTAAAAGACATTTTATATTGTGTCTTTCAAACACGAGTTCAGTTTATCGAGTGAATATAACCAGTCATATATTGACTATAAGTGAATATAAAGTTCTTACAACGTGCCTTAATTGTCATTCGATTGCGATGGTTTATTGGCAGAGGGGCTTTAGGAGTACATAGACACCTTCAAGGGTGTCACTTTATTTGTTAATGATACCAATAATATTTAACTGTCTTACAATGACAAGAAGAAAAATTAAAAATTCGATATCTGACAATGAGTCGGGTCTTTAAGCATAATTTAATTATGTATTTATGTACTTTAATAAACTGGTTCCACAGTCATTAACGCGTAAAATCTTGTTACTTTTCCGGTTTTCAAGTCTCAGCGAATTCATAAATTTTTAAAGAGCAAACCCATCGAATTTCTAGGTGTAAAGATTGATTCTTCGGAATTATCTTGTATTTGTTTTTAAGCATAATTTTAACGTATTTCATTTTTTATAAGTTGAACTTCTCACTACTTCATTGTTATTGAAAATTAATTATGCCGTTTATTGTTACTAGAGAAATGCCTGACAGCTGTTATCTCCCGAGATTTGATACCGGTTGCAGGGGACCGCTCTGTTTTTATGTTTAACCTATAGCAGTGGAAATCTACATTCCAAGGGACTGCAGTCAATAAGGTTAGTACGCTTTAAAGTATAGTTAGTACTTTAAAATTTAATTATCTACAACGTAAATACGTGATTTTTAATAATTTTTGGAAAATAACCTTTTAAATAAACATTTCTGGACCTGGTCTCTGCAAGGGAGGGCTCTCGAAATGTTGCCATAAGAAATGTAGTATTATAGACTGAACTTCAAGAACTAATAATTACTATTTATTACAGTAACAGAATTACATCGTTCTTTCTCAGTCAGGTGCTACGACTGATCTTAAGAACGTAGATATTGGAGACTTGCCATCACCAGTTGGTCAGTTCACCAGCACTACTCAAAGTCAATCTGAGGCCGCCTATAGTTCTAATCCACCCTTCACCCAGGATAGTATTTCTTTGGATCCTGCCGCAGATACATACAGCATTCCTACACCATCTCCCAGGTCGAAGGGAATAGTGAAAGTGTGAGTATGAATAGTTGTGATATTTCAGTAATTTAACACATTGCTTAGGGTAAAGTGTTTCACCGCTGCCTCCAGTTGGTTCAACTGTTTCATGATCACTGTATAACGATCTAAACCTCTTTAAACAGAAATACATAGCTTAGAAAATTCCATACCAGTATTTTTGACCACTAGGATAGTCTTATTTTGGTTGACAGTAGGTAATTACATTGGAAAATTCTTGACAATTTATTTTCATATTTGATTTTTTTTAATTTGAAGTTTGGTGTTAAATCTTCGTACCGAATCTCACACGCGCTTGAATTAGTAACCAGAAATTCTGTCTCGATCAGGAATGTTTAAAGAAAATTATTCCTCATCTGTCACTCGGGGCACTTTTCAAAATATTCCTGACCTCGAGATTGTAAGAGACACCTGTAGGTGGTGAGCTCGAAGAGATAAAGGTAAACCACGCCCCTAACGGTTTTTGTCGCTTTTCTCGAAAACTATTAGGTTTATCGAGATGAAGAAGATTAGGTAAAATAAAACTTATTTAAATCCCTTTGCCAAAACCCATCAGGCGAGATTATCGATATTCTTGGTGCCAGTTGGCTGAAAAATTCGTTTTGGCAAGTTAATTCTTAGGAGAGTACACTGTACTAGTAAATTTTTTTATTCAACCATTATGTAAAGGTGTTTCGTTTGTTTTGAAATCCTAATCTCCTTTATTTATAACATCAGTAAAGTTTTCTGGAATGATTTTTGCTGTAAAACTGAAATATACAATTTAAAACGAAACTGTGCCTTACTGTGGCACCCGTACAATACGAGCAAATCAGGAATTAAATCGTGTATTTCAATTTTACATCAAATATCATTCAAGAGAAAATTTTACTCGATACCAAGGTCTTATAAATAAAGAAAATTCGGATTTCAAAATAGGCGAACCACCCTGTACGTATTGGGTTGGATACAAAAATTAACTGGTACAGTGTACTCTCCTAAGAGTTAACTTGCTAATTCGAATTTTTCAGCCGACTGACACCAAGAATATCGATAACCTCGCCTGATGGGTTTTGACGAAGAGATGCTAAGGTAAAAGATGACTGGAACACGATCGCGTCCGGATCTCAACAAATTTTTCTTAGCTACTTCATGACGAATATTAGACCAAAAAAGTTACGCCCGAATGTTCCTTGAGCAAATTTACTGGTGTAAATTGCTGATCCATGTATGACATACCTTCTTTCTTCGAATACACAAAACAAAGGCGAGGTACGAAACAGCATTTTTGGTAGGGATTTAAATAAGCATTATGTTACCTAATCTCCATCCCAATAAACCTAATAGTTTTCGAGAAAAACGACAAAAACCGCTAGGGGACTTGGTTTACCTCATTATCTCTTCGAGCTCACCACCTACAGGTGTCGACTTTGAGGGGTGATTTAACAACCCGCAAGGAAGCCCTATGCAAAAATCCACGGACTTACCTCGACTTTCCGCTATTTTTTGTAGTTTGACTACTATAGTGATTTGACTATTATATTTTACTTCAATATTTTTGACATACCTATCATTTCTGAAATTTAAATAATGTTCTCTTTTCATTGCAGGAAGTGTATGCTGTAACACTCCAACTAGCCCCACAGGGCAGAACCTTATTAGATCTGTACTTCGCGAAAGGTATCCTAGATCAGACAGCTAGAAAGAGGTTATGCCCACCTTATAGTTGACGAGAGCTAAGCGAGGAACCAAAGAAAAAAGTCGCGTTTTTAGATTTACATTTTTATTGGAATCTTTAATTTGTACTTATAATTGTCACATGTTATCATAATTATAATTATTTGGATAATTATTTCAGGATGTTGACTATAATGAATACAAAATAATTAATCGTTCTAATGTAAGTTTTTTAAGTAAATATCGTTTTATTTTATTTGTCTTGCCTTCATTTTTGAACAATAACAGTTTTTTTATTGAATTTGTTTCTTTTCAACTTCTTTTGTATAAGTATAATATTGGTGATTTGAACCCACTATTATTGCTAGTTGGCCATATTTGCACTTGAGAATTACTAGATTTCCATCAGTTTCTGAAAATATTTTCAGCTATCTCTGTGAGAAAACCTTATATAGCAGATAAAGGTAATACACATTGAAATGAGGCATAAAAATTGAAAACATTCATATTTTCAATGTGCATTTTCGTCCCATATCATTACAGGGTTTCTCCTAGAATTAGCTTAAAATAAGACTTTGAGGGAGTGGGGAAAATTTGGAGATTATGAAGAGAAAATTAGGCAAACTACCAAAAATAGTGAGTTGAAATCACCAATGTCATCTGGTAGAAACAACCAGAAAATATAGTAATGTGAACTTGAATCGATGGGTAAAATCAACTAAGCAGAATGGTATTTTAGTTATATGCAATGGTCATGACTGCTATCATATGTAGCTGATTCCACCTTAGAAAGATGCTGAATTAACTTGACATATAGGTATTTTTACTATCCAATATTATTACATCAACCAGAAAATCCAAGCTAATGCAACTACATCGTGAGTTACCTACTCTTACTAGTCTACTAGGCTGATTTAACTATATGAGCTTCATTTCTAACTGTCTCATTTCGTATATCTAACTATATTATTAAGACTATTTTAACTATATGCAAGGCTGAAACAACCTACACGGTATGGTAAATTTAACTATTTACCGGTTGCTTCTACCATATGGGAGTGTGATTGATTTAACCTTATTGGGTAAATTTAACCAAACACATTTTACTAAAATCGTATAGTTCGTGTTACCCATAAGTATTTTTGTCACTTTTCGTACCATATTTTCGGGTTGCTGCAACTCATTTTTGGTTAATTTAACCTGAATATTTTTTTCAGTGTATGCTCTACACTACAAAGACTGCAAACAGCCATAAAGAATAAAAAGCGAAGGTCGTCTCAGTTCCATAATTGTTTTGTTACATGACAATGCACGACCACATCACCCGCTCTTACACGACAACTTTTGGAAAAATTTAAATTGGATGAATGGATTAAAGATTGGATGAAAAGTTGGACGCAAATATCCAAGATAGTGGTATACAAAAGCTTGTACCACGCTACGATAAATGTTTAAATTAAATGGCAATTATGTTAAGAAGTGGTTTAAGATACATGTAAACAAATAAGATTAAAAAAATTGAAACAAAAAATTCTTGTAATTTTTATGGCCAATCAAAAATTTGTGGATTGCCTCGTATTTAAAATACATACGTTTTATTTTTTCATTATACTGAGTATGCCCCTCCCTCTCCAGCGCGGATTTGTGTGAGACCCGTTAGTAGCGGTAGTTTTGAGTAATTGCGTACCCGTTATGGCAAGAAGTAGACTCGTCAGAAAAAACAAATGTTTTGAAGAAAAGTTGGTTCTGCATGGTACATACCTTGTAAACGCTCACAAAAATCTCAACATTTTATTTGATCCCCCATATAACTTTCTTGGGCTCCAAATTTTAATAATTCTCATTTTTTTAAACTATTTTTTTGATAAGCAAGTCTTTAAATAAGATATTTTTGTATAAACTTGTTATACTATAATACAGATAACGTTCACAAAAACCAGATCTGTAAATTTAGCCTGGGGACTGCAGCATGGCGTACAAATCAGGAAAAAATAGCAACATAGCTAAACATTTCTGAAGAGAAACAACGTAGTCCGGTTGAAAAATATTGATTTTCTAGGATTCTATACCAAATCTACGAAAACGTGTTTTTCCCATATAAAATACATGGGAAACTTTAAGGGCTTTGAGTCAGCCCTAAACATCGTCCGATTTCAAAATAAAAAAATATGGGAGTAGGTATTGCGGTACCTGAGCCAGACGTTTTTGAGGGGATGCAACACGCCCCTTCCCCCTCCAGGCTCCACCCCTGCTTCTGATTGGCTATCACCACTCCTGTAGCTCCTCCCCTTGCTTCTGATTGGTCGACGCCATCTTGGATGACACGCCTCCTGTTCTCTGATTGGATAAGCGCCATTTTGGACGACACGCCTGCTGTTCTCTGATTGGACGAGCGCCATTTTGGAACTTTGGGCGCCATTTTGACCACGCCCGTCCGCCATTACGGGAGTCTGTATTACCGGCAATCTGTGTGCTGCCAATAGAGGGCGTCATGCTACAATTAGTGTGTGTTGCTAAGAGAGGGCGTCATGAAGAAATCTGTATTATCGACAACGACGACCTATGTACTACCAATAGCGGTCGCATTAAAGAAACCTGTATTACCTGCATGTACTGATGCTATTAGAGGTCTCAATAAAGAATCTCCTCTCTCACTCTCTCCGTTTCGCCCTCTCTCCTTCATCCTAATGCTAGTAAATAAAACAACAACAACACACTGTTTAAATAGAATATTTATTTAGCTGGAATTATTATTATTATTATTATTATTACAATTAATTTCACATTTCATCAGATGATGAATATTGCAGAGTAAAGAGTCTCCTCTCTCACTCTCTCGTTCTCTCACTCTCTCCTCTCGAAGAAATCTGTATTATCGATTACCTATGTACGGCTAATAGAGGTCGCAATAAAGAAATCTGTATTACCTGTATGTACAGATGCTATTAAGAGGACGCATTAAAGAATCTCCTCTCTCTCTCTTTCTCTCCCCCCCCTCTCGCCCCCTCACTCCTTCTCACACTCGCTCATTCTTGCTCTCTCTCTCTCTCTCTCTCTCTCTCTCTCTCTCTCTCTCTCTCTCTCTCTCTCTCTCTCTCTCTCTCTCTCTCTCGCTCTCTCTCTCCCTTCATCCTAATGCTAGTAAATGAAACAACACTAGATAAAGGTAACCGTTACGTCTACTGTTCTAGGATTGGTTCGGACGGCCTTGTTATTTTATAAGTGAAAATAAAAATCGATAAATGTTTTACTGTTTTTATTATTTTTCGTAAAGTTACACAATATTACTAATATTCTATTGTAAATCAGCTTAAACTAGGTGATTATAGTTATATATAGTATAATACTTTATTACTCAATATAAACTAGATATGTTATATGAGAATGTTACAAATTAATTTTCTAACAAAATAACTTAGATCAACTTATAAATATATATATTCTAACACTTAACATTTACTTAATAGAATATTAACTATATATTAAACTTAAACCTCAACAACAACATACTTTATTTAATCTAGTAATATAAACTTCATATAGGTAAGAACTGTCATGGGAGAACATCTTCAGCCTTAATCCAGGACTTTTCGTTTAAACCAAGCCATTTGACGTAAATATCACCATTGCTGCGGCGTTTAAGTACTTTTTCAACTAAGTAAACGTCTAGCTGTTTGGTTGTCTGCAGCTCGAACTCGTAGAAAGCTCCTCGAACAGCAACCCCATGAAGATCTTCCAGCAGATATGTGACAGGTTTTGTAAACTGAACTTTAACTATTTTAAATAATTCAGTTGACCAGCTGGGCGTGTATCCCTTAGAAAAGACCCTCTTGAACTTACTAATACGTACGAGGTCATTCAAGTCTAGTTTACGTTTACTTCCTGCAGCGACATCGGCTTTTACATTAGTGTCATAAACGATTAGTTGGGTCGTAGGTGTAACAGTAGCAGGAGCTCGACCTATCGTACTATGTCTGGTGTTGTTATAACTGTCAACTACCCTCTGTAATGCATCTATCCATTTAAATGATCCTCGGTAGCTAAACTCTTTATACAGCTTTTGCTTAATTGTACGGATAACGCGTTCAACTATTGAAGCCTTAATTACGGAATATGTAGAGTGATGTAGATTTATACTGTGCTCTTTCATTAATCGTTTAAAATGTTTATTGTAAAACTCTTTCCCGAGATCCGTCTGAAGATTCTTAGGTATGACTGCATTAGCACTCTTAAAGATACTGCGGACCTGCTTTGTCACCTCTTCTCCGGATTTAGTTTTCAACGGTCGTGCATACAGATATTTCGAATAACAGTTTATCATCAGCAGTATGTAACGATACCCCTTATTTACTTTAGCATAGGGTATAAAGTCAGCCTGGAACAAGTCCTGGAAATTTTTTATTATAGTGCGGCGTCTTTGAAAGTTTTTTCTAGCAGCCCTGTGTATTTCATCAACAACGGTTTGTTTAGCACTTATCATCATACATTAATCTCAACGACGCCGAGAGAGCAACGTCTCAAATAATTATATTGGCAGCAGCCGTGTTTGATGAATACTGAATAATGTTAAAAGCAATATATCATTATATACCCGAAATATTCTATTCTATGATGCCTTCCTCCTTAAGTTCACTTATAATTGATATTATTTCGTTTTCATTCTGTGGACTACTGTTGCCGGCACTCTTTACAGCATATAACAAACGTAGCCTGTCGACTAGCTCGTTAGCCTTATTCCAGTAGACGTATTCGACTTTGCAATCGCTTAATTTTTTAAAATTTGACGATGATGATAGTCTAATGCCTAAACCTTTGATTCTGGGTAAGTTCGGTTTAATTATATAATCATACTTCCAATGTTTAACAGCTGTTAGTTTACCCTGTGGTCTATATGATTTCTTATGCGCATTAGTAAGGGCTATTATCTGCATATAATTATTGATATCAGTTTGCGATGGTATAGACTCTAATTCTCTAAACGTGAGTAAGTCAAACAGACCGGGTGTTGCTTCGAAAACGTTGTTTTTAATTATGATGTTTGTATCACGCATAGTCACAGGGGAAGATGCAAATGTCCACGCGTCTCGATCAATTTTATATCTAATACCGAATCTAGTTCTATCTATATTTTTGTTTCCGACAGCGTTAGCTATTAGCATACCGTAATGAGTAGGGAGATCAAGAGCTTTATTAGATTCTTCTTCTTCTTCTTCATCTGCTTCCAATGATGATGATGATGCTGATGCTGCAGGCTGTTTTTTAACTTTCAACGGGGGAATGTAACTAGCAGTAGTAGTAGTAGTAGCAGCAGATGGTTGTGTTTTAACTTTCAATAGGGGTACGTTAGAGATGTTTACTGATTTAGCAATGGTTTCCAACGGCGATATAACTGGATTGTGCGTGACGCGATACATACGTTCTGCTTTAAACTCAGATCATACGTGTTGGACATGTCGGCTATGCAGAGACTACTAAACGAATCGACTCTAATTATAAACTTATATATGAATCAAAACCCTTCCGATATCTGCCCCGATCTAGATAACAGTCTTTATAAATTACCAGGAAATCATGCGGCTCCTTCCAACACAGAAAGCAAATGTTTTTGAACTGATCATAGCTAATACCGTCTCCTACAACATGATCGCTAAACACGTGTTTTAAGTTCAACTCGTCTTGTCTAAAGAGAATAATTAGGTTTGCATTGTCCCTAATCAGATGTTTCGGTATCTTGGCGTACGTTTGACCTAGTTAAAAACAGTCGACGCCCTTATGCCTACCCATGCTAAAATATTCTCTAATCTTTTCCTACTTGTTGCAAATTATATCATCAAAAATGAACACAGAATTAGGTTTAACATCACCGGGGCTGATTACGTAATCGTTTTCGCTAAATTCATGATATCCCATACCTGTAAGTGGTTTCATAACACGTCTTAAGAATTCATATTTAGGTTGAAATAAAGACTTGGCGTATAGGTAGATATTTTCAAATTTTAATCCGTTTTCGCTAATAAGTAAACCTAACATAGCATTAGTTTTACCGCAGAAAGATGGACCGCTCAATATTGCTCTACATGATACAGGTAACAGGTCGCCATGTTTTCTAACATCCTCGCCTGATCGTTGTAAAGATGTATCAACGCAGTCGTCTAGGTTACATATGTTTAGTGACTTATTTTGTTTAACAACCTTCATTACGGTATGCGTACGTGTCTAGTCACGGTCTCGTTAAACGGATTATACTCGATTAATGCGTCGTGAAGGATCAAACAATACGCCTTAGTTGTGTTCGTAAATGCGACGAAGACTCGAGCTCTAGTCTAATATCGACAGTGGAATCCTTAAAACTCTCTACCTGTCTTGAACAGTCAATAACAAAAACTGGATACGTTTCAAACGAATTGTAGCTGAGTAAACAGCTCTCAGCCGCACCTCTACCTATACCGTCACAGTAGTTCTCACGAAAACGAATATAATTCAGATACGCAGGAATGTAGTCCTTACGCTCGAAATCGAGATTTAAACGATGATGTGGGAACACTTGCGAATTTAAATACAAATTAACGTCGACTAAGTTCGAATGAGTAAATGTAGTCGGGTTACCCGTTCTTATACCCAGCTGACGCTCGTCTTATAAAACTACAAAGACCCAGCGCGGTTTCTCGATAGATCATTGGAGTTCTTTACGCGCCAAACCTGATTTTTAGTAGTTCCCAACGAGGGTAACTCGTGTAATTCCCAACGTCTAAACGGAGCGATAATAGAAGAATTATCTCTTAAACTCTCCACCAGGTTCACTTTGCTTTCATCAGATAACAGTATATGCGGAACTTCCTACGAGAGCTTATCAATCTTGATATCTACATCGGTACATGCATCACCCGCGTCGTTTTTATAGCAATTAAAATCGTTCTTGGCGCTAATTAAAACTAGCTGACAACTCATATGAGGTATTACTTTTTTATAATCGTCTGCAAATCCAAAGACATCTTTTAATGGTATTCTACACGTGAAATGAAAGACGTTATTCCCCTGGTTATGTAACAAATCATTATCGCTAGTAATCCTTAAGTTCCATGCATTGCAGGGTAAAGCTCTATCCTCGGCGCCATGTGAAACGAGACCTTTTATAGTGCTTGTAATATCAGGTTGTTTACATACATCTATGAGTTGGTTTGCGCCTAATATTAGTTGAATTTCATCAAACAGAAAGTGGGCGAAATTGTTTACCAGAAGGAATTGCTTGTTTGCAGCACGCGTTATGCTACCTTTAACAAGTACATAGCTGTCATACAAAGCTAAAACGTTATCGGAATTTTGTATGCTGATTCTAATGCTGTCGGAATGATTGGCATTTAACGTAAACGGCAGATAGGTATAAAAATCCTTTTTTATACCTATAAATTAATAAATTAAACATAGTCAAAACTATGTTTAATTTATCAATGGTAAAGGTGTCGGTGTTAATACGCATTTTACTTCGTTTTGACATGCTGCTGCTGTTATCGTACTTTAAAGCCTAAAGATTCAAGAAATAGGCGACGATCTTTAGTTAGTTTTAATCGAAGGTCTGCACTGGTCGACGTTCGACGGTGAATGACCTTTGATGGACATATGCTGATGTTTTTATAGCTAAAGTTTATTCCCATTTTTCACGTTTAAGTTCTAGTCTGATGCTCGTGAAAGTGTCTTCAGACAAATTTATCAACTCTCCTCTCGCGTCTACCAGTCTAATGGTAATGTTGTCGATCTCGGTGACAGTGATGGGAAAGTAAATCACATGTGATGGCTCCTTTTCAATCAAATAACCTGGTGGTACGCAAACACCGAATTCGAAAATTGTATGACCCGTTTGATTGTTTCTATATGAACCGCCTGTAATATTCGTGTCTACAAAGATGTTTGGAGTTGAAAGTATATCGACAACTCGATCTGATACGTGTCTACTACCTGGTTCTAGCACGCGCTTCTTAAATCCTAGTAGGGATCCTGTGTTATCGGGTTTGGTAAAATCGATCAAGTCGGTAGCTGATTCAATCTCACACTTTCCCGTATTAGTGTTAGCTTTTATTTGTATTAACAGATCTCCCTCTTCCGGATCACCACTAATTTGATTCTTTATATAGTTAACGATTTCAGCCAACTCGTAGCTACCCGGTTCAATAGTTATTTCCTTTTCTCCGTAATAAAATTTATTTTTGCCTGGGTATATATTCCGTATAGTGTGACTTGTATATAAGCCGACTAAACCTAGTGAGTATTCGTAACGCACGTGATCTAGTGCTATAGGTGGATAAATACGATCCGTAGAAAGCCTGTTCCCTGTACCGTACACAGTGATGGTCCTAGCCATACTTAACCGATTTAACCTTTCACCTCTCTTTTATACAAAAATCGACACAGATGTCCGCAGTTGTACGTATTGCGATGTTATGCAGCTATGCAAATAGAATGCCTTTATGTTTTAGTATGAACTGCACTCGCTATATTGTTATCTCTCAGAGTCGCTTTTACTAATTTTTAATTTCCTTTAATATATTTTCTCTACATAATGAGACTAAAATAATTTATAATTGAATTTTCAAGTATGGGTTCATTTCCTTGAAAATCTTTAAAACTTTAACTAAAAATATTATATAACAATGGAATTTTAAATAACCTTTAACTATTGGGAAATTTATTTAATGGGAAACTTTGATTAACCTTGAAAAATTAATATTCCGACGTTTCGTCATAACCACACTAATGAACTGCAACTTTATGAAATGAGGTAAGTTTGATCAATATTTTAGTTAAATAATATAATTAAATTCTTTATTACTTTATAGGTTATGAGCATCATCTGCTTGAAGCCTTTTTTACAATAATAATGGTACGTTGATTTAACCTCCGAATTAAAGTATAAAATCGCACTTCAAACCTCTTGTAGTAAGTACACTAATGCTCTGATTTACAAGAACACTTTCACAAACCTTTTTAGTTATGTAGTTAATAATGCTTCTCCTTTCTTGTAGCCCTTTCTCAGGAACCAGCACGCCGCTCGCTCTCTCGAACTGCCCTGGATTCAGGAACTTGCGTAACTCAGGATACGTAGAGATTTCCAGACAGCTAAAAATGTTGTAGGTCAAGAGTACCTGTTTGTCGTTACCTTTATAATTGAAATAACTATTCTCTTCTTCTAGGATCAAAGTAAAACTTTGAAGGTCTTGCGCCTGTATTCAGTTCGGACATCTTTTGGTAGTAAGTATTTTTCCATGTTTTAAAACTTCTTTTTCTATAAACTGCTTCTGGTATTCGTTGGTTAAATAAATAACACCTTTACTATATTTTAAACTGGTTTTTAATCTTTATTTTTCAATAACAAAAATTATTACATCTTCCCTTTACAAGAATTATTATATCAATTTTTTAACAAAATGTTTTTTCTAACAACCTCCCTAGAAACCACCATTCTTATTACTTTCACATTTTTCTTTCTTTGTTTCATAATTTATAATACAAAATTAACTTTTCTTAGATGATTATTTAGTTTCTCATTATTTATATATCTCCATTGCAACCATGCATTATTATTGAAGAATGGTTGTTATGGATAAATTTTGATTGATATTTAAAATGGAATGCTATGTTTTGACTATTTTTAAATGTACTAAAAGCTATTTTACAATTTTTCCTTATTTCTAATAACAATTTTATTTTCAGGTTTGAGCTTCAGATGTGATAACCTATATAGCCCAAATACTTCTTTTATGTAACAACAATAAACTAAATAGATAAATTTAAACTTGAACTCTGTTTTCATTAATGATATTATATGAAAGTCAATGTTATGAATGTTCAACATCACAAAAACCTCTTTTCTGTTCATCAAGCAATTTTAAAACAATAATGAACTTTTATTAACTTGAACTTGGTCAAAATATCATTACAGTATTGAACTTTTGTTCTTGGGCTACGTTGTAGTATACGTCGCAGCAAAGCCCTAAATATTTCACAAGTTCAGCTGGTGGTCTTAGGTCTCCGAAGGGGTCATAGTACAAAACCACGTTTCGATCCTTTCTATAGGCAACCCAATGAGTACCCGGTCCTCCAGCGTCGTCAAGATTAACAATAGCTCTTTCGAATTGCAAAGGTTTCGTTGCAGCTAGACTTGTTCTCATATAGACACCTCTAAAATAGGGAATGTCTTTAGCATGTTTTATTATATCTAGGTCTGTAAGTGGTCTCCGAGGCAAGTTATTCAGTTTTTTGACCGCCTGACATATGGTTTTAAGTACAATGCAGCTCCGCCAGCTCTATACGGCTTCAGGTAAAGGGCGTTCCCGTTCTTATCGCCTAAAGCGATAGCTTCCATACTTTTATTATGCCGTGTAGTTTCTTCTAGCTGTCTCTTATTACTATTAGCAGTGTTAACAGCTTTTGCTACGCCCGAAGCGCCTCCTATAATTGCACCGAGAGTTGAGAGGCCAGCAAAAATTGGTATGAGTGGTAAAATACCCCCTGTAGCTGTAGGCACTGGAATAATTCGGGGTACTTTAACGTTTTTTCGACCGCCTACGTTTTGAACGATTCTTCTGGCAGCGCTCAGGGCATGATGTATTAAGTCTTTACCCGTGAGCCTCTTGCTTGCACGATTCACTACACCAACAAGCTTCTTTAAAACGCCACCTTTGAAAGTGACAGTTTTCTTCTTCTTCATCTTTCTAGAGAGACCCTTTTTCCATGATGGTTTCTTTGTCTTTACGCCCATTCCCAACTTTCTTTTAGCCTTCATTATACCGGTTACAAACAGAGCTGATGCTTTTTCCCCTAATTTAGAGTCTTTAGCCTTAACACGCTTCCAAGCGGCTTCTTCTAATACACGATCTGCCTGATGTCTACTGTTCAAATCGGAGCTTTGAGCGTACGAGATGTCGTGATGCATACACACCTGATCCTAAGGGTTTATACCTTTATCGCCACGTTGTAATCTTTTAGATAATTTAGTACCAGGTCCACAGTACTGATAGGAAGGAAGATGTAGTTCAATAGGTAGCTTGTCTATGAGCTTGTTAACAAAGCCGTTACCCTCGTGAACTAACATCTGGTACTGAGAGAAGAGACTGCTTGTACCTGTATTTATACTCGGTCGCCGCCGCCGGACTAATCTGTGTTCTGAAATCTCTATGTATAGATAAAGTCTCTATGATCAGCTTGTAGAATTTTACACAGATGTTTTTCAACATTATGTATTCTTCTTTGAAAACGGTATCTGTCCAGAGCTAATGTTTGCCAGTCTCCCTTTCTCGCCTGTCTGTATGCATACTCCCATACTATCATATGATGTATATTATACATGCGTGCGTCGGCGAAACTTGCTTTCTTTACCATATCGATGTGTTGCTGCTGCTACTACATATCGCTGTTTGGAGAGTTATTGATATTAGTAAAACTAAAACTTTGTTTAAATACATTTTTATTTATTTAACGATACATTAAGGCTAAGATAGAAAAAGAAATAACTGATTAGCGTAGATATAAGCAAACTAAGCATTTGCGCAGCATTCCCGTAAGGCTCACCACATTTCCTATCTGCGCTAATCAGGCATTTGATATAATACACTTAAAACTAGAATAAAAATGGTGTCCATATCAATATGATTAGGTCAACCGATAGTAGTAGTAAATTCCGTTATTAGTCGGCATTGTACATTCTCTTTATGTTGTAAGAGTTCGTACGTGTTGCAGATTCGGCTATTAGTGCATCAAACGATGATCGCATAACTTTTTGAGTATCCTCGAGCGCTTGTACTTTATCTAATAATTTTTTATAATTACTATCTAGGGTATTATACGTTTCTTCTATCTTTGTCAACACACTCGAATGATTAGTTTCCCTCTCATCATTTGCTATTAGGAGATTTCTCTTTGTTTCTTTTTCCAACGTTGTTAGCAAACTGTTAAGTTTACTAGTTTCAATGTCAACCTTTGTTACCTTTTGCTTTAGATCTTTAATAGTGTTCTGAGTGTCGGTAGTCATTGTAATGAAGGTTTGTACAGCAGAGTCGAATTGAGCATCTACATAGGCTTTATAAGTGACATCCGTACCATCTATAGGGTAACTTACTGAAACAATACGTTTACCATCTGCATTAAACTGCATTTTATCGTTTGTATGCATAGTTCGCTTGTTAAAATAATGTCTAGAGATTACATCTTTATCCTCTAGAGGCTCTCCTATATTACATTTTCTTCCATCTTTAGCATCATAGTACGACCCCTGTCCTTTATCCTTTCGTCTCAAACATTTAGAGAGTAATTTTCTTTCAACATCGTCCACCAGCTCGTCGGTATACTTTTTCGTGCGAACATCGTGGTCGTCAAGCGGTTCATTAACATGTACTAGTCTTTTCTTCTTAACATCAATTACACCTTCATCGTTATCTGATAACATTAGTACAGAACGCTTCGTGACAAGATCGTTATCGTTGATAGGAGCGCCTACATTAGTTATACGTCGGTTCTCAACATCGAAATTGCCCTCTGGTGTTAATTTGAAACCATAACCTCTCGGTCCACGTTTTGTTGCAGCCATTGCTTCATCTGTCATACTCATCATAGCTCTGCCGAAGAGATCTATTGTGTTCATGATGACGTATGACAAATAACTGTCACGCACGAATAGAATACACCGTATTTATAGCTGAGATCTTCATAGCGTAATGATGTACATATTTCAATACGTCATGAGATTTATACTGCGGTGATCTATATGAATGAAATAAAATATAATATCCACCGTTCCAAATGTATAAACATATAAATTATATACGGTGAATTAAATTTAGAAAACACCACAGATATTCTTTATTTCTCTCAGCTAGCTCAGGTTTGCTCAGTAAAGCAGAAATTATATTAATTGCGAGACTCTTATGTACTTTTATGCCTGGAAAGAAGGAAAAACTTATATCGCAAGCTCTAAAACTCCTGCAAGCTGGACAACTGCTACTCAACTCTGAATTTGAAAGACAAGAATGCCGGATGTTTGTACATTAACATCAATTAAACACATATATGAAATTTAAAACACAATACGTACAAAAGGAAATAGAAAAAATTAGTAATTACCATTTCACTTTATTCAATAAAAACTTAACGTTGTCATGCTATAATAACATTAGAATTTCATGTACATGAGATAGAAGGCTCAAATTTATAAAAAGAAACTTAAAAATTTATTCAGTAAAAACTTAACGTTGTCGTGCTATAAGAACATTAGAATTTTACGTACATGAGATAAAAGGTTTAAATTTATAAAAAGAAACTTAAAAATTTATTCTGTTTAATCAATAACAAAAGAGGATATGTCAATTATAATAAGCTTTTTTTTTGTTTAGGTATAAAATCTCCTAACAACCCATAATTTCGATCGGATAACCAGATAACTAAGATATCGATATGCAAGAATTTTGATTTGTCAGAACTTGCATATGGTCTCATATAAAAGGGGTGGTTATAATAGTGAAAGCCTCATTAGTTGGCATCAGATAGGTGTGTTTACATTGAGTGGTTATTTTGTTCGGGTCGTGGTTTATTGTTTTAAATTATACTATTTGTATGTTTTGGTGTTAATTGAATTGATAATATTTACTGCGTGCGTGTGCTTAACGTATATAGTTTTTTGTTTAAAATTGCGCGTAGTGCATATTTACAACGGTGTAACACATTAGGTAAGTTTCTTATTATAAATTCGAACCTTTTATCTCATGTACATAAAATTTTTATGTTATTAAAGCACGACAACGTTAAGTTTTTACTGAATAAAGTAAAATGGTAATTACTAATTTTTTCTATTTCCCGTACGTATTGTACGTGTCTAAAACTAATACATCAATAGCGTTTACTGTCTCCAGCCTTACTTTGTGGAACTCCATAATCATAAAAATTTGCATTTATTTAAATATTTTGTTACTCTTATAATCTCTAGATTTACTGGGAATTGACCACATTTTATAACTAATTATAGTTATGATGACGAGACCTGTGTGATTGACTTATTGCCCCTGGAAATAGGTAAGTTGTTTATTAGATTCTTGTAATAGTAAAATTAAGGGGAAAAAGAGGAAAGTGTCGGAACAAATTTTTGTTTATTAAAAAAGAAAAGTGACAGACCGCCCTAAAGATTTTACGTGAAAATCTAAGTATTTTGATTCGGAAATTAAATAAGTTAAAACCTAACCATCAACCACACTCTTTTGTTTTTACTGTACAAGGATTTTAAAAGTTCAAAGATTAGCACCTGCTATCGTGCCTCCAGGTAGTCAGCCCGACCTTTTTGGGGTATGGTGATGCATTTTAATCTGATAATTATTTCGATTTCAAGTTTACAAAAAGCTGTCTTTAAGGAACTTTGAAAAGATTATATATTGATGAAAAAAAAGGGAGAGAATTTTTACAGAAAAGAACCATTCAAACTTACCTGTTTTGAGTTTGAAGCAGGTATAAAAAACCGCAAAATTTCTAGTGATTTGGAGGTCGAAGCGTGCCTTTTTTAAAAGAATGTATATTGCCTCAGGGTGTTTCCCTTTTCGTCGTCGTCGAGGGTAAGGTAAAATTTAACTCCAGTTTATTTTGGTACCTGCTACAGTATAGCTGTATTATATTTTTTGTTGTAACAATTGGTTTAAAGTCTAATAATAAGGACCGGTTTAAATTTAAAAGATGATTAGTGTATATTACTTCTTGATGAGAGGTGATTAAGGTGTTTTAATTTAAAGTGATATCTGGTATTATAAAGCTTAAATCGTAAGTTATCTTTCTGCATTAGAATTAGTTTTTCTCTCTTTTTAAATAGTTAGAAACCATTTCGATCCCTGAACGTGATTCAAGAGCCTGTGTATTTATTAACGTAATTTTCTTAACATGGAGATCCGAAAGCCCTTCACGAAGGCTAGCTACTGACATAGATATAACGGTTAGACGGGCTTGCAAACCTAGCAGTTGTATCAAGGATTGTCGGTTTCTTTAAATTTCATGATCTCTTTGGGTAGAAAGTTTCATTAGAATACAATAATTTTGATCATGTGGTTAGTAGTCGTCGGTGAAATATAAAATTCAAGTTAGCCGTACATAGGTCGTCGTCGTCGTCGTAAATAAATATTCTATTTAAACAGCGTGTTATTGTTGTTGTTTCATTTACTAGCATTAGGATGAAGGGAGAGAGCAAGAAGGAGAGAGTGAGAAGGAGACAGTGAGAAGGAGAGAGCTAGAGAGCGAGAAGGAGAGAGTGAGAGAGCGAAAGAGGAGATTATATAATGCGACCTCTAATAGCATCAGTACATACAGGTAATACAGATTTCTCTATTGCGACCTCTATTAGCCGTACATAGGTCGTCGATAATACAGATTCTTCGAGAGAAGGAGAGAGTGAGAGAACGAGAGAGTGAGAGAGGAGACTCTTTACTCTGCAATATTCATCATCTGATGAAATATGAAATTAATTGTAATAATAATAATAATAATTCCAGCTAAATAAATATTCTATTTAAACAGTGTGTTGTTGTTGTTGTTTCATTTACTAGCATTAGGATGAAGGAGAGAGGGCGAAACGGAGAGAGTGAGAGAGTGAGAGAGGAGATTCTTTATTGAGACCTCTAATAACAGTACATACAGGTAATACAGGTTTCTTTAATGCGACCTCTATTGGTAGCACATAGGTTGTCGTCGTCGATAATACAGATTTCTTCATGACGCCCTCTCTTAGCAACACATACTAATTGTAGCATGACGCCCTCTATTGGCAGCACACAGATTGCCGGTAATACAGACTCCCGTAATGGCGGACGGGCGTGGTCAAAATGGCGCCCAAAGTTCCAAAATGGCGCTCGTCCAATCAGAGAACAGCAGGCGTGTCATCCAAAATGGCGCTCGTCCAATCAGAGAACAGGAGGCGTGTCATCCAAGATGGCGTCGACTAATCAGAAGCAAGGGGACGAGCTACAGGAGTGGTGATAGCCAATCAGAAGCAGGGGGGAGGAGCCTGGAAGGGGAAGGGGCGTGTTGCATCCCCTCAAAAACGTCTGGATCAGGTACCGCAATACCTACTTAGGGGTATCTTTTTTTTCGATATACAATAATTCTAGGGGGTGAGAGCATAAGATTTCCGACTTTGCTTTTTTGTTGGACCACCCTATTGCACATAAATGTCTTACTAATTTGATTGTGCGTCTAGGGCCCGCTTTATAATTAAAATTTACTGTATCCTTTTTTGTAATTAAATAAAGAATGATGTTAACTCAACTAACTAAAATACCACTACAATATATTTATAAGCTATATAAACATATTTAAAATACATTTAATATATTTAGATGGTATCATATCATCTAATTGAAAATTTGTTTAGTTTGTAACACATTAAGAACATTTAACAGGCTACGATAGACTCCGGAAGCTTTCAAATAGTCAAATAGCACTTATACGTAATACTCATGCAAAAAAATAGATACTCATGCTAGGATATTAGTTTTATTCATGCTTAAGGATACATGGTTGGTTACAGATAATCTTATCAAGTTAAAGTAGGAAAATTGGAGTCCGATTGTCTTAATACACATTTAACCTCACTTTATAAAAGGCTTATAAATAGAAAAAGGCATATCAATCACTTAGATTGTTTTTGTAGTAGAACATGGTTTATGTAACCCATGTTACATGTTCAGGATAGTTTATCCATTTTTTTTAGAGGATTTTATCTTTCTTTCTTTATATGAGGTTTGACGATAATTAACGTAGAAGAGAATTTTCTTGATCCTACTAAGCTGAACCAGTTTCGGGAAAATATTTTACTCGAAATATGTAAAGCGGGTCATTATTGTAATGTCTATAACAATACATTTAACTTACAAACTCTTGTATTTCAAAAATTTGTGTTAAGCTTTGTGAAGGTTTTTGTGAAGAAGATTTGCCGATATGCTTCAATTTTTCCAACTATTGATTTTATTATAATATTTTACACCATTGTATCAATGCAGGCACTTGGAGTACTGTATTTTGGACAAGAGTGAGTATAGTTTGATTTCATTTATGTTGGCATTTGTATGAGAACTTGCAATGCATCGTTTGACCTTAAAAACGTGTAAACAGATTTTTTATTTAAGTTTTTCTTTTATTGTAAATATTTTTCTATGTAAACTGCATATGCATGAGTTACCTTGGGTAGCTATGTAGCTATTCCTTGTATAGGCATAGCTGGAGTTACTGAGTTTTCATTGTAATTAAGTTTTAACGAGATTTGGCCGTTGGTCGTTTTCTTTAATTTTCTCAGTTATCGTTTATTTGTTTCCATAAGTGTTTATATTGTTTTCGCCAGCTACATTTCCGTCTTTTTAGAGTTAAGATTAGTGCTAATTATGAACACATGTTTTTCGTTAGTGACGTCATGATAAAAATCTTGATGTGCGATTGTTTTGAAAATTTGTGTTGTTTTTTTTATTGTTTTGGTGAAACCTATATCAACTCAGGGAAAAAAGAAAAATTCCAATCGATAAAACGCATTGGGTGTGTCCATGTTCGACTCCAAACCAAAAATCTGCAAAATAAAGCAACGTTAAATGATAACCATATGTTTTTTTGTAAACAAACGACGATTCTTAACAAAGTATTTATGGAATTAAATAGTTAACTGAATATTTAAATCAAAGAAGATTTATTTTCGTTCTCCAATAATTATATGGAATTGTGAACGATTTATTTAAATTAAATCAAGAAGATTTATGTTTACTTAATTATTGATTCGACTTGTATGGACATTATATGGATCAGCTGTTGAATTGATGCTGTCTGTATTACCGATAATACAATAGAAAATACATTTGAGTGAATTCGTTGACGTTTATATACAAATAAATCGGAAATAAAAAGATTTGGTTCACTTTAGGAACAACAAAATCATAAAGACAATTGTTTTAATAAATTCAGAATTTATTTTTCTTATTTGAGAGTGTTTTCAATAGCAAAGTTGTAGCATTTAAACAATTTCAATTTGTTTAGTCACAAAAATAATTAATCTTTCGTTAGATAAATTTATTTAGCAATTGTAAATATTTTTCTTATCTGATAAACTTATTTGATATCAGTTTGTTCAAATGGAGACCAGTTACAAATCCCATGTCAGGTTGGTAAATAATATTTAACACATTTGAGCAAGCTTAAGGAAGATTTTCCATTTTTTAACTTTTCTATTTAAGTATTTTTTTATTATTTTCTCTTTTGAAGTAGATTTTCTATTTATCATAATAAAAATAAAGATCTGTGTTTAAATTTATCTTTGTGTTTATTTATTTGATGTTTATGCAAGCATCCATTTATTTTCTTCACTTACAGAGTTTAAGTTTGCTGTTTGTCCAGTTGCAGAAGTCCAAGTGCATTGGTAGTAAGTTTCTTTTTCCAGGTACAGGAATTAATAAGATCAATGTAAATTTTTATCTCCTGCTCTATCGAATTAAACCTGAGTCAGCCTATTTGGGTAAAAGAAAATTTGGGTGTTATTTAAAATTTCTTTATTAAAGCTAGCCAAAGTAATTTTAACATCATTAATTTATTTAATTTTTTTATTTCAATAATATCTCAATATTTATATTTTCATAAGTATATTTTTTATATTTTAATATAAAAATAAAACTAGTATAGTTTTTGATTTTTATAAAAGAATAATGGATTAATTAAAGATGAAAAGTTGAGAAAAACCGTGTACCAAACAGTTTGATAAAAATAGGGCCATATGACTAGACTTTATTGGAGAACTATCTTGGTGTCCGCTTTTTGTTAAATAATAATAATAATAATAATATATTAAATAATACTATCTACTACTTACACATGTAAAGCTAGTACGGGAGGGAGGGGCGATTATTATTATTACGCAGGTTCCTCGATGGTATACTGATACTGGGATGGGCTTCTTATCTACCTTTTTTGCATGTGTCCACTTGACCAATCTGATTAAATCTTCAGGCAGTTTGGTGTTTACTTTACATGAATGCCTCATATGTATTATTTTCTTAATATTTATTTAACTTCTACAATTCAAGATTTGTTATCATTTCGTTTTTTTATTATTTTTCTACTGCATTATGTATGTCTATATTTTTCTGATTCTCCCTTGTATATAAAACAAATTAAAGTTTGCGTAATGCTTTAGTAGATTAATTTTATCAGAACTGATATCGCTACTAAAGCTGCAGTACCTATCTTCGAACATTTTGATTGTTATTGTTACCAAGGTTATATCCACTATGATCATCAACCTATACCACTGAATAGTTAAAAGTGAAGTTGTTCCACCAGTCCTCTACTACTATAAAACATAATAGACTTTAACCTATGTATCCAACCAGATAGTATTACGTGCAATTTTGTTGACTATATTTATTACTTCCTGCTTTCGTAATCTAATTAACTCGAACAGTATTCTATTTGCAATAATGAGTGTTTCAATACTTTCTGTAATAATATGTGTTTCTTTTGGGTAAGTGTATTTTAAATAAACTCAATAAAATTATCAAAAATATAATAACTTTTAGAATTCTTACGGAAAGCTTAAACACAAAATCTTTTCCTGAGGACTTTTTATTTGGTGTTGCTAGTTCTGCCTATCAAATTGAAGGTGCTTGGAACGAAAGCGGTAATAGTATTGCTACTTTAACTATTTGACCTTTCAAATTAAATAATTGTAACTATACAACGTCACAGACATTGACCTTAACAATTTGTGTTTATGAAAATTATATCTTGTTTATTAAACTGATTGTGATTATATACTTATAAACTTTTGATTATTAACAGGAAAAGGTGAAAGTATTTGGGATCATTTTGTTCATAATCATCCTGAACGAATTATAGACCGCAGTAATGGAGACATAGCTTGTGATTCTTATCATAAAATAAAAGAAGATGTCGCTCTACTTAAAGAATTAGGAGTTGATTTCTATCGTTTTTCGATATCTTGGTCAAGAATTTTACCAACGGGTTATATTAATAACATAAACCCCGATGGAGTTCGATATTACAATGAACTAATTGATGAATTAGTAGCAAATGGTATTAAACCCATGATTACACTTAACCATTGGGATATACCTTTGCGCTTACAGAATCTTGGAGGATGGACAAATTCGTTGTTGGTAGATATTTTCGAAGATTATGCTCGGTTAGCTTTTGAAAATTTCGGGGATAGAGTACCTTATTGGATAACCTCTAACTTCGGTTGTGATTTAGGATATGGAAATGGTGATTTTCCACCGGCAATTAATAATCCGGGAATTGCTGATTATCTGTGTGTACATGTAACGTTAAAAGCTCATGCCAGGGCGTATCATTTATACGATAAAAAGTTTAGAAAAACACAAAAAGGTAAATATTCTCCATAGGCGAATGACCATTAAACTTTTGACTTTATTACTCTAATACCTACAGGGAAAATTGGAATAACAGTGGATCCTCGATGGTACGAAACTAAAACAAGCACTAAAACCGATCATGAAGCAGCAGACAGAGCTAATAAGTTTTCTGTAAGAAACAAATAATTCGAAAAAGGTTATATACCTTAAATATACTTAACTTGTTGTTTAGATAGGTTGGCTGGGAAATCCCATATATCATAGAGATGGCGACTATCCCCAAATCCTGAAAGATCGTGTTGCGTACAGAAGTGAAAAAGAAGGTTTTCTAGAGTCACGTCTACCACAATTTACACCAGAAGAGGTAGATTATATTAAAGGCACATTTGATTTCTTTGGTTTACACATTTACACGGCCAATCTAGCTAGTGATAAAAAGGAAGATAAATTCGCTATTCCATCTTATGAGAAAGATTTAAGAGTCCAGGTTACGCAAGACCCTTCATGGCCTTCATCTAGTGCCAGTTGGTTAAAGGTTAAACAATCAAATAAGGATTTTAGAGTTTAGAACAATTTTCATATTACAGGTTGTTCCTGAAAGTGTTAGAAATGTACTAAATTGGGTAAAAGACAATTATGACAACCCTCCTATAATTATAACGGAAAGTGGTTTTGCCGATCAAGGTGAACTGGATGATACTGGCAGAATAAATTTTTATCAAGTAGCTAACAGTTAAAATCTTTCGTTTTGAGTGTGAACTAACAGAATAATATTTTAGTCATATTTAAGTGCAGCATTAGATGCAATTCATGAAGATAAAGTTAATTTAATAGGTTTTGCAGCATGGAGTCTCCTGGATAATTTTGAGTGGCTCGATGGATACACGTAAGATTTATCTTTATTTTAGAAACGCCTCTCTTAGAAAAAGCTCGTTTTCTAATTTCAGGCAAAAGTTTGGTTTATATCATGTGGATTTTAACGATCCAGAAAGACGTAGGACTCCTAAAAGATCTGCCAGAATATACAAGGATATAATTTCAAACAGCAAATTGCGTACGAAAGAAGAACTATAAAACAGAAATAATTAATCGTAGATAAGTTTTTCAACTGGTCAAAGCAGACTCTCAAGAATCTGAGCTCAAAGATGAGAACAGAGTTTGTTTTATTAGTTTCAAACAAACTGCCGCGCCGTATTTATATTTGATATATTTATTAAATTTTAAATAAAGGGACTTGTTATATATCAATTTAAAAAAAATTGAGAATAATTACTTAATCTTAATGGTTACTACCAAAGTACTAACCTTATAGTATGGTTATAGTATAGTTATAGTACTATATTAGCCATCGTTAAACAATTGTTTTCTATTAAGTTCATCGTTAGACAGGATATAACAATGATACATTTACATTTCACTAATCGTCTAATTGAGACCTATGGGTATCTCAAACACAGTTAATCAGTGCAAAAAAGTGGTGTTGACCATGGAGTGTACTGTACGATCCCTTGCGGGACAGCATCTAGAAAATATAAAAATCTTTTAATGACACTGTGAATTAGTTGAGGTAAGTTTTGAAAATATTATTATTATTTAGAAGAAGTAATTTTAGAGCATCTGACCCATTGTTTAAGTGTACAAAAACTGACTAAATCAAAGAAATTGACCTCTGCAACCAAAAGTTTATCTAAAAAGTATGTATCTTTCACTTCTGGTACTATTAGATGGAATAAGTGGATAATATTGCAGGTCCAGCAATCACCGATACCAAAGAAAGATAACGCAATGATATGTCAATAATGAGCCTAAAACCTGATCTTTTCTGAAGTTTTAGGCCTAGTTAAACTAGAACTCAGAAGACATCTTGAATAGGGTTTAAGATTTCTAAAAGCAAATCTGAATAAGAAATGGATAAAGGAGACGAATTTGAAAATTGTCGAAATATCTGAAACTCTTCTTTGTCTCCGTTTCTAGAAAAAAAAAACAATCTTAAAAGCAAAGAAAAAGCTAGTCAAATTTAAATCTAGAGCGGTTGGAGACCTCGTCGGAGGATCTTGTTGTTTGCTTCTGATTTCCAAGAAGCCCTGAATTGTATTAATGCTACTTACACTATTGTTTCTTCCTAAATTAAAGCATCAGAAGGCCATCTTCATTATTTCTTTAACATACGTACATCAAACTTTGTCTTACTCGTGCACTGTCCTCTAAATAGAATTATCTTGGCAGTTCTCATTTCAGTCTTTGTCAGTGCAATGCCGTCAGTATTTCATGAACAAATTAAAAAACAAAATGTATAAACGGTTTAAGTAGTTGTGATGTCCTGAATGTTTAATCAAAGCTTGAACAAATCCTACCAAGCAAGATAATATAAATGTCATTAGGAAAAATGTTGCTAATAAACTCCATTAGTCGAAAGTTTATTATTTAAGATTATTAAATTAAAGAGAATGAATTTTATTTTATTTTTAGTTAACCATTTGATAATCATAACTAGAGCTGACCCGGGGGGCACTTTAAGTTAAAAAGATAGCAAGAATAATCTATTTTTATTTTTTCTCTTTTAAGGTCACTTTAATTTCAATAAGTTAGAACTTCACAATATTTATCGGACAGACCCAGCTTAATTTTGTTTTTAATTTCAAAACTTTTTTCTATATGGATTTGCATTCAAAATATAATTTAGTGTAAAACACTCAATTATAAGATAACTTTTACCTTAGATTACAAAATTAATTTCCTTATAGGATTATTCAAACAAATCTAGATTAATTTGGTAGTTGATTTATAGTCAGCAAATTGTTGATCAATTAACTGAATAAAGCAAAATATATCTAGTACTCTTTGTATATGTACTTGTATATGTACTTTTTTGTATGTATAAGTTCGTATTCGCAAAATTTGTCATTGTGATGGTAATCACCTAGCTCAGAGGTAGAGTACCCGCCCGGAATGCGGAAGGTCATCTCGCAGATCTCACTAATCATTATAAGATGATTTATGACAGCGGGTCCCTGATGCCCTGGGTATTTCTATTGTGAAAAAAGTTTGCAGTAAAGTTAATCTAGTTCTAATCAGCCTTTGAAAGAAAAGGCCCCGAAGAAGTTTGATACCAAAAGATTTACCTAAAGGTACTGGAATGCTTATTCGGGAAATTATTCATGCTAAGATATATACGGTGAAAGTAAGTTGAAAAATCTTTACTTTAATTAAATATACTTTGAATTCATAATAAAACAGATTTGAAATTTCATATTTGGCGCCAAACGCGATACATGAATACGATACGTAAATTTGAGTAATAGATTTAATGTTAACCATATAGAGGCGATTGATCAGACCCGGATTAATCTCCTGGGCGCCCTGAAAATCTTCTATGGCTGGCGCCTTCTGATGATATATCATTAAAGTCTGACCGCGATAGCTATTAGGAGAGCGTAGACAAACAGTGAAAATCTGAGCGCTTAATTGGGTGTGTCTAACACCATCTAGTGCTAGAACCGCTGAATCCAGTGTAACTGGTTAGTCGACACGCTGCAATTGCAGCGCTGCTTGCCTAATTTAGCGTAAAAATATTGTGCTAGATTTGAAGCAACTGCTGCATTATCAAAGTGGGGATAAGTTAACACAGATGTTTACTGCAGTTTACTTGAACATAACCTGTAAAAAGTTGAAAATTTAGTAGAACATTAATATGTCTACTGCCTATACATTTGTTTATAATTAAAATTCTGTCCATAGTGCAGTTAAATTTAAAATAAGCTTAAACTTTACTCTTTTTTGATTGGTCTGTTGTTTGAGGTTAACTTAATTTTCAAATATAATAATAACAATATTTGCGCTAAAACAAAACAAAAAAGGACGTCTGAGGTACGTTATCTAGCGCTTAAAAGATGCATTCAGTGCTGTGCTAACAGCTAAGTATGGTTAGACACATCCAATCACGCGTTATCGCTAACTGAGTATACGTTCTAGCGTGCGAAATCCAAAACGTGGACGTTTTAGTAGGCGTGTATTAGTGGGCGTTTATTCGCATATCTGCGCTTAAGTAAACGTCATCAGTCATTATACACACCTTTAGTCAAACACATGCAATATATCGCTTTTGTCAATGAATTTGATTCAAAGGCTTTTTCTCGGTCTTTATAAAGTTAAACGTCTTTCTAGATCAATAGCGTTGCATTTGATTTGTTTACGCTTTCTGAATAGCTAATGCGACCAGACTTTAGAAGGATAAAAATAAGTAACTATTCTGTTTTATTTATATTTAGGTATGTTTATTATACATTTTATTATAAATTTGACAATATTAACAAAAAAACACTACCATAAATTAATACGCAAATTAATTTACATATTCATTTTTTACATGATGTTAATTTGCCAAATGTATCCAATACAATTTTGAAAATCTACAGAATCTGTTATTTCTGATTCAATGCATAACATTGATAGGGCTTTAGATTTATCTTGACCAAGAGAAGATCTAGTATAATCTTTTACCCTTTTGAGGGCTGAGAATAACGTTCTCCAAAACAGTTTGTTGTATCCATTACGAATACTTCTGATGGTCCAATCCATCCCTTTCTAAGAATTTGCGATTTTGCGTATCACGTCTGGCGCTGGCTCCCCAAAAACGTTGAGCCTGAAGCATGAGCTTCGTAGGCTTCAGTGTCAATCCTGGCCTGCGATTGATGACGTAAGGCTTTTCTTTACTGATTACTACTTTACATGCAAATGTTGGCAATGCAATGGCCAGGATACTGCGGTGCATAGATGCATCTAATCGGCAAAAACGTATGAGGAGCGACGCTAACTAAAGATCGCAGCGTAGAATAAGGCGAACATTTTTTTTATTCTTTTCTACTCGTTTTATATGCAGAAAATATGGAATGAAATTCAATGAATTCATGAATGCAATGAAGTATGAACTGAAATTCACACTGCGCATTCCAGGTTACTCTTTGCTTAAACAATTTCTGTAACTTTTGTTAATAACGATTTCCAGATTAATTTGATAGCATCTGAATCTAGTAAGAATAACCTTTCGAATGGTGTAAAAAAATTCAGTAAAAAAAATACGAAAAATTTGTTGCAATTAGGGATTGAATGACACCCTCCATATCTAGATCCACAAGGTCATTACAGATAAGGTACATATTTTTTCAAGAGTATATATTCGAGTGCACGCTCTATTTTTGGCTACTGATACCTGACTATACGTTAACTGACTTTAAATGTCTCTGATGTAGTTATGTTTACAGTAACTTTTTTCTATAGTAGCATGTAGGATCTTCTGTATTTGACATTTTTTTCTCTAACTTTCATTTTTGTGTAAAAAAACTAACGGGTTGTTTTTGATAATTATGTAAACCAAAATTTACTTGTTTTTCTATTCATGTATCCAAGGAACACGATGACGCGAAAAGATAAGTTTTTCAGTCATGTGATGGATGATTGGTTATAGGCTTACAGGCAGACAGACAGAATGCACTAATTCATAGGTGCATTCATTATTAAACTTAATAAGATTTTGCTTTAGGTTTTTTATAATTTTAAGTTCTAGTTACATACAGATGTAGTTTGTAATAAAAGCATTTCAACTGCGTACATAAGAATTTAATCGACAGTTTATCAGTATTGGTTTGTTTATTTTGATAATAAAAAAAATTGTTATTATCAACAAAATACATAGATACTTATTACTTTGTAATATTTTCCATTTTTGGCGATATGAATAGGCCAAGGTTACAAATTCGTAATTTTAAGATTATCACGATACTTAAATAGTACTTATTAGTAGAAGCCGGAAAATTATGCATTTAATACTTTAACTACATTTCGTTCCGTTGATATAAAAGTGACACAAAACGACCCAAAGACATATATTTATATGGGAAAACGACACAATTCTGAATTTCTTGTCGTGAATTTATATTGTAGTACACAGGGTGTAACTAATACAACTAGCAACCTTTTAATGGGCTGTAATGATTTGAACATATCGTCCTTATCAACATGTGGACGCTTTCTGCTAGTTTTTAAAAAAATCGCATTTTAAGTTTTAAGAACGTCCCTTGTACATTACATTAAAAACACTAAACAAGCAAAAAAACTTATTTTCTTATTGTTAACAACGATCCTCTTTTGATTTTCTGATTCTTTTTTACGATTTGAAAAAAATCATTTTTCTAAGCAACTAAAACATAATAAAAATTATTCGTCAAATCTATGCATAAGGGAATAAAGATTAAGAAAAAGTTAATATTTTTTATCAAACATGATATTCCTAAAAACAATAAGCTTCTTATAATAAACAAATTAAATTATTTATGACTTCTCCAACGAGTTGGTTTTTTTTAACAATTTATATTATTTACCAAAACATTGTTGAAAAAGTTTTTACCATTCAGACTTTCTAGGTAATTACAGAAATTAATTAAATAAAATTCAAGAATAACAAATATTTGTGAATAAAGTGCAAGATATAATGTACTGATTGACAAATCTGCATATTTTCTTATTGCTTAAACACAAAAATATCTAAAAAGAAAACTTAGGAATCTTTTCCTAAATCACACAGTTTTATTGCTACTTTAATAAAGAACACATGTAAATCAAGACGTCAGTGTGTTTTGAATATTCGAGAATACTCATTTAACAAAATAGCTTTCAACAGTTACAGTATTTTAGTTATCGATATTTATCCAAAGCGACACTAAACCCTTTATTTAAACAACACAAAAACTTTCACACATTAACCGTGCCGTTAGAAGAATACAGGACAATTATTGTTGAATTCTGAACTTAATTATTTAGTACATCTTTAAACTTAAATAAACCCACACAAAATGAGTTCAAAGGTCTTTCACAATTCCAAGGGCCAAATTTCACCACTAATTTCTTTAATAGACTTTAATTCAAAATGAAACTTCCAAACTGAAGACAGGAACTTTTAATTACCACTTGGAAATTTAAACTGTAAACACAACTATACGGTAAAGTTACTAAACCACTCGAACACAAAACTGAAAATCTGAAATTTCCTTTCGGAGTTTTACTGAACAAGCCGCGAGATAATCAGTTCTTAAAAAAACTACGCTGCTATTAGCGTAGGCTTTTAGTAAGGGCGAACGCCCGCCATGAAACGTGTGTGTATCCACACTGAACAATCATTTCTGCGAAACAGAAGATGTTGATATATTTTCAAGTTAGTTTTAAAGAGACGCGATTATATTCGAAAAAGTTCTAACCAATCACAAGTTTGACCTGATATTTTGATGTTATAGGAAGTCAGTTCTAAGAATGGGGCATTTTCAAAGTGCATACTAGAGTGCAAATGTTGCAAATCTTATGTGCATAAGTGCATGCATATTTTCTAATTTTTAATTGCATATTGGCCCGCTCTCTGCTTATTAAGCAGAGTGATTATACCCAAATACATTTTTGTAAGTACTGATAAGGTTTACTATATACAATAGAAAGACAGTTTGATGTACTATTTTTACTTTTCTAACTTTAATTGAATATGCCTGGTCAAACTTATGAAGACCATACTGTAGGTTGGTTATTAGAAAAATGGATTGGCAAGTTAATCGAATTCAAAATACCCGCTGCAAAAGAGTCAGTTGAACGAATTGTTGCACATATCTTACGCGAGGAAAAGGTAAGTATAAATTATTTTATTATTATATTTTATTTGTAAAATGAACAAGAGAAAAAAACTACTAATTTTATATTGGAATTTAGGTTGACCATGTCTATAACTTAGCAACAAACATCGTTTCTGAAGATGTCGAATACCAAATTGAGGTTCTGTGCAACAAAAGGATGCAAAGGTATTAATTTACTTTTCTAATAGTTCAATAATTTTTAAAGTATACTCATCCAACTAAGAGTACAGCACAGCGATGACGCTGGATTGGCCCACGTTTAACTCGGTACCTTCAACCTGCGTGCTTAAGGTTGTCGTTTGGATTACCCTGCCATCCACTTAGCTTCGTGGACTCGTTTGTATATTTATTAACCACTGGGTAGAGTCGCAGATTTTAAATTTTAAATTCAGGGTGTACAACTTACAAATTTAAAAAGGAATGTGAACAGCCCAACAAACGCGCGCTACGTTATAATTCAGTTCAAGCAATTGCAAGTAAGTGGTCCTCTAGATTCAATTCCAGATGACATAATCGGGGTCTTGGTGGTTTAGACTTACCATAAAAACTGTAAGTCGCCTTTGCATGGAAATCCCTAAAGATTATACATCTGGACAAGGGTTCAAAGACAGTCACGGTCCCTTATAGCTTACTTATTAGGTCTCTTTTACATACAAAATAAATATCATGTTAGAAATCATATGTACCAGTTCTTAAAGACTAAGTGGACAGAAATTGTTATTAAAAATTGATATACAAGACCGGTTCGGTGGATTGGTTGTTAGTATCTTTCATTTATAGTCCAAGGTTTTTTCCAATTTATCATAGCGAAAGAAAATAATACCTTCTCAATGAAGTAAGTAAAACGTAGGGTCCGTATCTACGCGATGTTTGCCTTCTAGGATTTACCTGCCTATATTGATACTCAAAAACTTTTAGCCAAACTCTTAAATTCTTAAACATTTAAAATTGTGGAGTTTTAAAGTTTTGAAATAGGTCATGGCTACAATCTCATTTCGTGCATATCCTATGCATAGCCGTACACTGTCATTTTACCTAAGACTCGCTTTCAGAGCTTCAATCTCAGAGCTCATTTTATTTTTTAACTTCTATTTTTTACTTTTTGAATGTCAATGCACAGTGCACAGGCTTTGAGCACAAGGTTAGATAGTTTTGCAATTAGATTTCAATGCAATTTTACATCAAAACGAGGAGTTCGTGTGGGGCTTATTCTATGTTCGAACTACTGTTCATGCTGCTCAATCTCTTCATCAGGTGCCTATGTGTTAATTAGAATGAGATACAGAGATTACAGCGTTTAAATTAGTGCAATGTTGACGTGAATGACATAAATATACTGGATACCGTAAATTCCCAGAAATGTGTATCTTTATCTTTATATAAAGGATTCAAGTCTAACAGAGCTGCTAAAATACCTACCCCTTTGATATCCTTAATGTGAAGAAACACCCCATGCTTACTCACATTACATAAATACACTGCCCTTCATTAAGATTGCCCCCTGGAAGAAGTAGAGCTATATGCATCACTGTAAGTTGGCTGCAGCCGCATGTAGGGCCTACATAATAATAACAATCGCCCCCTCCCTCCCGCACAAGCTTATAGCTTCTGGGGCCTGGTTTCCAGGTTATGGGTTGCAGCAATTATTATATTATTATTATTATATTTCCCAGCATAATAAGGAATTGAAAGGTGATGCAATGACTGCACTTTGAAGCTTTGGAAATGATTTGTATTAAAGTAAAAAATAGGTTAATATTTAGTAGTTCCTCTGGATGGATGAGTTCTAGATTGCATCCCATCCATCATTTCCATTGTATCCCAAACGTTCTCTATTGGAGATAGATCAGGGGAACGTGCAGGCTAAGGGAGTAATTCTACATCACGTAAACAATCCAAAAAACGTGCTGTGCAAAGACGGGCACTATCTTTCTTAAAAACTGGGTTTTGTAATGGTTTTAGGGCATCCTGTACATACACCTATCTGTTATACTATCTTTCATTATTAGTAATTATGTGCAGTCATTGTAACTAATACCTTTCCATATCATAATACCAGGTGTTTGTGCGATATAACGTTCTTGACTACATGACGGATTGACTCTATCATCCCGCTCTCTGCAAACAAACACACGTCTATCATTGATTCATAGACAGCACTTTGACTGGACACTAAAGACAATTTGTGGCCATTTTTGTGACCAAGTCTTTCTATCTCTGCACCACTGCAGACGGGTACAACGATGTACGAAAGACAAAGGTAATTAGGCGATTCCTTTGAAAGCTAGCTTTATGTAAACATCTTCGAATGGTTGTATCTCTAAATTAGATGCTACAACAGCAGATATTAACAATAAGTTATGTAATAATACTTGCAGCACCCGAACTACCTCGCCGTGCAAAATATACTTCGCCAAAAGCTCGTGTGAGATTGTACTTCTTTTGCTAAAAAATAGTGCTTAAGTTTAGAAAATTAGGTTTTAACCGTTCTCGTGAAAAGGATTCATTAACAAGTTAATTTAAAATCAGGCTGCTACCTGCTCGCTAACAAAATGCTTTTGAGGTTATCCAAATCTGCCGAAATAGAGTATGGCTCAAATAGGAAACGAAAGTTATTATTATTATATCTTTATTGCCTAGGAACGTAAGGTTGGAAAATATACTTTCTATTTATTTATTTTTGGGCGAGGAATCGGGATGGTAGAGCATCCTTCGTACCTCATGGCACCGATTACTATGATCATTTAGCCGACCATACTGGAATTTAGCCAAATCTAGGGGAATTCCACCTCCAGTAGGAATTTTTATCGTGGCAAACATTGCATTGACACGGGATCTACAGTTTTACTTCCTATCCGAGAAGAAGGCAAGTTTTTAAATTTTTCTTCGCTATGAAAAATTACTAGCTCGGCCGAGGATCGAGCCTGAAATATACATAATATACATCAAAAACATAGTCAAAAACAAGTTGGCAGCTGGCACACCTACAATTTAGTTAAACGAAAAGATAAGTCTAGTTTTTAACATCAAATTTACATTATATTCTTTTGATTTACATTACCCAAATTTCGTACTAAATAGAACCTAGTTTAAAAACTTGTTACGAAGAACGAGAAAAGTACAATGTCACACGGGCTTTACCATTGTCACCAATAACGATTCACCGTTTTTGGAGTTACGTCCTGTACGAGCACTGAATAGCTATTCGCCTTGCGGAAAATTCTGATTTTGACAAGCCTATTATGCGCCCTCTTTCAAAGACTGTTAATTTCTTTTTAACGTTGCTACGGTATAAATTTATACGCTGTTCATCACGTATCACTAAGTTTACAATAATTACAGGCACGTGTGATTTTTGATATCTGATCGTATGAATTTAGAGTAATACGACTCAAGAATATTTCGTACGGTTATCGAAGATGCAGCCTTCTTCTAACTAAGTGGGACAATCTTAATGAATGGTAGTGTACCTTCAGACGTACCAGTTTATCATGGACCTATCATGGAAAGTTAATACTTTTCATGATCAATGATTCTGATTAATACCAGAAGGAATGCGATCTTGATCCAATATAAAGAAAACTTCTAGAAAACACTTGACTATTGCATATTAACTTATCCCTTAGTGACTGATCACACTTAAGCACATTAGAACTTACTACAGAAATTTGTCTTCCACAAATTCCCGGATATTCAACTAATAAATATTTTTTCTTTTAGGATGCCTATGTCATATATACTCCAAAAACACAAATTCCGGGAATTTTACTTGAAAATGATCCCGCCTGTTTTTATACCATGGCCTGAAACTGAAAACCTTATTGACGTTGCTTTGGAGGTAATAGATGCAAAAAAACCTAAAGTTGTTCTTGAACTTTGTGTTGGTAGCGGTGCTATTAGTTTAGCCATACTAAAAGCCCGACCAGAGGTAGATAGCGATTCCAAAAAATTAAATTATTAAAAACTAACAAAAAGTTGTTTTAGTTACAAATAATAGCTGTGGATAAGTCTGAGGAAGCCTGCAAGTTAAGTAGAGAGAATGCCGAAGCCCTAAACTTATCAGATAGAATAACAATTATAAATTCAAGAATCACTTTAGATGGTAATATTGAAGGTATTAATCAGAAATTCGATGTCATTATCAGTAATCCTCCTTACGTACCACTAACTGAAATTGAAGGATTAGGACCAGAATTTACACAGTATGATAATGTTCAACCATATTAATATTATCGAAGTGCTGTATGCAATTTGTTCATTTAGGTACCAAGATCGTGCAGCTGTAGAGAGTGGTGGAGATGGAATGAACTTAATGAAGATTGTTTTAAGCAATGCGTCGCGATTGCTAAATCCTGATGGCCGAATGGTTTTAGAAGTACATCCTTCACATCCATCTTTGATCGAGAAACTGTTGAAGTGTAGTCCAAAACTTGGTATATCATTTGTGCGAGCATTAAAAGACACTAACAATTTGTATAGATACGTAGAGGTTGTTAAGACAACCAATAATCTATAGTGTAGTAATCTATACATCTATAGTAAAATCTACATTTTTAGTAAACATTGTGTTCAAAACGTAATCATTAAACATTTTATTAAAACGTAATGATTTTGAGAATATCTAATCAAAGTTGATCTAGGAAAAGAGAAAGGATAAAGAACCAAATCTCACCATGGCCAACTTTGAATAATTCTAGACGAATAATGAAAGATTAATTGTAATCAAATTTGAATAAAAACATAATTTAAAGTAGATCTTTAGTTATTATTTCTAACAATAAGTATTTAAGTTACATATTGTACATACAAAAAAATATTCGCCATTAACAATCTAGTAATCATTTTAAGTACTAGAACAATAAAAATAAATAGATATAATGTCAATGATAAATGTGATGGTGAAACGGAATGATAAAATGTTCTTAATAAGTATACTCAGAAATATGAATGGCACTAAATTACAAGTAGTACAAGGATTTAGTTAATTAACCCTTTTCTATAGTTTCTGTTTTTTTCTTCCCGTCCTTAATTTTGAAATATATGATTTCGATCGTCCACATAACTAGAGTGCTAAAAGTCATCATATTCATAACATAGATGCACTTTGAATAACTGCCAGTCGCATCTCTAATCACACCTACAAAATTAAAAAATGGATTACCACACTTGTTTTGTAACTTCTTACAAATCACTTACCTAATACTGGTCCGCCAGCTAAAATCAAAAATCCATTTACCATCATTTGCAAACCTGAAGCAGAAGCTAATCTTTCAATTGGTACATAATTAGGTATAACCAAGGTCATGTATACAGTTCTAACTCCCTTTGCTATACCTAGACCAACTGCAACTCCAAGAAGAGCTCCAAATTCGGAAAACATAAGTAAAGCTGAAATTGGTTATGTACATTAGTATAAATAATAATGTTAAATTACCAATAACTTACTAAATCTTGTCACAATCAACATTCCCAAACTTATCATATACATAACTCTTGCAGTTGCTTTAAAGTAATCTCCAACAAAAGGTGAAATAAACCTAAAAATCAAATCAGCAATAGACAAAATTGATAAGAATGTAGCAATCCTTTGGGTATCCAGCCCAATATCAGCCAAAATAAATGGTGTCAATAAAGAAAAGTTCAGCTCCGCAAATATTGCTAACGATACACCGATCATAATATTTACATATTTTGGATCTTTTAATAAAGACAAGTCAAAGAAATTTACTATGTTGGTTAACACTTTCGTCAATCTACTTTCTTCTTTACTCTTAACGCTAAGTTCTGGGTTGTAGACAGAAGAAATTAAAGGTCGTTCAGTGATTTTCGTCTGGTTTTCTTCTTGACTCTCATCTATAGTTGGTATGATCTTATCCCGTTCTCGTTCGTCAAAAATTTTTACTGAGCTACCCAGATGGATTGAATTTAATGAGTCTGTGGAAGACCACCATTTGTGTTTTAAGGGTTCTAAATATCTATGTTCGCTTGTTGATGCACTTCTTGTTCTATGCCCTAGAAATAAATAAAAAAATCAAACTTTTATGTACACAACTTGCCGAAATATTTACAGAAAATATATTTTACATGGAATTTGTTATCATAGACGTTTTTCAGTTTTCTGTGATTTTCTACCTAATAAACATGAGAGAAATTGTCAAATTACTCCATGTAAGTATATTGGAGAAAATCACATCAGAATGATCATCAGTTAAATAGGTGAGTGACAGATCTAATATTAGCACAGTAAAAAGTGCTATAAAAATGCTAGTAACAAAGAAACAAGTGTACAAGTGTCTTATATCATAAAAAAAGGCACAAAATGAAAGTGAATTCTTTTTAGTAAATACTCTAATAGATAAATAGATTTAGTTTTGTCTAAAATATGTAGCAGTTTATGATTTGTGCTAGGCAAACGTATGCTGGTTTGAGACACATTTCTTGATATTAAATATTCATATTTTCTTTTAACCATAATTCATCTTTTGCGAAACATTTTTATAGTTTTTTAATGGAGTTAGATTCTGATTCTTGATTTTAATTATTGATGATTGATCATTAGTAGATATTGACGTTAAGAAAATTGTGCGGTTGGTTGGTTGAAACAAACAGTCCTTCTTTAATTTTAGTAGGGTATGTAGATGTTTTCGTTTGGGAAGCAGTTAGGTCAAGGGGCGATTGACGCTTCCGCGGGCAGCGGCCCGCTTGAGTGGCTCTGGCCGTCTAGCTTTGGCAATAAATCATAATTCGCGTTTTGCTGAAAGAATCCCTGTAGAGAAAGTAAATGTACAGGATAATCTGCAGTGGATTTTTCGTTTGATACAATGAGCTAATTTAATAAATGATATATCATAGTTCTCGATGAACAACGTGAGGATTTGTCTTTGGTAAGAAATTAGAGTGTCCTTTATAGAAACGAACCAAATTATTTAATAATGTTAGTGTTGAACGTTAATCGAATAATCGTCCATATATCCTTTAGGAGAATGGCTAGAAAATGGCTGCATTTTAAATCCGTTTAATTTAATCAGTTTAAAACGAAGTTAATCAGAATAAAATCATTTGTAAAAAATGGAAATTATTGCAACGTCCGAAGATTCAAGTTTTGGTAAAGGGTTCAGAGTTCAATGAAGCCGTTAGGTTCCGGTAACATGGTATATGGACAGCATTGTTTGTGGTTTTCTGGGTTATTTATGATTATTAGTATTTTGTTTATTGTGATTATAGGGCTTTTTATTATTGATTATTCCTAGGGATGATACAATGGAATTTTTAACAATATGTAAGGCTTCCAGGTCGACTCAGCCTGTGAAAATAAGTACCTGGAAAATAATAATATTTCCTGAGGTAATAATAGGCGGTCGCAGCGTAACGCTAGCTAACTTAGATGGAAATATTTTCTCGAATTGTAAATTCCATGTTTGCTTTTAAATTATTTATAACAGACAATTTTGGTGGCGACCTGTATTTCGTTCATTTATTTCCGTGTTCTTTCTCGAATTAGTAAGCCGTTGCGATTAACACCTACGACACCTGATCATAATTTGAATAAGTAAGAAGTCTCTGGCGGGAGATATGTTTAAAGTATGTAATTTAATGGTTTATTTGTATTTCAAGTAACGAAATAACTAGCCAGATGGATGGGGTTTTTTATTTATTCTTGTATTCGAAGATTTTCGAGGTTACAATGAAGCAAATTCTCCGTGGCCTGATAGCTCAAAAAGATAATTAATGCGAGAACTGCTTAGTGCTGTTTGATGCTGAAAGATTGCAATATTATAGACTGTACGCTATTTGATTTATTGTGACTCATATGAAAATCATAGTTGTTTACCAAAGGTATAGATGCTTACTGGGATAGTTATTAGATATTATTTTCATGTCATAAGTTTAACCGATGTACCTACTAGAGTACTAGTACTAGAGGAAACTTTAATCTTCCAGACGTGTCCACCCTTGTCTGCAAGGAACACGCATGCAGAATTTGAACAAAGTTCAATTAACCGTTATCATAAAGGAAGATAAGATAAACCTTACTATTTCTGATGAATTAAGAAAAATATTTGAGAAATATTAAAAATATTGAGATTTGTTGGAAGAAAAAGCACACCAAGATGAAGCATACCAGAAGCGGTACCTTGAGAAGATACAATACTATGTTAATACAGAATTTATTAGAAAAGGGTGGAGGAGTACAGAATAGTTTTAGAATTCTGTGGCAATTTCAAGAAGGAGAGAAGAGGAAGAAAAAGGTAAATAATCCAAATTAATTCTATGAAAGAAAGCCGATTGATGGCGCAGATTTATGATAGTGCTGCCTCATCTCCTTGTTCGTCACAGAACGTGGTTTATTGTAAAATCATATCCTGTAATTGTTAGCAGCAATTTACTGTAACGTGTTTACATATCTTCGAAGATTATAACGAGTTCTTCGTTTAGAGGATTGCAGAAATCAATCTTTTGAAGAAGTTTAAAGATGTTGATATAGATGACCAATTCTAACAGTAAGAAAACAGCTTACGTGTTTTCAGATACTAAAGACGGACCGTTATAGCAAATCATACTGATGGTTGTCAAATCAATTGGACAATTGAAAATATAGAGTCACGAAGAGAATTTTCAGATAACTCTTGTTATTATTATTATGTTGATTAATTTAGTCAATGTATATTGAATCGGCGGACGTAATCTGGTCACCAATCATAGGTAGTAGCTACCTGGTCCGAAATGAAAGTGCTTCATCCTTCACGTAATTTGGGCACTAAACTGAATTTTTACCTGGCCTATCTGAGTGGTTGTACATTAATCAACTCGGTTATGAATAGATTCAAAATTGAATACATTTTGCTACCTCCAATGTAACTATAATGATGAGTCGTATGCGTATGTGTACCTATTCATTGAATATAAAATATAATTTTCCAATTGGATATTCAGAATCTATTCTATGCAAAGTGTTCCTAGTGTCCAGATTACAAGTGGGCTTAAAGAGTATTTTTAAGTTTGGTGTCCAGATTACATCCGCCATTTTAAAGACATTACACACGATTAACAAGAGCAATAAAAGAACCACAGAAAATAGGTTTAAAAAGGCTACACAAGCTGTACGTCATAACACATATAACTATTACAATTCCCAGTATGATTAAGACATGGCTGATAAATAATTGTAAACAGTAAAGTAGTCGCAATTAACTTGATGTGAATGTGTTAATCAACACATTAACTATGCTATTAAACAATAAAGATGAGGACAGCTGTTGAATGGAACAAACTATGAACGTAACTTATAATTATAAGAAAAAAATAAATGAATGCAGTCTTGTATCTCTCGAAGTGTATTTGCTAATAAAGTATTTATGTATATTGCAAGTCATTACAGCCTTGAAATATTTAATTGATTATGGTTAGAAGAATTAAATGCACTATTATTATATTTGATTCTGACACTAATAAGAGACAATAATTGTTAAACCTAGTTTGCTATACCATTATGGATAAGGTAGTTCCAATAGGAGAATGCGTCAACTAGGATCTAGGAAAATATTTTAATCTTTTAAATATATACACTAGACAATAACAACAATAGCTTTTTATTTTTATATCTTTTAATTACACCTAGCTATAATTTATGTCATTTTATATGTTTGTGGTTTCTTTTATTAGCATTGTGTTTTGTAAGATTATAAAAATAGATTTCTTTAAGTCAGCCGTTTAACAACTAATAGTCGTGCATAAGGTAAGAGTTACCCTGTGGGGGCGTGGTCTAATTCTAACAGAGATTTACTAATTATGATGAGTTTGCGTATAATTTGAAAATACACATCTAATTAATTAGGGGAAACTTGTGTTCAATGAAAAGTTCAATAGAGAGTTACGGCAAACGTTGTTACCCAAGATCCACTACGAGGAGATGACGGTTTAATCTTAACCTTTTCCTTATTTAAACAAATCGTTTCTGTCGAAAGCTCATTAAGGACTTAAACTGAGTAAGTAAAATTCCCCTTTCTTGTACTTCTTACAATTTGTAATTTTATGGCAAATAAGGGGTCCTTAAGATTTACGATGGGTCCTTTACTAACAAAGAAGTGCATATACAAAATAGTCTTTTAGGCATTTTTAAGTAATCTGTTCTCAGAGGACAGGCAGTATCTAATATAAACAGGATATAATCTGGAAAACCCTGCCAGTGTTTAGTTTTTAGTTAATTGTTGACGTGGTTACTGAGTAACACCGACAGTCGCTAGTCTTTTCCTTTAATAGACTCTTATTCTGATGGTATTTAATCTTCGGTTACTTAAAATAACTTAGATTTATTTCTTCGACTAATGGATTAATTAGTTATAATTATTCGACTCCCACTAGAATCAGGGCACATCCTCACTAGGGTTACTCAAATTCCTTTTAAGTTGCGTAATTCGTGTTTTCCCTAATTATATAATTAGATTCTTTTCGTTGCTTTATTATTATTAATTAATCATAATGAGTCGATTTCCAGTATAATTAATTAGGCTACGTCTTCCCAGGGCCGGCGTAAGCTTTTGCGGGGCCGAGTTCAAAAATGCGCTTGGCCTAAAAACTGCTAAATAAATTATTTATTATAAGCACATTATTACATATTACAATAGGATCACAGAGTATAATTCTAGTTATTTACGAAGCAGGTGTAAGTCTTTATTTGCACATGAGCGTATCTTTTGAAGCACGAGCGACGAAGGAGCAAGTGATTCATTTGCGCGAATGCGTCGACGATGACTTCGCGCATGGAATTTTTGCACAAAATTTTTTAAGTTTCTTTAAAGTTTTTTATTTCAAAATATTAAGTTTCTATAATTGCCAAATTGTGCCATTGTGTAATTTGCAATTGCACAATTTAGTTAGGTTAGGTTTAGGTTAGGTTAGGTTTAGGTTACATTAGGTTTTGATTAGGTTAGGTTAGGTTGAGAAAAATTCGAATTTGCTGGTTAGGTAGTGACATGTTTGTGGAGTTGAGGTTGGTAGTGTAATGATCTTACATAAATGATCATTACATACATAACTTCCATCAGGAAGGCATTGAATCATAAGAATTGCCATAGCAACAATAATAACAGATAGTAATTAAATAAAGATTTTGTTTATTGTTTCCAGCCTTACTTTGTGGAACTCCATAATCATGAAATAAATAAAAATTAGTAAAAGTTTCACAGTATTTATTAAAATATAACCTGACAATATTGTTTCGAAAGCTACCCTGTCATTATCAAAGGTAAGATAAATATAAACAAATACGTCGCTAAGGTAGATACAACAATAGGTAACTAGAAAAAATAATAAGAATCAGAATTAAATATCTAACACTTCCAGTAACGGAGAATTACTGAGCTCAAGTTGTTCATTCATTAAAGGTACCCTGAGTTTGTGTTTGAATATCTCAAAGGCTTCTAAAATGTCTGATTTGCGTTTGTTATTACAAAAATGTAGGAATTTAATATTATTTTGAGGAGTCATTGTGTGATTTTGTTCTAAAAGGTGTTTGGCAAAACTAGATTTTTTAGGATGTTTATTTTTGTAATGACCAGTGGCGTGCGGTGAGAATTTAGGCTAGGGAAGCAAATACGATTTTAAATTTAATATACCTAGGTACAGGCGCGGATCCACGGACCAAACTTTTGATATATACTTTAGTATTATAATTAAATAAATTTTGAATGTAAAAGTAGTTAATGTTTATTAAATATTCTGCAATATATAACATTTATAAATAAATATACATAGGATAAAAACAAATAATGTTTGTATCGTAATTATTATTAACTTATTTAAAACAATTATCTTCAAACAAAGCCCCCCAAAATAATTCGCTGGATCCGCCCCTGCTAGGTACAATAAAAAACAGTGTTATAATATTAAGCTTAAAAATTTTTCAAAGAACTTGTATACTTTATACTTATGGAATTTGTTGACTATTGTTCTTTATTTAAAAAAGTACTATTATTTATAATGCAACTCGATTTTCCGGTCTTTTTTAGCAAAATACCTGGTGCTGGTTTTAATCTTTGTTGTTAAATTTGAAAGTTCTGATTTTGATCTCCTTTCTCAACAATTTGTAATTCCCTTCAAAACTGTATGCAGAAAAATCTAATAATTTACAAACTGAAACGGTTATATCCGACGTACTCGAACCTTCGACCGAAGCTGCTGAATTTGTAGTCATGATGATAATGCAATTTTAAATTTGCATACAGAACAAACTAAATAGAATTATTTGTCTTTAAAAAATCTAACATATATAAATTGAAATAATAAAATGTTTCGAAATACAGTCCCATTCGCAGATTTACATTTAACAAACACTAAAACGAACAAATAACCAAATTATAATAAATAAACAATTGGGCATGAAGCACACTAAAAATAATGTGACTTTACTACGATGTACAAGGCATCCGCCGACTAACGAAAGCGCGACTGGCCGGCTGGCGGGGATAAGTGCAATAAGCAACGAAATCAGTGCTTATATGCAGTGTATGTAACACATTTGAATCTGTATTACCTTTCTGCGTAAGTTTAATAAGCTTAATTTAAAATAGTAGTCTAGATAATTATACTTTTTGCTGTACGGAATTGATATTGAGCTTCAAGTTGATTAAATATTACAAATTTAAATAAACGATAACCATAATTTTATAAAAATATTTTTGTTAGCGTTGTTTTTTATTTTTACTATATTTTTAAGGAAATATTGCTTCCATGGACCGCACGCCACTGGTAATGACGTACGTGTTCTTTATATCTTATGTCAAAATTTCTAAGTGTTTGTCCAATATATACCGAACTACAAAAAGAACAGTTTAAACGGTAAATGCACGATTTCATGATATCATGTGTTCTGTCTTAGTATTAAATAAAAATGAAAAAGTGTTAGTGTTGGTTTTAAATGTTATTTTATAATTGTTGGTTTTTCTTAGTATATATGCAATTTTTATATGATATTTTGTCAAAATATTACTGGAATGCGTTATGGAAATGGACAAATGCGTTACTGGAAGTGTTAGATATTTAATTCTGATTATTATTATTTTATCTAGTTACCTATTTTTGTATCTACCTTAGCGACATCTTTGTTTATATTTATATTACCTTTAATAATGACAGCGTAGCTGTCGAAACAATATTGTCGGGTTATATTTTAATAAATACTGTGAAACTTTTACTAATCTTTATTTATTTCATAAAAATAAAGATTTAATTAATCCAATCGTTTTTTATTACTCGTCCTATTACTACAAGGAAATACCCTTCAAATAGTGTAGCTAATAGTAAACTAGCCCCAAGTACGTTATAACGGTGACCCCGACGTGATTACCAACCAATTCTGAAGGCTCAGGGTCGTTTGCCCCAAAAATTACTTACATATTCACAATCAGTATGAAATTTCCGTTAAAATGACACTAATTTGGCCAAAGAATGTTTGGTGTAAAAATTCTTTAATTGTCCCAAATCTTATTATTGTTAAGTTAAATTATTTTTAGAGAACCTAAAAGGGCTCCTGAAAAGCACGAATGCGCCAACACTACGTTTGTGTTTAACTGTTACATTCGCAAAATGTAATTTTGAAAGTGGTGAGTTTAAAAAATTATTTTTGTGCCCTATTTCGTTGCATTTTTTTTAATTACGCCGCGCCGTCATGATTTAGGTAGGTTGAATGTTGGGAGTTTACTTTGCCAGCCGTTAAGTGGCACGTAAACATCGGTGTGACTATAGTAGCACAGAAAGCGCGCGTATTTGTAAGTTGCAAAGCGGCACCTTATAAAGCGCGGGGCCGGGTTCCTGGGAACGCGCCGAACCCGTCACGCGCCAACCCTGTGGTCTTCCTAGTGTAACTCTTTTCAAGCACAATTATAATTTTCTGGTTAACTGAAGAAAAACTTGTCTTTTAGAATTTCTAATAAAAACATACAGGGTGGGTCACGTAAGATGACTCTGTACCTTATCTAGAAAACTGTATAGCAAGAGTTACGAAAAAAAAAGTTAATACCAAAGTTGTTTGGTATAAAACAAATTTCAATTTTATAATATTTTTGTATGTATATACAGGGTATAATTTGTATATTTTTGCTATCACTACTTTCAACTTTTTTATTTTAACTGTAACACACTGTATATCTTGGCGCTATTCGATTGTACACTTTGTTTTTGGTTAATACATATACCCCAAAATTACGCAAAGTTTTCGAGTAAATCCAGTTTTATAAATTTTCTTTTGAAAATGTAACTTTTCTGAAAAAATGTGTTTACCCCTGCAAGTTACATCTAACTAATTATAATAATTCACGGCGCTTATAAATAAATAAATAAATAAATAAATCAACGTCTTTTTTTATAAATTTATTGTTGAATATTATATATACAGATTCTCCAATCCACTAGACCGAACATGCCAATCTTCGAGTATAAAAATTCATTTTTTAAATGGGACACGCTTTACATATTTAACCTAAATGATTTCGCTTTGCAGTTTCATGTCAATTTATATATAGTCCGTTTGATCTAAAGCGCCTCGCTTTGTAGCAATTTTATTTTTGGTCAAACATGGTTTAAACCATGTATTAGGCCAGGAGCTGGTGACCAAAAAGTGTAAGAGTTTTGTAAAGGCTAATATTTTAATATTAGCTTATATTGAGGGTGTAAATAAATATCCTACACAAAATAAACTCGGATATGGGGACAGTCGGCGTCATTATTATCTATGTTCTGGTTCACATTAAAAAATTTTGTATTTACAAAATCGGCGTGAGAGCATTGACGTCATCGCACTTTTTTAAATTACCTAATAGGTATGTTTTTATTGTAATCGATAGAATATTGTGTTCTCCTTTCAACCATAATGAATATCCATACATTTACATAAGAAAATTTTCAAGAAAAACGTGAAATTGATTTACGACTAGTAGCCTTGGATTTCTGGCTCTAAGGGTAATAATACAGAATTATCTAGCAAACTTAGGTAAATATCGAAACTTTAGTTATTCTGTTGGTCTTTAATCTTAGTTTATAACTTGTAACTTAGTTAATAGCTTTAGTTATTCTAAAGTCTTGTTGTTTACCTAAGCTTGCTAGATAATTGTTTTATTATTTGGAGAACCAGATATTAAAGTCTACTGGCCGAAAATCATTTGTTACGTTTTTCTTGAAAATTTGCTTAAGAACATACAGAATTCTATGCCATTTAATAAAATATATATGGTTTATACCATTTCTGACCGAAAATAAAGCTACTACAAAGCGGGGCGCTTTAAATCAGACTGTATATTTTCTTTGAAAATAAACAGCTTCAAAGTTATCTTTGTGTTTCTATGCTGTATCGCTGTTTTATTACTTTTTGGTATATATTTTTGTTGTCGACTAGCATCAATCAGTATGCTATGATTGTGAATGTCAAAATCGTTAATAATCTGTCACTTTATGGCACTTGTGCCATAATGTTTCGCCATGTAGTCGTCTTGACAACAAAATAAATACGCCAGTTTATTGCTGATAGAGTTATCTATTAATTATAAAAAACCATAGCAACCACATGCAATACTAAGATTGTTTTCAAATAATAGTTTTTCAATGAAACGAACTTGAAGAATTTTTAAAATTGAATTCCCTGTGAAAACGCTAGTTCGATGTCAAAATCGCGTATGAAATATCTCATGATAATTTTACTCATGCCATAATCCCTCACCCTCACATATTATTTTGTTATTAACAATAACATTTTTAGAATTATTATACGATTTTTGAAGGTGCTGATGAATAAGAATTATCTTGTTGCTGCATTTATAATCAAACTGAAAATAGTTATTTATGTCAAAAGTCATCTCAACAGGTCTTTAAGAGCAAGGTCGGAATATTTCAACGCGATGCGTTAGCTGAGCATTTCAAGCGATCGAGTGAATGATGGAGAAGATTTCGATGCATATAACAAAAGATATATGTGAAAATGTTTAATTTCAGTGGTAGTATAAGTTAATTGTGTTTTTGATTTTCCTGTAAATGATGCAAAATAAACTATTGCATGGTTAATAAACACATTTTTCTATTTTATCTGTGCTGTTTTCAAAATTATTGATTATTGATGTAACTTGTCCAGTTTTCCATATCATCATTTTTGTTAAAAAACAGGAAGTTAAGAGTTATTTACGTGACAAGCTTTGTAAATTACTTTTTACGGGCGAGTTAGAAGGTTTGTGGCGCGAGCGACGAAGGAGCGAGCCTTCATAATCCACTGAGCCCAGTAATGATTCATTGCAAGTGTGCAAAGCGTGCAGCGTACAAAGTTTTATTTCCACCTCCATCAGGGTTTTTTTATTAATTTATTGTATATTTTGTTTAAAAAAACATTTTATAATCAAAGGTGGTAGGACAATCTACAACTAGACGATGTCATGGTGTGATTAACAAACAGCGTTTTGTTGATGAGCAATGTAGAACTTTACAAATCTCTTTTAGGAGCCTGTAAGATTTTATAGGCTGTAGCTGTAACCGTAAATTAAAAATAATTTAAAAAGTGCAAATCTTCAAGTAGGTAGGTACGGTGGTAAAACTTCAAGCAGGTAGAAGCAGTGGTATATAATTTCTGTTATTACTACGGTGACGAAGTAAACATGGGTAGCTATTTTTCTAGCGGGCTCGAAAAGTTTTGCAGCGCTAGAACTCTAATTTAGCAATTTATGCTCTAAAAACAGGCCCACAAAACGGTCAAAATCGTCCGACTAGACATTGGAAAATTTTTTAACTTACGCTTTTGAGCTTTAGCGGCCGTGCTATGTACAGTCACATAAACGGTTATTTAGCAGAATTGTTGCTACTTAGATAAACGAGCATTCAGGTACAGGTATCCCAAAAATTAATTTAATTTCCTTTTTCTATGTAAATGACACTTTATATGCTAACAGTAACTTAATAAATGAGTTGTTACAGGTACAGTCCATAAAAATCGGGCTCCTAAAAGAGACCTATAAAATTTTAGAATGCTCATCAACAAAAAGCAAATGGAAACTAATTTGTTGCTCAACCACAACACCATGACAACGGATATAAATATAATATATATAAAAACGCAGGTCAAGATCGAAATGAAACTTTGTACTCGGCTTGCAGCATGCTTGCACTTTGTAACTAATTTTTACTAAGCTCACTAGCTTATAGAGTGTCGCTCCTTCATTGCTCGCCCCACAAATTCTCCAGCTCGCCCGTATAGATTAATTTACAACGTTTTTCACATAAATAACTATTGCCTATATAACGACTAGCATCAGAATGCTACGATTATGAATGTTAAAATCGTTAATAATATGTCACATGCAATCATTCAAGGATTACTTTGAAATAATAATCTTTTATTGGAAGGAACTTGCGGAATTTTTAAAATTGAACGCTGATATGTTTGAAACTACTTACTTTTGAACTATAATAGAGACTCAAAGCTGAATCATATAAAATACAAATATACAGTGTGTCCTATTTGAAAAAAAGAGATTATCATATTTGAAAATTTGCATTTTTTGGTTTAGTGGCTTGAAGCTCTGTATATTATTCAACAATAAATTTATCAGAAAAATACTGATTTAGCTGTATATTTATAAGCGTCGCGTCGTGTATTATTATAATTAGTTAAATATAGTGCAGTAGTTACGTAAATTTATTTCGCATTCTCAAAGGAAAATTAAAAACAAATTGAATTTATTCGAAAACTGCGGAGTTTCGGAGAATGCATTAACCAAAAACATTTATAAAAAGTAAAGAATCGAAAATTGTAAAAATATACAGGGTGTTCCGTTTAAAATTAAAAAGGTTGACTCTAGCCGTAGCTAAACAACTGACCATGTATGTATAAAAGTATTATAAAAGAAAAATTTGCTTTATGCCAACCAACTTTCTTCTACAACTTTTTTATGCAACGTTTGCAGTTTCCAAGACAAGGTAAGGGTCATCTTATGTGAGCTACCCCGTGCAGTGTACATAATGAACAATGAAACTCATTTGAGTCATTTCTTTGCTTTATTTGCTGTAATTACCAAGAGTACTATGGCAAATGATATCCAGATCAATACAAGGTGCTAAATTTACTAAAAATAGTACCAGCTTGTATTAGTTATTTTATCTTAAAGTTCTGCAATTTTTTAATAATGGAAACAAACACAATGATTTATAAGATAATTTGTTAACTAGAATTTTGCGATAACAACTTTGTCTATTAGAACAAAGCGTTTAACAACTTTTAATTACTTAATTGTCTTCATTTGTAGTTGGTTTTAATTAATCCTAAGAATATGTTGTTTCCATATTAATTTCTCGTGTGAACGTGACAAATAAAATATTATTAGAGTTCATTGATATTAACCTGTTTCTATTGAATTTTGTCGAACTATAGATGCATCATATCCATAAATTGATTGTGTTTCAGCGTCATGATCAATCGACATTGTAGAATCCACTATTGAACCTCGTCTCCTTAAAATCATTTTATGGTTTTCTCTGGCATTTCCTACAAAATATATTGAACTTCACTATAATCATACAAAAGTTATTTAGTTATATTTACAGCAGATAAACGAAATCAAATATTAATTGTTATTTCCCACGCATATCTACTCTAAATTGCTTATCATTTACGGAACTATTAATACTCCCCAATAACCACTTTATGATTGTAAAATTTACGTCACGTATTTATCTTATGAATTAAAACAAACAATAACTTACCATTTTCTAGCAAAGCTACATGGCTTTCTTCCTTTATTATCTCATCCCTTTTTTCGTTTTCTTTGTTATCTGCAGCTTCTTCTTCTTCTATTACTTCCACCTTCATATGCCATTTTACTGGTTGTAAAAGTAAAGCTGCTGCTAATGTATTTGCTGATAAAGCTCCAACTATTAACATCGTACCTTGAACGGTGTAAAATGTTAATAGCAAACTTATTAATTGAGGCATTAAGATTGGGCCCAATCCTGTTATTGTAAAAGCAAATCCTGTAGCTTTGCTTCGTTTTTTTACAAAGTAGGAGTTTAGAGCTAGAGAGTAGGATGACATTCCTATGCCTATTCCTATAGCTGAAATAGAAAAAAAAGGTTGTATTTAGTTGAAATGATATGACATAACGTTAAAGTAAACATAACATAACATAAAGATTAATCTTCAAATCCAATATACAGATCTGTTGTATGAATTTTAGTTAGATGTAGTTTATTTTAAATATATCGACGATACAGAATGAATATTGAAGGTCTTATGTCTAACTACTATAAGAGTCTTAATAGTTAAATGTCTACCTCCAGCAAACTACGAAATTACTTCTATTTATCATAAAAAGAAAAGAAGTCGCATATTTTGCTTTTCAACCTTCATACCAACGATTGCGGCTCATTTAGTTGCGTGCGGGATTAACGACCAAGGGACCCGGGTTCGAAACCTGGCCCATATATCAACAGATTCATAAAAATCGCATCTCCCTCGGAAGGCAATGGCAAATCAGCGAGGTATAATTTGCCCAGGGAATTTCCCTGAAATTAGTAAAAAATCCATGTACTATGTACTTGGGGTAGTTTAGAGTCCACCTTAAGCTGTAGGTCCCCTATACTTGTGATCAGTGAACACTCACAACACAAGTATAGGAGGGAAATGCCAACGCTCTGCAACAGAGCATGGCATGCGGAAGAAGAATAAAAACGATGCTTTTACGACAATTTTTGCACTAGTTTGTTTTATCGTACTGATAACTACCACCCTCATATAAAGAAATAAATTAACATATATAATCTGCACTAACACTATCATTTAATATTTGACTTGCTACTAAAAAACCCAGGGCAATAACCTTTTTAGTGTCAGAGGTCATATCGTGCGGATGACAGTGCTTGACTGATAAGCCTTTCAATTGGAAATTTAAAAATAATGTAGTTTCTGGATTGCCAAATATCTGACGTTATAGTTAGATAGAATCAGCTAAAATATTCGAAATCAGCTTAGATAATATCACCATTGTACTTAGTTTCCAATTTATGTATTTCAGTCCGTTTGCCAAAGTTAACTTTTATCTATTGCTGCATTAAAAATTATTCTTAATGTTCAGCTACTAATTATTGAAGATTTCACCATAAAAATCGCAGTTTTAGGAATATGTAAATGAGTTAAGAGAATAAAGAAAATTACGGAAACGGAATATTGTTCAAAAAGCCTGGCTGCAATCTTCGTTAAAATATAGTAGGGAAATCAGTATTTGAATGTATCTATGCAACTTAGTATTTCAAAGCAATGGTTATAGCTGTTAAAGATTCTACTTTTTACAAAATGTGGATTTCTCTGTCTTGTGTTTTTATTCAGTGGTTACTGATTACTTATAAAAACCGATAGGGTGATTCCAAGTCAAATCATCCAATGGTCTGAACCTTGACATCTTAGATTTTTATAATTTTTGGTACACCTATAGTACCCAGCAGTTATACAAAAAATAAAAAATTTCAGATTTTTTTGGCTTATGGTTTATGAGTTATAGCCTTCCAAAAATTCAGAAAACGCCCAATTTTGACTGCGTTTTTAAAGCTTTAAACGCCCGTAGATTGAAAATTATTTGCCCTAGAGAGCTGAAATTGGTGTCATTCTTAGTGCGCTTTCATTTGATATGCACCATGAGTACCATTAGAAAATTTATGTTATTTTGAAGAATCCAAAGAAGTTTTCCAAAAACCCAAAATACGTCCACTCTAATTTTTTTGAAAAAAATATATGTTTTTCATACACTGATTGACTACATGTATGCAAAGCTTTAGAATGGGATGGCAATGGGTTCTTGGAGAGAAAGATATTTTAGTATCAGATGCCGTATATATTAACCTATCCCATAGCATTTGGCTGTAACAACGGCATACATGCAATATTTCAAATGGCAGATAATAAGAAAAACTAGGCTTCAATCTGTGCAAACTGTTGTAACCCATACAAAAAGGGAAAACACCCAAAATCTGCAAAAAAACACTAAGAATGTAACAGAATGGATGTGCTCTTTAAATTTAGGCATACAAATGGGTATGAAAATATGCGATAAGTGTAGAAAAAAAGTTTCTGCTAAAAATAAAGAATCAGTCAGACTTTACACAGGATGATGATTTACCTAGCTCTAGCAAGGAAAATGATGCATTTACTAATTCACAATCATCATTGGATTATTTGAACAAATCTCTGGAACTTATAGGAGAGTCACCATTTAAAAAGAAAAAAATTCAGATGGTAAGCTATGCAAAGAAGAAACTTGATAAAATAAAAACTAGTCTGGAAAAAATTATTACTACCTCAAGAAACAGATTATAATACTGGGTGTAACGAGAATGTAGAGTCAGAAATGTTGGCACAATTAAAAGTTTAATAAAACTACAAAAAGGAGTGAAAAATGACAATATTGCCAGTTTTACCTTTAAGTTGGAGCTGCAAAAAAATACCTGGAAAAACATTGAATGAAACAATAGAAGGAGATTTTACCTGAATTTGCTTGCGCGATGATACTAAAATTTTTTTTCTACAAGAACCCATGTCATCCCATTCTAAAATTTTGCAAAGAAGTAGTCAATCAGTGTATGAACAACATACATTTTTTTTAAAAAAAAATAGAGTATTTTGGGTTTTTTAAAAAACTTTTTTGGATTCTTCAAAATAACATAAATTTTTTCTAATGGTACTCATGGTGTATATCAAATCAAAGCCCATTAAACACTGAAGAGAATGACACCAATTGTCAAATTTGAGCGTTTTTTGAATTTTTAGAAGTCCATAACTCATAAACTAAAATTTAAAAAAAATCTGAAATTTTATATTATTTGTCTTCTTGGTGGGTACTATAAGTGTACCAAAAATTATAAAAATCTGAGATGTCAAGGTCCAAATTAATTAAATTTTTGGTTGAGTTGATATGGAATGACCCGATATCAATATATTATATTTATGAATAATAACTGATAAAGCCATTACAGTCGATTACCTAAGTAATAGTCCCTTAGCTTGACGTCAAGTGGAGGCCTGTAGTTAAGTCAGGGTTGTCAAAAAACGTGTTTAAAAGCAAAAACAGTTGTTTAAATTAAACATGTTTTTAGGTTAATGGGGGTCAAAACATCCCATATAAAAAAATGTTAAAAACATGGTTTAAACTGTTTTAAACTAATTGAGATTTTTGAAATATTTTAACGAAAACTTTGAATGAAAGGATGAATGTTCTTATTAAATTCGGGAACAAATTACCATCGTGATAATGCATACTTGAAGCAATAATAAAAGTTCTTACCACATTTTTAATTTTACTACTGTCTAGTAAAGAGTAGTTTAAGGAAACAATAATAAATAACCTACTTCAATCCTCGCCAAAACAAAAGTATTAAATATTGTTAAGTCAACACCTTAAAAAAATTGTAAATTATAAATAAAAGGACAATTATTCTTTTTAAATGCGTTTCCAGACCTCTAAATTGAATGCAGAATTAGTAAATAAAAAATCAGTCGATATATTCATGATAGCGCTCCTATATGGCAGAATTTTTTAACAATTTTATTATAGATGCTGTTGAACTCCTAAAATTCGTGCCAAATGTATCCATTACAAAAAAGAAATGTACGCAATAAATTAGTTTGATTTATAAAGTACAAAGACTATTTATTGTTAAAGTTCGTATTGAAGAGAAGCATTCTTTCAGGTATTTTTGTTTATTTAGATTTACCATTTACATAACCAGGTCATCTATAATTATTCTTTCTATTATTAATGTTTAGTCTTTATTAATGTTCTACATCTGAAAAGAAATATTTAACATTTTTGCAGCAAAATTCGTTGATTTTATACAATGTAATTTAATCCTCTATCCACCTTAGTACTATATATTTTAATATTAAATTAGAATTATTTGTATGATTCAAGTTTCAATCTTAGCCATTTTCCAAAATAGATTTAAATAATCAACAATCAATAAATTGCCTATACTTTTTCATTTTAGAATTTAGAGAAAGCTTTTAGGAAGGATATTCTAATTAAACTTGGGAACAAATTACTATCGTGATAATGCATACTTGAAGCAATAATAAAAGTGCTTATCACATTTTTAATTTTACGCCTTTCTAGTATGAGCAGTTCAAGGAAACAATAATAAATAACCTACTTCAATCCTCGCCAAAACAAAAATATTAAACATCAATAGAAAGATTAATGCGCGTATATTTACATATAACAAAGGGATAATAATGGGAATTCGATCAAGAGATTTATAAGAGAAAGTTAGTTGCAGCCGTATACACGTGTTTCGCACTCATTAGTGCTCATCAGTACGGCATAGCAGATAGAAGAAATAAAATTTAAGCAACAAACTAGAAACAATGTATAACACAAGGTTTCACTAATAGTAGCCACATTTGTAGTTTCGGCTCGAAGATATTGAGTTTTCAATGCAAAAACACGTGTATACGGGTGCAACTAACTTTCTCTTATAAATCTCTTGCGCGAATTCCCATGTTTATCCCTTTGTTATATGTTTATATACGCGCATTAATCTTTCTATTCATGTTGATATGTTTTGGGATTAGGTTGTCTCACGGTAGTGGCTATAGCTACCTCCGTAGTGACGTTTGTTTTTGCATTGAAAACTCAATGTCTTCGAGCCGAAACTACAAATGTGTGGTTAGCTACTATCTGTGAAACCTTGTGTTATACATTGTTTCTAGTTTGTTGCTTAAATTTTATTTCTTCTATCTTCTATGCCGTACTGATGAGCACTAATAAGTGCGAAACACGTGTATACGGCTGCAACTAACTTTCTCTTATAAATCTCTTGCGCGAATTCCCATTATTATCCCTTTGTTAAAAGTATTAAATATTGTTAAGTCAACACCTTAAAAAATTGTAATTTATAAATAAAAGGATCATTATTCTTTTTAAATGCATTTTCAGACCTCTAAACAGAATGCAGAATTAGTAAATAGCAAATCAGTCGATATATTAATAATGATAGCGCTCCTATATGGCAGCATTTTTTAGCAATTTTATTATAGATGCTGTTGAAACTCATTGCAAAAAAGAAATGTGCGCATTAAATTAGTTTGATTTATAAAGTACCAAAGACTATTGTTAAAGTTCGTATTGAAGGGAAGCATTCTTTCAGGTATTTTTGTTTATTTAGATTTACCATTTACATAACCAGGTCATCTGTAATTATTGTTTCCATTATTTATAGCCAGTCTTTATTAATGCTCGAAATCTGAAAATAAATATTTAACATTTTTTGCAGAAAAATTGGTTGATTTTATACAGTGTAATTTAATCCTCTATGTACCTTATTACTATATAATTTAATATTAAATTAGAATTATTTGTATGATTCAAGTTTCAATCTTAGTAATTTTCCAAAATAGATTTAAATAATAAACAATCAATAAATTGTCTATACTTTTTCATTTTATAATTTATAGTCATAATACTTATAATAATACACCTTTCAGACGAAAACTGGCCATTTAAATTCGAAAATGCAGTATATGATTCTAATTTTTTTTCTTTCAAGTTTTAAAAAACCTTTTTAAAATAATTACAAAAAACATGTTTTAGACATACGTTTAAAGCATGTTTAAAAAGAAAAATTTAGTTTAATTTAAAACTGAGGTTGACGTTTTAAACAAAATTTTTTAAGCATGCAAACCCTCATTTAAGTAATCTCGTAGGTCTCAGTACAACACGTTATGAAAACAAGTTTCTTAACAATTTTTTAATTTTGTAGCAATTTTTAAATTTTTATGTACTCCACGTTGTGCATCAAACTTTACTAATAAAAAGCAGTTATGTTGTAAGATATACTATTTACATGTTTTTTTTTGTTTTTCAATAAGCAGATCAAGTTCAAATATTGCAAAAAAACTATAAAACATTTTTCAAATATATTAAAACTTAATCTGACCTTCATTTGTAAGAAAAGATACCTATGTCAACTTGACAATGGCAGTAGCAGGTTGTGCATCGGAATTAAAAATATCCATGCAAATGGTATTAACTGACTAATAAAAGATACCGGATTCTAATTGTGTTACCTTGAGGTTGTTATATAACTATGTATGTTGTTACAAATTAAGAATCTTGTCAAATTTAACATAAATAGATAGTCCAATATGTAATTAAATAACTCGTTAATCCATTTATAGAATTTATATGTTAGATTACTTATCAAGTCATGTAGAAATAATTTAGAGATTTTATAAACCTGAATTCTGCTTTGTTTAATACTGTTTTTTGTGTTTAACCTTGTTAACAACGATGCAAATTGACGTCATCAATGGTTGAAACGCAAAAATGCATGTTCGTAACAGGGTACTGAAATCGCAGAAACCCACAACATAAGCTCAACCTTAAACTGCACTTGATTTTGGAATTTGAAGTTATCATTTGAAAGCGCACAAGGATACTTCCAACCGACTGGCGTTTTGTTCAATATTATTATATTATAATCTCTTATAGGCTCTTTGAAGCCGGTTACGAGCGGTATCAACAGTTTTGTTACTCTTTAAAAGAAAAAATCTTGAAGATCGTAACCGTTTTTTTTTGTTAACAATTCATACCAAAATCAACCTTCAAGTGTCTTATAACCTTCGGTAACGATATTTTTGTTAACATTTTATCGCAGTCGAAACATTGTAGAATAATAGAAGTACTAAATACGAAGAGTATCTCTTGACTTCACTTGCCTAAATAAAATAAACCTAAAATTGTATTGTATACTAGCGATTAATGGTTACTTTATTTTGAGCTGTATTATTGTAGCATGCTTGCGTTTGCACGATTTTGACTGACGATGGTGAGCCTCGTTTCACATGGACGCTGACCGTCAGCGCGCTGATGATAGCGTCATGCAAGGACTGCAGTTTTAAATTGATCTCTTCACATACACGCTGACGGTCAGCGCGGTCGTACGCGTGGCGAAAATGCACCTTTTCACACGTATGCCGCTGACCGAAATTATTTAAAAAAACAATGTTGTCAGTTTGCAAATATACACCGTCCGGTGTATAGAAAGGAATAATGACACTCCTTTAAACCCAATGACGTCTGTATTAGGGGTTGCACTCGCAACAACAGTCATAAAGTACTTATAGCAAACACTTGACATATTTTTTTTAAATTAATTTAAAAAACTTTTATAAGTAGTAACAACAGAAAACAATTTGGGTTTTCTGGAATTATGATTTAGTACCTGCTTTTTTCAAACAGAAAATATCAGAAAAGAAGGAAAAAGGTAATAAAATTTGCAAACTGCTATATGTAAGTAGCAGATATGACAAAAGCGGTTGATGCATCAGCTTTGATATCAATTTTCATCCTGATCATGTGAAAACAAAACGCCAGGCGTACCATCAGCTCGCTGACGGTCAGCGTCCATGTGAGACGGGACTGACTGTTTTTACTGATAATGGTGATATTTGAAATAAATACTATTATTATTATCAGTTGCTGCTAAAACAGTGCTAACCATAGTATATTAAAAGTTAATGCAATAAAAATAGAGAATTATTATAATGACTTACATGCTGATCCTAGGTCAAATATAATAATAATAATAATAATAATTGCTACAACCCATAACCTAAACCAAGGCCCCAGAAGCTATAAGCTTGTGCGGGAGGGAGGGGGCGATTATTATTATGTAGGCCCAATGTGCGGTTGCAGACGACTTATAGATGTAGTAAATGGTAGCTGATCATAAATAAATAAAAATCTTTTTATTGTTCATTTGTATGAATTATCTAATAGTGTATATTATTCCACTAACTAGTGATTGTGTAAAAATAATTATTTTTTAATCGTGCTTATTTCATTAATAGTATAATTCATTTGTATCAGATTAAACAGATATTAAGCTAGTATTTTATTAGTATTTGTTGGTTTATAGTTATTTATGTATTTTCAGACATTACAAGAAACAGCTCTAACGTTTTCTTATTGCCCGTCGCGCTATAAAGAGGCTTGTGGACCATAAAGAGACCTTTATGTTTAGATGAGTCTAGCAATAATAGTCTAATTATTATGCATCTGTGCATAGTAAACGTACCGAGAGAATAATTGTCACAGAGGCCGTTTACGCCCGAGGCAAGACAATCTCGAGGACGCTAACAAATTTCGCGGACAAGGTATACACAATATTTTATGTTCAACCGTAAAAAATTGGTAATTACAAATTCCATAGCTATTAAAAACCGACAGGTTAATTCATATTACAATATTTGTTCAATTTATATTTATTACAAACCAAGAAAATAATGTTGTCATGTTTTAGAAACGTCATTGTCATTCTCATATTATTGTCTATCATGTCAACTTTCAAGTGCCAAATAATAAAATGCCTTTTATTAGTTTAAAGAACGTTACTAAGGGTAACGTCCATTAAAATCATAAAAGTCCGTTACCCTAGTAACTGCCGCGAAATTGCATTTCGCGTCCTGTATGGCGTACGCGATGTGCCCACTTTGCGTACGGTTGCACATAAATATATTTTTTTCACTACTAGCTTTAAAACATACTATTATCTAGTCTGTTGTCACCTTGTGAAGTTAGCCTTCTTGCCTAGTGGTAAATAATTTTTTATTATTGACTACTAGTCAATAATCCAGATTTTAGTGTAACACGGGGCAAATTTCATCCCATTATACACTGGCATCCAGGAAAAAATCCGTGATCGCGATAGTACGTTTTTTATGTGAGAAGAATAAAAGGAATAAAAGTACTAGTAGTGAAAAAAATTATATATACACCACGGTTGTGAAGTGTTTTCTAGAGCCTCTCATCTTATATCCCTCGATGCTGCGCATCTCGGGATCTAATAATGCTCGGCTCTAGAAAAAACTCTTCACAACCTTGGTATATAATATACTATTATGTCCGGTCGGGCGATTATGACCTATTTAGTGGCCTGTTTTTAGTTGTTAAATTAGAGCTCTAGGGCTCTAAAACTTTTTAGAGCCCGCTAGAAAAATAGTTACTCTTGTTTACGCCGTCTCCATAGTAACAACAGTAATTATATACCATTCACCTACCTACTTGAAGTTTTATCACTGCACCTACCTACTTGAAGTTTTGCACCTTTTAAATTATTTTTATTTTAAAATTAGATATTAATTTAAACTTAGGCCGGACAGAAACTAACGTATGCATTTCGGGCTTAATTAGTGTTTTAGAGCCCTTTATCGTCTTAGCGCCTTCGGCTTTCGCCTCAGGCGCTAACTGACTCCGCGGGCTCTAGCAACCTCAATTAAGCCCTTAATACATAACATAGTATTAATAAAGATAATACTAAAATAATTCATAGTTAATTAATTTATCAGCTATTGATACTACTAAATTGTGATACTTAATTTGAGATTAGTTAACATTGTAATCAGAATTAATAGAAGTATCCGACTTCCTTATTTTATTGTATAGTTATAATCTATTAGGCTAATTATTCTACAATCAGCACCTATAATTACACTGTATATACCAATTATTGATTACGGTGCATTGAAATGTTGTTGCCAACCATTTAAGGATTTTTAAAACTTTCAATGGATCAAAAGGAAATCTGCGAAACTTTAAAATATTTAGAAAAGACTTCAGTAATAAACACATCTTGAAATATATGACTTAATTCTGTAAAGTATAGTGGATATTTGTATATTCTTGATATAATCGATAAAGAAATATTTATGATATACAGGGTGTTTCAAAACCACTGCATTATACTTCAGCAGTGTATTTGACAGTGTTTCAGCAGTGTTGATCACACTTAGGTCTTGAGTGCATAATTGACTGTATTTACAGATAGCGTGACCCTCCGACCTTTTCTATTAAACATTTGATTCTATAAAACCTATATAAGAAATGCGAAGTTTTATATAGATCGACATTCTGCAAAACATAATAAATTTACAATTTGTGGTTTAATTTAACATTCACGTATTAATGTTAATCTATTCATAATAAACATCGTAAAAAGCTTTTTTAATTGTCAAATAGCCTTGATTAACAAACCTTCTTTCCTACACCTGCTCATATTTATTTGTGGTACTGTTTTTCTACTACATTTTAGACGTTCCCTAATTAAATTCAGTGAACAAGGAATTTAATATATAGTTAAATTGATAAACTATACTTACTTCAATCAGAAGTTTATGTATTTCTATTTACTACTTTTAATCTGCTTAAAGTGAGAACATTATTTTTTTCATTTCATTGTCAAAAGTAATAAAATTTTATTAGGCCCGGCGGTAGTACGAGAGCACTAGTCGTATTCAAAAGGTAGTCGGTTCAAATGCCACATTTCTCTAAATTGGAAAGTTCCTACGCTTCAACTATGGGGTATGTGTGATTGTGTTGCATGTTAGACGAGGGGCACTTAGGGTGTGGGGAGTTAGGACCTGAGATGTTGGTTCCCCCGAAGTGTAGGCTTAAATAAATAAAGACAAGACCGGCAGCGGAATAACATAGGTCAGGTTTATTATACAACTGCGTGTGTCATCTCCCACTTTAAAGATTTACATGAAAGGTGTCAACGGTACCCTTAGGTTCAAGTGGCTACTGAAGAAATTAAAACCAATGAAAGTTTTTGCTACAATGTGTTTCATAAGTCCTCTTTTATAAAGTATAACTGAGGTTGAAAAATGCCATGTCCAAGCTCTTTTTAAGGGGGGAAGTGACTGTATAAAAATACGCTATGCAAAGCCTCTGAATTCGTTATTTAGGAAAGAATATATCATAAATTATGTATCCAACATTAGAATCTTGTAGATAAAAGTATGGGCTATACTTTCACAAAAAAAATATTAAAGTGTGTTTGAAAATAACTAAATAAACATAAAAACTGTAACCATAAGTATAAATGTTTTTTATTTCTTAAAACTAAAATATCTCTCTAAAATAATTTGAAAGTACTCGAGTAGTTCACAGATCAACAAATTTAATTGATAAAAGTTTATTGATTACAACAATAATCATGTTACAGTTTCGGTTACCATTATTATCGTTTCTAGGTAGTTTTGGTGAACAATAGTTCAGCTACTCTGAAAGGGATGACGCTGTACTGCAGCATGTTTGTACTGTATTTTAGTGTTATTTTTAATTTTAATTCAGAGCAGTGGTTATTAATCTTCGAATGCACTTTAAAACTTAAATTGGTTTATATTTAAACGTATATATTATCATAACTAGCTTACATAGATAACTTTAAATATATGTAAATCAATTATGTAATGCAAAACGTAGTAATATCTCTAGTATTTTTTTTTCACAAATTCTAACTAAATACGTAAAAATTATAGCGATCAGCCTTGTAGTTAATTCTAAAATTGAGGCGATACCGACATTTTAATATGAATTCTGTAATATTTATACAAAATTATTATTATTACAAATCATTGTACTTCCGACGCGAGAGCCACCTATGGTCTGATAGTGTAATCTTAAAGGTTTAAAACTGAACCAAATTAATTAATGTTTTGTACCCAGTAGCGACGCTAACGGCAATTTTTCCGGAGTTTGTCAATTTCCAACCTTAAAATACAAGTGACTGACTTAACATTTTATTTGTGGAGCAGCTGTTTTCAACAAAACACGAAACTTACAGTTTCGGCAATACTTGCTGAAAACGTTCCGCTTTCTAGAATCCATCACAAAACCCTACTGTATATTTTAAAAACTAAAAAGACCTAAACTAATTTCTAACTCCGGGCGTCTAAAACTCACTAAATGGAATCTGGTACCGTCTTTCATGAATGATAGATTCTACCATAAGAGTTTATTAATAATCTAATCATGAGTAAGCATTTGCGATGTGCAACACTCCATCAATTTTCGTTATTTCTAGCTTCACTAAAACATTAACTACAACTCTTGCATTATTATTTACTCTGCAGACTTATAGTTCGATAATAAAGTAAAAATGTTTTTTTATACTAAATTATTAACAAAAACACAGAATAGACGTAAGGAGGTGAATTTATATACAGCAAATATTTTCAGTGTCAATTGTCCATCAATTTAATAGTTATATTAGCAAAATTGGCATGAAATACATTAATTACAATAACTAACAAAATAATATCAAAGTTATACTTCAACCATAAATACATGAAATGAGTCATCAAAAACACGCGGGCGAAAATGTAAAATGCATCGAGAATTATGCGATGGCCACGCTGTAATCTAAACGATAAAATAAACAATAAATGAGCTAGAAAGATTCATTAGCGGAACAAACCCCTTTAATTAAAAATAAATGTGAATAAAGTAATGAAAATCTGTTGGTTTTAGCGTACGTCACTGAATTCTTAGCAACGTGTAATTTGCACTCTTATCTCACCTTGGGTCGTATTTCTTTATTTCGGTGTGATTACGAAAATGACTCATTTCATGTATTTATGGTTGAAGTATACTAAAACAAACTTGATAGTAGTATCTACTACTTGTAAGATAATTATTTTAACTTGTGTTAATATTTAACAAGTCTTTGTTCTATAGTAGTTCATTATTAACAAATTAACAGTAACTTCATTAGTTTTTATTTAACTCTTATCTATTAGTTTCCATTTGTCTATCATTGTTGTTATATTTTATGATATTTAATTTTATAAATTTTTACTATATTATTAAGTTACGATATGATTTATTCTATTTATCTTATGTTCATTTTTCGATTTTATCTGCTGCCAAAACACTTCAAAATAGAAATGTCTCTACACGGGTTATGTATAATATAAAAAGAAATCAAAACACGAAACTTTAGAGACAATAGTCTTGGTAGTGTAGCGACTAGCGGTCGGGATCGAATTCCGGTGTCGGCAGATCTGCTTAGGTTTTCTACAGTTTTCCTTAGCTGTAAAACAAATGTAGGATTTGTGCTATACCATCTGTAAGTCGGCTGCAACAGCACGATGGGCCTGCCTAATTATAATAATTGACTCTCCCTCCCGCACAAGCTCATGGTGCCTGGTTTGCCACACAAGGGGTAGCAGTAATTATTATGTTATATTATTATTAAAGATATAAAACCTGTATGAGATATTGTTTCTCTTACAAAATAATTATATATAATGTTAAACTTTATTTAATCTTTTATTTAATATTTAATACCTATAACGTCATCACTTTAAGCTATTGATCGTCTTACGTTATAGGTATAGTTCTAATTATTCAATTTAAGTATTAGTTCTTTATCATTAGATTAGATTGCAATGTTATTATTGCAAATTGTTTTTAGACTGCAAATAATCGACTTTAAGCTACAATCGTAGTTTTTTCTATAAGAAAGTAAGCAGATAAGAAAGCTTAAAACTATGTACATTATAAACAAAAAGAATATTTATAGCCGAAGAAATTCTTTTATTCGCATTGGATCGCAATGTAAATAAAGGAATGAAAGAGAAAAAGAATGTGAAGAAGAATAAAAGAGTGCTGACACTTGTACACTTAAGTACAGTAAAAATAGTCGTTTTTACCGAGTTGGTGAAAAAATTCGTATATAAATGCTATTATGTGAAAAAGGTGCATTTTGGCAATATAAAACAAGAACTGATGAGGTTATAAAAGTAAAGCAATTTTTACCACCTTTTTCGGTGGTCTAAAGGGCAATTTTAGGGTTTTTTCATGATCATTTTCATGACAACAAAATATACCAGCTTATGTCATGGATTGTTTTAGAATTTTATTTCAAACAATTCTTTATATACCATAATTAGTAATATAAAGTATATCTTGATCTCCGTTGTCAATGATACCGGAGTTCAAGATGTTCTTGATCTCCGTTGGCAACGTAAATAATTTGATGTTGCATTATAGCCACATGCATGCATGCAAGCTGCTTTTTATCTCCTTAGTTACGCGTATGATGACACAGACAAGGCAACTTGGTTCTTTATACAATAAATTCGGATGGATTTTAAAAGGGAGAAATTAGGATTGAAATACGAAATAAAATAAAACAACTTATGAAATACGGAGATCAAGCTTCTTTAAATCCTCGAAGATGTTATAACGCCTCGGCTGGCGCCTCGGCGTTATACATCTTCTTGGATTTAAAGTATCGCTTGATCTCCTAATTACATAATATATATTATTGAATTATCTGAAATATATTTGACATGATGATTTCTAACATTAATTTGACAAATTCTTATTTATAAATGATTAAAACTGAAATACAATTGACGCTTTTTAAAATCAAACTGACCACTTTGAAACACAAATAATGCTTTCTGAAATCAAATTAACAAAACTAAAATACAATTGATTCTTTCTGAAATTCATTTGATCAATCTGGAATACAATTAATGATTTCTGAAATACAATTGGAAAAGTTCTGCTGTTTCGTGTGGTTTCGTTAATTTGACTTTATAATCTTGACAATTTTTAGGGTAGGTATTTAAGGTGAGGGAATCTTTTAAGGTTAGTTTATGCAATTTATGTTTTTTAGGTTAGTTAACGTCAATATCAACACTTTTTAGATTGGCTAATGGCATTTTACTTTGTGTTTGGGTTAATTTAAGTTAGTACCTATTTAAAGTTTTTAGATTATTTTATGACATTTGGCTTTAGATTTTTTTAGGTTAGTTTATGTAAATACTTAGGTTAGGTTAAATGATTTTAAGTTGTTATTGCATTATGATGTGAGACATTTTGTATGTTGTTACTAGTGATCCGTAGATGTGCAGAATACAAAAACCGTATAGGTATATAGATGATATTTACATATATGTACATAATTTCAAAAATTATGAAGAAATTGGGTTTTTTCTAAACGTTGTGTTTTGCCTGAAGTACCTTATAACGTATAACCGAGGCTGATACGCCTGTATAACAGTATGTTGAGCGATATTTTAGCTACTTGTACCTTTCGAAGGTGCTATCAGAGAAGAAAATTTTATTAGTTTTTAACTCAGTTTTTGTCAGAACACCGTACTAGAGAGTTTTACATATCGAATCATTACACCCTGTATATTAATAACAATTGTACAGAATAATATATTGTTTTTAATATATGTACTCTTAGTTAATATATTTTTTACAGTGGCCATTAGGCCTCATTAATAATATAAATTAAATATTTATTAATTAGCAAAATAGTTTCTGTTTATGGAGCATTTATTAATTTTGGCGTGTTTACTCTATATAATACCACGCGTTTACTTGTTTTAAACGAGCATTTATTATTTATTATTTTTATATAGCACTGTTTTTTACGTGCATTTGCATTTACATTTTTTATTAAGTGCGGTTTATAATTTAAATTATAAATTAATCTTGAAATTTGTAGCGTTGTTTCTTGCATGATCTGCCTTGCGAGAATTTCAAAGTGTACCACAGCATGACTTTTTTTAGCCTAGAATTTGGATTTTCCACTTTATCTCTATGTGTTTAAATATCCACACTACGGCGAATCTCAACGGTATTAAATTAGTAGTAGATATGCAGTTATCGTGAAGCTCATAATACAAAATCACCCTAATCTATAATAATATATTATACAGGGTGTCCTACTTAACAGCCTACACTCGATCATTTGGGCAAGCTTCTGGCTATAGCAATGGAATTAAAAGGACTTTGTATATTTCAACGTAACGTATAATAAACGGAGATAGAACTAATTAGTGGGTTCTGCCCCGTTTAACAGTCCACGCTGTATGTAGTTCTATTTAAGAATATTCCGTTGTTATGTACGCTACCAGGAAATGTTCTAAAATGGGTTCTAACACTGATTTCGTAAACTAGACGTCTAAATATACAAAGTCTTTTTAAATCCGTTCCTATAGCCAATAGCTTATCCGAATGATTGAGTATAGACTGTTAAGCAGGACAGCCTAATTCGGTCTTTACATACAATAGTGTAACTTTTTGTTTAATTTATATTTTTAGAAATGTTTAAGTCTAGGTTAAGGGTTTGGGTTGTGGACCAATTTGCATAACGAATTCACGTTCAGCATAAAATATCTACCAGTATCATGATCCCGCCTAGATTTTCTTTGTAAACCAGATAATTATAGGTAAATATCAATTTAAAGATCTTTAAGTATACCATGTGATTCAAAAGCCCGGCCTTCCACATAAATTTAGGAAATGCTAACAACAATACTGCAAATTGCAACTTTTAGTTTTGATTTTAGGAAATGCTAACAACAATACAGCAAATTGCAACTTTTAGTTTTGATGTGTCCAAGGGTAATGTTAAATAATTTAATGGAAGTTGTTAAAGAGTTATATACTTATTTTGTTAAAGGAGTTTTGTAACAAGCAAATGTATTAAACGAATTAATAATACCAGGCCAACTAAATTATTGCTTTAATGCGATTGATAAACAAAGTCAGAGATGGTCACGTAAAAACAGATACTAATTTTAAGGTAGATCGTTTATTTCTTTATGCAGTTTCATATTATTATTATTTTATTGTTATTGCTAATAAAAGTTTGACTGGTTTTTTTTTCTGAAAGCGACTTTTACAATCTAGTGTTTGTTATACGTTTATTAACCCACAGTTTGTTATTACGAGTTTATAGAACCCTTAAATTTTAAATTAAAGCTACAATACCCTTAATCTTAGTATATGGTTTAAATACAATTTTTTGCAAAAAATTAATTAACTAATTAAAATAATTAAACCGAAATGACGAGGAACGAAATCAGTTCCTGTTATGTAAATATAATGACGTTAGGGAATTCAATGATAATAGATTATGTAATAGCTATCTGCTACTATATAACCAATTATTTATTAATTAAAAACACGTGTCCGTTTATGCATGAGAATAAAGAAACCGTAATAAAAATTGAGATTTCCGAAACTTAAAATTTTTATTAATAGCTTTTAAAGTTAAAGAAATTTAAATTTAAGAAACAAAAAATGAGAATCATAACAACAAGGGCATCCCATCATTCGTCGGTGACCAGAATTCAAGAAACGGAATTTCCATAAAATTACATTCCTCAATTATAAACTTTTTTTGGAATTTCCTGATCTCTGCTGCTTGAAGATATTTCTGAAAAACAAGCACAAAGAGCAGTATCCTTGGGTTTTCATTCATTATTATTTTATGATAAAAACTAGTAACTATTGAAGAAAACTAGTATGGATTGGAGTAGTACGTAGATGATACTAATAATATAAAATAATAAATTTCCACAAAAACATATTTGCAATGATTACTCATACTGGTACCAAGTCCAATGCGATTTGTTATCAAATTTCGAAAGCTCTGTTCTTGGGCCCATGGGAATAGTGAAATTATTCTACAACTCATCTGGAAAATATTTATTGTAAACAGTAAAGAATTTCAAGGTGTATTAATTTAACTGTATTAATAATTGACGAGATTGTATTATCGTTGTAATTCACAAAAACTTGTTTTATGGAAGAGCAAAAAAGCGCTAATTAGAATTATGAAACACCAATGAGGTGTATACATATGTGTGTGTCTATCCGCTTTTAATTGTTATTCCTTCTAACATACGGATATTATTTGAATTTCGAAAATCAAAACAAACAAGGAAACGTTATTATTTCTAAGCAACGGCACATACCAAACAAACTCACTAACATGTTATCACTCCATACGTCAATAGGAAGTGTTCAAATTTTGTGGCAAAAGATGTCAATAGGATTCCACCAACAAGAAAAACTCCTCCAGCTACAGACACTTTACGATAACCATATCGATTTAATAATGGTCCATTTATTAAACCCATAATCATTCCTGCTGCTGCATTTGTTGTAATTATAATAGTACCATCGGTTGCTGATAAACCCATCATTGCAAAAGTATCCTTGAATATCAATCCAAAAGTTTGCATAATAGGAATAAATATTAACTGCAAATAAAAATGACAAATTAGTTTTGTGTAACTTTAATAAGAATGACATATTGATTTTAGTATCTATTATTTATTAAATTATTATTATTGCTATTACATTATTCACATTCCGATAAATTTTATATAGAGGTCATTTAAGATTAAAAGGGAATTATTTGAATTTTTACAAAAAAAAAACAAGGATAGTTTGCCTTGTCTATACTTACATTATTAACAGCATATGCAACCATTATAACCCAACCCCAACCCCCATCAGGGGGAACTAACTTAGTTTTCATCATCTTTTCACAATAGTCACTATTAATTTAAAATCACTAACTTTAATTAATAAAAACCAATAAAATCACACTTAAAAATCACTTTCTTTAAATTTTAAAATTAATTGGTGTTTTATTGTCAAGTATAAGTACACAAATTCGTCCGCGTATCACATAATACTGAAGTTTTCGTGCGATTATGAAAAGTTATCTGTTTTATGGAGTACCCAGTTAAGGCCACGAGTCGAGTCGAAGCTATGTTAAAAGTTACGCATGTGTTTTAAAAACAAGACAAGTAATAATTATTACTGCGATACCGATTGATAATACTCTTATTAATGATAGTGATTCTCAAAAGCCGGTTATCTCCTTGTTTATGTTTCATGACATTCATAAATTTTATATTTTTGCTAAGATTTCTGATGATTCATTCGTCTTTTAATCTTAAAAAGTCAAAAAAACCCCGTTTAGTTATTTCAAAAACATCACCAGTTTCTGATTTTCCAGAAGATCAAAGCTTTGTTGTTTTACAACAATAATCAAATTCACTTTAAATTTGTCCCATAGGATTAAACATTTGTCTTGGCTATCAAGTCTCTCTTCATAAAATTATTTTTAGTGAAGAAAAATAAAATATACCGGTATGTTACATAAAAACGTAGGCGGAATATTTTGGCATCTAGCAACAGTGAAAAGAAAGGATAATAGGACCTTTTCAATCAATTTACTGCACCTCGCCTTCACTTCAATCAATATATTAGGAGATATTTACTTTCATATTTATTATTATTTTGCAGAAAACAAAAACCGCAAAACCGATTCTTGTCCTAAACAAAACAAGGATAGTCCAGTCAAAAACAAAACCAACACACTGAAAGTGCAGAAACCTCCCCCTTTAGTAGTAAGCAGTGTAGAGAACTATCAGGAGATAGTTCATCCAACTTAAAATTAACGTCAATAACGAAACAGAATATCGCGAATTAACAACAATGATGAATGAAACTAACCAACAATGGCATTCATACGAAAATAAACAAGAAATGCCGATTAGTATTATGGTCAGAAACAGACATCCATCTTGCTATTCGAAAGAAATATTAACTGAATTAAAAGAGATGGTTTTCAAAGTAATCTCCGTAGAAAATAAATTAAAAATATTTAAGGAGAATGACAAGGTTGAATATACTAAGCTACCTTTGTTCGTGATAACCTTTGATAAAACGGAGGACAACAAAAAAATACCTGAAATATGGTATTTGGCTAACATGAAAGTCAAAATCGAATAGTTGAAAATCAACAAGTTAGTGTCTCAATGTAAAAAGTACCAAAGATTTGGTCACGCTCAGAAACACTGCCAAAGAAGCCCTGTCTGCGTTAAATGCGCTGGTACTCACCTCACAACTGACTGTTCTAAGACCAGAAGTATTCCAGCCAAATGTTCAAATTGTGTTGAAGCTCACCCAGCGAGGAAGATGCAACAAATGCAAAAAAAACCCAGAACTTCTAACTCTAAGAAAGTATCTAATGAGATTTCATATGCTAATGCTGTTCAAACTCGTAAGTTCTAACTTTCACACCCTCAATCTTCGACCAAATACGAAGAAAGTAGTCCCATGCAGCAGATGATGAAACAGCTGATGGATATGTTTAATCAGTTTGCTGTCAGACTAGACCGATTAGAAACCACAGCCGCTGGTGCTATTCGCAAAAAGAAATAATCCATGAACATAACTGATCTAAGAATTGGACTCTGGAATGCTAATGGTATCCTAAATCGTAAACACGAATTAGAAGTATTCCTTATCAGTCAGTCCTTATCATTTAGTGGATATCAAAGCTATCAGTGCATACATCCAAAAAACCAAGTTAAAGAAGGTAGTGCAATCTTAATTAGAAACCGTATTAACCATATCCATTATGAAGAATGTCACCTTCAATCTGAAAAAATCCAACTTACTGTAATAGGCATCAAATCAACCAGACAAAAACTTAATTTGAATGCCGTATAATATTCACCCAAATATAACCTTAAAAGACCGGAATATCTTGAACTTATACATCATATGGGTGATGATCCCAATTCATATTGGGAGAAGACTATAACGCTAAATATGGAAATTGGGGATCTCGCCTGACCACAACCTAAGATAAAGAACTTAGACACGCAATAGGTGAAGCTAGTTGCAATTATCGTTCTGCATGCAAGCCATTGGCCTCCAGACTGCAAAATACCTGATTTGCTAAAGTTCTTTATTACAAGAAAAGTGCCACCAAACTTTAATGATTGTACGGCTAAACTTCGACCTAGATTCTGATCACTCGGCAGTCATTTTAACGTTCAGTGAAACAATGATCAATAAAGAAGCCCAAACAAGATTAGGTAATAGAACTTACTGACTGGAAAAGCTTCAAAATTGACATTGAAAATAATATCAACTTGAATCTCAATCTAAAATCCAAGGACCAATTAGATAACGAAGCTGAGAAGTTCTTCAGAATCATCCAATCGGCGGTGACTAGTAACTCCATAGAAATTACATATGCAACTAAAGGGAATAATTACCCACTGCAGATTAGAAAGAGATAATAGAAGAAGAAAATGGCAGCATTAGAAAAGCCCGTTAGATAAAACCCAGAGAGTTTCAGTTAAAAAAGAGATTCAGAAGTTGAAAGAGAACTCCATAAGAAGATATTTAATAGACTTGTCTGCAGATGAAACCACGGACTATTCCTTGTGGAAAGCCACCAAAAGAATTGAAAAACCTGTTTCATCTATTCCATTCCAGTCTCAAAAGATATCATATTGGTTATGTCGAAAGAACGAGTCGGTAAAATTAAAACTAATCTGAACCTTAAAAAGCTCCTGATTTTGATCTTATTGCTGGAGAAATCTTGAAACAACTGCCAAAGAAAGGGGTGGTGATGCTTACTTATCTCTTCAATGCAGCATTTCGTCTCAAACATGTTCCTGCTATCTGGAAGGTAGCAGAAGTAATTACGTTACAAAAACCTGGCAAACCAGTAAATGATGTCAAATTATATAGACCTATTTCACTACTTCAATTAAATATCTCAAGACTGTTCGAAAAACTACTATTGGAAAGACTACAGTCTATAGTAGAAAACAATAATTTAATCCCAGATTTTTAATTTGGATTCCGCCAGAAACACTCCACCATCGATCAAGTGCACCGAATTACTAATGTTATTGAGAGAGCTCTTGAAGAAAAATTAGTATGCTCAGCTGTTTTCCTCGACGTTGCTCAGGCTTTCGATACGGTTTGGCACGATGATCTAGTTCATAAACTAAAAAGAATGTTACCGAAACAATATGTTGCAGTTTTATTATATACACCGTGACCCATTAAAACATACTCAGACTTTGCCAGTGGTTAGATAACCATTAAAGAAAGAAAATTCCTATATACCATTTTTCTCGTATTTCTATATTTTTGGAGAAAAACGGCATCGAAGTTCAGCCGAATGTTTTCAAATTTAATAGTATGAATGCACATGACACATATTTTAGTTCAAGCAGATATTCAATACTACTAGAATGTGCAAGGATAGCGTAAAGTAATAAAAACGTCTTTATTTTGGCCAAGTGTTTCGTAGAATAACAACAGATAAACAGAATTAAATAAACAAAGCATGTTGAGAACGACCTCTCGATGGATATTGTTTCAAAAATGGTATTTTTGTTTTGTGTTGTTTCTGATGACTAAGACAATTTCAAATTCTTTTAATAGACACATTAACCCCTATGTGTAATACAATACTGCAGGTTTGTGAATAAAAAATTATAGTACTCGTGATAGGGACACATCTTTTGAGGTCAAGATCAAGGAGATACCCGATACTATTTGGTTTCTCAAATGATAACAACTGCAAAACCCCTTACACTGCAGCTTTTAGTAATAAAACGTATAACAGTACTTGTACTTGACTATGTAAACAAATCCATCAATCATTCAGGGTCGTTGAATTAAAACATCAAAAAAAATAATAAGGTTTTAATAATGAAACATTCTAGAATTCCAATAAAAATAACAATACCTATTGATGGATAGATCAAATTAGCTAAACATGTCTTTACTTAATTAAAACTAATATCTGTTTATTAACGCAAACACATCGAATTTAATGATACATTAAATGGGTCAGTATTAAAATGATGTCATTTCTGTCTGCGTTTACTATTAGAATAGAGGGGAATCCCCCGGATTAATAGATCGTTTTGTTTTAACATCTAAAAAATGGAATGTGCGTCGTTTGCATCCTTGTGCTTGTTTAAACAGATGTCACGTTTTTACTGATGGTGTCAATTTCTAAAGATCTTGCATTTATTTCTATTCGACTTAACTACACTGACCTGCATCAATTATACGTACTTTTCTGAAAACGTCGGTCAAAATTTTCGAAATTTTCAGGTTCATTTAATCAAAAAAAGTTACTAAGGTTTTATGTTTCTAATAACCAGAGAAGCTTATCCTCAAAGTCCGATCATTGAGTACTGAATCACCGTGTATAGCAGACAGACTATTTCGCATCAAACAAGAAGACGGATATTCAGATTTCAAAGAAATAAGTGCAGATGTTGAAACACTTTATTTTTTAACACAAAAACAAAAAATGCCCCGCGATGGACCGACAGTGAAACAAACGTTAATTTTCCAAACTAGATTAGATTTAAAAACTTCAAAATATTTATGCTGACGTAACACTAATGATCAAAATTGCCGACTTGAGATCTTATCTTTACAAATTTAATTTCAGGTCGCAGGTGTTAACCACAAAAGATTCTAATTAAATAATGGCGTCAGGAATAAATAAACATATATGTTGGGCGCCACCAAAGCTGAGGTTGTTTTTCATAAAAACATGAATTAGTATTGGAAAAATTGGAAGTTATCAGCTAAGGAACTAACCTCCTAATTAATTTTGACGTTAATTTAATAAAGCATTTATCAAACTATAAAAAATCTTGATTAGCCAAGAAAACAAAATCAGCAGTTCGTTGAGCCAAACTATATCAAGTAATCAAATAAGTTTGAAATCTGTATATTAAAACATAAAAAGATGATACATACAATACACATCAAAATAATTAAACATTAGTAAAAATTTGAGAATTTAGAAATACAAGACACATCAAATCAAAATAATTATTATTATTCCAATAAGTGAATAAAATTTCGGAACCCCAAATGTTCATGTTCCTAAAAGAATGTTCATAAAATTCCTTTCACAAATTGAAGAATTCAAACCCCTTACACTCAAAACACAATAAAGGCTCTACACAAAAAAACAATAACAAACTGCTGAACTGAAACGTTGCGGGAAAGAAGTCTTCTGAATTTTGAACTAAATATTCTTAACGAGATTCATCGCACTTTAACATAATTATTTGCAATAACTGCCATTAATAATAAATTCTTTATTATTCTTATAACTGGAACGATACTCAAATCACTTAAATGTTGCTCAAAATAATTGTGGAGATTATTACATAACAAATAACTTATTCTTTTTGTTATTTCTCCATTTGTTCAAAAAAATCAATATATCGGTATGAGAATTCCCTTTTCATATACACAATAACAAATATCCGGCAACTAAACGATTCTTCTATGAATAAGAAATTCACTAAATAACTTCATTCTGAACTGTACTGTAATACTATAATTTTACTGTTAAGTCTAACAACTCGAAGAACTAGACGGCATTTTAAATAGTTAATTTGTTATTTTATAATAAACAAATCGGGCGGTAAGCACAAAACATACTCAACCGAAAATTACTAAATTCACTTGACGGGGTTGAAATTAATACTCCGCCGAGGCACGAGGTACGCCGCGAGACGCAGCTTTTCTTGACGGTATCAAAGTCTGTCTTCGACTTTTCGGTACTTGACTTCCGACTTGCCGGTCTCAACGCATGACTTCGACTTCTCTTTATTAAGTTATTTTTAACAGTAGACTAAATTTTAAGAGGGATGGACTTTCAAAATAATCCAATGAGGAGACAACGCGGTTTAAATAAACCAATAAAAATCAATTATTCCACACAAAGAAAACTTAAAAAGTTCGGGACAATATTCGTGGTTAAAATCTGCACCATATGCAGGAACCAGACACCCTGTGAACGAAAAGTTTGTTTATCTAGAATTGCTAACAGGCACGTACAAGAGGGTTATAAACTTGAACCAAGTAGATTTTAATAATATTTTTTCGCAGAACATGAACTTAAACATATATGGGAAAATTTAAAATATACATTCACAGTGACTAAAATTTTTTAAAGTGTGAAAACAATACCCTTATTTATGACGGAGGCTATAAATTGTTGTAAAAACGGCTCCACTAGTCTGAGACGTTTTTAGGATATCAACGATAATTTTAAATTGAAAGAAGACTGTAAATATACAGGACCATATATACATAAATATAATGTAAATATATATGTAAATATACATACAAAATTGCATTATTTGAGAGCCGATAAAAACGTGACGTTACAATGTACCACAGGCAGCGTTCTGGGATCAATACTTTACCTACTTTACACCAGTGACTTTCAGAAATAAGAGATGTGACTACCGCAGCATTTGCTGTTGACATAGCTTTGCTTGCAGTTGGACACAATTCTGAAATCTCTACCACTCAGCTGCAAAATGCTAGTAACAGAATTTTTGATTGATCAATGAAGTGGAAAATAAGACTAAATGAACCTAAATCTATCCATTATTACTTCACCAATAAAAGGTTGATGGGCCTCCTATGCTTAATATTAACGCTATCATTGTACCTCATGCAAACAACGCTAAGTACCTTGGCATGGACTTGAATGCTAAGCTACTCTGGAAGGAACATGTTAAGAAGAAGCGCTTCAAACTTGATCTGAAATACAAACAGTATTATTGACTTCTTGGGAGAAATCGCAAGTTGTTTTGCACAATAAAATTCTTATTTATAATCAGATTTTAAAAGCTATTAGGCTTTGTGGAATTCAACTCTGAGGTTGTGCCAAAGATTCCAACAAAGACTTAATTCAGACCTTTCAGAAGTGCTACGTAGCGTAAATGCTCCATGTAGGTACGCAACCGGGACCTCCATCGTGATCTTGGCATTCAAATGGTTCGAGAGGAAATAAAAAGGTTCGTTAGCAAACATTAGGCCAGACTACACCATCACGTCAACGTAGAATCTGTTCAACTACCGGACAACAAACATCTTGTCCGAAGATTGAAGAGGACCAAGCCGTTTCAATTCATTTGCCAGTTTGCCATTTTGTTAATTGATGCTTGGTCAAAGTCAGCAACCCAAAACATTATCGTATAATGCATTATATTTCCCATTCAATTGTAAAGCACATTAAATTAATCCTGCATTATTATATTTCAATCTAATATAATATTCAATAAGTCCCTCTAAAGCACAAACGTTATTTTGAAGTGAGATAGTAAGTTAATTATAGTTTATTATTTCTAGCCTTGTATGGTGAAACTCTATCAGGAAATAAATAAAACAGATTAATAAAAGTTTATTATAATCTACCTGACAATTGTTTCGACAGCTAAGCTGTCATTATCAAAGGTGAATAAAAAAAATAGATAACTAGATAAAAGGATTAAAATAATAACAATTAACTATCTAACACTTCCAGTAATGGAGAATTTCTGAGCTCAGCTGTGTTTGTTTATATTTATTTGATAATGACAGCTTAACTGTCGAAGCAATTGTCAAGTAGATTATAATAAACTTGTGAAACTGTTACTAATCTGTGTTATTTATTTTACAGTTAATTATAGCTTTAACGGCGAAGCACATCTGGTCTTCTTTTCGACGAGTAACCTCTGGACGTCCGGATGACTTCTGAGAGCTAGCAATAAGTACAATAGAGCCAGCACCCAACTACGGAACCTATATAAAAAACTTAATATCAATCAAACATCAGAAAGTAAGGACCATCGTCCAAGGGAAGTCGTCAGAATGTACCATGATTGACATGGTTGAATATATCATGGCATTCACTGGACTTTTCTTAAAGAGAACACATCAAGTGTAGGTAGTGAATAGTGTAGATCTTGGTGAATGTAAATACTCAATAAAATAAAAATAAAATAATAAAGTTAAATATTTTAATAATTTGTAACATACTTTAAACGTGGAGATACATGCCTTTAGATCATAGACGCTAAATAAACATTAGATTTTTCAATTACTAGTGGATTTTATTAACATTTGATATAAACTTCACATTCCCTTTTTTTCAATTCATAAGACAAGATTCATAAATAAATTATGTAAATCTTCATTCAACCTCAAGATTACATAATAAATTGGGCGCCATTAAAACAAAAGAAACAAACTGAAAGGTAAACATATCCATAAAAGACTTGTCTTAAGACATGGTTAGATTCCCTAGGTTGTGAAGTAGCTTCGAAACTAAATGACTATACATTTAAAATATACTGCATAAATTTAATTACGAAAATCGCTTAATTAATTATCATTCCACAAAGGTCTTCTTCTTCTCTGCAGGTCCCAATAAAAGATAAGGAAATTACTTTCCTACCTTTTGCTTAGTTGAGCCAGTCTTTTCCTTTAGTTTGTCACAATTCTTTTTCACCGAACCATCGACAGAGATTTATGTAACTTTATTGCCATTTCCATTGCCGATATTTTTGCCTTTAATAAATATGTTAGCTAACAGAGGACTCAAAGAATTACCCATTGGTAAAACATCTTTTTGTAAATAAACTTTGTTATTAAAAGTGAAATAATTTTGACTCATACAAAGATCAAATAATTGAATTAACTTTAATATTTTTACTAATTCTATATTACTATTAACTAGGAAATTATCTAACAAAGGAATAGAATGCTATGACTTTATACTTAGTACAGTAGCGAAGATTGTTGTTTTAAAATAGCTCTTGAACACAATTGAGAAAAAAAGCATCAGTTGATAAACCAAAGATATACATACATAAGTACTGATAAAAATAAGGAGCTTTGGCGGTATATTACCAAATAAGAACAGCAACGAAAATGAGCTTTTGGAAGTAACTAGAATTACTTTAATTGCTGTTATTTTATTTTAATTATTGTACACATTTAACCAAGTATGTTGTAAATATTTTAAAATGCAAAAAATCCATTAATTTCAATAGAAAAGCTTAGAAACAAAGAATGAGGGCGGTTTCAAACAAATTTGATTGTAGGTCTTCTGTTTGCTTTGCGAGCCGATTAGAAGTCTATATTGTACCTTCCTTATTTTGTTAATTCATATTTCGACCAAAAGTAGGACTAATGCCACAGTATAATAACAACCAGTAGGCCCACTTGCGTGTAGGCACTTTGAAGTCGTTAAGCTAGCTTCGAATATCACAAACATAAACGATAGTTTGTCGAAGCTTGTCGGCCGTCATCGAGTAATAAACATCAGCAAGTAGTGTCGTGTTAAATAAAATTACTGTATTATTGTGGCAGGTAAATTTAGTAACAACTAAAAACTCTTGTTATAAGTAATGGTAGTAAAATAGGAAATAGAATTGTGTATAAAACAATAGTATATTAAGTATCAAGAACAGTAAGGACAGTTTACCGATCGACGACAATGTTTGGCGACTGAGCGAAGCGAAGTCGTCAATATTGGAGGAGATCGGTAAACTCCTTACTGTTTGAGATGCTTATACTATTTTTTGTACGACCATTATGAATACAAAGATATTAACTAAGGAAATATCCCCGAAAAAAATAGATTTAAGATAATTTATTTTTGCCCTGTATATCCACCAAACATTAAGTAGGTTTTGTCGTTACCATGGATACGTTTGTAATTACTATTATTTTTGAATGTCACGACATTTGTCAAACTCGTGAGAATGAGTGAATCTGAAAACGAATATAATTGGTATATTGAAGAGGCCTGAGCAAATTTAAATAAACAACATACATTTTTTTAAATAGTCCAATTATTTAGAAAATAAATGATTTCTAACGAAAGAGACATCTAAAGATCATGCATTTATTTTATACATTACATATAATTTACTTACCGTTCTGTTTTTGACAGAACTGAACGGTAAGTAATTACTTACCGACGCGTTTTTGCTTAGCAACCAGTAAATATAACCTACTGTTCTAAAACCAAGTATGGTAAACAATCCGAAATAGCATGGTCGTACAAAAAATTAATTAACGCCTTTGATCAATTAGTTTATTAACTTAAATAGGGACATACATAATTAATTCAGCATTTACAAAAGTTACAAAACTAAAGTTTGTTTTTGTTGTGTTTATTAAAAAATTATTTATTATAATAATTTTGTATTTTGAGGACTGGCTGCCAATAACACATATTTATATATATAGAATATAGCTACGTTTTGCCTATCAATGTAGGCTTTTTCAAGTAATTTTTTTATTAGTGAGAAGTAATGACTTAATAGTTACTGATCTGAAAATAAAACAGAGTACATTTAGATTTGTGAACGTGTACACATTTGTTTTTATTTTATCATTATAGAGATTTTTAATTTTATTTGTTGAAAATTTTAAAATTAATTAGCTTAAGCGATTTTAAAATAACCGAAGTGTACGGGGGCGTTTGAAGATTAAATTCTCTTATAGAATGCAATGTAAACACATTTTTAAAGTGATCAAGTTTCTTTTTGAATCGCTTATTACTTCATGCATATAGTATATAAAAATTAACTTATCCTTCGCTTCTCCGCCGTCCTTCATTACAACATGTAGTATACAATCTCTTACCTAATCGGTACTTTTTTAAAGACATGCCGAACAATGTGTCATCCTAACTGTCACCTGTAACTTATCAATAACCATGATTCATTACAATTTCGGACCGTTCGGTGTACACACGTATTTATCCTGTAGTGCTGAATTATTAAAAGATTATGTGAAAATATGCCGAAACACAGTAGTTTTAGTGATAGGGCGAGGTCATCCGAACAGCAAATAAGGGGAAGACGGGAAGACAAGAAATACAAAACTCTATGCTAACGACTATAGTCTCGCCAACAAATGAAGGATTTAAGATTACCGATATCACGAGGGCAGAATTGTAAAAAGCATCTCAAATCACGCAGTGTTCACCTCATGATCACGTGGTCGACTCGAGAAATGTATCTGATAACAGAAACAACTGATAAACTGGAATGATTCAGTAGCGTCACAAAATGTCCTTTACGAAGGCTAACATTGATGCTTAATGTTGTATTCGATTATAATCGAATACACGTACAAAATAGGGAAAATGAAATTAATTTATACTATAAGAACAATTATTATTAACGTCCAAGTTGAATTATTTCATTCCACCTATAAAATACTATTTGACGCATATGACAGTATGAACGCATACTGTTCAAAAGGGACTTTAGCATTCGAAAATGTTGAAAAGAAGTAAATGTTTCATAAATTGATCTGATTATTGATTATTGATTGATTCCCTATTTTTTACTTTTAACGATTTATAGTTAAAATTTTTGCAATTACTTTTCTTTAAATGTATTCATTACCCTATGCCATTTAAAACATAATGAGATTTTTAATTATAAATCGTTATTAAGGTTGAATAGATACTTCAACGATCATAAATTTACATAATGTTAAAAAGTACTATCCGAACGTACGCTACTGACTTTTTTAAAACGTCTCTAGTAACACAATACTCTGCTTACATTCTTAGCTTATCGTAATGTTCTCACAACTGATGTGCACGCGTTCATTTAAATCCTTCATTTGTTGGCAGAGGCGATTAAGGAAAAATTAGACAATTACTCTTTGTTGACGGAAGTTCAGCAAAAATGAATCAGGTAATTGTAAAGTAAAACTTACTAAATAATTTTCAATATTCATGTGGTCACATACAATTGAAATTTTAAGTAATTATCGATGCATTTTCAGATGCATTGAAAATTATAATTACCAAAAAAAAACATTTATTTAGCGTTGGCTAACAAATGCAGACATCTTATATAAGGTGTGTATATATACTCATAAGTACGCTGCAATATATATACGTAATTATTTACACATAAACATATAAACAATTCCAGACATTAGCAGATGTTTTGGAAAAATATTAATGCATTTGCAGATGCATTTGATAAGCTAATATACGTAATAACGTAACCATACAAAGCCTAACCGTTTATCGCATTTGCAGATGTAGCACAGACGGCTGAGGCTCAAGTTCACCAAACTCCTGAATCGGAGAATGGTGATATAGCTCTCCCTAAAATGGCGTGTCAATTTTAGGAGATATTCCTAAAGAAGGAAAGTGCTTCAGGGTTAGAAATCAATTCGGAATTATTAGTATGTAAATGGACGAGCTACCCTTTAAAAGGGTTAAATAAAGAGAAAAAACGTCATTATTAGATAAATATCCTGCAGCATAAAAATTGCCCGGTGCAAAAACCACCGACGTTAAATCCGGAAGTAGAAGCTGTTGTTAACAGCCTTGTATCGAGACCGGGTAGTTTCTTAGGTCAGTTACAAAAGCATCAAACCTTAACGCATTGGGTCTAGTACTACACAAAATAGTCAGCCACCCGAGCACAAATGAAGAGTTAGCACAATAGCTGATGCAGTAAAACCAATTGCACACACCAGTGTTGGGCATCAATCAATTAAATGTTTAATCAATTAATCAATTGATTGAATATTTAATTGCGATATTTCAATTGCAATTATATTTAATTGCAACTAACCTTTTAATTGCGGACTGCAACTAAATTTAGTTACAATTAAACTTTGTTTGAATTGATGTATCAATTCCAGTTGTGCAGTTAAACCTTATTTCAATTAACATGTCAATTGCAATTAAAAATCGCAACTAACATTGTTACAACTAATAATACTATTTATGAAATTTTTAAATGAAATAAATAATGATGTCATTCTGGTTTTTGTAGCACCAGATTATATTTCAACCTCTTACCAGACGTAAACAAACAAGTGCAATTGAAATATCTTTTTATAAATGTATAGGGTCAATTGGTCGTAGAAATATACTAATACTCAACACATCAACTGGACCATTTGCACAGATTTCTGTAATTTTTTAAATATTTAAATAATTCCCATAAAACCATCTGTGTTTATTTTATAGTACTTATATTAAGTATATGTAATTGTATTGCGTTTCAATATCAACTTACGCATTCAAAAAATCATATTTTTATTAATAAAATATACGCAGATGTCAAGATAAGTAAATCCAGTTCATTTTTTGAGTAGTATATTTGTATGAAATAAAGATTCACAGTTGAAAAAGTTTCACAGTATTTATTAAATTATAACCTGACAATATTGTTTCGACGGCTAAGTTGTAGCATCTTGTACACATCTTAAAATATACACTCTGCGTAATCTCTATAAAAAGAGGAATTGTATAAAACTTTTGATTTAAGAAATTAGTAAAAACACACTATGATCAAAAATTGATATTATCACACCATTGAATAGAAGAGGAAACAGACTGCATAAGACGTTTTGTATGAATTATCTATTTTTTTAATTGTCAAAGCTCCACAAATCCAAATGGCCATATATATTTGTCAGCAAACAATGTCCTAGCTGTAAAAAATGAAAAACATCTGTATTCTTAAGGGATGAATTATTACATAGCAGGTTATTTTTATCTTTATTGTAAAGTGAACACTACAGAAAACTATTTTTTTAATGCACAGATGCAGATACGCATTTTTATTACGTTATTACCGTTATTAGACAAAATTGCTTATCCCTTAAACATTGTTCAGTAAAACTCGTGAAATAGTACAGTTTAGATCGCTTTAGATTTTTGGTGTTAAAGTAAATAATATATACCTGTTTCAAAAAATTCGAACACGCGCCTGAGTTTGTAATAATAATAATTTATTTCCTGTTAATATACAATTAATAGTATACATAGTTGTCTTGCAAAAAAAACTGTATTGCATTGTCTAGTCTTGTAGCATCATTAGTTTCTTGAAAATGTCTCATTTAATCTCCGACGCGGGGGACGATAGTAAAAGTTCTGTGAATATTTTGGAAATTAGCGAACCAGCACCGGCGGGGTCGTCAACTGTGCCAATACCACCAACCTGCACCTCAACGGCATCGGCAGGACCGCGACTGAATTTACTTGACGGTAAATTTTTCAAGTACATACCGGACTGTTCGACATCAACTAAAATTGTTGCTTTATGTGTGAAATGCTTACCTCAAAAAGTAGAAATAAAGGGATATAATAACTGTTCATCTAATTTCTTAAGCCACTTAAAAAGGAAACATGGAGAAGAATGCGTCGAAGAATACAAAAGTTATGTAAAAATGAGAAAAAATGAAAATGTCAGCAGCGGGAGTGGGCGAGTGCCTAAAACTGGTAAATGCAAGAACCGTGCAGATGCAATAACTCAGGAGCAATTTGATGAAAACATTGTTAAATTTTTTATCCATTCTATGATACCGCTGAGAGTAATAGAAGACCCATATTTTTTAAAAATTTATACAGACTTACATATATCTAGGAATAGTCTCAAAGTAATAAGTCGTCGAACCTTGGGGCGTCGGATAAACGATTATTACACGAAGCAAATAACCGACATAAAGTCTACGCTAAATGAGATTGATTACGTGTGTACTACAGTAGATATATGGTCTGGCAGGAAACGAAGTTTCCTTGGACTTACACTCCATTGGATTACCAAAGATCTGTCCAGGATGTCAATGGCAGTAGCTTGCCGCAGATTTAAAGGGACACATAGCTTTGATCGCATTTATGAACTCTTACAAGAAATTCATACTGAATTTGACCTTAACGTGACTAAGATTGTTGCCACCATAACTGACAATGGAAGTAATTTCGTGAAGGCCTTCAAGATGTTTGGGGTAAAATTAACAAGTGTCCAGATAGGTGACGACGGCAATGGAGATATTGTGCCCGATTTGGTTTCATCGGATTCTGACAGTGAAGTCGAGTTATACGACGATTTTGACGAAGACACAAAGTATGCATTGCCTTCACACTTAAGATGCTGTGCACATACACTCAGTTTATGTGCAACGACTGATGCAAATAAAGTATTACAAGTTCCAAATACTCCATTGTCAAATATCCACAATGACGTGATTAAAAAATGTAATGCTTTATGGAAAGCGGCGGGACGCCCTAAGTCAGCAGAGATTATTCAAGACGTTTTAGAGCATTCTTTGAGTCGTCCTGGAGAAACTAGGTGGAATAGTTTGTTTGACTCGCTACAACAGATTTGTTCAATTAAAGAAAAAAATTTGCAATTACATAAAGCATTAAATATGAAAAACCCTATTAAGGAAAATGAGTTTGTCTATAGACAGGAGTACCTGATGTGCGTTGCGCCAGTTGCAGAAGCACTGGATATCATGCAAGGCGAAAATAATACATATTATGGTATTGTTCTGCCATGTCTAATAGCTCTAAGAAGAAAGCTGGAAAAAATTAAGAGAGGGGATATAACTTACTGCAAACCTCTTATTGACATTTATTTAGAAAGCGTCAACAAACGCTTTAGCCATTTTTTCAATCTGACTACACCTGAAGCAGAATATGCAGCAATTGCTGCCTTATCTTATCCACGATTTAAAAACAAATGGCTGTCTTGTATGGACTCGACACAACGAAATAAAATTTTAAATATTTTTAAAACCATTATAGCAAAAGAAATAAGTGAAACACCAGAAGCAGCAGTAACTCAAACCACCAAAAATATAAGAAAAGAACATGATTTTTTTAACTTTGATTCAGATTCGGAGTCTGAAAATAGTGAAATGCAATCCAATCGATCTTCGGATTTCCCACGCACGAAAGCCGAGCTACTCATGTTACATTTTTTTGCAGAGGAAAGTCAAGAACTGGAAATTCTTACTAGGTATCCAGAGATAAAGAATGTGTTTATTAAATACAACACTCCTTTACCATCTTCTGCGCCCGTCGAGAGATTATTTTCATATGCAACCATGACTAATCTTCCTAAAAGTCACAAATTATCCGACAAAATGTTTGAGAAAAGAGTCATTTTAAAAACCAATCTCAATTATAAGAAAGTTTGAGATAAATCTTCTATTTTGTTTTCTTTCGTTTAGGTTGATTATGAAAAGTTTTCTTACCTTAATAAAAGAGTGTTAATTAAAATTTTTGTATACTGTTTTACTTAAACTTTTTTAATTTTTATTATTCTTTATAAAGATATTAAATTATATATTGTTATTAAATATATTTTTTATAAAAAACACTTTCAAACACCAGCAAATCCTGAATTAAATATCCAAGGTATTGAATAATCCTTAGTGATACGTAATAATATTGTAAACTACTCCTCAAGCTTAAAATTTCATATTTAAACAAAATTTAAAATAACACCAGATGGTGTTAGTTAGGTACAAGGGATTTATTTACCACCTTGGACTGTCAATTTGATTTACTGTCAATTTAGGATTTGCTGGTGTTTGAAAGTGTTCTTTATAAAAAATAATGCTTTTTTCGCCGCATTCAAGTATTCCAGTATTAAATACTTATTTATAAACGAAAACAGCTACTGATAAGCACTTTAGATTTAGTTTTAGATTTTATTTTGTAATTATGTTATATTTTAGATTTTCTATATAAGGCTTATATCTTAAATATAACAATGACAATTTTACCTTGTTTAATTGTGTATTTTTTATCATAACTACTTGTAATACTTTGAATTGTTTTCTCATTTAATTATTTTCAAAAACAGTTTTTAAATTAATAATAGTGGAGTGCTCAAACGGTAACAAAGCTGCTAGAAAACAATTTTCTGGAGGTTTAAAGAGTAAAAGTAAACACATATTTTAAATGGAAGGTTATGCTTATTACATGCTAAATCCAGATTTGTCCCATGATTGTCCAGTGCAAAAGGGCACTATTCAAAATATTCGAGATTTATATGGTAAACGATTATATAGTTGTGAAGCTATATTTCCGTAAAAGGGCATTTCAATGTTTGTAGCGGTTTTTGTGAAAATCGAAATTCAATTTTGAAATTACTATTGCGGCTTATGGAGTTGTGAAACTTCACAAGCCGTTTTCTCGGTTTGATGCACCGTAAAAAAGTCGGGAATTTTGCTGCTTTTTAACATTTATCACTCCATATCTCGCAATCTAAGCCTTTAATCAAAAAATCTATCTCTTACAAGATTTTTCCTACTCTCTTGGAATGACGATAATCCCCTCGGAATAATCTTTTAGTTAATATTAAGGATAAAACTCATGAAAACATGAGGTGTTGCACAATGACTCGCGCTCCCGGTTGAATCTCTCGATAGCCCTCTTCCTCCCCGCTAACACCCTCGCTCGCTAGTACACCGTAGTTCGATCCTATATAATTATTAATTTAAAAACTGTTTCCGAAGATAATTAAATTAGAAAACGAATAAAACTATAATAAATAAATACAATAACTTACGTTATATCATTTATGATAATTTTGTAATACGGTAGTACAAATAAAAATTATATATCATATACCATATTATTTTTATGGACACAACAAAAACTATATAGCGAGTAGGAAAATATTTGTGAATTTATGTGAAACTGATTACATTAAACAGTTGATAACTACATATGTGTAATTAGAATTAAATAAATAGAAGCTGTGTTCTTTACATGTATTTACTTAGAAATTAGTGGAATTTATAAAATAATTGAGATTGATATACATTGCTGTATTCAAATTTGCGTTTCAATAATTTTTTTGCTGGTAAAGCTAGCATAACAGTTTTTGTGCCAATAATTAATTATGTCATCCCCAACCCCAATATGGTTAAGAAATTCTTTTAATAATTTACTTCTAGTTCCTAGAATAACCCTTTCGCAATACACCCGTCGATTGTTCACATATTAAACGAATTATCAACTTCTTTTTAAGTTTTATAGCTGATTCCGGCTCGCTTTCAGAACGCGTGCTTGCCATTTTAATTCACAAAAACTAAATTTCAACATTTTATTAAATACAACCATAGGTACTATGAAATGAGTGTACTCCTTTCTTACCTAAGTATAATACTATGATTAGTATATTTCTACTAAATTGATAAACGTAATAAATTGTAAAAATCAACTTCAGTGAACTAGTAAAATCACTTTAACTTGCCACTTACAATCACTTTTTGAAAAATACTGTCTGCTGTATGCCAATGTTGCCAGTACTGTTGTATACTATCCTTCATGCTTAAAATTCCATATTTCAACAAAACGTAAAATACCCACAATGTGAAATTAGGGTGCAAGAGATTACTCACCACCTTGAACTAACTGTACTTCAGGGATGCAGGTATTTGAAATATTTGTTTACTCAAAATAATTCTTTGTTCACCATTCATTCCTAAAAGTTTTGTTAACTAAAAATAATTATTTTTTAACCATTCCTTCAAGTATCCGAAATAATATTATTTATATGCATACAAAACAAGCATGTGATATATAATTGAATACACATAGTATGTATAATATAATAAAGCATATAATAAATATAATATATAACATTTTTTTGTACTGTCAAATTACAGGATTGTCATAAGTGATATAACGTAAGTTATTTTTATTTATAATAGTTTTATTCGTTTTCTGATTTAATTATCTTCGGAAACAGTTTTTAAATTAATAATTATATAGGATAGAACTATGGTGTACTAGCGAGCGAGGGTGTTAGCGGAGAGGAAGAGGGCTATCGAGAGATTGGACCGAGAGCGCGAGTCATTGTGCAGCACCTCATGTTTTTATCATTTTTATCCTTAATATTAACTAAAAAATTATTCCGAGGGGATCATCGTCATTCCAAGAGAGTAGGAAACAATTTTGTAAGAGATAGATTTTTTGATTAAAGGCTTAGATTGCGAGATATGGAGTGATAAATGTTAAAAAGCAGCAAAATTTCCAACTTTTTTACGGTACATCAAACCGAGAAAACGGCTTGTGAAGTTTCATAACTCCATAAGCTGCAATAGTAATTTTAAAATTGAATTTCGATTTTCACAAAAACCGCTACAAACATTGAAATGCCCTTTTACGGAAATATAGCTTCACAACTAAATAATCGTTTACCATAGAAATCTCGAATATCTTGAATAGTGCCCTTTTGCACTGGACAATCATGGGACAAATCTGGATTTAGCATGTAATAAGCATAACCTTCAATTTAAAATGTGTTTACTTTTACTCTTTAAACCCCCAGAAAGTCGTTTTCTAGAAGCTTTGTTAGTATTTGTGCACTCTACTACGAAGTTAATTGTCGCCACAAAAATTTAATTGTTAATTGTGATGACAATTACAATTAAAAATTTTAATTGTAGCAACAATTAACGATTAACAATTAATTAATTGTTAATTGTCAGTGCAATTAACGATTAATTAATTGTAATCATACAAAACAAAACATATGCACAATTAATTAATTTAATTGTCCTTTGCAATTAACAATTACAGTTTTAATTGTCAATTGTTAATTGCCGCTAAGATTTAATTGTGCCCAACACTGGCACACACCTTACACTCGTTTCGCTTCTAAGTTGTCAACAAAATAACTTACATTTGACACTCCAATTACAGAAATGTTGTTTGGTACTGCTAACAGCTACGAGCTGGTACTTGTAACAGCTAACAACAAGAAGTAGGCACTATTCGCAACATTTAAATTACAAGCGAGGGACACCGAGAAACAGATACAAGCAGAACACACTCGAAACTAGAAACGAAGAATAAGAAATAATCAGCTGACGACAAGGAAGACATATACAGAAGATAAAAACTAGTAACTAAACCATACGCAGGTGCCCTTGACGTATATGTTCACAATGGGTGAAAATTCACCAAAAACAACAATTTAGACTGGATCAAGGGCTATGAAATACTATTCAACAATGTACCCGTACAAACTAACAAAGTGAACTTTAAAATTACAACTGCTGAAATAATGCGTTACAAGAAGATAATTTTAAAATTATTTGACAACGTAGCTATCGAAATATGCACACAAACATTAAAGGAAAACTTCTTACTACCACAAAAAAAACAGTTGGGAAGTTCAGATTCATACTCATTCTAGACTCTCACCTAAGCGGCACGGCTTCTACTCTCGGGACCGGCACATCTAGTTAAGGGTTTTCTGCAGTTTTTCCTTCTGTAACACAAATGTGGGATTTGGGCTATACCATCTGTAAGTCGATTGCAGCCGCACGATGGGCCTGCGTAATAATATTAATTCCCTCCCGCATATGGGGCCTGGTTACTGGTTAGCCAGGTACTGGGTTGTACAAATTATTACTATTATTATAATAATAATAATAGTATTATTATAATACTAACTCTTAAAAAATTAAATGAATATATATATCCGTATCCCACTTTAACTTAGAAGATTACAGATTAGCTCAGAAGCTAATTACAAAAAACGATTATCTGGCAACATTTGACCTTAAGCATACCTATTTTTTAATGCCAGTTGCACAAAAATACAGGGTTTTTATGCTTTGAATTTAAAATCGATTTAAGATCAATTATTTCTTTGCATCCCGTTTGGTATATGTACAGCTCCTTAACTGTTTAAAATTTTAAACCAGTTTTAACACATTTAAAAACGAGAGATATCAAACAATAGTTTACTTGGACGATTGGCTTACTATAGGAAACTCTAAACAAATCTGTTTAAGAGTGCATTAACCCTCATAAGCCCAAGATCTGTTAGATACGTTGACGGCCAAGTGGGGTACAAGTGTTTTTACTGTAACCCAGGTACTATTTGCTGTTACAGTACATATGCAAACGTTTTTAGGGGCTACTGACTGAAATAATGAAAAACTAGTTTCTAACTATGATTTCTTTATTTTATAAGATACATGAGTCATACATTCAGTTTGTATTATTATTTTTACATTTTTAGCAGATAAATTGTTTTTCTGAATGTTGTAGACGTGCAAACCTGTTGCAAAAAACACATTTAATTTGGGACTTTCTGTCTCTGTTTCGTGGACACAAAAAACACCGACCGGAAGAAGCTTCTTCACTGCACTAGATCCAGTTGCATTGTTCCTTAATTCTGACAGAACCTTAAGCATGTATTCCTTTGTGGATAACTGTATACGAGGTATATGGTAACGTTTAGTAATTTTAGCAGATACTAGTTCTTTTCCCCAATCAAGAAGATATTTCCTCCGAGAATCTAATTGGCATTTTAAATATTCGGGATGTTTCAAGGACCATATTCTGTAGGAGTCTATGGTAGCAGTATCGACGAGGTGATCAGAATCATTGAAAATAATCATTGGCCGTCTGTTTGTTTTTCGTAGAGTGGTGTACTGCTGTGACATCTGATCTACAGTGTCAACTGCAACGTCTGTCTTGTAGTAATGTAAAATGATATGTGGTTTTGAATTATTTCTGTCGTCGTTAATTTGATCATCGACGTGCTCGCTTGATAATAAAATTACTGATGCATTCTTTTTGGGCACGTATGATACCAACGTTCGATTCTTCATAAAAGCGAAAATGAAAAATTTTTTGAATGACCTTTTTAGGATCACGAATTTCAAAAGAAGCACTCAATTTCACGTCATTTCTCAACTAAACACCACTAGCAACTACAAACCTAGATTTAAATAACAAGCGTGGAATTACCCGGCTTACAGAACCTTGACCTAATGTAAAATAGAGGATTCCTCGGCTTATAGAACCTTGACCTAACATAAAATAGGGGATTCCCGGTTTTGTATAGTCCTGACGTACGAAAAATGGTTTTACTCGAATAAAGGAGCTATAACTACATCAGAAATGACACACTCAAACGGCCGAGAGGGGTACGGATGTACCCCAGAGGAAATATCCTGTTTCATTTTTAAAGCGACAAATATTTTGGAAAAATTGCAGATTAAGACAGTGTAAAACAATGTAAGTGACAAAGTCATAGACTCCCATCCGCAAGAAAAATTTTTATTTCTTGATATAATCCAAAAACCTAACCTGGGGTACAACTGTACCCCGCTTGGCCTTATGAGGGTTAAACAAATTACTGGAATGTTGATAGATCTAAGGTTGATTATAAGAAAAATGCCAGTACATTTCATCAAGAGAATATACAATTTTAGGCTTCCAATTCAATATAAAACATTTAAGGTGGCTTTCTAGTCAGCATCAGCAGTTTGAAACTTTTCTAATTGCTTTATTGTTATTAGAGGTAGATCAATAACATTTTAGTTTCGAATGACTAGATTATTGTGTTTTACGCTACATTGCGGTTTTTATTATACTTTTTAAATTAATTTTTAATTAATTTAATTAACTGTGTTACAGTTGTGTTCTCATCGTAGCGGCAATGCTATAACGTTCATTTGTACGTTGTTTAAAAAAGGGATAAAATCATAAAACCTTTAGAATGCAAATAGAAAACTCCCGTTAACCAATTAATTAATAAGAACTAGTTAATCATGACATAACACGTCACCATCCTACACAGTTCGGTTTATTGTGGTGGTAGAAGGTCCTCTATGCAAGCCACGACGTTCCTGGTTCTTTACAAGATCAAAAGATCATTCAAGAAATTGTAGTTAGCCGGCGCCCTAGTGACTTAATAAAAAAAAAGTCTGAATAGGAAATTCTCTCAATTCGTAAGAAAACTGGAAGCTGCTGTCCGGCTGCTAAACTTGGGTGGTTACACATAAAATCCTCTGAAAGACAGAAATATCCGCCATTATATAGCAACAATAATAATTACGAAGCTAAAATGATAAGCACAAGAACTTTAGAAAATTACTTTCATTGGTAGCTCAAAAACATAAAAATAATAATTCAGCACTTTAGTACTAAGTGGTATAAAAAGGAGATTTTTTCTGACGCATTCTTGGCAGAATGGGTTGACATGTGTGATGGTGTAAAAATTCATGAGTTCTAGAAACACATGGAACGACAATTGTATATTAATAATTTGCAGTTGAGAGGGCTTATTATGCATTAAATTGTTTTGTAAAAAAATAATAAATCTTTAAAATTGTATTTTGCAATTAATGATAGACAGTGTAACAACCATACTTTGCATAAACAGAATGGACAGCGTTCAATTTAAAAAACTTAATCATGCTGCAAAGAAACCTGAAGAATTGGTGTGAAAGTAGAAACGTACATTTACGCCCCTAACTATAATTTACATCTCTTTTCAGAGAGACACGTCCACTGTGGAAAAACGATTCCCTGGTAGCAAGAAAATTGTTATGACAGCGTCCCTCCACGAATATTTGTCAGCTCGATAGAACACTTGACAAACCTGTATACGCACGATTAAAAATCTGAATCAACTAACATTGAAATTAGTTAACTAGTTAACTCTTATCGCTTTAGTAAATGTTTATAGGTCACAAATAATTGCTAGGAAAAATAATTAATTGCATCATAAAACATGAAGATAGAATAGGAATACGGATACCGAAGAAATAGATAAAAACCTCTGGACCAACCAGGGCTCAGCCTAATTTAACACTGCCTCATTTTAAAGATAGTCCTGAAGTATACGATGCATCGGTGACTATATTAAACCATTATTTAAAAATCACAAAAGACAAACGATCTGACAATGAGAAAAAATTAGTTTTCACTCCTAAAAAGTCACACCATCCAGCTAGTAGTCAAACCATCAGTCGCTAGATAAAATCGCTATTAAAAGCCATCGGAATCGATACAGAAATCTTCAGAGCACACAGTGCCCGACATGCAGCTACATCATATGCGATACGATCCGAGTTAAGTTTAGACATATTTAATACAAGAAATTTCAGGATGAACAGACAAATCAAAAGTGTTTGCGAATTTTATAACAAACCTTCGTTCTCAAATCCAAACAGATTCGCCCTCACTTTCTTACAAACAAGTAGACCATATACGTATACGTATAAGTATTAAAAAAAAGATTATACAGTATACCATACTTTTTTTTAGCTTATTAGTTACATAATTAATTACAAAGTATAAAAGTTATTGGTGTTTAATTTTTACTGGAATTAGTAGTTAAGTAACACTGTTAAAAAATAATTACAAGTTGTAAGATAGGAAAAAATGATTGTTGGGAAATATTAGGTTATAGTATAATACTAAAAAAAAGTATTAAAAAACAAAATAAGATGCTATTAAAATTTATTTAATTCTCTTAAGCGTCTGACAAGTACTCACATCGCGGATACTTTAAACATCTACATGTTGTAATGAGAGACGGCGGAGAAGCGAAGGATAATTACAAGATCAATCTACTTACCTGTAAGGAAGATCGAAATTATCCGAGCTTCTCCGCTGTCCCTCATTACCAACCCACCCTACCACACCCAAACAGCGATGTAAGGCATCGAAATTGTAATGAATCATGGTTATTGATAAGTTACAGGTGACAGTTAGGATGACACATTGTTCGGCATGTCTTTAAAAAAGTACCGATTAGGTAAGAGATTGTATACTACATGTTGTAATGAGGGACGGCGGAGAAGCTCGGATAATTTCGATCGATCTTCCTTACAGGTAAGTCGATTGATCTTATAATTATATAACAAAAAGCAGACAATATACCTTACATTACGCATATACTCACAGCTTGATTCGTTTATTATTATTACAATAACATTTAATATTTGCCATAATTTAATTCTTGTTCAACATAACTAGAATATCCTGATAACGAATGGAAAATTACAGGAATAAAATCTTTTCGCAACATTCATTTAATACGATGCAGAACCACTACACAAAGCACAACTAAAGTTATACGACTTTGGCGTAATTGATGTGTTAGCTTGCAAATATCGAGCACAACTGCTGTTTACGTTCCGCAAGCGTTCTGAGCGGCGGCTTTCAATATTTGTGAGAGTCGGCCTGCTGGTTGTTATTATACTGTGCTAATACTTTTAGTAAATTGACCCGCGCTAGCAATACGTACTCTAATAAACCAACACAAAGACCACGAGCAGGCTGCGAAACAACGCGACTAACGATCTAACGTGATACAGATAAATGCAAAATGTGCAACTCTGAAAAGTTGAATAGAAGTTGGTAGAAGAATGCGAATTAAAAAAATGAAAAACAAAATATTAATGTAATAATAGGCGGGTTCGTCTAAACATTTAAAACACAAGCCTTCACTTTGTAAGTTCAGAAGATCGATTTGCATTATTTTTTTGTATTATGTAAAGTCGCAGGGTGGTTGGGTAAGTCGAAAATGTGTATTGAATGACGTGTCCAGGAGTTTATCTAACAATGTTAGGCTTAGCATTTTAAACTGGTTTTGTTTGAATGCATTTATTTTAATCAGATATTATTACAAACATTGTAATAAAACAACGAACTTTGCATATAAAGAAGTCCTTCAATAAATTATGCTTTTGACCGTCATGTTATAATGGGGTTTCCCTAGTTTGGCATAAAAAATGAACTGGTGTTTCTTAAGCAGAACAAAGCATTATAGCGAAATTGGCAGAAGATTGCCAATGTACATATTGCAATATTAACACTAAATTTAGTATTACATACATACCTAGGGAATCTATTGTGGGTGAACAATTTCTTTTTTGTATTATTTTTGTTAAAAATTTTATTTGCCTTTATTTTATCTTTTAATTTTATCAAGCTTCAGATTACTGTATCTAAAGATGTATTCAGAAACAATTAGGCGACTTTATAGGTTAGTACTAGGTTAGTTCTTAGTTAGTAGTTAGTTTTTTCAAATTAATCCGAAAATGTAATTTTAATCCTGTCATTTTTTTTTATTTAACGTAATCGTTTAGTATATGTTTAATAAATGCTTAAATCAAATTCATAAAAATTTAGTAATTGACATAAGTGTATTAAAGTATTAGTTTCATAAGACAAGTTTTTAGCGCACGCGTCCGTGTGTAGAAAACGACCCGCGTAGCGGGGAGTTTTCTAAAGAACAAGTGCGATAAAACGTCTTATGAAATGAATACTTTATACTATTTTTCTATTTGCGTTATTTCATTATTAAATAATTAAAAAAATTACTTAGTTTAAAATAAAATTTGTTAGGGATATTTTGGTAAATAGCATGATAGTTGGCAACACTAGAATTTATGAAATTGTTTTCCACATAGGTTCGCTAACTTTAGTTAATCCGCGCAACACGTAGGAATTCCCATCCTTGCCTCATACACACAAAACCCGCTAAGCGACAGGACCTCGTTCAAATTTGCCAGGTGTATTTTTACCTTAGAATATAAAACTATAGGAAGGAACATAATCATCTACCACATACGACCGGGATGGGGTCTCAATATGGTGGAGTAGGTGTTTCCGGTTTTGCAGTTAGTTATTTCTATTGGCGGTTCTCACCGTCTCGAAATGCACACATAAACTACATAACCTCAATTTTAAAACATAGTATTTAGAAATTAATCTTATTAGAATATAAATTTTTTATTTAATATTTTACACAAACGAATACTCACTTATGAAAATACACTTCTTCGTATTTGTTGGAGTTTGAGAAAAAAGCAGATTTAGGTGGTATCTAATGGCGGCGTAAGTGACGTCATATCCTTCGCTTTTAAAGATCATTGCGCCGGGTAGTTACTCTCCTTGCTACAGTTTTATATTCTAAGATTTTTACGTACTGTTGAAAATTATTATAAATTCAAAGTAGAATGCATGTCAATCTATTTGTGAAATAAATGATAATTGCTACTTAGTGAATTAAAAAAGTGGATGAAATAGAATAATTATTTTTCATTTTATAGAATAAATAAATACCTTATCTGTTAAAACAACTGCATACATACATACATAATCTTTAACCCTTTATACCTTTTGGTGTCGAGGTGAAGCACGCACCGAGCCGGTGTGAGGTGTGGGTGTGAGACGAGGCAGCGGAGTCATGTAGGCAAGTACACTGCGCGCGTGGTTTACCCATCCGAGTACTTTCCGGAGCGAAATTACCGTTAAATTGTGAATATTCTTGTGCATGATTATTATTAAACCTAATAGCGTTTTCAATTGACTGCTCTGAAGTGCTCTTAGATTGTCTGAGAGCAAATTCCGTATTCGATTGGTTCACCTGACGTTCCGGTCATCGAGAGTTGCGTGTTCGATTGCAGCAAGCGCTCTGTGCAAAAGCACACCGAGAGTGCTCTTCATTGATTTGTCCCACGAGACAGATCAATTCAGATCAAAACAAAAATCTAACCTCTAAATCATTCGTATCTGCGTTACTTTAATTGGAAAAAGGCATTCAAAGTATTATTATGGATGATGAAAGGTGTTTTTTGGCTTTATTAAATTTTTTGGAAATTTTTATCATCAGATTCGTCTAAGGATAAGGAAATTGTAACTATTATTGAATATTTAAATAAGAAACAACCAATATGCAAAGTTCGTAATTTTCTGGAGACGATAAATTCATTTTCTGATGAATCGGTAGATTTGCCATAATAATTGGTACGCAATACAATATTTTATTAATCATTTTTGGGACCCACGTTTAATAAATAAATTCCTCGCCATGTTTCAAAACACTTGACCATCTTAGTATTGCCAGGTGTTTTATTATTATTAGTTATAATAATTTATATAATAATGGTCACACAAACACACGGCGATCGAAATGATTTTATTCGGTTGTGTATTGTGAATCACTTTTCGATCAATCTAAAGTCAATCTACATAAGAGCAATGACGTCACACCCGTTTTGCGAGTAACCGCAGAGCAATCTGCAATTGAGCAATCTGGGCTCCAATTGAAAACGCCATAAGATTTATTATAAGACGGAATGTCAATTGGAGCCCAGATTGCTCAATTGCAGATTGCTCTGCGGTTACTCGCAAAACGGGTGTGACGTCATTGCTCTTATGTAGATTGACTTTAGATTGATCGAAATGATTTTATTCGGTTGTGTATTGTGAATCACTTTTCGATCAATCTAAAGTCAATCTACATAAGAGCAATGACGTCACACCCGTTTTGCGAGTAACCGCAGAGCAATCTGCAATTGAGCAATCTGGGCTCCAATTGAAAACGCCATAAGATTTATTATAAGACGGAATGTCAAATGTCAAAACATTCAATGTCGCCAAGATCGTTCTGGTGCTTTTGTTCCAACGGCCAGAACAATCGTTGTCGCTACTATTTGAAAATAAAGAGGCTATAACTTTAATCGAATACTGATACGAGTAGCTTTATTATCCTAACCTAATTCAACTTGAATAAGATTGTATGCTCTAAACTGACGTGTCGTGGTGTAGAATAGTTTAAATCAAATGGTTCAGTCAAATTCTTTTTAGCAATTTTAACATTAAACTATGTAGTAATTAAAAAACTGCAAGTTCGAAGATATGATAAAGAAAGAGAACAGGGCAGATTCTTATAATTGTTAATAAGTTTATTAATAGAAGGTAGAATATTATGGTATGAATGCATGGAATCAGTTAATGAAGTGTTGACCTTAACCTTGCTTTCTTAAACTCATACTAATTAAACTAAAGTAATTGGAATGTGGAATGAAAATAATAAAATTATACCAGTATTGTATGATTGGCTTGAAGGACTTCTGCTTACATCAGAATCTTTTGAATTTAGAATAATTTTCGGTTTTTCTACTCATAACGCTAATTCTAGTTGAAGCTATTAGGTAATATTTGCATATAGTATAATTTTAATTATTTATTTATAAGTAGATGGATTGGAAGAGACCTTTTTATATAACCCAAATAAAACAAAAATTAAATGAAAATGTAAATGCATACGTCTTAAATATATTATTGAAGTAGTTATGATTCTGACAAAAAATTGATTATATAGATATTTACTGGAAAAAAAGACTTTTGCAGATCACTGTATTAATTATCTAAAATTTGAAAGTTGCCATGTCACTATTTTAACATAATAATTTGGTTGTTTATTCTTTGTGTACCTACTCTAAGTACCAGTTTATTCTTACATTTCAAGTATGTAAGCGTGTTTATTAATTTGGTATTTTTAGAAAATAATTTTGACGAAACTAGTTTTATCACACGAACTATAAGTAGCAATTTGCAATGTTATTTGTAATTTTGAAATAAATAAGTTATATTTTTAATTTTTTTTAATTACACATATAGTAAATACAGACAGATTATGAAACATACGTTTTTCTGTACGATAAAATAAAGAAAATAAACAAAGCTTAAACCTTCAAACAAAAAGTTCACATTAATTAAACTAGTTTAGAACACAAAGTACGATACTTACTGTATATAAAATGTTCAAAGTTGCCGGCTTGAGATTTCGCTCTTTTTACAAATTTAATTTTCAGGTCGTAGGTATTGGTTCTGCAGTTGTCTAATTTATAAAGGAATGGATAGAGGTTTCAAAAACACAATAACATACACTAGAAGGGCGCCATCTGATTATGAAGCTTAATAACAATAATTAAATAGATCAAATAGATTAAATAAATCTAATAAATCTGTCTGAAATCAATAATCAGAAAATGAAATCAAACCGATATAAATTTAGTGCAAAATATTAATTAATTTCAACAAAGTCAAAAATTTAGTTTAATGAAGTTATGAATAAAAACTTTCATAATTAAATGGTTCTGTCTTACTGGTTTTAATTATCTTTAAAATCATATTTATTTTAGAAAACACAAAGAAAAGATAAAATATAAAAAGATTACAAATTTTAAACTCAAAAATTCAAATAATAATTTCCTACCTAAGGGCTCTTGACTATTAAAATTTTAATAAAAGTTATATACAAATTACGTATAAATAAAAAACAAACTGTAGAAATATTACAAAGATCCAAAGAAATTCACATAAATATTTAACGTTCAAAAAAATACATAATTCACTGTACCTGTAGTTGTCAATAATTCGAAAACCAAATTAACGCTAAGTTGCACAAAAATGACTCCTGCACGCACCAAAATAATTACTGCAGGACGAATGGAGAAACTGGAATGTTCGTAGATTTCTGCTTTTACATCATACTAGAGTTTTTCTTTAAAACAACCCACTTATTATTTAAATCTGAACTGAATTTATAAGGCACATAACTCAGATTCCATTTTTGATCGAAATTTCGAATACTGAAGATAAAGTCTGTAGTTATTAATTTTTATCGGTATTTCGGTACGAGTATTATTTAAACGATATACGATACGGTAAACTGTATTAAAGCTATTACACTTTTAATAGAAAAAACTATATTTCCCATTCTTCAAAAACACAAACATCCGGAAAAATATTTAACTGTATAACGGTACTTTTATTAACCGCAAATTCTTAATTAATATCCGGAAACTAATTACACAACGGTATATTTATTAACTGTAAATTTTCAAATAACAAGGCACGGCATCTGATACCTGCCATTGTCTATCAACTGTACTGTATCGAAACTTAAACTGCAGTGTCTCGGACCAGCAACTGAACTGAAGTGTCGTGTCTTCTTAAAAACGGAAGGTTATATTATTATATACTAAGTAATTTGGAGGGTGTAGTTCTGCATACGCCAATCAAAAAAACGCCTGCTCCAAATTGAACAAATCAGAGCTATGTAGTCCGCGTGGAGTCGATAGGGAAGATTTTCTTATTTTCACTACTATATTTTGACCCTAAAAACTAAATACTACGCAATTTGTATTTCCGCGGACGAGTAGTGCACGCAGATGTTGTTTTAGTAAAACTAGCAGACACTTCAAGATCTTTTTTAAACACATATGTGAATAAGCAAAAGAGATTTTTTAACACGTAGAAAACATAAAATTTGATATAAAGTTGACTTGCTTTATAATATGTTCACGGAACCCAAACTACAATATCTATGGGAACTGAACAGAATTAAGTTTATCACCAACCATATTTAATAATTTCCGAGATTTTAACAAAGAAGCTATTTTAACCAATATACACGTGCATAAATAAAATACAGAAAGGAATATTTTATTGCCCAAACATTTTTATAATTCTAAGAAAGTTCGAGACACAGCCTTTTTTAAAATAAATTTTATAGGGTTGTTTGCACCAAATGCCACACAAGTTTATATTTTAAGAAGAATGCAAATTCGCAGAACCGGACTTAAGATTTTTATAAATATGTAGACAAATCTACATTTATTCAGGACTGATAAAAATATACCGTTACAATTATTAGTAGGCCTTCCACACTGCTTGATTAAGTGAGGTAGTAACGTACTTAGATACTAAATATAATGTAGATAACATTATGATGTGATGAATATGCAGTACTTGTAAAGGTTTGTTGTACAAAAAAATGTCAGCTACAAAGCAAATAATATAACTGAAGTACCTTGTCACAGATAACACTAACTAATTAAAAATAGGAATAATAATATTAGAATACTATTATTCCTGGAATTATGTAGTATGTATACCTAGTATACATACCATAGTATATACCTAGAATAGATATGGAGTTGTTTATTTTATAACTGTAGAATCATGACTAGAGCAATGACTATCATCTACTCCAAAAAGTGACCGCAAGCATTAAAGAAAAGCTAATCCAATAAACTTAGTTTCTTAAATATTAAACTATTTATTTTAAACTAATAAAATAACCTACTAACATCAAATACTCATAGATTTTAATTTATGTGTATCATGGCTCCATACCAGTTCAACACGACTCACGAGAATCACTTGTATCTTACCATGTTGCAGAAGAAACGAAATACGAGGGTCGTTTTTCTTTTCAACCTCCGATAGGCTATAAATAAAAGACAAATGTATATAGAAAAATCATTTTATTAATAAAAGTTCAGTATACTTATGGTTACTTTTCAAAATACTCGCCATAAAGATTGAGGCATTTGTCGTATCTATGAACAAGCTTTCCAATACCGTCTTCATACAATGTTTCCGACAACGCATTAAAATGACTATTGACGTTGTCTTGAAGATTCTCGGTAGTTTATTGTGAAACTTTACGACGAGACTTTGCGGAGAGACATTCAAAACAAGAAAAGAGGAACGCTGACTTCTGGAATTTGTTCTGATCCATTACAAGCCCGTTCACACAGTGCTGTTGCAACACTCCTTGAGCAATTTCAATGGGACATTTTCGATCACCCGACATACAGTCCCGACCTAGCACCGAGTGACTTTCATATTTTCTCTCAACTGAAGACGTGGCTAGGAGGACAGTATTTAGACAGTAGGACAGTACCAAACTACCTAGGATCTTCAAGCTAACGTCAAGACTCATTTAAATGCGTTGGCGGCAACATTTTATGAAGACAGTATTGGAAAGCTTGTTCACAGATACAACAAATGCCTCAATCTTTATGGTGAGTACGTCGAAAAGTAACCATAAGTATACAGAACTTTTAGTAATAAAATGACTTTTTTATATACATTTGTCTTTTATTTACAGCCTATCGGAGGTTGAAAAAAAACGACCCTAGTAATTAATTCAAAACTAGAATCTAATATATCTAATAATTGGATACTATATAATCACAAGTGTCTAATCCAAGAAATTATATAGTTTAAATACGAGGGTGGTCCCAGAAGTACCCGACCTGACCATGAGGTGGCGGTAGTTGTTTAAAAATATCACTATATTGGAAAGTACGCAGTCTATAAAGCATATGTTTCAAGTTTGAAAGCGCCACGTTGTTCAGTATTTGTTTGGCAGCCATCAATAGTGAACGTTGTCAGTGAATTTGTGAAAATGGAGAAAATTGGTCATCGTTATGTGATACAATACTTTTATTTGAAAGGCCTCAGCCCAACCAATATAAAAGATGAACTGGATTCTACTCTGGGTGAGTCTGCTCCTTCGTTTACAACAGTTAAATTTTGGGTAGCTGGGATTAAACGAGGCTGTAGGAGCTGCCAAGACGAGCATCGCAGTGGTCGACCAAATGAGGTGACGACTCCAGAAATGGTGAAGAAAATCCACAAAGCGGTATTTGATGATCGTCGACTGAAAGTGCGCGAGCTAGCAGACATTACGGGCATTTCAAAAAGTACGGTACATCGTATATTATCTGAACATTTGGACATGAGAAAGCTGTGTGCAAGATGGGTGCCGCGTTTGCTCACACTCGAGCAAAAACAGTGTCGTGATGTTTCAATTGAGTGTTTAGCGAAGTTTCACAGCAACAAAGCAGAATTTTTGCGCCGTTTCGTAACAATGGATGAAACATGGGTCCATCATTTCACACCCGAGACAAAAGAACAATCGAAACAATGGACTCAATAGGGAGAACCGGCTCCAAAGAAGGCGAAGACCGTTTCATCTGCAGGCAAGGTTATGGCGTCGGTTTTTTGGGATGCGCGTGCAATAATTTCTATTGACTATCTCGAAAAAGGAAAAACTATCAACGGCCAGTATTATGCAAACTTATTGCAACGTTTGAGCGAAGAAATCAAGCAAAAACGGCCGCATTTGGCTAAAAAGAAAGTGTTGTTTCATCACGACAACGCGCCAGCTCACAAATCCGTTATTGCAATAGCCAAAATTAATCAATTAAAGTTTGAATTGCTACCTCATGCACCATATTCGCCAGATTTAGCCTCCTCGGATTATTTTCTGTTCCCAAACTTGAAAAAATGGCACAGTGGTCAAAGATTTTCCAACGATGAAGAAGTGATGTCAACAGTTAATGGGTATTTTGAGGAGCAAGACAGTTCTTATTATAAAAGGGTATCGAACTTTTTGAACACCGCTGGGAAAAGTGTATAGAGCTGAAAGGAGATTACGTTGAAAAATAAATAAATCTTTTTCCAAAATTTTTGTGTTTTCTTTGTTGGGTCGGGTACTTCTGGGACTACAATATTTGTATAGCTATTAATAACCAGGTGCTGCAATAATTTGTACCAGGGGTCAATAATTAAATATAAAAAACACAAAAGTACACAGAAAAGATTCCTTACAGACGGTTGGAAGCGCCAGAGCTCAATCTCGCTGTTGGAATGTTGGACAGTGGTTTATCACGACGCGACGCAGAGTGGCTCACCATTTTAATGTTAGTCAAGTAGTGTTATTGGTAGAGCCTGGCAAAGATACCTACGTAGCAACAAATTGCGCTGATTTTACAACATTACCACTTCAATGAACACACAAATAACTACATGTTTCCATGTTATAAAATCGCAGTTTCTGTAGTGACCCATTTTAAATGAACGCTAGTGTATATTGCAAACGTATTGTAAAAATAGAGTAAGTTATAGATATTTAAGATACAAGTTTAAAAAGTCGTTCTTTATTGCGCGAACGGTTTAAAACACGAGCTAGGTACGAGCGAGTGTTTTAAAAGAGATGAGTGCAATGAAGAGACTTTTTATATGTGTATCTTACAACGTTTTATCTATGATCATAACGTTTTACTTAAAAGTTAAACGAGTATTCCTTTTAATTAATATTTTTTAAAATGTGACTTATGTCATGTATATCAGCGTGCTTTGATTTTTACGTGCTAAGTTGTTTAGCAACCAGTTTGTAAAATATTAATAAATCATTTATCATACATATCTAGTTCACATTAGCGTGCAATAAAAATTTTATAACACTAGCTCAATAAACGTTAACTTTTTATACAAAAATCAGTGTAAAAAGTTATTACTTTTTGTATCATCGTAGATAAGCATAATTTATTATACATACTAAAATGCAGAGGTAAGCAAGACTTGTCATATACGGTAGCTAACAAGTGTAAGAAATATTGACACACATTACTTAAAATACAAACAATCATTTTTAAAATGCTTGAAAGAACTAGAGAGAAACCTACACTAAAGCTTCATGCGATTATAGTACATCATATCCCGGAATTTATTGAATTGAAAAACAGATTTTAGGCTAATTTTAGAATAGGTTTTGGAAACAGTTTATTCGGATTGGAAAACTTTTTGAGGTCGGTTTAAAATTGTTTCACATTTTCATCCTAATTGTTTATTTATTTATTTATCTAAACCCAAACAGGTAAGTCTACCTAATTACAATTATTATTGCGATTATGTAAATAGTAAATAGTATATAAGCTTAGAAAATCATAATTTTAGGACACTTCCCGACATAAAGCGACGCAGTAAAGTCGTGTAAGAAATATAGTACTAATGTAAATAGACACTTCTGAATATAAAGCGACGCAGTAAAGTCGTGAATGATAATATTGTAAAAATTTAAATAGTCTAGTCTTAAATAGACAGTTAAATTGGTTGGTGATTTGTATACGGCGAAAGTGTATATTTGTTATAAATTGTAAAAGTGTATATAAGTTTAAAGAACCAAGTTTAAATTAAATTACTAGCTAAAGTTATTGCTAGTCAATAAATCTACGTTAAATTCATAAACTGGTGTTTTATTTAATTAAACACATACAAATACCACAAAATATTCTTCGATAAAGGGAAAAAGTACCCGCAATTAATTAAAACAAAAAAGTGCTATCTAGATCAAGAGTGTTATTCTTTGGTGGAAAGTTCTGGATTGTGTTATATGGGAAATCCATGCAAAAGGAAGTCAACCGGAATTGGAAACCAGCACTGGGACAACATAAGGTGACTTACTCTGCCAATGGCTTGGATACGAGGACTAGACTAAAAGGAAAAAAGCAACTATATAAAAAAGGTAGGAAGTTATTTCCTTCTGTATTGGTATCTGCTGAAGAAAAGACTATCGTTTGTGAAGTGTAGTAAAGTGATTTAAACAATTTAGCTATAATTAAACTTAATTAAGATTTCAATTTTAAAAGTGATTTCAATTTCAATTTGTATATTTTTAATACCACAAGAATCCACATTCACCCTGAGATGAGTCTTTCTTAATAATTTAATTCTGTTATTTTAAGTTATTTAACTGGCGCCCAACTCTCTTACGTAAACTTGAATTAGTCAAGAACTAACGTAACATTAATATTATATAACTATTGTATTATTTAAAACTATTAAAAGGTATTTTCTAATCATATAAGAATCTAAAGAGGGAAGTTGAAAAGCATTTCCAAAGTTCACAGTTTTAAAAAAAATCAATTTAATTATAAAATAATCATCTACGATCTAACGGCAATTATTCACAATTTTAAAATATTGTTAAAATTTTTAAAAATAATTTATTATTTTTAATAGACCAATATCACTGCATTTATTTACGCAGATAGTTTGGTTAGAAGATATAGAATAGGGCAAGTTTATTGGGATAAAAGATTAATATACAAAAACATTCTTTGGTGTTTAAAAATATAGAATTATTTTATTGTATAGCTTATATTGTTATTAAACTTATACTGTGTTTAAAAGTAAAATTGCATTTTACAATTTTATTTGAAACAGGAGGGGATAAATGCTGTGGATGGTAGTTTCAAAATTTTGTGAAAATCTAAAATCTTTGTTAAATACTAACACTTTTGAAATATTTTTATCAACTTTTCCAGTTAAAAATAAATTTAAGTTATTTAATAGTGAGTCATTGATTTTGAAATCAATGTGTACACTTTTTAATAAGGTTAAATAATTCATGTTTCTTTATTTATTATCAAATAGTTTATTCACCGATTTCTTAAGAATACGTAACATCCAGTTGTGCGCAAGTTATTGTTATTATCTAATTCATTTATGATTAATTTTCAAATGAGTATATCGACGGGTTATGTGATTCTTTTAAGGTTTTTGTTTATGTAAATAGATCGTTGTTATTGCGTAAAAGTATTGTGTAATTAATCTGTAATAGATTGAGTCAAATATTATAATTATGTTTTAATCTGCTGTTATGTTTGTAAATAGTGTAGTCATTTGTATTAGATGCTAAGGTGACGTCAAATTAGGTAACGCGATTATGTAAATAGTAAATAGAATTTCATATTTTTATGACACTTCACTAAATAAAGCGACGGTGTAAAGTCGTGTAAGATAAAAATAACATAGTACAAATGTAAATATTCCTGACATAAAGCGACGCAGTAAAGTCGTGTAAGAAATATAGTATTAATGTAATTAAGCAGTCCTGTAAATAAAGCGACAGAGTAAAGTCGGGAATGATACACCCTACCACACCCAAACCGCGATGTAAGGCATCGAAATTGTAATGAATCATGGTTATTGATAAGTTACAGGTGACAGTTAGGATGACACATTGTTCGGCATGTCTTTAAAAAAGTACCGATTAGGTAAGAGATTGTATACTACATGTTGTAATGAGGGACGGCGGAGAAGCTCGGATAATTTCGATCGATCTTCCTTACAGGTAAGTCGATTGATCTTATAATTATATAACAAAAAGCAGACAATATACCTTACATACGCATATACTCACAGCTTGATTCGTTTATTATTATTACAATAACATTTAATATTTGCCATAATTTAATTCTTGTTCAACATAACTAGAATATCCTGATAACGAATGGAAAATTACAGGAATAAAATCTTTTCGCAACATTCATTTAATACGATGCAGAACCACTACACAAAGCACAACTAAAGTTATACGACTTTGGCGTAATTGATGTGTTTGCTTGCAAATATCGAGCACAACTGCTGTTTACGTTCTGACAGAGTTCTGAGCGGCGGCTTTCAATATTTGTGAGAGTCGGCCTGCTGGTTGTTATTATACTGTGCTAATACTTTTAGTAAATTGACCCGCGCTAGCAATACGTACTCTAATAAACCAACACAAAGACCACGAAGCAGGCTGCGAAACAACGCGACTAACGATCTAACGTGATACAGATAAATGCAAAATGTGCAACTCTGAAAAGTTGAATAGAAGTTGGTAGAAGAATGCGAATTAAAAAAATGAAAAACAAAATATTAATGTAATAATAGGCGGGTTCGTCTAAACATTTAAAACACAAGCCTTCACTTTGTAAGTTCAGAAGATCGATTTGCATTATTTTTTTGTATTATGTAAAGTCGCAGGGTGGTTGGGTAAGTCGAAAATGTGTATTGAATGACGTGTCCAGAAGTTTATCTAACAATGTTAGGCTTAGCATTTTAAACTGGTTTTGTTTGAATGCATTTATTTTAATCAAATATTATTACAAACATTGTAATAAAACAACGAACTTTGCATATAAAGAAGTCCTTCAATAAATTATGCTTTTGACCGTCATGTTATAATGGGGTTTCCCTAGTTTGTCATAAAAAATGAACTGGTGTTTCTTAAGCAGAACAAAGCATTATAGCGAAATTGGCCGAAAATTGCCAATGTACATATTGCAATATTAACACTAAATTTAGTATTACATACATACCTAGGGAATCTATTGTGGGTGAACAATTTATTTTTTGTATTATTTTTGTTAAAAATTTTATTTGCCTTTATTTTATCTTTTAATTTTATCAAGCTTCAGATTACTGTATCTAAAGATGTATTCAGAAACAATTAGGCGACTTTATAGGTTAGTACTAGGTTAGTTCTTAGTTAGTAGTTAGTTTTTTCAAATTAATCCGAAAATGTAATTTTAATCCTGTCATTTTTTTTTATTTAACGTAATCGTTTAGTATATGTTTAATAAATGCTTAAATCAAATTCATAAAAATTTAGTAATTGACATAAGTGTATTAAAGTATTAGTTTCATAAGACAGGTTTTTAGCGCACGCGTCCGTGTTTAGAAAACGACCCGCGTAGCGGGGAGTTTTCTAAAGAACAAGTGCGATAAAACGTCTTATGAAATGAATACTTTATACTATTTTTTCTATTTGCGTTATTTCATTATTAAATAATTAAAAAATTACTTAGTTTAAAATAAAATTTGTTAGAGATATTTTGGTAAATAGCATGATAGTTGGTAACAGTAGAATTTATGAAATTTTTTTCCACATAGGTTCGCTAACTTTAGTTAATCCGCGCAACACGTAGGAATTCCCATCCTTGCCTCATACACACAAAACTCGCTAAGCGACAGGACCTCGTTCAAATTTGCCAGGTGTATTTTTACCTTAGAATATAAAACTATAGGAAGGAACATAATCATCTACCACATACGACCGGGATGGGGTCTCAATATGGTGGAGTAGGTGTTTCCGGTTTTGCAGTTAGTTATTTCCATTGGCGGTTCTCACCGTCTCGAAATGCACACATAAACTACATAACCTCAATTTTAAAACATAGTATTTTGAAATTAATCTTATTAGAATATAAATTTTTTATTTAATATTTTACACAAACGAATACTCACTTATGAAAATACACTTCTTCATATTTGTTGGAGTTTGAGAAAAAAGCAGATTTAGGTGGTATCTAATGGCGGCGTAAGTGACGTCATATCCGTCGCTTTTAAAGATCATTGCGCCGGGTAGTTACGCTCCTTGCTACAGTTTTATATTCTAAGATTTTTACGTACTGTTGAAAATTATTATAAATTCAAAGCAGAATGCATGTCAATCTATTTGTGAAATAAATGATAATTGCTACTTAGTGAATTAAAAAAGTGGATGAAATAGAATAATTATTTTTCATTTTATAGAATAAATAAATACCTTATCTGTTAAAACAACTGCATACATACATACATAATCTTTAACCCTTTATACCTTTTGGTGTCGAGGTGAAGCACGCACCGAGCCGGTGTGAGGTGTAGGTGTGAGACGAGGCAGCGGAGTCATGTAGGCAAGTACACTGCGCGCGTGGTTTACCCATCCGAGTACTTTCCGGAGCAAACTAGACTTAACTCTGTTAAGCGATATAATCCACTATAACCACGCTGTCGTATTGCCGGCTGTTAAAAAAACTAATGAACTATAAATGCAATAGTATTTTCAGCAAAGAATGATTTTTGTTAATAAAAATAATTATTTATTGGATCTTTTGGATATTATAAGGTAAAGTTTAAGGTTAAGCCTTGCAATGCTAGTTTAGCGAGCATTGCATTCCAGTTACAAGAGTTCACTGCGTAAATAAGATACGTTTGACAGTCTAAGAACAGCTGTCTAACAGTGATATCAACTTTAAAAAATAAAATGTTACTGTTTCCAGTATTCTAATAAATTTCTTTAGGACACACAAATATAAAAATAGTATATTAAAGAACAAGTTTTATAAGGGTTGTTTTGACGCACGAATCCCAAGTTAGAAAACGAGCCGCAGGCGAGTTTTCTATAGGATGAGTGCGCCAATGCCCTTATAAAACGAGTATTTTATGCTATTTTTTTTAATTTGCGCCCCCTTTTTTCTTATTTTAATACAAAAAAAAATATTTTGGTCGTCTAGAGAATTTTGTGTTAGTTGGTAACAGTTGGTAACACTCGGCGCCCACTTGAGTTTTTGAATCATTTGTCATCATCCGTCACTTCAACTAAATTAGTTATTACTTTTGTTACTTTATTAGTGTTACAAATAAATAAAATATGAGCGAAGACAACTTAATTTGCACTCCGCCCGAAATTCGCGAAAAAACGCAAAGATGATTAAATCGATGATACGTGTCTTGTTTATAATACCATAAAATTACAAACATGAATTGGACTTACTGATTTGTCCAAGCAGATTTGATGTAGGTACGAGACTTGTTTATGTTACTAATTAGGAATATCCAAAACCTAACCTTCTTTCCAAGTAAAAATAGACCATAACTTCAAGTGAAATTTCATGTAAGTAACAATCAACAAACAGCGAACCAATTCAACGATATTAATTAAAAATTTATCGGAGGTTGACAATTTTGACAGATACTTGCAGTTGTCACATTCCACGCATTACCCATCCAACCCTTAAAAACTAAATAACCCTATAATTCATTAAAGTACAGTGTACTTTTATAGATAGCCATAAACGACTCCTACTGATAGACGTTAATAAACGTATTACAAACGCAAATTAGAAAAATACTTTAAAAACACAGAGGGCACTCAACAAACACTTTAATCTATAGCCCCTCTATTTCAAATAGTAGCGACAACGTGGAGCAAACCTGACGCAAACTTTAATAAAGATAAAATTACTACATGCATATTGTTACCACAATTTAATAAAATGCTGTTTAAAGATTACACTTTCATAGGTGTATATTATATTAATATAATCGTTTTTACAGAATATGATTGTCCATTATTAAATTACCGTTAAATTGTGAATATTCTTGTGCATGATTATTATTAAACCTAATTACGTTTTCAATTGACTGCTCTGAAGTGCTCTTAGATTGATCTGAGAGCAAATTCCGTATTCGATTGGTTCACCTGACGTTCCGGTCATCGAGAGTTGCGTGTTCGATTGCAGCAAGCGCTCTGTGTAAAAGCACACCGAGAGTGCTCTTCATTGATCTGTCCCACGAGACAGATCAATTAAGATCAAAACAAAAATCTAACCTCTAAATCATTCGTATCTGCGTTACTTTAATTGGAAAAAGGCATTCAAAGTATTATTATGGATGATGAAAGGTGTTTTTTGGCTTTATTAAATTTTTTGGAAATTTTTATCATCAGATTCGTCTAAGGATAAGGAAATTGTAACTATTATTGAATATTTAAATAAGAAACAACCAATATGCAAAGTTCGTAATTTTCTGGAGACGATAAATTCATTTTCTGATGAATCGGTAGATTTGCCATAATAATTGGTACGCAATACAATATTTTATTAATCATTTTTGGGGCCCAAGTTTAATAAATAAATTCCTCGCCATGTTTCAAAACACTTGACCATCTTAGTATTGCCAGGTGTTTTATTATTATTAGTTATAATAATTTATATAATAATGGTCACACAAACACACGGCGATCGAAATGATTTTATTCGGTTGTGTATTGTGAATCACTTTTCGATCAATCTAAAGTCAATCTACATAAGAGCAATGACGTCACACCCGTTTTGCGAGTGAGCAATCTGCAATTGAGCAATCTGGGCTCCAATTGAAAACACAATAAGATTTATTATAAGACGGAATGTCAAATGTCAAAACATTCAATGTCGCCAAGATCGTTCTGGTGCTTTTGTTCCAACGGCCAGAACAATCGTTGTCGCTACTATTTGAAAATAAAGAGGCTATAACTTTAATCGAATACTGATACGAGTAGCTTTATTATCCTAACCTAATTCAACTTGAATAAGCTTGTATGCTCTAAACTGACGTGTCGTGGTGTAGAATAGTTTAAATCAAATGGTTCAGTCAAATTCTTTTTAGCAATTTTAAGATTAAACTATGTATGTAGTAATTAAAAAACTGCAAGTTCGAAGATATGATAAATAAAGAGAACAGGGCAGATTCTTATAATTGTTAATAAGTTTATTAATAGAAGGTAGAATATTATGGTATGAATGCATGGAATTAGTTAATTAAGTGTTGACCTTAACCTTGCTTTCTTAAACTCATACTAATTAAACTAAAGTAATTGGAATGTGGAATGAAAATAATAAAATTATACCAGTATTGTATGATTGGCTTGAAGGACTTCTGCTTACATCAGAATCTTTTGAATTTAGAATAATTTTCGGTTTTTCTACTCGTAACGCTAATTCTAGTTGAAGCTATTAGGTAATATTTGCATATAGTATAATTTTAATCATTTATTTAGAAGTAGATGGATTGGAAGAGACCTTTTTCTATAACCCAAATAAAACAAAAATTAAATGAAAATGTAAATGCATACGTTTTAAATATATTATTGAAGTAGTTATGATTCTGACAAAAAATTGATTATATAGATATTTACTGGAAAAAAGACCTTTGCAGATCACTGTATTAATTATCTAAAATTTTAAAGTTGCCATGTTACTATTTTAACATAATAATTTGATTGTTTATTCTTTGTGTACCTACTCTAAGTACCAGTTTATTCTTACATTTCAAGTACGTAAGCGTGGTTATTAATTTGGTATTTTTAGAAAATAATTTTGACGAAACTAGTTTTATCACACGAACTATAAGTAGCAATTTGCAATGTTATTTGTAATTTTGAAATAAATAAGTTATATTTTTAATTTTTTTTAATTACACATATAGTAAATACAGACAGATTATGAAACATACGTTTTTCTGTACGATAAAATAAAGAAAATAAACAAAGCTTAAACCTTCAAACAAAAAGTTCACATTAATTAAACTAGTTTAGAACACAAAGTACGATACTTACTGTATATAAAATGTTCAAAGTTGCCGGCTTGAGATTTCGCTCTTTTTACAAATTTAATTTTCAGGTCGTAGGTATTGGTTCTGCAGTTGTCTAATTTATAAAGGAATGGATAGAGGTTTCAAAAACACAATAACATACACTAGAAGGGCGCCATCTGATTATGAAGCTTAATAACAATAATTAAATAGATCAAATAGATTAAATAAATCTAATAAATCTGTCTGAAATCAATAATCAGAAAATGAAATCAAACCGATATAAATTTAGTGCAAAATATTAATTAATTTCAACAAAGTCAAAAATTTAGTTTAATGAAGTTATGAATAAAAACTTTCATAATTAAATGGTTCTGTCTTACTGGTTTTAATTATCTTTAAAATCATATTTATTTTAGAAAACACAAAGAAAAGATAAAATATAAAAAGATTACAAATTTTAAACTCAAAAATTCAAATAATAATTTCCTACCTAAGGGCTCTTGACTATTAAAATTTTAATAAAAGTTATATACAAATTACGTATAAATAAAAAACAAACTGTAGAAATATTACAAAGATCCAAAGAAATTCACATAAATATTTAACGTTCAAAAAAATACATAATTCACTGTACCTGTAGTTGTCAATAATTCGAAAACCAAATTAACGCTAAGTTGCACAAAAATGACTCCTGCACGCACCAAAATAATTACTGCAGGACGAATGGAGAAACTGGAATGTTCGTAGATTTCTGCTTTTACATCATACTAGAGTTTTTCTTTAAAACAACCCACTTATTATTTAAATCTGAACTGAATTTATAAGGCACATAACTCAGATTCCATTTTTGATCGAAATTTCGAATACTGAAGATAAAGTCTGTAGTTATTAATTTTTATCGGTATTTCGGTACGAGTATTATTTAAACGATATACGATACGGTAAACTGTATTAAAGCTATTACACTTTTAATAGAAAAAACTATATTTCCCATTCTTCAAAAACACAAACATCCGGAAAAATATTTAACTGTATAACGGTACTTTTATTAACCGCAAATTCTTAATTAATATCCGGAAACTAATTACACAACGGTATATTTATTAACTGTAAATTTTCAAATAACAAGGCACGGCATCTGATACCTGCCATTGTCTATCAACTGTACTGTATCGAAACTTAAACTGCAGTGTCTCGGACCAGCAACTGAACTGAAGTGTCGTGTCTTCTTAAAAACGGAAGGTTATATTATTATATACTAAGTAATTTGGAGGGTGTAGTTCTGCATACGCCAATCAAAAAAACGCCTGCTCCAAATTGAACAAATCAGAGCTATGTAGTCCGCGTGGAGTCGATAGGGAAGATTTTCTTATTTTCACTACTATATTTTGACCCTAAAAACTAAATACTACGCAATTTGTATTTCCGCGGACGAGTAGTGCACGCAGATGTTGTTTTAGTAAAACTAGCAGACACTTCAAGATCTTTTTTAAACACATATGTGAATAAGCAAAAGAGATTTTTTAACACGTAGAAAACATAAAATTTGATATAAAGTTGACTTGCTTTATAATATGTTCACGGAACCCAAACTACAATATCTATGGGAACTGAACAGAATTAAGTTTATCACCAACCATATTTAATAATTTCCGAGATTTTAACAAAGAAGCTATTTTAACCAATATACACGTGCATAAATAAAATACAGAAAGGAATATTTTATTGCCCAAACATTTTTATAATTCTAAGAAAGTTCGAGACACAGCCTTTTTTAAAATAAATTTTATAGGGTTGTTTGCACCAAATGCCACACAAGTTTATATTTTAAGAAGAATGCAAATTCGCAGAACCGGACTTATAAATATGTAGACAAAACTACATTTATTCAGGACTGATAAAAATATACCGTTACAATTATTAGTAGGCCTTCCACACTGCTTGATTAAGTGAGGTAGTAACGTACTTAGATACTAAATATAATGTAGATAACATTATGATGTGATGAATATGCAGTACTTGTAAAGGTTTGTTGTACAAAAAAATGTCAGCTACAAAGCAAATAATATAACTGAAGTACCTTGTCACAGATAACACTAACTAATTAAAAATAGGAATAATAATATTAGAATACTATTATTCCTGGAATTATGTAGTATGTATACCTAGTATGCATACCATAGTATATACCTAGAATAGATATGGAGTTGTTTATTTTATAACTGTAGAATCATGACTAGAGCAATGACTATCATCTACTCCAAAAAGTGACCGCAAGCATTAAAAAAAAGCTAATCCAATAAACTTAGTTTCTTAAATATTAAACTATTTATTTTAAACTAATAAAATAACCTACTAACATCAAATACTCATAGATTTTAATTTATGTGTATCATGGCTCCATACCAGTTCAACACGACTCACGAGAATCACTTGTATCTTACCATGTTGCAGAAGAAACGAAATACGAGGGTCGTTTTTCTTTTCAACCTCCGATAGGCTATAAATAAAAGACAATGTATATAGAAAAATCATTTTATTAATAAAAGTTCAGTATACTTATGGTTACTTTTCGAAATACTCGCCATAAAGATTGAGGCATTTGTCGTATCTATGAACAAGCTTTCCAATACCGTCTTCATACAATGTTTCCGACAACGCATTAAAATGACTATTGACGTTGTCTTGAAGATTCTCGGTAGTTTATTGTGAAACTTTACGAAGAGACTTTGCGGAGAGACATTCAAAACAAGAAAAGAGGAACGCTGACTTCTGGAATTTGTTCTGATCCATAACAAGCCCGTTCACACAGTGCTGTTGCAACACAACGGCTCCTTGAGCAATTTCAATGGGACATTTTCGATCACCCGACATACAGTCCCGACCTAGCACCGAGTGACTTTCATATTTTCTCTGAACTGAAGACGTAGCTAGGAGGACAGTATTTAGACAGTAGGACAGTACCAAACTACCTAGGATCTTCAAGACAACGTCAAGACTCATTTAAATGCGTTGGCGGCAACATTTTATGAAGACAGTATTGGAAAGCTTGTTCACAGATACAACAAATGCCTCAATCTTTACGGTGAGTACGTCGAAAAGTAACCATAAGTATACAGAACTTTTAGTAATAAAATGACTTTTTTATATACATTTGTCTTTTATTTACAGCCTATCAGAGGTTGAAAAAAAACGACCCTCGTAATTAATTCAAAACTAGAATCTAATAAATAATTATAAATGAATTATTGGATACTTTACAATCACAAGTGTCTAATCCAAGAAATTATATAGTTTAAATACACTATACCGTTCATTTGCCATCAAATTATTATAATATTAGGATTTTGTCTTATTTTGCTGGCAATATTTGTATAGCTATTAATAACCAGGTGCTGCAATAATTTGTACCTGGGGTCAATAATTAAATATAAAAAACACAAAAGTACACAGAAAAGATTCCTTACAGACGGTTGGAAGCGCCAGAGCTCAATCTCGCTGTTGGAATGTTGGACAGTGGTTTATCACGACGCGACGCAGAGTGGCTCACCATTTTAATGTGAGTCAAGTAGTGTTATTGGTAGAGCCTGGCTAAGATACCTACGAAGCAACAAATTGCGCTGATTTTACAACATTACCACTTCAATGAACACACAAATAACTACATGTTTACATGTTATAAAATCGCAGTTTCTGTAGTGACCCATTTTAAATGAACGCTACTGTATATTGCAAAAGTATTGCAAAAATAGAGTAAGTCATAGATATTTAAGATACAAGTTTAAAAAGTCGTTCTTTATTGCGCGAACGGTTTAAAACACGAGCTAGGTACGAGCGAGTGTTTTAAAAGACGTGAGTGCAATGAAGAGACTTTTTATATGTGTATCTTACAACGTTTTATCTATGATCATAACGTTTTACTTAAAAGTTAAAAGAGTATTCCTTTTAATTAATATTTTTTAAAATGTGACTTATGTCATGTATATCAGCGTGCTTTGATTTTTACGTGCTAAGTTGTTTAGCAACCAGTTTGTAAAATATTAATAAATCATTTATCCTACATATCTAGTTCACATTAGCGTGCAATAAAAATTTTATAACACTAGCTCAATAAACGTTAACTTTTTATACGAAAATCAGTGTAAAAAGTTATCACTTTTTGTATCATCGTAGATAAGCATAATTTATTAGACATACTAAAATGCAGTAGTAAGCAAGACTTGTCATATACGGTAGCTAACAAGTGTAAGAAATATTGACACACATTACTTAAAATACAAACAATCATTTTTAAAATGCTTTAAAGAACTAGAGAGAAACCTACACTAAAGCTTCATGCGATTATAGTACATCATATCCCGGAATTTATTGAATTGAAAAACAGATTTTAGGCTAATTTTAGAATAGGTTTTGGAAACAGTTTATTCGGATTGGAAAACTTTTTGAGGTCGGTTTAAAATTGTTTCACATTTTCATCCTAATTGTTTATTTATTTATTTATTTATCTAAACCCAAACAGGTAAGTCTACCTAATTACAATTATTATTGCGATTATGTAAATAGTAAATAGTATATAAGCTTAGAAAATCATAATTTTAGGACACTTCCCGACATAAAGCGACGCAGTAAAGTCGTGTAAGAAATATAGTACTAATGTAAATAGACACTTCTGAATATAAAGCGACGCAGTAAAGTCGTGAATGATAATATTGTAAAAATTTAAATAGTCTAGTCTTAAATAGACAGTTAAATTGGTTGGTGATTTGTATACGGCGAAAGTGTATATTTGTTATAAATTGTAAAAGTGTATATAAGTTTAAAGAACCAAGTTTAAATTAAATTACTAGCTAAAGTTATTGCTAGTCAATAAATCTACGTTAAATTCATAAACTGGTGTTTTATTTAATTAAACACATACAAATTCCACAAAATATTCTTCGATAAAGGGAAAAAGTACCCGCAATTACTTAAAACAAAAAAGTGCTATCTAGATCAAGAGTGTTATTCTTTGGTGGAAAGTTCTGGATTGTGTTATATGGGAAATCTATGCAAAAGGAAGTCAACCGGAATTGGAAACCAGCACTGGGACAACATAAGGTGACTTATTCTGCCAATGGTTTGGATACGAGGACTAGACTAAAAGGAAAAAAGCAACTATATAAAATAGGTAGGAAGTTATTTCCTTCTGTATTGGTATCTGCTGAAGAAAAGACTATCGTTTGTGAAGTGTAGTAAAGTGATTTAAACAATTTAGCTATAATTAAACTTAATTAAGATTTCAATTTTAAAAGTGATTTCAATTTCAATTTGTATATTTTTAATACCACAAGAATCCACATTCACCCTGAGATGAGTTTTTCTTAATAAGTTAATTCTGTTATTTTAAGTTATTTAACTGGCGCTCAACTCTCTTACGTAAGCTTGAATTAGTCAAGAACTAACGTAACATTAATATTATATAACTATTGTATTATTTAAAACTATTAAAAGGTATTTTCTAATCATATAAGAATCTAAAGAGGGAAGTTGAAAAGCATTTCCAAAGTTCAGTTTAAAAAAAATCTAATTTAATTGTAAAATAATCATCTACGATCTAACGGCAATTATTCACAATTTTAAAATATTATTAAAATTTTTAAAAATAATTTATTATTTTTAATAGACCAATATCACTGCATTTATTTATGCAGATAGTTTTGTTAGAAGATATAGAATATGGCAAGTTTATTGGGATAAAAGATTAAAATACAAAAAAATTCTTTGGTGTTTAAAAATATAGAATTATTTTATTGTATAGCTTATATTGTTACTAAACTTATACTGTGTTTAAAAGTAAAATTTCATTTTTATTTGAAACAGGAGGGGATAAATGCTGTGGATGGTAGTTTCAAAATTTTGGAAAATTTTGAAAATTTTGTGAAAATCTAAAATCTTTGTTAAATACTAACACTCTTGAAATATTTTTATCAACTTTTCCAGTTAAAAATAAATTTAAGTTATTTAATGGTGATGAGTCATTGATTTTGGAATCAATGTGTATACTTTTTAATATGGTTAAATAATTCATGTTTCTTTATTTATTATCAAATAGTTTATTCACCGATTTCTTAAGAATACGTAACATCCAGTTGTGCACAAGTTATTGTTATTATCTAATTCATTTATGACTAATTTTCAAAAGAGTATATCGACTGGTTATGTGATTCTTTTGAGGTTTTTGTTTATGTAAATAGATCGTTAGTAACGTACGTAGAATCCCACTACAGATAAGATCATGTTACATGAGAATTGCTTAAGATAATAAAACTCACGATATCAAATTACAGTTTTTCTGTTAAGTCTATGTTGTCTCTATGAGAACTTCTTTGGCATTTATTCTCTCATGACCATGAGAACTGTGTAGGCAGATAAGGTATAAATACCTCTGTTTTATTCTTAAGTCTTTAGTCTTTATTAAATATTCATTCAACACACAAATCTTTAAGTATTCATTCAACACACAAGTCTCTTCAACAAGTGTTTATCCTGAGTGAGTATTAAAACTAGATGTGGATTTTAAAATTGTCTTGCTAGTAAAAACATAAAGGCTCATTCGAGTTTTAATTAATTATTTTGCTTAATGTCATTTAAATGTGAATTCTAAAATTGTTCTGTTAAGTGTGTTAATTCAAATTTAATTATTTAAACTCGTCTTAAACTCGTTAAATAATTACAGACAAAGTAATATTAATATTTGTATTCTAAATGTTAAAAGAGATAAAGTTTTCTCTCGATTAAAAATAATAAAACATATTCTACGACTGCAAACGAAATATATAAATGTGTTTTATTATATTCAATAAATAAAGTTTTAAAAAAGCTTCGGCCACAGAATATAATCAAAACTGGCGCAGATTTCGTAACGGATTTTGGAAAATCGACGATAAATATCGATTTTGTGTTTTAACACTTGATCCAAAGGAAAACCGTTCCCAACAACGTGTCGACGTCAAGAGAATTGGAGTTTTCACCGCTTTTAAAATTGGCACGGAGGCTTCGAGAATCAAGGCGCGACATCCCAGCAGCACGTCGACCGACGCAGGCTTTCAACTCTTCGAACATTGGCCCGGAGGTCTCCCGTTCGACTAGGTACAGCTAGTAGCGTGATTATTGCAATCAAGTTTAATTCTACGCAACAATGTAAGTTTTTTTTTTTCTTTCAAAGTGAATAGTGTTTCAAGCAGAAACCAGCAATTTATTAAATCATTTTTAAAAAACCATACTAACTTAGTTTTACATTTTTAATTAATTTAATTAATTATTGCATTACGTACAGGTAGATTGACGCTTTATTGATCGGTTTTTGCTGATTAACATCATTGTAAAAACAAATCCCTTCATACTGGTCTCTGTATGGGTAGGAACCCCGAAATTGTTTACTAACAATAAAAATAATTTTAAAAATAATTGTGCTATTCTTTTCTTTTAACAAATTAATTTTTAAGGTAAAGATTATACAATTTTTGTTTAATTTTAAATGCTTAGAAATCGATCTCGATCTCCGAGACGTTGTAGAAGTGCTGAACGCACAGTAAACCCAAGCTCAAATTCAAATACATCCCCTTTATTATTCTTAAATAATAACAACAATAATATGGCAGTTTTCAATCCAACACTTTTAAATGAAATTCCCATTTATGATGACAACACAGCCACTTTATCAGAATTTGTTAGAGCCACAGAAATTATTACCACACAATTTTGTACAGCAAATCCCGAAGAATTCATAAATAAATTAATTATTTCTTCAATTAGAAATAGATTAAAAGGACAAGCCCTTGAAATTATAACAGGATATAACTACAATACCTGAAATGAAAGAAAAACTGTTTTAATAGAAAATTTTGGCGATCAAAGATCAGAAACAAATTTATTAATTGACTTAACTAGCATTCGACAAGGAAAAGATAACCCTATTGAATTTTACAATAAAATTAGGACGCATTTAGCGACCCTAAATGCAAAAGTTTCATTAGGACCGGATCCAGTAGTAATTAAAACCCACAAATTAGAAGAAAATTCAAAATTAGCTTTACGAACATTTGTCAGTGGACTAAACGAAAATTTAGGAACATTCGTCAGATCTGGAAATCCAGATTCTTTAGAATCAGCCCTAAAGATTATTAAAGAAGAACTAGATATTCGTTATTCACAAAACCAAAATTTTAAAATGAACCAAAATTTTACAAAAAATAATCAAATACATTTAACATCTAAAAATAACTATCCTAAACCATCCCAAAACCTATGTACTACTCAACCTACAACTGAAAAATTTGGAAATCGGAATAATTTCCCCAATTTCTCAAGACCAAATAATAACTTTTCAAATAATTTCCCTAATTTCTCAAATACTAATTCAAGACCAAGTAATTTTTCTAATAGACAAAATAATTTCCCAAATTTCACGTCGAATAATGCTTCAAGTAGCAACATTAGATCAAATCAATCTAGAAATTTTAGTTCTTTCAAACCGAACCATCAACCCACATATACTCCAGAACCTATGGAGGTTAGAATAATTAAAAGACCCGCTACCAGACAATTAAGAAACCAAAATAAATTCAGAACGAACTCACAACGCTTTAGACGCTTTCCAAATGCAATTCCAGAAGAAATAAATTATCACGACGATAATTTACCATCAACATCTTTCAATAATATTGAATATGACGAATCAGATCTCGTATATTTTGATAATACTTCTAATGAAAATTCTAATTTTCCTCAAGATGAACATCCCCAAGATGAATATGTCCAAGAAAATCAATATTACAATCAACCAGAAGAAGAATACGAAAACATGGACTCTAATGTAAATTTTCATTAAGAGCCTCGGAACCCCTATTACATTTTAACATAAACCCCAAAGCAAACTTACCCTATTTAATCATCCCAGGATCGAATGAAAAATTATTGATCGATACAGGGAGTTCAAAAACTATCATTTCTCCCAAATTCGTGCAAGAAAACTTCCCAGAATCTATTTATAAATATAATTTGAAATTACAACTTCCCATGGAACTACTCAACATAGCTACGTAGCATACATCCCTATACCTAATCTTTTTGACGAAGAAGGACTTCATACATGTTACTTATTTGATTTTCATGCCGACTATGTAGGACTTATAGGATCAGATCTTTTGATGGACTTATCCGCATCAATCGATTATAAATGGAAGCATATCCAAACGGAAAAAACAACCGTACCTTTTTATTATAACCCTTCCAAATTAAAGCAAGAAATGCAACAACGAAATCATTGTAATTTTTCAAATTTAAAATCAAATCAGGAACCAATAAAAAAAATCCATATACCAGCTCGAACCGAAATTTTTACAACACTTCCAGCAGTTGGAATTAATGGAACAAAATTAACCCCCAAACTTAAGTTTAACGCTCACGTCATTATGCCTTCAGCTATTGTCAGATTATACAACAATTATTTTCAAATAAGCCTTATCAATACTTCCAATGAACCTCAAGTTATCAGTATTTATGACCCTTTAATTTTAGAAGATTATAACACTTCAGATGATTTAATCCAAATTAATAATTTCAATGTAAAATCCCCTTCCAACGTAAGAAAAATTTTGAACGAAAATTTAAAAAATAATTTAAGATTAGAACATCTTAATGAAGAAGAAGAAACCCTCTTGACAAACCTTTGCTATGAATACAAAGACGTATTTTACACCCCAGACATACCCCTTTCAGCAACAAATTTAGCAAAACACCATATTAGGACAAAAACAGATGCCCCAATTTACACTAAGACATATAGATACCCCCAGATTCACCGTGAAGAAGTCAAAAACCAAATTCATAGAATGTTAAAGGACCAAATTATTGAACCATCAGAATCCCCATTTAATTTTCCAATTTGGGTAGTAAAAAAGAAATTAGACGCATCCCAAAAACAGAAGGAGGATCGTCATAGATTACAGGTAACTGAACGAACAGACTATCGAGGACAAATTCCCATTACCCCGAATAGAAACCGTTTTAGATAATTTAGGCACATCAAAGTATTTTAGTACTCTTGACCTCGCATCCGGTTTCAGGCAAATAGAAATTGAAAAAAAGGATAGAGAGAAAACAGCTTTCTCGACAGAAGAAGGTCATTTCCAATTTAAAAGAATGCCTTTTGGTTTAAAAAATGCACCAGCTACATTCCAGCGTGCAATCAATAACGCCCTTATAGGTTTAACACCCCAACAATGTCTAGTCTACTTAGACGACATCATAATCTAATCCGCTTCTCTTCAAGATCACATGTTTAGACTTAAAAATATATTCCAAAGATGTAGACAACATAATATCAAAATTCAATTAGACAAATCAGAATTTCTACATAAATCCATTAAATATTTAGGACACATTGTAACTCCAGAAGGAATTAAACCAGATCCAAACAAGATCTCAGCAATCAAAAACTTTCCAGCACCCAAAACAAGAACCGAAATTAAATCATTCTTAGGACTATTTGGATATTATCGAAAATTTATAAAAGATTTCGCGAAAATAACAAAATTCTTAACCATATGTTTAAAGAAAGATAACAAAATTATTCATACAACAGAGTTTTTATCTAAATTCGAACATTGTAAAAACATTTTGACTAACGAACCAATTCTACAATACCCCAATTTTGATGAACCTTTTGAACTAACCACAGACGCTAGCAAATTCGCTTTAGGCGCAGTATTATCTCAAAAAGGTAAACCTGTTTGTTATGCCTCTAGGACTTTAAATAATTCTGAACAAAATTATAGTACTATCGAAAGAGAATTATTAGCAGTTATTTGGGCAACAAAATAATTTAGACCCTATCTTTATGGAAATAAATTTACCTTATTTACAGATCATAGACCATTAGTATGGCTCAAGAATTTAAAAGAACCAAATTCAATATTAACTCGTTGGGCAATGAAATTAGAAGAATTTGACTTTACTGTAAATTATATCCCCTGAAAAATAAATAAAGTTGCAGATGCATTATCCAGAATTCAAATTCACCCATTAAATATTAGACCTGCATCGCTATCAACCCCTGAACCAGAACAAACTAATTATGACAGCAGACTAGCTAGCAGAGCAAGTACTCCCGATATTACAGACTTATTCGACATTCCAACTTATAATCCCCCTCAAACTGACACTATTGAAAACATTGAAAACCCGAACAACGAAGAAAATAATGATCAAAATTCTTATATTGACACGGTATATTCTCAACAATCTTCAACCCCCGTAATTGATACTTCAGAGAAACCTCTACAACATTTTAAAAATCAGATAGAATTTATTAATGCTCAAATTCCAAGATCAATCAGAATCACAAAATACGACGGAATTACTCATTACGCCGTCTTCGTTAATCAAATTAATAAGTCAGAAATATTTAACACCCTATTAATTGAACATTGTCAACCTAAACATCATTACTATTGTTATTTCCCAGATGATCAACTTTATTTAGACTTTTCAAATTTCACTAATACAATCACAAACGAAAATACTCCCAAATTTCATCGTTGTATAACTCAAGTAACCTATATTTTAAATTCCGAAGAAAGACAAAAACAAATTCAAGAATACCATTTAGGAAAAACCAACCACCGTGGAATAAATGAAACTATTGAACATCTCAAAAGAAAATATTATTGGACCTCTATTATAAAAGATGCTACAAATTATATTAATAATTGTCAAATTTGTAAACAACAAAAATACAACAGAAAACCTATTAATCAACCTTTTCAATTAACCCCTACTTCTTCTAGACCATTCCATACAATTCATATTGATATATTCCAAATCAAAAATAAAAGTTACTTAACAATCATTGACGCTTTTTCAAAATTTGCACAAGCTTATCCTTTACAATCCCGAAATTTAATAGAAGTAACTGAACAGTTATTGAAATACATTTCAACATTTACAACTCCTAATGTCATTATAGCCGACGGAGAATTTAATAAAAATATCTTTAAAGATTTTATAGCCTTGCATAAAATCCAATTACATACAACAACACCTCAGCACCATCAATCTAATTCACCAATCGAAAGATTACATTCTACAATCATTGAACATTATCGACTATTAACCAATATACCTGAACAGCAAAATATCTAATATTGCCTTTTAGCATACAATCATACTATACATTCTAATCTTCATTTAACCCCTTTTGAAATCGTTTTTGGACACACTGAAAGTAAAAACCCCTTTGACCTTCATTATAACAGAACATATTATCATGATTACTTATCTACACTTAAAAATAAAATGAAATATTTATATGAATCCCTACAACAAACGCAGATGGAAACTAAAGAAAATCGAAATTCCAAATTAAACAAATTCAAAACAAATAAACAATTTAATTTAAATAGCAAAGTATTTATAAAAACCAATCTAAGAAATAAAAAGGATCCAAGATTTGACGGACCTTATATTATCTCAAGAATTTTAGAACATGACGTTTACGAACTAACACCCCCTGATGGTAGACCACCACTTCAAAGACATGCTAACGAAATGTTACCTTTTTCAGGACAACAATGTTCCTCATCCTCTTCCGTGTTATCGCATCAACAATCAGCGATGTTACAATAACAAATATAGACGAAATAATTCAAAACTTAAATGAAATTTCTTCATATCTCACAGATCAAGACGTTTTAACCATCCCTTATCCTGCTGATCCAAAATACCTACATTTATATGAAACAATTATCGTTACTAAAGCTTACTAAATTGACAACAAAATCACATTCATATTTGAGATTCCATTAATCTCTAAATTCGAAAATAATCAACTGATTCAATTAATACCGTTTCCAATCATTACCAGCACCGACCAAGCTCGTATGATTATACCGACTTATAACACCTTACTATATAATGCTCAAACTATAGCATTCCTATTGAGATCGATCATTGTAAATCGACCGCCCCGAATTTATACTTTTGTCAACATAAAAACTACTTTGAAATCCCTAATAATAAACTTTGTGAGAAACAACAACTTTCTTTTCATCATAACCAAACTTGTATACCTTACCTACTTGAACTTATTGATATAAAGATTTCCCAAATTAATTCTGTAACCTGGTTAATCAGTTCCCCTTCCAGATCCATTTTAGACATTAAATGTAGAGATCAAACGTATCGAAAAGAACTTGTTGGTTCAAAACTTATACATCTTAGTCCTGACTGTATTGTCATGATCAATCACAAAAACATGTTATTTACAGCCAAAAGTATTTCTAATAAAGTAATAGAATTTAATATCATAGATATAGCAAAATTAACAGCCCCTCAATTCGAACATGTAAATATAACTAAAATCGATTTAACTACAATCGATACACAGAAATTGAACAAATATCAACTGAAGATCACAAACCAAAATCATCTTCTAAAGATGAATAGAACTACAACCTTCGATCATCTGAGCTTATTAAGTATCATTATAATTATATTTATCATTGTAATAGTTATAAGTTTATTATTGTATATTTATTGTAAACGTAACTCCTGCAAAATCAAATTTATAGATTTTCTAAATAAAGATTTTAAGAAAGAAATACCAATTTAGATTTCTTTGAAAAATTTTATAATATATAAATATTATTTCAAATTTTATTTTCAAATTATTTTAATAACATTGAAAATAGTAAGGGTGGAGGAGTAACGTACGTAGAATCGCACTATAGATAAGATCATGTTACATGAGAATTGCTTAAGATAATAAAACTTACGATATCAAATTACAGTTTTTCTGATAAGTCTATGTTATCTCTATGAGAACTTCTTTGGCATTTATTCTCTCATAACCATGAGAACTGTGTAGGCAGATAAGGTATAAATACGTCTGTTTTAATCTTAAGTCTTTAGTCTTTATTAAATATTCATTCAACACACAAGTCTTCAAGTATTCATTCAACACACAAGTCTTCTTTCAACAAGTGTTTATCCTGAGTGAGTATTAAAACTAGATGTGGATTTTAAAATTGTCTTGCTAGTAAAAACATAAAGGCTCATTCGAGTTTTAATTAATTATTTTGCTTAATGTCATTTAAATGTGAATTCTAAAATTGTTCTGTTAAGTGTGTTAATTCAAATTTAATTATTTAAACTCGTCTTAAACTAGTTAAATAATTACAGACAAAGTAATATTAATATTTGTATTCTAAATGTTAAAAGAGATAAAGTTTTCTCTCGATTAAAAATAATAAAATATATTCTACGACTGCAAACGAAATATATAAATGTGTTTTATTATATTCAATAAATAAAGTTTTAAAAAAACTTCGGCCACAGAATATAATCAAAACTCGTTGTTATTGCGTAAAAATATTGTGTAATTAATCTGTAATAGATTGAGTCAAATATTATAAGTATGTTTTAATCTGCTGTTATGTTTGTAAATAGTGTAGTCATTTGTATTAGATGGTAAGGTGACTTCAAATTAGGTAACGCGATTATGTAAATAGTAAATAGAAAATCATATTTTTAGGACACTTCACTAAATAAAGCGACGGAGTAAAGTCGTGTAAGATAAAAATAACATAGTACAAATGTAAATAGACACTTCCTGATATAAAGCGACGCAATAAAGTCGTGTAAGAAATATAGTATTAACGTAATTAAGCAGTCCTGTAAATAAAGCGACAGAGTAAAGTCGTGAATGATAATATTGTAAAAAGTTAAATAGTCGAGTCTTAAATAGACAGTTAAACTGGTTAGTGAATTGAATACGGCGAAAGTGTATATTTGTTATAAATTGTAAAAGTGTATATAAGTTTAAAGAACCAAGTTTAAATTAAATTACTAGCTAAAGTTATTGCTAGTCAATAAATCTACGTTAAAACCATAAACTGGTGTTTTATTTAATTAAACAGATAAAAATACCACAAAATATTCTTCGAGAAAGGGAAAAAGTACCCGCAATTAATTAAAACAAAAAAGTGCTATCTAGATCAAGAGTGTTATTCTTTGGTGGAAGTTCTGGATTGTGTTATATGGGAAATCCATGCAAAAGGAAGTCAACCGGAATTGGAAACCAGCACTGGGACAACATAAGGTGAATTATTCTGCCAATGGTTTTGATACGAGGACTAGTCTAAAAGGAAAAAAGCAACTATATAAAAGAGGTAGGAAGTTATTTCCTTCTGTATTGGTATCTGCTGAAGAAAAGACTATCGTTTGTGAAGTGTAGTAAAGTGATTTGAACAATTTAGTAATAGTTAAACTTAATTAAGACTTCAATTTTAAAAGTGATTTCAATTCCAATTTGTATATATTTTTTTATACCACAAGAATCCACATTCACCCTGAGATTAGTCTTTCTTAAAATTTAATTATGTTATATAAGTTATTTAACTGGCGCCCAACTCTCTTAAATTTAAATTTTAAAACACGCTTAAATAAATTTAAGGATAGAGCGTTATTAGAGACTGGTGTATGTTTTAAATTCAGAAATTGAATATTTTGTATACAGTCTTTTAACATTAACTAACATTTAACTAACATTATGAAATAATCCATTAGAAAAAATTAATACAAATTAGAAGACAGTCATGCTCCTCTAAGAGGATTAAAACCGTAAATTTTAAGACCTACTATTAATTACTTAAAGTTTAAATCCTGAGATTAATTGACATAAATTCATTAAAGACACGCTCAAAAAGAAAATCATTTTATTCAAGAAAAAAAGTTCAAATGCCCTCAACGCAAAAACAAATGTTAAAGTATGTATTGTAGCCTTCCTGGTCCGATGTATCTTATCGTCTCTCAAATATACCTCGATAATATATCGGTTTTGAAAAACACTTCTTGAATTAGATGGATTTTGTTTTAGATCTTTCTTCTACTTTGATTCTATGTATTTCCAAATTGAGTTTTCAAATTTTTTAAATGATTTTTTTCACTACTAGCTTTAAAACATACTATTATCTAGTCTGTTGTCACCTTGTGAAGTTAGCCTTCTTGCCTAGTGGTAAATAATTTTTTATTATTGACTACTAGTCAATAATCCAGATTTTAGTGTAACACGGGGCAAAAATTCATCCCATTATACACTGGCATCCGGGAAAAAATCCGTGATCGCGATAGTACGTTTTTTATGTGAGAAGAATAAAAGGAATAAAAGTACTAGTAGTGAAAAAAATAATATATACACCACGGTTGTGAAGTGTTTTCTAGAGCCTCTCATCTTATATCCCTCGATGCTGCGCATCTCGGGATCTAATAATGCTCGGCTCTAGAAAAAGCTCTTCACAACCTTGGTATATAATATACTATTCTCAACGACTTTGCAGTATTATTATTATCCGCATAATACCATCATACAGTTTGTAGAATAGTACATATTGAGCGTCTGATTAAATTTAATGAATTTACAACAAATTGGAAGTGTCGGATTTACATTATAACCGATCTTATTTCAAAGAAAATTAACACTGACAATAAATCTAGGACTCCATAGTATAAATATTAGTTTTTATTTTCCTCGATATTTAATAGATTTTATGTAGTTATCTATGAATATATAATTTAAAACCCGATTCGCACGTTGCGTTGTTAAAAACGCAAAAATTACTCGTCGTAAAATCACGCAAAAATCGCGACTTGTCCTAGATTGGCGAACTTATGACCCGCGCGTCAGACACTGACCCACGAAGGCTTTTTAAATGACCCACGCGTTGATTTTTATAAACTTATTTTTTATATCATAAAAGAGAGAACAGACAATCGAAAATATTAAAAAAATTAAAGTATAAATATCTAATGTTGAATTTTGCTCTTCACTTGCAAAAGTAAAAGTTGTAAAACAAAAATGAAACCTTTTTAAAGGATTTTAAAAGTGAGAACCAAAATAAGAGTCAACTGTCAAGTTTTTCTGTTAACAAGTTTTTGGTGTTTTCAAATATTGGTACCCTTTTTACCCCCCCCCCCTTCCAAGTGACGTCACTGACTTAGTGACCCACGGGCTAGTATTAAAAAAAATAATGAACAATTTAACCCACTTCTCAAAAAGGTTCGCCATCACTGTCCTAGATTGATTTGAAATCAGCTGTGCAAGTTATAATGACACAATATGTGTGTTGCAAACGTTTAATGTAACATTGTAAAATAAAAGGCAACTTAGGCGAAAATTCCTATGGCATGCTAAAGTATTATTTTATAAAAAAAAACAGGAAACCGAACTGATAACCAACATGGATACTACCAATGATACGTTTTTGATGCGTCAGTGACAATAATTGAGGAGAGCGTTTACTACGCAAGTCGAGAATACCCTTGGCAGTTTTAAATAAAATTACACGAGCTAATAAATGGGAACAAGACTTTGCTATACCTTAGAATGGTTTTCAAATAATTTTGTCACTCACGAGCAACAGAGATCATGACAAAGTAGGGGTGCCAAATTAATTATCTCTGATTGTAATGGACAAGTAATAAGCTAATAATACCTAGTAATACTTTTAAGTAATACTCTAGTAATAGAACAAATTTAATTTTGTAGTGTCACGTTTTTTTCAATTTAATAAATACCATTTTATATGTATAAATAATAAAGGAATCCTTAGTACGGACCTGGCAGATATGCCTGATGAACTGCAAATATTACGTTAAGTAAATAATGCTTTCTTTCAAGTATCAAAGAGTCACCTTTGTGTATTCATAAACAATATTTTAAATTTCAGCAAAGTTTTCGTTGGTGTGAACATTCATTTTAAGATGTTCCCAGGTTAATAATCTTAGTTTTTTTGAAAAACACATTAATAAAATCCATTTGGCTTTAATTAATGATATCCTTGTACGTGCTTTTTAGTAGGCTTAGGATAGACAACGGTCTCAGCGTATCGTATTATTGTAAATATTGCAGATTTTAATTATGGGTAATGTCGCTCATGCGAGAACGTTCTTTGTTCAAAAATACTAATTTTGACTGGCTGATGGAAGCCACGTTGCTTTGCTATTGGTTGATTTCAAGCATCCTTCTTAGAATTCTTGCCACTAGGTAGAATCAACTTTTTTCTTAGTGAAGTTAGTCCGCAATAAACACTAAAAAAGTGCGGAGCTCTTCTATCTATTACCATCTACGTACATGGGTTGTATGACGACGGCACTTCCCAAATACAGTAACGTGTTTAGTTGTTGTGAAAAATATAGAAATCTAATTTGATTTAATTAGAATCATTATTATAAATACCGTACCGAAATTTAATAATTAGTTTCGTATAATTTAAAGATTTATAATTAAAGTGTAACAAGTATTTAGTTACCGTATGCCAGTTCTTTTAATAATTTCCATAGAATAAAAATACAGTTATTGTTAACAAAAAATTATAAATATCGATTTAAACGAAACGTGAATTAAGTTTATATGGGATTTTGATTTTTAAAGTAATTCAAAAACGGAAGTCTTAAAATTAAATGACTTCTAAAACAACTATTTAAGTGTTGTGCTACCTTTTAATAAAGAAAAACATTTAGTAATTAATCATATTAACCAGTGGTGGTTTAAGAAAAACTTTTACTAAATGAAAGTAATTAACAATTGAATTTATATGATTGTTAAGGTTATTTAAAAAAAGGAACTTTAATGAAAATAGTTTGAAAACAAAACAATTATTGTGAACTTTAATTCCTTGGTCTGAAGTAAGAAGCGGTGTCAGTAATTGAGGTGTTTTCCAGATTTTGCAGTTTTATCAAGCTATTAATTTTGGTATTTAGTGTTTAAATGTGAACAAAAAGGCACTAAGTTTTAATCGTTTTGTGAAGTGGTATCGAATCAAATAATTTGATCAATGTACTGTGAACTGAAGGACATTATTTTGTTAAAGATTGAGTAAGTTGCATAATTATTCATGTATCAAGTTTGACTTCTACATGTATGTGTATATATTTTTCCCGCCGTTAAGAATTCTTACGTTGGGTAATTTTTCTAAATGTACAAATATGTTTTAAATGAATTTTTTTATCTTTAACTTTTATTTTATTTATAAATAAATCTATTTTTAAATGCAACCATACTAGATAATATTGGACCATATATTTATGAAAGTCTTTAAATATATTTCAATTAACTTGATTTTTGATATAACTGAAAATGACTAATAATTAAATAAAATTTAATAGATCTGATACCGGTTTCTGTTTACGAGTGTCAAATTATTATTTTTTTATATAATCCTCGGACTTTCCTAAACAGATGGCGCCCAAATATACTTATTTTTGTGTTTATAACCAGTCTTATTCCCTCCTTTTTATAATCTGTGAGCTATGAAAACAATACCCGCGTCCTGAATGTAAATTTGCTAAAGAGATGTCTCGAGCAGCCGGAGCATTTATAAGTTGTACAGTAAGTATCAAATATTTTGTTTTGATAAGAGGAATTTAGTTTGCTTTAATTGACGACCGGTTAAGGGCACTTCTGTGTTAAAAATAATTATGTTTCAATTTTCTTTTTAAAACTTTTTCAGCAAGGAAGTGTTTTGTAACTCTATTGAGAATCTGACACATATTTAACAACATTTTTACTCCAACTAGGATCCTTAACAAGCCTTTGAAGTTTATACTTACCTAGTGCTAGATCACCGCATATATTTGCCTCTATCGTGTTGCTGTGAAGTATGGACAGTTGCATAAATTGGAACAGTTATAAAGAACTGATAGTACGTAGTCAACGTTATTCAAATCAAAGACTTACTAGAAGTACTTGTAGAAGCAGTAGGTACAGATTCTTCTTATTATTCTTATGTGCATTACATTCATTGTGCTCTTTCGTATTTCTCAATAATGTAAAACAGTTTTAACTTTATATATTTACAAAGCGTAACTCTATAAGTCAGGTGTGTCAACATCATCATTAAAGTCACTTTTATTTATCGTACTTCTTTATTCAGTATAAATATAATTATGTTTTTATAATTTTTATAAACAACTACCACAAACTGTATTACCTTTTATTTTACTAATCACATAAATATGTAGGTATTTTTGCTGAAAGGTAGTTTTTACAATAATGTTATATAACTCTAATTCTAAAACCTTTAGGCTTTTAAGCTTTGATTTTTGTCATTTATAAAACAGAAAAACAAAACTTGGAATCTTAGTATTGTTAGTAATGACTATATTCTTTTCTTATAAACCCAATAATACTTAGTAAGCAGAAAGCTAAATATTTTTCAATAAATGAATACCGGCTAATTCAGCATCACATAACACAGAACACATGTATTTCTACTATAAATGTTGGCGATAAAATATCTACTTTTGTTTTGGAAATGATTGATAAATTGGCCATCATCCCGACAATACTAACAGTTTAAAATTGAAGTGTGGTGTTCCCATCAAAGGGACAAATCACAGGTAAATAATTGACCTTGTTACATAAACATTTATTCATTTTCTTTAACCTTCTTAAAAGTTAAGATTTTGGCAGGGAATTACAGATTGTTCGTCTCGGGAAATAACCGGTATTAAATTTCGAGACACGTATTTCCTAATTTTGGCTCTACTTTCACACAAGAACATGAACCAGCAACTTCTCAGCTCAGTGTAAGTATACCTATAGTAAGCAATTGTAAATAGTGGAGATTTTATAAATAATGCTTAACATCGCGCAACTGTTGAATGAAAACTATTTACTTTAAGAAAAATGTAAAAGACCTATTCTGTAAAAAATGCTCTTTGGTGGTAGTACAATTTTTTCATATTTTATTCAGGATATCAAAATCTACAAACTCCCAAAGTTTCAGAACGTTTACAGTTTGTTTCAATGGTGCTTTTTTAAATCCTCATCCACTAGACTGTAAATAAATAAAACTAGATAAACAAAATAAAATAAAATATAACTAAAACAGCGAACACAAATAATTTTCAAGAAACATATTTTTTAAATTCTATGTAAGGATATGTATACATATTTGTTTTGCTTTATTCAATTCAGCTTGTCTATGGCCTTACTGTTTTTTCTTAGAATGTCCATTTGTTTGTTAGTTGCAAACATCTTTACATTGCTATAAGAAAAATATCTAAACTAAGGCACATAGACAGTTTGTATACTAAACTCCGTCATGGGTTTAGTCCGGATATACTATATTGCGATGTTGTAGAATTTTGATGTTTAATTTTAATTTGATTTTATTTTATTTGCAATCGCACAATAAAAGAATTTTAAAATGTTTATCTCAGGGTCGGTTTTATTATACTCTGAAACCAGTACTGAACTCCTTTATGGGTTCCTTTTAAGAATTCAGTGTTTTGTTGTTCCGGGATTTTATATAATGATATTACTATAATATGCAATGAGAAAATTTAATAAATGGGAAACCTTTTATCCCCATACAATGTCGACTTTGACATTTGTTTGAAAGAAAAAATATTTAACCTCACTTATGGAAACACAAGTGACGACTCTGATTAGGTAAGTTTTAATTTATATTTATTACTTTAGTACTTATCTTTAAAATATGTATTCTTTTAGGTTATGGGATGATCACTTACGGCTTTTACAAATTAACTTTTCAATTTGCTGGTAAGCATATGCAACTTTTAATTTTGATTTTCTTTCACTTTCCTCTATATAGCTTTAATACTGAGGAACACTATATATACCTTGATACGTTCGTTTTCACTTCCACAAACCTTATCTTGTAATGCACATCAATTTCCTTTCCAGTGGTATGGTGCCTGGTTTTACGCCCTTCAAGAACTTTCTTTCGGCTGCTATGGTACCAATGCGTTACAAACTGGATACCTGTCGAAACTGAAATGGGTGAGGTCAACTTCCTTTTCTCTTGCTACTGGTTTCTTTGATGAAACTGTATGTTGAATACTAATGAATAATTTTCTTTCTTCTTCTGTAACTCTTTTCTTTTTTTATTATTATTACAATTAATGAGACACTGTTAACTCAGGATAACTTCTTGAATATTTTATTCTTTGAATATATTATTTTATTGATTATTCTTAAATTATTTATTGAATATAACTATTTGAATATATTATATATTTTATTTAATAATTATATCTTCTTGAATTATTTATTTATTGTTTTCTTTATAAAACTTTACATTTATTGTTGGATACATTAATTTTACAACCATTTTTAATGTTATTTATTTTTCATCTCCCCCTTTACCTAACTACCACATGGAAACCTTATATATTGTTTTCATGCAATTATTCTGTATGTATTTTGATAGTTTATAGTTTTTATTTAAAATAGCTTGACCTTGCTCATTATTTCTGTAGCTCGGTAATTTTATTATTGTCTATTTATCAATTGTATTACCGACTAACTGTTTATGGTCGTCAAGACTATTTCTGTATTGTTGTTGATAATATTTGTAATATCTTGTAAACCTTTATCACTGATTCATTTTCTTTTTCAGATTTAACTGATGTGATAATCCTGTAAACCCCAAAGTTGTATTCCTGATAAAATTTTGTTACTATATGTATATATATGTATGTATTCAATAAATAAAATTAACTCAAACCTGAATCGTTTTAATAATTAATCATTTTAAAAATTCAATTTATAATTAGCAATGAAAATCAACACTGAACGTTTTTACATGGGTAAGGGTAAGGAAACACTATTCACAAACTTAAATTGGTAGAAATTCGTACTTCTTGTAGACCTAGGATACTAAAACTTTAAGTAAATCGTTTCATTGGATATTACAGAAACCGAGATTGGCACGAACGACGAATAAAATAATTTAAAAAACTACAGGTTCAGATCTGATTTTTAAAATGTATTATGAAATATTATAAATCCTCATCCAGAAACCTTCTGAATAATTTTTGCATATCATTAAAACAGATGTTCTTGTCATATTGTATTGTCACACCCAAAAAAATTTTGCGTTTAATTAAAAAAATTGCAGGTAATATCGAAATTCTTTACTTTCAAAAATGCACCAACAAAGTATTTTTTTTAAATTTAAAGGTAGCTTCACTTTTGAGAGTGTATAGCCTATAGAATCACAAAGACTACTTTTATATATATAAATACCAAACCTACCAAAATATATCTGTGCTGGAAGTATCAGCTTGACCTAAATAACACCACTTTAGTTTTTGGCGGCTAACCCCAATAAGTCGGAGAGGGGCGGGGTAATACAAGATATACAAAAACAAGCGCCACTTCGTTTTAAAACAATTCTTATTACTAAAGCTTCAAACTTCTTAGATAAACGAAGAAATAGATCTTTTACTAACATATAGACAAATTCCACAATTTTGGTAGTACGGTGCATATACTTACAGGTTATATGCTGGAAAGCAAATATTAAAACCACACAGTAAATAAATAGTAATAAATAAAACACAAACATGTAGTGAAATGTAAACTTTCTAAGTAGGGCTTTAGTATTTATCACAACTTTTAAACGGTAATTATACTGATTAAGGATTTTAATGTCTAGTAAAATTAACAGAATGGTGATTTGTATCACAGTGGTTGTAAATCTTAAAAACTACCCTATGATAATTTCACTACTCGAGATGTCGTGTTAACTAGTTCTTAAAACTAAGATGCATGAATAAATAAATTATATAAACGTTTTAAAAATATATATAAACATAGATAAAATGACACAATATACATATACATACAGTTTCAAACAAACATCCCACCATTCGATGACCCACGGATGATACGGTACGGTTTTAAAGCCTTGCTTAGGGTTCTTCGTTTCACCATCCGGTATAATCTTTTTACATACATCTTGTACTTGTGTATGCAGGTACGAACCCAAAGGGGAAGACCTTCAAATTAAAACCCAATCCAAAGTCAAAGGGGTGGGAACAGGAAAACAAACAACGAGCAACGAAACCCAAAAAAAAATCACCCTGTATGTGGTATTAATTTTAAGTATTTGTAAAGAATTTTACCTTTCGATAAACTGAAAGAGGTCTTTTATTACACGATTTCTTCAGGGCAACTGATAGGGAAATATTACCTAAAATAGAAAAAGATTTTAATGAGATTTAATGAGATTTTAGCACATTAAATAATAATTGTGGAAAATGTGGAAAATAAAAAAGGTTTACCTAAATGGTTAACACTAGAACCGAATCCGTCTAATTGATGATTGATCACATTTAAACAATCAAATGATCATATTGCTGGATGCGAAATTTTCGCTAAAGCGAATTATATCAAAACCAATTATCTATTTCATCTCCCATCCAATATCTATTGCCAATCCACCATTTTGTTATGTCAACTCCACTATTGAGAATGCGCTTGGCAGCGCTGGCGCGAATTTACGATCAAGCGAAAGGGAAAACCAGTGACAACCAAACTAACGGAAAAGCTTGGTTTTAAGTGTTTCGAATTTTAATTCAATCTAGCGTGCATTTAAATTAAGAAATTTATTTTGGGGGTTGATTTAAATAGTTTTGTTGTTAATTTAAAGGTAAAATCAGCGTTATTTGAATGGTATACTGTAGTTAATTAAAAAAAGTACCAAATTTACTTTTAAATGCGGTGCTTTTTATATGAATGTCAGGTTGTTTTTAATTTAATAATATGCTGTTTTCCTTTTAAATGCAATATTTTTTAAGTTAATGGCGTTAAATGCAGAAACTGTGTATTGAATGTATTGTATTCTTTCAGCAAAAGAACAACTTACTGTTATTAATGCTTTATTGACTTTACAAAACACCTAGTGCAACAATAAAAGGTAAAAGTATTTTATTATTGAAATAAAACAACAACTTATAAAAAATTCAGAACATAAACAGTTTGCTTATACATAAATACTTATATTTTAAAAAGCATTTTCTGGTAACATTATAGATATGCATCGGAGGACTTGTGAGAGAAGTTAGTGATTCTAATAATATATTATTTGATGATAATCCTGCTTCATATGATAGGTAATGTTTATATATAGCACTTGCACTGACATAAAACACTTATTGCGAATTTCCTTCCATTTTATTCGGTACGTAAAACAACGACTAAACTAATTTAACCGTGTGCACGTTTTAACGATATAAATGAAAATGCCGAATTAACCTAAATTAAAAGAATTGGTGTCGAAAGAAAGTCAAATATCTAGTGCATGTAACAACTTATACTTTTATTTTAAAACCACACACACTTGAATTAAAACCCCCTATTTACTTTAAAAGTAGTTATCATTTCTATGTATAACAACAGTACACTTCAATTCAAAGATTTTATAAATAAATCGAAAGCATTGCAACTTATAGTTGAGAAATATGTCTAATACTTAAGTCTTGATTTCAAAGCAAAACCAAATACTACATACCTTGTTTTAAAAACAATCTATTTTGCTTCAGAAGTAAAAAGATTTTTATTTTAAATACCACCCCTGTAATATGTAATATACCTGTGTTTAAAAGTTTCAGCATTTAAAAGAACGCATTTGCAGTTCAAACAAGGAATTTATAATTTTCATAAAAGTAAAATGGATTTCAAATTAAAAAATCAGTTGAAAGTAGTAAACAAAAGCAGAATATAGCCATTTCATTTAAATCCACCTGCATTTTTTTAAACTCGAAAGTAAATGTGCATTTATTTGAACGTCCAAAGTAAGAATTTTTGTTATAAAAACTTTATTATGAAATTTATTTCAGTGCAGAATTGAAAGATTAAAAAAATAAGCTTCCATATTAATTTTCTTTAAAAGGTTTGCTACGTGTCTCAATAATTTTACATAACTATGACTTTTATGTAGTGAATCTTTAACTTGAAAAATATATAAATGTTGCATCAGGTTTTGGATGCCGATTCTACGAATTCACATTTTGATCTACATTTAACGCTATGCTCATTAGTACTGTTATTACTAAATGTTCATCAATTTATGGCTTATTATTCTTGTTTATCATTTACTAGATTTCAACGGAAGAATTGCTCGACAGCAATTACCCTATAACGTCGTTATTAATTTTTTAGATTACGAGCTCAATTTCTCTTCCCTTCTTTCGTTGAATCTCTTAACCATATCAACAGTTTCTTTAAAAAAGTATATATAATGTTCAAAAAATACAACTTCTATTTTTAATTCAATAATGGCAAGGAATAAGAAATTGGATAATAACAGCAATTGAAGAAGAGATTGGGTACAGAAGAAGCAATAATGGTTAATGATATGATAAACAATGTGAAGTGCCCGAGAACAAAAAATAAACTATACTAATGCGGTTACAAATTGGAGAAGAAGAAGATAACAACAATACAAAATGGCGAGGCATTAAAAGAACTACTATAGCGAATGGGGCTCTTGGGGAAACTGTCGTTATTTCTTGCAAGAATTTGCAATTAAAATAATTTACAAGCAAATAAAATGTTACCAAATAAAAAAAATGACTGTGTTTCTACTTTGATCGGTTTATTAATTCTTATTTATCTGTTGTTATAGTCACTCTTTTGTATGTTTTCTATATTATAGATTAAAAGGAATGTAGTAAACTACTACAGTACAAGGTAATTTTACAAGTACGGTATTAAAAACGATTTCAAAAACTGAATTATACTTAAAAGTTATTGAAAAGAAAGTAGTCAACATTCGAATCATCAACAAAACCAAGAACCAACAATAGACTTTTTGTAACAAGTGATACCTACGGCTATCCACTGTTATAACTTTGTTATCTAGAAATACCTACTCTAAATTTGTCTGAAAAATAAGCAGACTTAGCCTAAGTATTTATTAGTACTTGTTAATTATACTCGTAAACTAAGCATAATTCATGGTAGGATTGGTAGGTTCCTTAACAAGGAAGCAATACCAGTTGTGCGGATTGCTTGTTTGAGATTACGGTTGAATCTTTCGACGATCTCTTGATTGATGGGGTGAGGTGTAGTGCCTTTGGTGTGTTTAATCTCCAATTTGTATGTGAAACGGTTCCATAATGAGAATAAACAATTTAAACATTATCTGTGGTAGCATATTTTGGAACTTTAAGAGGCTGTCTCCGAGAAACTGCACAAAATTGGAAACAGAAAAATTTCATGTTCACCAATTTGCTTCAAACTTTCAGGTATGATTCTTTAACACATAAAGACTGTACTGACCGAAGAAGGCATCACTTATATTGATAAGCTGGGCGTAGGAGGGCGGTAAAGGTCAAAATGCTAACTCTGCGTAGAAGCATCGTATACTCACATACTATAGCTCATTTTGACGGGCTCAGCGAGTAGAACAACTTTTGTCTTTCGGTGCATTTGGAAATTCCTACTGTGCACAAAGTTATGCCAAGAAAACTACTGAAAAATGGTACGTTTTGGTGGTTTTAACCATCTTCCCAGGAATTCAGAAGGTTTGCCACCATAAGCTGCATATTTTTAGAATCTACGATAAATTTCGCTCCAGATACACTTGCATTTATGCACTGAGTCCGGGTCGCCTGGGAGAACTAGTTCAAAATGTACGGTACAAAAGTACAAAAAAATCTTCTCTCTTGTCTATCTCAACAAATATTATTCCAAAGTAAGCATTGTTTAAGTCATTCGAAGCGTCTCGACGAGAGCTACACCATGGAATACAAAGGCATTATGGTTTTTAGGTTTTGCCATATTAAGGTAATTAGTGGTGGAAAACGTTTTTTTATAAATGACTGGCAACTATAGCTTAATCCTAAGGGTAAGCATGACATATTATACATTTTCAGAATCCGCTCGTTTAGATGAATAACTTTCTCGTTGTACCATCTTGATCCAAACATTCCCTGAAAAGTTCAAAGGCATTCGCATTTGTAGAGACTTGATTTCGAGACATGCTTGGAAAGAGAAATAAACGTTACAGCAGAAATTATAATATGTACAACAATATAGATAATATTTATACAATTAAACAACAGATTTCTCAGCAGTGTTAATTTAGCAATTTATAAAACTCAGAAATATTTGTATTAGGTCGTTAAGAAAAATCTGAAAATAAGGAATAAGTAAGGAACATTATTAGTAAAAATCGCCTCGACGCCTAAAATTCTGCAGGTCGCAACCTCGACAGCCAAGTTAGTGATAAAATTATACTAATTCCTAATAAACGGCACGACGACAAAAATAGAAAACTCAACAAAAATACTAACGTATGAAAAAGACTCAAAGATGCCGGTACAAAAGTACAACAAAATCTTTTGTCATGTCTATCTCAACAAAATCACTCCAAACTATGCGCTGTTATGTCATTTGAAGCGTCTCGACTAGAGCTACATCAAGTGATACAAAAGCATGTGAGTAAATAGGCTATGACAGTTCGGCGACAAAATCCCATGTTATTTTAAAGGGGCCTCAGAGTTAGCGAAAAACACCACAAATCCAAGATGGCGACCGCGCCTACTGCGCTCTGATTGGCTATCCCCACTCCTGTAGACACGCCTGTTGCTCTCTGATTGATTACCCCCGCTCCTGTCCTTGCTTCTGATTGATACACCCCGAGCAAAAGGGTTCAGCCTCGTTAACGGTCAAATCTTTACAACATAATACCTATCTGATAATTAATTGAAAATGGGAGAACATAAATACAAAAATTTGTAATGAATGAATTAAAAAATGTCATACTTTAAATGATGTTGAAACGCTCAAAGCAGCTTATGATTTTAAATAAAAGACTCTTTGTTCTTCAATAAATTAGTAATTTGGGCATCTCTAACCACGTGATCAAAATTATTGTATTCTAATGAAACTTTCTACCCAAAGAGATTATGAAATTTAAAGATAAAATATTATTATTAAAAATTAAGAAATGTAGGGTGAAGGGTGATATACATATATAATTTAAATGAAGGGTGAAGGGAGAAGGGTGATAAAAATAAAAAACAATAAAATCATTTTATCGAGTTTTATTTCGAAACATGTAAGAAAAAATATATACAAATATATATACAATCTTTTCATATCATATCAAACATCTACATATGTTAAAAAAGTTCTGATAAAAAGATGTGAAAGAATATATACACAAATATAGTACACGCATTTACTATATACAGGTAAGTATTGACTTACAACGATAACTTATAAAAGAAAAGAAATATACAAAACTATGTAGATATATACAATAACTAACAAGGTAAGACTTATGAGGATGACTTATTAAAGCAAAAAAATATATACATTAGAAAATATGATAACACTCTAGTATTTACATCATTTGTTGCCGAAAGAATAAAAAAAACTTAACATTAACTTATATCCTAACCTAAATATTACATTGTACAGCTATCGGCAGGTATGCTATAGTGCCCCCACGGTAGAGTATCATGTGAGCCCGGTATAATATAGCGTTTATCGTCGTGAGGGCTTACCGCGATTTTGGTTCGAGAGATAGTTGCGATTTTGGTTCGAGAGATAGTTGCAACGTTATGTTTTTCAGACTTGAATAGTTTTTGTTGCACAGATATTTCCTTGCCTTCGTTTAGACAGTTAACATAGTCATCAAATATGATAGTGTTTTTCACTATGTGGTTTTTAACACCCTTTGCCTTCTTAACTGTTCGTTTATTTGCCAGAACCAGCTGAATTTCCGTCTCACTTTTGCCCGCCTGCACCATTTTCTGCACATCTAACATCTCTTCATCTTCATCTCTAAAAACCTTCGTCGCGTACATCTTAGAGCGAAGACCGACGAAATGCGTCATTATTCTACCGGCGTTCTCGTCCTTCATCATGCCCAATACTTTTTTATTTACACACGGGATATCATATATATTATTCCCGGGGTAGTCACTGGTGCCGAAATATTCATGAGCGTCTTGTTTGATTACTTCATACAGATTAGGCGTTTCTACAACGTATACTAGGGAATCTGTATCACTATAACAAATTCGTGCCTTGTCACCGAAACGCCTTCTCATGTATGAGTAATGGAAGTCATATAGTTTCAATTTTGATATGTCCAATATACACATGCCTACATATATGGGCTTGTTGAAGTAAACTTCCGTTTTATTCAACTCGATAGCCACTAAATCTTCGTGCTGGATTTGAAAGTTGGCCTTGAGATGAGCGCTTCAGCACCGTAACGCCCATCCCATTTGTTTACTAATTTGACTATCGAGTGTTTTCTAATGTCTTCCATCGTCTTGCGGAAAACCGCGTTGTTCATAAGTTTGAAAAGGTTCTTCTCGAACTCGTTTTTAGCCTGCTTACGAAGTTCCGTGTTTAAGTCTATATATGATTTTAACTACGCTGATTGTTTAAATTTCAAAACGCGATGAATTTTGGTTAACTTCAACCCATTTTCTAAACATTGCTGTAAATTCCGATAATGTATGATGTATTGCTTCTTATCAGTAAGTGTTGCCATTAATTTTGTCTATTTTGAATTTGGCGTCGTGCGATGCTCAGGACAAAATGGAAGATCTGCATGGGCGTCGTGAATGGCTTGAGGGTAATCTAGATTAACCTCCAGTATGTACCCTTCAGGATTACCTGCTGGTACATTGAAATTAAAGTTGTCTAAATGATCATCACCTTCTACCCATTCAAATCCTCCATACGGCAGGTACTGAGACATCGCCCAACCGTATTGATTATTAATATCTCCGTAAAGTAGGAATTTTGATGTTTCATCAGGATTATAATTAGGTAAAAACTTGTTATTGGCTTCAGCATACCGTTTTGAGCATTGGCTTAGACCACCACGAATACCGCACTCGATAAACAAAACCTTGTCAATATTTGTAAGCAGTTCCAGATTAATTTTGGTTAACTTGAGCATACAATCCCAAGTGTATCCGGGTAGGGTATAGTAATGCGCTGGGTCTAAGCCGTATGTTTTCAAACTGCTAGACCGAAACTGCTCAAAAACGTCGGCTAGAAGCAATACATCTGTTTTCAAATATAAATCGCTGTACTCGCGTAAATTTTGACAACCAAAAGAGTCCCATACATTCTCGGCATGTGTATAACATTCATCTGTTATAGCTGTGTCTGTTAAACTATTGTAGAATTTTGATTTGTCCGGTAATTGTGTCTCGTCAAGTTTCGTCCAGTCGTTAATGTAATCATAAGGGAAGACCCCCTTCCTAGTCAGAATTTTGAATTTTGATTCGTCTAATTGCTCTGGGAATTGTGATTTTAAATTTGGGTATACATCTAAATAGGATGCCAAAGTTTCGAGACCGCTAGCCAAAAATCTAAAAGAGTCTATAAATCTGAATTTTACTAAATTGTGCTCTACATTCTTAGTGAATGATATATAGCGCTCTTTATTGATTGGGAGGAGATCTACTCGTCCATCAAAGTCTGAAGCTAGGTTCTTAATAATGAAATGACTGTCATACCCGCTTAAGTTGTAGAAAACTACGGGTATGGTATGGCTGTCCTTGTAGTTGACGTTACAATTAGTATGGGCGGGGCCGCGATACTTGCCGGTAAGATGACAATGATCCCTCACTTTGCTGCTATCTACAGAAAATGGTTCCAGACAGATATGACAATGCGTAGCGACACGGAATTCAGCGACTTTCTCAGGTGATAGGGTATCCATAGGCAGAGGGCAAAGAAACACTGTTTCAACGTCCTCAGCAAAATGCTGCATCTCCCGAGCAAACCATTCCTGACAGCCCTCACCACGATAAGCCCGGTAAAAGGACAAGGTATCATCATAGGCGCATTTAACGTAGTATGCTATACTATGGGGGGTATGGTCTTGTACCTTGTCCTTTTCACTAGTCGGTATCAGCAGACACTCTAAATCAGCATATATGACGAATGGCGTTGATTCTTTATGCTTATGATTTTTAAAATGAACGATTGCCTGCTCAGCTGTTGGCAGCCTAACTTTACACTCATTCATTGTTATGCAGTCTACTTCATGCATCGACAATTTTTGCTGAGTATGGAAGTAGTGGAGACATCTATCACATACATATTTTCGGCCGTCATGTTTGCTAAGCTGTGATGATAGTAGCCGACTTAGATTCTTAATCCATACATAATGGAAGCGTGGTTTAAAATCTAAGTCGGTTACGTCATCATCTTCATCATGATATACATCCTGGAGAAGCAGAAGGTTAACGTGTTTGTCTTGCTTATTTTTAGTTAGATATGTAGGAACTACAATGAACTTTTTCTTACTATGCTTCTCCAAGATGTATACATTAATGGAAATGTTGTTTTGGCATCTGGAATCTGGGAATTTGCTTGATGGTCATCGGCACTGTAATGTTTTTAAGATTCAGTACTGAATAGAAGTGTGGGTAACTGTTAACCCTGCTAGAATTTAGTTCTTGAGCTGATGGATATAATGCTGATGTCACGGCCCATGCGAAGCACGCCTCGTCATCATTCTTCACATTGATGCAAGCTTCTTTTCTTTTTATATGTTCAGGCAGCTCGATGTACGATGAGCCTAGCTGGGGTGTAAACCTGTTAATGTTTATCTGGAGGTTGATGATTGATTTGAGGCTCCATCCGCTTTCCTTTTGCTAGATAAACAATATACGCACACGTTAGTTTATTTCTAACTTATGCGATTTTTTAAACTTTCTTGAAATTCCTCGAGATCTTTCAGGATAGCGTTTTGAATATTGCTTACGAACCACTGGGGTATATCGTTATCCTGATAAATAGCCGCATTTCTTGTATTCATATACTTTATTTCCTCTATGGTCACATCTCTCTTCTTGACCTCGAACAACCCGAAAAAAGTCGCATTCACTTTCAACGCTACATCCTTCTTTAGCGCGTTCAGTATGCGTCGTTTGAAAATGACTGAACAATCTTCCATGAATACCTTCGGCTCTTTATGCTTGGTGTTGGTGATGACCGCGGTTCGGATGCGTCCCTTAAATGCTGATTTTACATCGGCCCACTTCACGCGATCTCGAGCTGTTTCTTTTCGTCGGTTATGACCCTCGCCTGTAGTTTTTATAGCTTTGATGATCTCCTGATATGATTTAACTTGATCCAGGCAGGCTGATAAATGGTTCTTTGCCCCTATTGATGTTTCCTTCTCTAGCGCTCTATTAATTCTCCATACAGCGTTCCTACATTGTTTTAATGCATTAGAGATATAGTGGGCATTACCCTGTAGCTGCGGGTTGTAAGCAAGACCTCTTAGGTTATCAATAAGTTGAGTTGCGAAAGACATTTTGCGAATGGGTATGAAGAGAGGGATGATGAGATGCTGCGATCAGACTTTCTTGTATATTCAGTTCACACGCACAACTAAGAAAACAGCTGAAAGTTGAAAAAAAAGAAATTGCTGAGTTACTGGATGCGATAAAAGCTGAATTAAAATAATACGATACATAAATCAGTTCAGTTCAAATATTAAAATGCTAAGCTAGAAGTAATTTAAAATTGTTTAAATGTTAAAAAATTTTGGGGGAAAAAAATTTTGAAGAAATTTCTATAAGAAGTTTTTTTTGTAAAAGTGATAAAAGCAAAGGTCGCTTGGTTAGACTTATTAAATATTAATAATAATAATAATAAAAACTCAATGAATAATTAGTGTTAAAATTTCTTATATCAAAATCTTTTTAATTATTACCCAGATAGGATATGATAAGCATTACTTTAATAATAGTTGAATTTCTGATTGTTTATACAATGTATTTTTAGAAACAAAACATAACCTTTTTATTAATAATAGTGTTAAAATTTATTATATCAAAATCTTTTTAATTATTACCCAGATAAGATATGATAAGCAATACTTTAATAATAGTTGAATTTCTGATTGTTTAAATAATGTATTTTTAGAAACAACACATAAATTATCACCTAGATAGGATATGATAAGCATTACTTTAATAATAGTTGAATTTCTGATTGTTTAAATAATGTATTTTTAGAAACAAAACATAACCTTTTTATTAATAATAGTGTTAAAATTTATTATATCAAAATTTTTAATTATTACGTAGATAGGATATGATAAGCATTACTTTAATAATAGTTGAATAATTTCTACAGTAACAGTGTAGTTATATCATATAAATCAAAAATCTCTGTTTAAATAATGTATTTTAGAAACAAAACATAATACTTTTTTAAAAATTTAATTACCACGTTTTATTTCGTATAACACTAAAAAAGTTTTAAATATATAAATAATAATAATAGTAATAGCAACACTCACCTGGATGATACACTTCAAACTGTTATAAATAATATACTTGTTTTAAGCACTATACACCTCACAATTATTATTATTATTAATAAATAATTTCAACGCTTTCACAGTATTAAAAATAGAGTCAGTTTACTACAAAGGTCACTTTGATAATGGCTAAAAAAGATAGGTGAACGCTTTATATATCCCTTACATCCCGGTACGTGTCCTTTTTAACTTAATAAATGAGTGATCTGCAGAACAGATTGTGTGTGTCGATTATTTTTTCTTTAGCTTTAATTATATATTAAATATACCCTTGATGGTATCTTATAATTTATTTGTAGTAGAGTTGTTAGGAACTCGAAATGTATTATATTTTTTTAACAAGCGTGTATTTGGAAACAGTGTCTTTTATTATCATTGAAATTCTTTGTTACATTTAAAGCAAGTCGACCCTTTTTTTAAAAAAGGTAAATCATGTCTTCTTTTTATAATATTTATTGGATGATCTGCGGAACAGATTATTATCTATTGTTCCTTTTCTTTAGCTACAAGACAATCCCCTTGATGCTATCTTATAATTTATTTTTGAAATGTGATATATTTTTTTAACAAGCACATATTTGGAAACAGTTTCGTTTATTAGGGTTAAAATTCTTTGTCGACCCTTTTTTAAAAACGTAAATCATGTCTTCTTTTTATAATATTTATCGGCTGATCTGCGGAACAGTTGTAAAACTAAAACTTTGTTTAAATACATTTTTATTTCTTCAGCGATACATTTAGGCTAAGATAGAAAAAAATAACTGATTAGCGTAAAATGTTATGCAGAAACCTTATTTTAACACCTTTTTATGAATTTAAAAGATGGGGAAAAGATAAAGGTCCGAAGGGGATATAGTCTATAGTCGCAAGAGGCTGACTTATATTATGCTGATTTATATTATGCTTTTATCGTGACTATTTTGCTATTAAGTCATCCCTAATTATGTTTAAATGAGAAAACGTGTTATAGAACTGTTCAAATTCGATTGCCTAGAAAACGGGTAGATGTTACCTCTCAAAGGTATGATGTAAAATTGAATAGAAATTGCGAACAGGCTTGCTGTTTTTTATGCTGTAGATTTAAATGAAATGACTAATAGATTCTGCTTTTGTATACTTTTAAATGCTGAATCTTTTAAATGTAAGGTTATTAAATTTCAAGATGGATGGTGTATCAGCAGTTACAAACTAATTGTGTCTTTTGCCTATTTTAATCGACCATTCAAGGTTGGCACAATATTTACATTATCTTGTAATAATCAAGTATATTGGGATTCTTCAAAGATCCTCCAAAAAATGTGGGCTGTGCGGAAGCTGTAGTACAAGAACAACAAATTGTTGTGAATCTTTTCATTCGGATTTTAATAAAAAAAAATTATATTCCCCATCCCGATATTTTTAAGTTTATTATCAAAATAAACAGCGTGAGTATCCTAGCAAAAAATATCCAAACCAAAAATATAAATAACGGTTAAAACTTCTGCATGAAAAACTGAAATCTTATGAAACAGGACACATTAAAAGGTTTGAATTTGTAAAATGTACTCGTATCACTGTAACAAAATAATGAAAGAAGTATATGTGTTTTTGTGTTTTTTGCATATGTGTTAAATGATGTATAAACAAGAAGCAAGCTATACATTACAAATGTTAATTTCCCACTGTTCGTCATGAAGGCATGCAAATACTTCTCGGTATCACCTGCTGCGCTTTCATGGGACAGTAACGAGCGCAAGTCGGTCCTAATATTTTATGTACCTGCAATGGCTTCGGCGTAAGTGGGCTATGGGATTATCAAAATAATTAGCAATCGGCGCATCTCGGCTATGCCCAAATTACTAATTTATTGAAGAACAAAGAGTCTTTTATTTAAAATCATAAGCTGCTTTGAGCGTTTCAACATCATTTAAAGTAATTATGACATTTTTTAATTCATTCATTACAAATCTTTGTATTTATGTTCTCCCATTTTCAATTAATTATCAGATAGGTATTATGTTGTAAAGATTTAACCGTTAACGAGGCTGAACCCTTTTGCTCGGGGTGTAGTAAATTTAGATTTTTATCTTACGAACAGCTGCATCTGCATACATGTTCATTCCTGCAGATTAGAAGTTTATAAAAGCGCCGAGCCCTTTCGTTTTAGTTTTGTTCTTGCCGGCGACGTTATGGTGACTTCAAGAATAACAAATTCAAAAATTTAAACGATTTATTTAGCTGTCGTCGTCGTCGTCGTTGTAATAATAATAATTCCTAGCTAAATAAATATTCTATTTAAACACTGTGATGTTTCATTTACTAGCATTAGGATGAAGGGAGAGAGCAAAAAGGAGAGAGGAGAAAGGAGAGAGCGATAAGGAGAGAGAGAGGAGATTCTTTAATGCGACCTCTAATAGCATCAGTACATACAGGTAATACAGATTTCTTTATTGCGACCACTATATTATAAACGTTAAAATATTTTATTATTATTAACTATTATTGTTATTAACAGAAAGGATATGTATTACAATGATATTTGATAATGAATAAGATGATATTACGCTATGTAAATATATCTCGAGTGCGCAGGTCGCGTGGCGTCAAAGGGCGTGGTAAAATGGCGACGAGTTCCAAAATGGCCAGCATCGATCAATCAGAAGCAAGGGCAGAAGCTACAGGAGCGGGAGTAATCAATCAGAGAGCAGCAGGCGTGTCTACAGGAGTGGGGATAGCCAATCAGAGAGCAGCAGGCGTGTCTACAGGAGTGGGGATAGCCAATCAGAGCGCAGTAGGCGCGGTCGCCATCTTGGATTTGTGGTGTTTTTCGCTAACTTTGAGGCCCCTTTAAAATAACATGGGATTTTGTCGCCGAACTGTCATAGCCTATCTACTCATGTGAATTTAAGTTTTTGTCATAATATGGTTGGAAATGTGGTTTTTCGATAAATCACTGAAAACTACCTAAATCCTCAGGGTAAGGGTGACATATTATACATTTTCAGAATTCTCTCGTCTACGTGATATAGTCTATATCACGTATTCGAGTTTTTTTCATACGTTAGTATTTTTGTCGAGTTTTCTAGTTTTGTTGTCGTGCTGTTTATTAGCAATTAGTATAATTTTATCACTAACTTTGCTGTTGAGGTTGCGACCTGCAGCATTTTAGGCGTCCAGGCGATTTTTAGTAATAATGTTCCTTATTATGAATTATTAATGTTCCTTATGAAATTATTTACATTCAACATAATGCCGAGCTAAAACATTACATTTTATTTCAGTAGGAATGAGGTTGCGTGAACAAAATGTTAATGGTCTCCACGTGTCATTTTCTAGCTGTTGAAGCACTCCTGCTATCGTTGTAGATGAGCTGTCAACTATTATGCCAATCGCTGCGTTACATTTTGGATGTACAAGTAGTGTAGTGTAGCAGAATTTGTGATAATACGAAACAAAGCCTATAAAGTTTCTAAGACTTTTCTGATTAACAGGTAATGGGAATATCGCAATTGCTTCAATTTTTCAATGTCGGAGTTGAATTTCGCGAGCATTTATATGCTGTCCCGAAAAATTCTGGCACACCAAAAGCACATTTTACAAAATTTATGAGAAACCCATTTGTTCTTATGATACTCAATTTTTACGAAGTTTTTCTGGTGAATTGTTTTTAATTCAAAGTGTCATTATTTATGGTGAAAATTAAAATTTAATTTTTTATACAAATTAAGTTCGAATGAGGCAATCTAAATGAATTTATAATCGTTATATAGAGAGTAACTTACCTCTGAATTGTTTAAGTATATATACCAATCCTGTGTCACTATTTCTAAAGGGGCCCCTGTATGTAGTAGTCGGAAAAGTCTTCTGTTATGCTTTAAGTCACTATTCAGTAACGGTAGGACACCACAAGTATGTCAATAATATATTAAAGAGGAAACAATGCGTAGAAAAAATAAAATTAATATTTGACAGATATTATTTTTTAACACTTTTTTTGGAACGCATCAATGCTATTATTTTGTTTTTAAAGCGCACTTGTAAATACAAACATAGTACCGATTGAATGTTTACAAGTCACCCTCTATATATTAGACTGAAAATAACCTCATTATAACAGGTGAAAAAGTGAGTAAAGTTCATAAATGAATACCAATACATAAATTTGCCCATAAATGGCAAGAATGATCAACGAAAATAAACATTATTCATTAATATAAGTTAAACACCAGCAAGTAAGTTAAATAAAGATAAAAAATAAATAAAGTGCTTAATCTGAAAAATACTTACTGTAAATAGTGAATATGTTGTTGACCATCTGCACTAAAGCTCAATATATCGTCTATGTAAAAAATATATAATTTAGTCATTTTAAAATGGAATCCATGAAACGGGTCTAATAACCAGCTGCGTTTCTCGACCCAAACCAAATCCTCTTGAACTGAAAAAGACCCAATGCAGTAGTAATGGCTCTTCGGGGTCTTCGACATATCTGCAGGTTTGATGGGGATAGCGAAGTGTATATTTTTCAAGTCCACTATGGAGAATGTTGTTGCACGTTGTATCTAGCTAGTAAAGTAGAAACGCAATGATGTACCGATCGGGAACTCTAATGCAGTTCAAACAACTATAGTCTTCCACCATCCAGTAAGCGTCTGCCGGTGCAGAGATTTGCATGGCCAGAATTCCGTTTGTTTGGGACCAAGTTGTTTGATGATCGCTCCAAAACATCGACCTTCAAAATAGTTACGATTCAACTTAACCCTTAACTGAATACCCTATTGTTTCTATTTTATGTGTAATAGACTGTTATATAGGTCGATTGTAGTCAAACGGTTATTGTAATTCTGAAAATTACTGATACAGTATTTGTGAGTAAACATTTTGAGTAGATTATGTACTAACCTATAAAAAATCCTTTTTAGGAACAGAAAGGCCTAATCTACCAATGAACTCATGGTCAATAGAAAAAGTACATTTGAATTCGGTCAATTGCAAATAAATGACCCTTTGATTGTAACAATCTATTTGGAGGTTATGATTTCGTAAAAAATCAACCCTAAAATTCGAAATGTGAAGTCAGCTACAAGTTCAGGTAAGTTAGGCATGCAGATCTATTTACTCGAAGAGCTCGGTTTCCATAGTATCCACTATTGCAAATAATTGTAACTATGACAATAGAGCTTTTGGAGCAAAAGGAGTTACAATGCCGAACTTACCCAGGGTTGGCGAATATTAGAGTACAACAGGGACGTACTTAAAATTGAATTTGAAACGCAATTTTCTCGAAAACTAACAGGAAGCGACCACATGCTGATAAGGAAAATATGTTCTAAATCATTGCAGCTACCGCTCTGGATTATAAAAGCATAAATGGAATTCATACGTAAAAATCTGTATAATTGTGTTAAATTGATAAGAATCGTTGTTAAAACTAACAGTAATATTTTAGATTTAATTCTTCCTATTGGTACAGTATATTTATGTTCAAGTACTGTACAACAATAATTTTGAAAACAAACAATAGGTATATGCAGACCTGGAAATTGATATAGGTTCACTTAGAATATTGATATATTTTTTGAAATTTTTTTTGTTAAAACGTATCTTACCGTAAAACCACCTTAAACGTTTATTTACTAAACATTTTTATGTGTTCTCCTACCTTATCAACACATCTGCATGTTTGGTACAAAATGTAATAACGGTTCAAGATAAAAGTGAAAAGTTTTCAATGTTTGTAAATTGGAAATTGAAATAAGTTCACTAATTAAAACTCACCATTTATTAAACATTAAATTATCAAAACCATAAAAGATCATTAAATTAATAATCAGTAGCACCACCATTAAGGTTAATAATAATAATAATAATTACTACAACCCATAACCTTAACCAAGGCCCCAGAAGCTATAAAGTTGTGCGGGAGGGAGGGGGCGATTATTATTATTATGTAGGCCCGATGTGCGGCCGCATCCGACTTATAGATGGAACAGCGCAAATCCCACATTTGTGTTACAGCTAAGGGAAACTGCAGAAAACCTTAACCAGATCTGCCAGCGCCGGGAGTCGAACCCGGGCCGCTTGGGTGAAAGTCCGGCACGCCAGGCATTACACTACCAAGGCTGTTAGTGTTAGGATACTTCTGACCGAACGGTTCCATAGACCTCGGGCGATTTACGCTTACAGGATAGGAATGCTCCCCGAAGGAATACCTATACCCTATCCCCCGATTGAAGGCGCTGTATAAGCTTTAGTCACAGGTTTAATGATTTGACAAATTTGACAAAGATTTACAGTGGAAATGATCCTTTCCGCACTGTAAATGATCTTAGGAGAGCCATTTTGCAGGCATAGGTAATGTCACTTTCAATGAGCTTAATCATATAGTCTTAAGCATGAACAATCAAATTTTTCAGATCATTAACCATTATGATTATTAATTTAATGGTCTTTCTAAGCAATAAGCAGAATTGTCATTTTTCCGCTTGTTTCAAATTGTAACGCACAGAAAAACCTTTTCCACTTGCTCAAAACAAATAAAATAAATTATTATTTCATTTTATTAGTAACAAAATATTAATAATAATTTTATTATTTATTAATTGATTTACATGTGATGATTTTGAATATAAAATTAATATTTCTTTATTATATTCTTGATGCCTTACAAAAACATTTGTGCGTATTTTTGGTACAAAATCTCATTGCTGCAAGGGATAACCGCGCTTCGCTTCGCGCCACTAGCCAACTTTCTCTATCGATCAACAATCTATCACTTTTTGCTTTTAATACACCAATAGCTATTTCAGTAACTATATAGTACCCATTATTTCAAACGGTTTTAATTATTGTAGTAACTTTACTATGCTTGCATAACTTCTATCACTCCTTAATGTTCTGATTTTCCTAGAACTAAACTGTTATCTCAAACTAACAAGTAGTATGTTATTTTAGAACGATCAAATGCAATTATTTAGCATAAAAACAAGTTGTGCATCATTCTAAAACGTAAACAGTATATTATGTGCTTGCTTAATATTTTTATAATTATATTATTAGGTACTTGTTAGAAATAACAAGCAAAACTTTAATTACTGATGTTAGATGAGAGTGTTTACTACTATAATTTATCCTACTTTAAGGAAACCATTTATGATGTAGCTGCTAGAAAGTACTGTTTACGAATTTCCTTGACTTTGATCACCTGTATTCGTCATTCTATTTTTAATAAGATAAAATAAAGTTTACCTTTTTCTGGGAAGTCCCCCAAACCACAGTTAACCTTCTACGCCAAACTTAAAAAAATATTTTTATTATAGGGAAAATCCGACATTTAATAATACTATAACAAGAAGAAAACATGTTAATTTTGTTATTATTCAATTATTATCGTATATTATTTATTAGTGTTGCCTAGTTTTATAATCCTCTCAGAATGATTATACTTTTTGTTGCTATTAGATGTTTTCATTTTAACATAATATCACTTTTTTATAAACGACACGTTTTATTTAATGGTTACAATAATAATGAATAAGTATAAAACTCAGGATATAATACAGTTTAAGGAAAAATTAATATCCCGCTGATTAATGATCAAGGACAAAGGATTACTTAATATGATTTGCTTTCCTCACAATAATGTAATAATTATATGATAAATATATGTATGCCACATAAAATCAAATGTAACGAACAGGAACTAATAAAAGTTTTGATTGCTGAATAATAATGTAGCAAATTAATAAAAATGAGAATATTATTGCAAATTCAAGTAGGTAGTATTATTATGTTTAAAATGATTAAATTTAAGATGATTTTTAAATGAGCCAAGTTTAATAATAATTAATAAATTGTTTCTCATTTTGTTCATATTTATTTATGATAATTAAATGGAAAATGGTTATTTAACCATAAATTCTAAAATGCAAATGGTTTTTTATCTTAAGCGGACAGACAATTAATTTTTTTAATGTGCAACATGACTTCTTGAAAGGTTTATTAAGAAACACATTACTTTTTTTATATACTTTATATATGTACGTCTTATTGTATTACTAAATTAACATATCGGATTAATCGCTTTACAAAAATATCAAGTTTATACAAACAATAATAAGGTTGTTTATGGAATATAAAAGAAATAGGTATTTTCGAGTGTGCTTCACAAAGTTTTGTAAATAAGGGAAAGACTTTTACTGAAGATCAGCATGCTACTTTTGATTTTACAAACATTGAAAAAGAGTTCCAAAGGTGCTTTGTTTGGGAACCACTGCAACGCATCATGACTTACTTCAGATACTCTTACTAAATTAACAATAGGTTTAAAAATAATTGGCCAAAGATACATATTGATGGTATCACATTTACTACAGCTATCTACATTTACTTAATACTTACATTAGAGAAAAGTTCCGTTATTTTTTAAAGCATAACTTTGGCCTTGTCTTTTCTTTGAAGATTAAATACTAATAAACACAAATAGATCAACAGTTTTTTCTTTTTTGTCAGAAGCAGTTGTACATTCTTTATTTAGCAGTTTTATGTCCTGGTAGTAGTACATTATTACAAAATCAATACATATTTTTAAGTTAATTAATTAGTAATAAATTAACAAATTACATCACCTAGATTCGTAGCACTAACAGTTTATGTTAGAAAAAAATAACCTAAAATTGCTAACTGTTATTGTTAACAGCTCTGTTATCAAAAATAAAGTGATTATTTACCTATTGCTTAATAATACTAATTAAATTAACTGAATAAATATGTAATAACTGAAAGATAAGAGTGTATACGTTGTAGCAGTTACTATTTTCACAAAAACAAAAGTCCCACACTTGGACGACAATTGTAGCAGGCAAAAAGTTCTACTTTTGCTCGGTAATCAAATTAATCCAAAACAATAACTAAAGTCAAACAAAACCATAAATGCACAATACTTACGTTACGATACTTACTAAAGATTTTAATGCTCCGGTCGAGAAATCTCATCAAATCAAATTATACTCAAGCGTCGTGAGTGTTAACCACAAAAGCTACTGATTATATAATAAATCCAGGAACAAATCGAAAAACATAGAAGGCACCACCCAAACTGAATAGATGTTGCATTATTTGAAATAAAGGCGGAAGGTCAACAATTTGGAGAAAGACCTCCCTTTTAAATTTACTTTGAATTGATCTGAACAAATCTTTTCAATAATCAAAAACTTTGTTAATAAAATAAACACCAGCAGTTTGTTGAGCTGAACTATATCAATGATAATTAAATTTAAAATAACTTATTTTTTGAAATTTCGTACATGAACAAAGACGATCTGAATTAGGTAATCTTAACCCACAATCCAGTTATCCTTACCACTTCTTAATTTTGCCTGGAGTATTTCCTGAGTTATATTTACCTATCTATATATTTAAAACACAAGGCTTATTTTTCCAGTTCGCTTGAGAGTTCTCTGGGCCTATTTACGTCATTGTTTTTTTATATTGAACCTTTCGCTGTGTAGATCAATTAACACCATATCATTTTTACAATTTTTTAATGTTTATATTTTTAATTTAAATAAATATAAAATGATTAATTCGAAACGCACGGGTTGGATATTGGCGAGTTTCGTAAATACTCCCGCTTATCTATAGATCTAAAACACAAAGCTGATTTTTGTTCCAATTTGCATGATTCTTTTTTATATTAAAGCTTTCGTTTTGTATATTAGTCAACACTACTTAATATCTGTATTTCATTAAGTTTTATATTATCAAATAAATAAATTTAAAACATTTATTTTGATATGCTAGAGCATCCAGTTTATTGCGATATTTTGTTTTGGTATTTCACATAACTATATGGTACCAAAAGGCACCAACAAATAAAATAGGTATTAGACCGTTATTGTTTGAAATTTAAAGCTTTGCAAGTGGTATCCTTTTGTTATATTACAGGACTTACAACTGGTCCCGCGGAACCCCAAAATATTTGCACAAAACCCCAGGGTTGCACGGAATACACTTTGGGAATCAATTTTTTTTTTGAAATTTGTCATTTCAATAAGTTTCCGGAAATATTTCCATGGAAAGTTGCCAAAAATAAATTTCCGGAAATTCACCAAAACTATTTTCATGTCATGTTTTTGAAAAAATGTACTAATAGACGTTTTCAAGAATTTCTTAAACAAGTTCGATTTTTGATTCTTTCTTATTATTTTGTAAGGTAGGATTTCCGTATGTATGTATGTAGAATAAACTGGAGGGTAGGGGTAAGTCAGAGAGGAAGATATGTCAGAAGAGAGGAGGGTAAGCTGGGAGAGAGGAGTGCTAGACTTAGAATTTTCAACTGATTATGTTTGGTTGCGTTTATTTAAATAATCACTCACGAAAATCCCAAGGATTGTAATCGCACAACGACTGTTGTATATAGGAAAATCTTTTAATCCTTTTAACCGTCATATCCTGACGAGGTTTCCCTAGTCATTAATTAAATTCCCTACAAATCGGTAGTGCTGGATCAATACTGAACACTTACTGGTATGCAGTACTTGATCATGGGCCAGTATTGGCAAAGTGTTTGTTGTAATGGTAACATAATAGCTGTATATTAGCCAAGAACTAAAACATGTACCGTACCAGATTCAGCCCTACTCAGGGGTCTTCTATAAGTTCAGGCCCTATGCTATTTACTCTTGCTGGTCTAGCAATGCTCCGCCTTTGCTTCTGGCGGTACAGGATCATGCCAGCATCTGGCCAGTACTAAAATGTTTGTTGGGATGGTTTTAAAAAATAACCTACTGTCTGTTATACTTTTAGTTAGATTAAGATCCAGTGGCGAGCTACCTGCTCCATGATTGACAAGTCGAAAGGGATTAAGTATCGTTAAACCTAACAGGGACAAATTTAGCTATAGTATCTCCCCGCCTTTAAATCTTTGCGCCGCTACTGCCCCTAATCTGATTAAAAACATTACGGAATTTGCTTTAATTATTTTTCTTGAAAATGCCTCTGCAATTCCAAGATAAATATTAATCGCTATAGGTTTGGAAATAATATAGAAGTATTATTGTACAGACCTAAAAATTGATATAGGTTCACCTAAAATATTGATATAATTTTTAAAATATTTTTGTTAAAACACATCTTACCGTAAAACCACTTTAAAGGCTTATTCACTAAACATTTTTATGTGTTCTCCTACCTTTTCAAAGCATCTGCATGTTTGGAACAAAAGGTAATAACATTTGAAGATAAAAATGAAAAGTTTAATATGTTTGTAAATTGGAAATTGAAATAAGTTCACTAATTAAAACTCACCGTTTATTAAGCATTAAATTATCAAAACCAAAAAAGAACATTAATTTAATAATCAGTAGCACCACCATTATGGTTAATGATTTGAAAAATTCGATTGTTCATGCTCAAGACGAGATGATTAAGTTCATTGATAGTGACATTACCAAAGCCTGCAAAATGGCGCTTCTAAGATCATTTACAGTGCGGAAAGGATTATTTCTACTGTAAGTCTTTTGAACGATAATGTCCCACACGTTTTTCATTGGTTTAATGTCCGAAAAGCATGATGGCCTGTCTAATGTTGGGATTTGTGACGCTGCCAACCCTGCTCTTATGTTCCGTAAGCGGTAAGCAGGTGCCTAGCTTGTTGAAGAACTAGGTTGTCATGCTCATGGTCCTCATAATAAAGAATTCACTTGCCATCCATGCCAAAGGAAATGCCACCCGAACCTTGTTTATTCCGTTAAAAGAAAGATGTTTGCAATTTGCAGCTTAAAACCTGATTGAACAAAAGTAATAACACATTTAATATTTCCTGTTGTTGAAATTAATAAAAAAAGGTATTTTTAGATAATCTGGAGGAAGAGAGAAAATTTAATTTTGACTGACCTGACGGGTTTCGTGATTATTGGCATGATTTATGCAAGAAACCATTGAGCTATTCACGTAGAAACTGTTATGGTTGTTTCCTAATAATCTAGGCTGGGTTTAATGGAATAAACAATCTATATCAATTTCCAGGTCTGTATATACAGACCTGGAAATTGATATAGGTTAACCTAGAATATTGATATAATTTTTGAAATATTTTTGTTAAAACGTATCTTACCGTAAAACCACTTTAAAGGCTTGGTTACTAAGCATTTTTATGTGTTCTCCTACCTGTTCAAAGCATCTACATGTTTGGTACAAAAGGTAATAACTAGGTATAGGATTTGTATGCACTTAAAAATGCTGAAATATGCATGCACTTATGCACTATAAAAACGTGAAATATGCACTTAAATATTGTTACGCGCCAAATAACAATTGGTCCTCACTATAAGGGAGGCTGCCGCTGCTCAATCGCAGAAGGGATGGGTTCGTATAAGGATATGAGCGCCACACAAAGCCGACGCAATTTCCCTGACGATTTGTGGTCGTCGATCAGACCAATAGCAATGTTTTAGCATTAAATAAAACACAACAAGATTTGACACCCCAATAAACATTTATTTAAAAGAATAATTAATCACCACGTTATGGCTGACAAAGAAAAAAAAGGCAAGCGACAGCTTGCAACCTATAACTTACAAAAGAAAACCAATATTTCTCATTCATGAAATATAAATAACAAAATGAAACCTTCTCTAATAGACCTAAGAAGGATATCAAATCTAATATGATAAACAAAACAAAAAATATATATCGTTCCAAGAGCGCAAGAACAAATTCATTAATTCAGGAACATATTCATAAGCTGCAGTGTTCAATTTATTAACAAACTAAACTGAAGAATTATTATATTAATAATAAAAGAAAATCAAGTTGCACCTAATTTGGTTTAGGGTTGCTAAGTATTTGGATATAGCCCTACACCCTATTATATTATCATTAGCTGATATAAGAATAATCCACCTAAATAATAGGCGCATTAACGAACGATTGCACAAACGCACGTAACACAACCGGTGGTTCTTCGAGACGCAAAAAATAATATTAAATATTTAAAACTGTAGCGATATCGGGCGTAGTGCGTCCAATTACTACGCAAAATGCAGTATAAAGATTAAATAAGGCGAATAATGCGAATAATAAAATTACATCAGATCTGAAAATAATAAATTGTAAATAAATGTACAATATTAATCAATAAATAATCGAACACTTCCGCTGTACATCAAAATATTTAGCGCAAATTGCTTTAAAATACTTGATAGCATTATATGAATACTAACATACGATAAACAATACAATATTTCTTTTGAAAGAAAAGGTAAGCTTCTAATACGATATTTCTACATACATTTACAAGCTGTATAATATAAATATAAATTGCAAACACACATAAAATCAAGTGAGAGCATTATCTAGACAAAAAAAGAGGTGAATACTAGTACATTTAAGTGTACACAACACATGCCTGAATCTAGTTATCAACAATTTTCTTTTAACCATACGATTCGAATAAAGTATTTTAACTTTATTAGTATTAAATTTGATTATTAATATTTAAATGTTTTTCCAATTTCAAATTAACCTTTAATAATAAAACGACGTAATTTATCAGCACTCGCACCACAATAAAGAAATTAACCACACAAACACAGTACCTTGCGAAGTTGTTGAAAGATGGTACCTTGATAATGAATACTGGATCAGCTGGCCTCCTAAGGGTTGTAAAACCCGGATGATATGACGTCTTGACAGATATTTGAAATAGTCCGAAGGACTTCCTAGCTGTAGATGGGACTGCCTCTGAGATACGTGTAATTTACCTCTCTGTGATGGCTGCGTCTTAATTTTTCTCCCCCAACACCGGGGTAGTGCACAACCAACGACGACCCACACAATTGCCTACAAGAAACTTTATCCAAAAGACTCCCCTACCTCATAGGGTAAATTGCATTCCAAAGAATTGAATAAAGTACGACACTATCACAGTTAAAGATTTTTCTCCTCAAAGAGGAAGATGTGACGTTTTCTCTTCTACTTGACAAGAGCGAGAGAGCCCCAAAAACTCGAAAAATACTCAAAGTACCAATTTTAACGGCGAGGGCAGCACCTCACGGATCGACCATTGTTAAATCCCGCCGCCATATGAACAAATAAATAAAAATAGTGAAAACAAAGTTTAGAGCGTGACAATATGCACTTAAAAATAATGAAATATGCGTTTATTAGAAATTTTTAATAAATATAGGCACTTTCATTATTAAAAAAACACCTGTTTAGCGTTATTTACATTTTACTTACAGAAATTATTTTAATTAGACATCCTATGCAATAATTTAATTAATTATATTTTCTAAACATAGAGCGTTACAGTTCACTATGACGTACATTTTTAAATTTTCAAAAGTAAACATATGCCTAAATATTATCCCTAAATATTGTTTTATATTTTGAGAAACTCCGTTCCACATCGCAAGACGTAATTGGGGCATACTTAAAATTGTTTAATTCTACAAGTGAATAATGTTTTAGCTCGTCCAAAATGTCTTGTCCAGATAATGCATCGTTTATGCTTTTAATTAAGTGAAACCAAGGATTTTTGTCTATAACGTATTTAAATTTTTGTTTTATAGTCAAATCCTTTGGCCCTTTTACTTTATTCAAAGAAACACCTAACAATTTTACATGTTCAAGAGATTCATCTAATGAATTTCTCTGACTTTCTAATTTCTGAATAACTTTAGCTAAACGCACAAAATTTGTCAAAACAAACAATAATTCTGTCCTCACCTCCTTAGTATTAAAAGCATCCTGTGCGCTTTGTATGCATAGTGCATCGTGTTTATTAAGTTTATTTACAAATGCTTTAATAATATCAAAATAAGTTGCATAATATTCTGCTGCAGAAAACCATTTTCAGATGTTGTGTAACTTGAAAGCGTTTCGTTGCAGTCACTTTATCGTCGCACACTGTACAACACCTTATCGTCAGTTGTAAGAACACTGAATTCCTGAACATAACTTCGAAGTGTAACAGACACAGACCGTTTTTCTTTACCCATCTTTACACTCTAAAATTTCAAACTGAAATGCAGTTTGCAATTTCTGAACTGTCTTAATTGAAAGATTACAAGATTAGTAAACAAAAGTACAGGCAAATTTTTCTATGAACAGGAAGTTGTCAAAGGGTCTTTGGAATTTCGTAATACTTATTTATCACAATACTGCAGGATGTAAGTATTTAAATTTTAGTTGAAACTTTTTCTTAGAAAATAATAACAAGTACACAGATGGTTAAGGCAGTAAAATATTTTAAAGCCTAGTATTTAACAATAAGCTTAAATTATGGGTTTCCCCTAGACTCAACTAAGCCGCCCTTGGTTGTTTGTTTAAAATGCTAAAATTATTTAAAAAATATTAGAAATTTCATAATTAAAGCATGTAAAACGCTCAAAAAGTGGTAAAATATGCACACTCTTTCAAAAATGCTAAAATATGCATGCATTTATAAAAAACACCTAAATATGCATTTATATGCACTTTCAAAATGACATATGTGATTCACATGTAGAAATATAACTCTGCATATGTTTGCTATAAGCAGAAAAAACATGCAAATGCATAGAAATCCTATACCTAGTAATAACATTTGAAGATAAAAATGAAAAGCTTAATATGTTTGTAAATTGGAAATTGAAATAAGTTCACTAATTAAACCTCGCCATTTATTAAGCATTAAATTATCAAAACCAAAAAAGAACATTAATTTAATAATCAGTAGCACCACCATTATGGTTGATGATTTGAAAAATTCGATTGTGCATGCTTAAGACGAGATGATTAAGCTCATTGATAGTGACATTACCAATTCCTGCAAAATCGTTCTCCTAAAATCATTTACAGTGCGGAACGGATCATTTCCACTGTAAATCTTTTGAACGATAATCTCCCACACGTTTTCCATTGGGTTAATGTCCGAAGAGCATGATGGCCAATCTAAGGTTGGGACTTTTGACGCTACCAACCCTGTTCTTGTGTTCTGAGAGCGGTAAGCAGGTGCCTATCCTGTTAAAATGAGGTTTTCATGCTCATGATCCTCATAATAAGGAATTCACTTACATCCATGTCAAAGGAAATACCATCCAAAGCTTGTTTATTCCATTAAACCCAGCCTAGATTATTAGGAAACAACCATAACAGTTTCTACGTGAAAAGCTCAATGGTTTCTTTCATAAATCATGCCAATAATCACGAAACCCGTCAGGTCAGTCAAAATTAAATTTTCTCTCTTCCTCCAGATTATCTAAAAATACCTTTTTTTATTAATTTAAACAACAGGAAATATTAAATGTGTTATTACTTTTGTCCAATCAGGTTTTCAGCTGCAAATTGCAAACATCTTTCTTTTAACGGAATAAACAAGGTTCGGATGGCATGTCCTTTGGCATGGATGGCAAGTGAATTCCTTATTATGAGGATCATGAGCATGAAAACCTAGTTTTTCAACAAGCTAGGCACCTGCTTACCGCTTACGGAACATAAGAGCAGGGTTGGTAGCGTCACAAATCCCAACATTAGACAGGCCATCATGCTTTTCGGACATTAAACCAATGAAAAACGTGTGGGACATTATCGTTCAAAAGATTTACAGTAGAAATAATCCTTTCCGCACTGTAAATGATCTTAGCAGCGCCATTTTGCAGGCTTTGGTAATGTCACTATCAATGAGCTTAATCATCTTGTCTTGAGCATGAACAATCCAATTTTTCAAATCATTAACCATAATGATGGTGCTACTGATTATTAAATTAATGTTCTTTTTTGGTTTTGATAATTTAATGCTTAATAAATGGTGAGTTTTAATTAGTGAACTTATTTCAATTTCCAATTTACAAACATATTAAGCTTTTCATTTTTATCTTCAAATGTTATTACCTTTCAACTCCACTTCACCTTCACCACACACATACTTTTAATCACTCTATTGGTCGTCTCACGTTGGGACTACAGCGAAGGAAAGATAGCCAATGTATTTCTTATGGGAGTTTGTGCTTCGTTGTTGCGACCTACTTTACTGTATGAATCTATAGAAATGTGGATTAAGATTCTAGCAGTTCTAAACCTTTGAAAACAGTAACCGAGAAAGTGTAATCGTAACCATACAAAAGGAGAATTTAAAAGAAAGTCTTATTAACATGTATTTGTTGTTTTATTAAACATTACTTGGGATTGTTACATCGTACATGTATCTAAATATTCGATATTTTATTATTTATACTTTTTGTTTAATTCTTTCGTCTTCAAATTCTTTCAAAATAAAAATAACAGCTGGTTAGCTTCTGTATGATCTTGTATGATTCTGTATGAAGTCCCAAACGCAATTTTAACGGTAAAATGATTCATCATGATAAAATCATTAATTTGTTCAACTTGTTTCAAAAGAAACTTGCAAAAATAGAAATTTAGGATTAGCAGCAAATGCAAAGGATTTTAGTAAACAATAAACCCTTCTGGTTTTTTCTACTTTTACTTCGTGGAACTACATAATACAGTTTGTATTTACTAAAATTATAGTACAGTAAAACCTGTAAATCTGACCACCTGTTTAAACTGACCCTCTGGTCATATTGATCACTTTTTTTCAGTCCCTGCAAAAATCCCATTACTTTAATGTAATTTATACTGTATAAACTGACCACTTCTCTTTTGTGACCATTGACCACATTTACCTCAAATATTTGTTTAAAAATGTTTGTGTAATGTGACCATTAGTCAAGGGATTACTTATAACAGTTACAACTAATCTTCTAAAAGTTTAAGTAGGCATGTACACTGTAAAAAATGAGTTGAAACTTACCTTGGGAAAGAGTTAACATTCCTCTCTTATTTGCGGTAGTTTTACTCTAAAATTTAACTTTACCTATACGTTAATAGTTATTTTACTATTTGTGGTAAAATGTTCTTTAATTGTGTAAAATTACACAAATATAAGTAATTCTACTACATTTAACTGATTAAAATCACTATCCATAATGTAAATTTACATAACTCAGGAAACTTTTCCTTGAAATTTATTATTACTCAATAACTTGATTCATTTTTAGTGTAATATTAAAGATAAGATGAACTTTAACAAGTATAGTGTAATTTTACCCTTAATATGTTTTTAACCGATGAGATACTATTTCGCTGATTGCACTTGTTTGTTAATGAGTGGTGACCTTCGTTTCGTGAAAGAATTCAGAAACCCATTATGAGTCCAAATTGGGCTTTTGGGGAATGGTCGGATGATTTCTTGTTACAGGTTTCGCAATCGGCGAGGCGTACCCTATCGATATCGAACGAAGTGTTCATTGCTCATTAATATTTTGTTTTTTGTTGTAGTGTAGTGCAGATTTATTAAAGGCAAATATTTGCACGTATGATCCAAGCTGGGAAGAATTTTATTTTATAGTAGAAGTTAAAAAATAATCGGTAAGTATATGTTAAAATTACAAATTTAAACCAATAAAATAAAAATATTTAATTTAATGTTTTTCTAAAATGAATAAAAAATTTAAGAATTCGAAATAAACTAGCATAACTGTAATTGAGAAAGGCACTCGTGTATAATTGTTTATATAATTTATAATTTTTAAATTTTCGAGGTGGAATCGAAACTTTATCTGAATGTCTTTGAAAGACCAAATATTTCCGAAAGCCCCTTAAAAGAAGTTCTGTTAAGGTTGTCTTGCACTGTAGTTAAAGGTACCCAGAAAATGTAATAGTTTTTGGGACTTGTTTTTATAAATTAAATTCTAGAAAATAAAGTAAAGGACTCTTATACAAACATACAGTAGGCAGTTTTTATATTTTATGAAAATTTGATTCACATAGTTAAAATAGGTTGATTTAGAAAAAACTTTTTATAATAGTTTTTCTCCACGGGAAATACAGCCAGCATTGTGGTTTAAGTTTATTTTACCAACATGTTATTTTTTATACTAGGCTATTATTATGAATTTGTTTAAAAGTTAATAGTTATTAAAATAAAAAATGAAAAATAGGCAATCCAATTAACAGAGGAGCTTCGAAATTATCTAATATTAGGGGCTAACAACTTAAGTAATTCTCGGTTCTTTTAATCAGACAGCCAGGCGACATTCCGTCGGGACAGTATCACTTATAAAATGCATGAAGGGAAATGCAATAAATACATTTTAAAAACTATAAAGAAATTGACTAGTAGTAAGAAATCATTTATAAATTTGTTTAATACGTTTTAGTTTATATTAAATCTACCTCATGATATAAGTATTTATAAGTGTATGGTTTATTATAATTAATTAATTAATTTATAAACCTTGAGAACTCATTACTGTTCTTCTGCTATTCTATATTTCGTAAGTGATAAATACTCGACAATAACACTTACAAAGGGATATTACTAGTGCTTTTTTATTCGCATCGATCGAATACAAATTAATAAATTTAGAAAGAAAAAATAATTTAAATTACCGTAGTCGAATAAGAATTACAAAACTTATTTATGAAAATTAAACATATGTGTCCATTACAACACAAAGTATAAATTAATAAAATATAGACAGTATTACAGTCTGTTTGGTTTAAAGCACCCCGCTTTGTAGCAACTTTATTTTTGTTCAGAAATGGTATAAACCATATACAGTGTGGAAATAAAGTAGCGGATAAATTCGATAACTTCGTTAAAATTGGTTTTTTGGAAAAAAATTTCGAAGGAGTATAGCGATTTTAATTACTTGACGCTATACTGTGCCATTTTCAACTTGTTACGTCATTTGTTTTTAAAGTAATGATGTCATCGATATTTTTTTTAAATGACAACCCATATTTTGTATTGTCGATTTCGGTAGTACTTTTTATTCTTTTTTCAACTGTATACAATTTTCAATATGTTACATTTGAAAAAATTGAGAAAAACTTCCCTAAAGTTCGAATATTAAAAATTCTTTAAATTTGCAAAATGAATCTAGTCACTTCTTTCTATGGGGGTACTTAAAAAGTAAAGTGTATAAAAATCGATCAATTAATTTAAAAGACCTCAAGCAAAGAATTCGACATGAGATTAGATTAATATTATCTGAAACTCTTCAGAATGTGAGAAATATATTGTCAGATGGTACAGGGTCTTCACTTTGAACATCTAGTGTAATAAAAACTGTTATTTCTGTGCACATTTTTGTAATTGATGTTATTGTTATTACAGTTTTTTTTGTTAATCAATTTAAATTGTTTTAGTCTAATTAAAATTTTAGACTTTTTTTTAGGTGTCACGCTTAAATATCACAGACGTAATATCATCCGGCGAAATATCACGGTTAAAATATCACAAAACAAAATATCATAATAAAAAATATCCCAAGAACAAAATATCGTAATACAAAATATCTCAGGAACAAAATTATGCATGATTGTCTCTACATAATGACACGATCTGTTCGTATGTAAAAAACATACAGTTAATGATGGATATAATTCAAGTTGATGTGTATAAACTATTAGGTTAATTTATTAATATGTTTACGTATATGTGTATTTGCTTTTGATTTTGAATATTATGAATGATTGCTTCTACTTAATGATTAGTTTGTTCGTAATGGGTGTACTATCTATTAGGTTATTTTATTAGTATGTTCGTATATGAGTTTGATTCTGATTTTGAAAATTATGAAACTTTTATTATTATGTTCATATGTGAATTTGATTTTGGTTTAGGAAATTATATATAGGAAATTATTATCTATTCGTAATGGGTGTATTACCTATTAGGCTTTTTTTTTTTTTCTTTTTTTATTAGTATGTTCATATTGTTTATATGTGAATTTGATTTTGGTTTATGAAATTATGCATTATTGTTTGTACATAAAGTCTCAACCTATTTATAATTGACAGTTACATTTTATACTACCGCGTTGATAATTAATTAGGGCATTTAAAGCACTCACATTTTCGGGGACAACCAAGTGTTCCTGTTTGGTCATTTTTTGTCTTGTATTATACATATATACATCCTTATTTTATTTATTTTCTTTTTCGTAATTACGTCTTATAACAATAACTACAATAAATATATACTATCAAAACACCAGGGGACTTCGGACCAAATTAAGAGAGTTTTATACAAATATTTCAGAATGTGAATTTGACATAGCTATTATCAGCGAATCTTGGTTACATAATGGCATACATGATAGTGAAGTAATTAACCTGGCATTGTATCAGATCTTTAGGTGCGATAGATGTGAGGTTCACACGCATAAATCTAGAGGGGGTGGTGTTTTTATAATGTTGAGAAATAATTATAAAGTTATTAATACATCGCAAAATAGTTCTTCTTATGAAGCATTAATAGTTAAATTCAGACTTAATTCATTAATAAACACCATTGTTGCAGCATATATTCCTCCGAGTTCACCTGCTTCTGTATACAGTAGTTTTACTGAGTTTGTAATGTCAAATACTGATCTAACTGACAAGCTTTTTGTTTACGGAGACTTCAACATATCCGAAACAGTTGATACCAAAATTAATATATTAAATGAATTACTTGATTATTATAGCTTGACGTCCATTAACAACATTCCAAATGCTTTTGGTAGGAAGTTAGATTTTGTAATGTGTACTCGTGATTTCACTTATAATATTCAGCGAACAACACCTTTAGTAAATGAAGATCCTCATCACCCTGCTATTGTAACTAACTTTCGTGTAAATAGCTCTAAAATAAATATGTCCACTAATTTAGGTTCTGAATATAATTTTAAAAGGTGCGATTTCCTGTCATTGTATACAAATGTTCAAAATATAGATTGGAGTTTACTACTCGAAACACAGGATACCAACACTGCAGTCGATATATTCTATAATGAAATTAATAATATTCTTGATATTTGCGTACCTAAATATACCAGAAGAGTGGCAAAATATCCGAGATGGTTTAATTCTACAATAATTGAGAGTATTAAGCGTAAGAATTTCTACAGGAAAAACAATATGGATGAACAATTTACGAATGAACGCAGGAATTTAAAAATAATGATAAGAACAGCCTTCAATAATTATATACAGGCAGTTGAGGATAATTTACAAACAAATACTAAAGGGTTTTGGAATTTTATTAAAGAAAAAAAGTGTTTCACGAGTACCTATTACAATTATACATACAAAAATGAATTACTTAACAATGATTCTGCTGCTGATGCTTTTGCAGACTACTTCCAATCTGTTTATGCGAGTGATCCTCCATCATATGACATGGGTGAAGTTGATGACACTTTGTATCAATCTATACTGACAAATGATACCTTTATCATAGATGACATATCAGTTGTGGATTTCCATAATGACATAAAGAAATTAAAATCAAAGAGATCAGCAGGTCCAGATAGGGTCCCTCCGTATATTCTAAAAGCATGTGCCCATCTATTACAACTACCTTTACTTCATATATATAATCTCTCTGTATCTACAGGCGTATTTCCAGATAGATAGAAGGAAGCATGTGTATGCCCGATTTTTAAAAATGATGATAAACGAAAAGTGGAAAATTATCGACCTATCTCAGTTATCTCAGCATTTGCTAAACTTTTTGAGCATATAATCTATAAAAAACTATTTGCTTTTCTAAGTAAATACATCAGTAATAACCAACATGGGTTTATGCCTAAAAGATCTACAGTTACCAATTTATTTATATTTACAAATGATATTTACAATGCGTTTGAGGAAGGTTCTCAACTGGATGTTATCTATACTGATTTCCAAAAAGCCTTCGATAAAGTGGATCATAACATATTGTTATCAAAAATGTCAAAATATGGTATTTGCGGTTTAACATTAAAATTATTAACTTCATATCTTCAAAACAGATCATACTATGTAAAATTTCAAGGCACAAGTTCTAAATCTTGCAAAATCAATTCAGGAGTCCCGCAGGGATCAAATCTGGGGCCTTTGCTCTTTCTTTTGTTTATTAATGACTTACCTGATGTCGTACAAAATTCTAAATGTCTGTTGTTTGCAGACGACATGAGACTATTCCGTGAAGTTCACACTGTCAAAGATGCACTTGATCTTCAAAATGTTATAGATAGAATAATTCAATGGAGTCTGGATAATAAACTATTATTTAATTTAAAAAAATGCCATGTTCTAACTTTTGTACGAAGAACAGAGTTTCTAAAATTCAAATATAAAATGCAAAGTTTGTGTTTAGAAAGGGTATCGTCTACCTCGGATCTGGGAATTTTACTCGATCAAACACTTAGTTTCAAAAAGGATATTGACAACATTGTAAGAGAATCACGTAGAGTTCTTGGATTTGTTATTAGAAACTCTGTTTACTTTAAACAATCTGCTACCATAATTAAACTTTATAATTCATTTGTACGTGCAAAATTAGAATACGGGTCTATAATCTGGAATCCAACTAGTATAAATCAAAATCTGATAATAGAAAAAATTCAAAATAGATTCCTACGCTTCCTATACTTTAAAAAGTTTGGTTATTACCCTGACTACAGAACAATAAGAACAGTGGACTTACGGAATAATTTCAATTTACCGTCACTACATGACAGACGCGAGTGTTCTATGCTGTCCTTTGGATTTAAGATTGTCAATAATGCCATCGACTGTAACGAACTTTTAGCAATGTGTCCTTTGAAAGTACCCAGAAGAAGTGTCAGAACAACTAGCTTATTTCATATACCTTTTAAAGTAATAACCCATAGTAAACCGTTGATTAAAATGTTAAAATTACTTAATTATGTACATTTGCATTTAAGAAGTGACATTTTTCATATTACATATGTTAAATTTAGATGCAGTGTGATCGACTATTATAAAATGAATGAATGAATCATCTTAATCTGGTTGAGCCCTTGGTGTGTCTATAACATATTATATAATAATAATGTATTGAATTGATCTGTATATATGTATCCTAACACATTGTACTGAATTCATGTAATTAGGCAGATTTGCCTGTTTGGATTTAAATAAATAAATAAATAAATTAATTAAAAAAAAATATCACATGACGAGATATGCTAATAATTTTAATAAAATTTTATTTTTAGTAAAATTTCATATTTAATAATGTTTACTTCCGGGTGTACATGGACATAGGGTGTACATAGTTTGCTTTAGGATGACATTATATACTAGATGTCTCCAATTGTAATTGTTACTATTAATGTAAATTCGAGATTTACATATGTATAAAGAAGCAACAGATACAGAGGTTCAGGGTTTCAGACAATGCCTCCCATACTGAGGAGCCCAAAGAGAGGGCGAAATAATTGTCTAAGGGTGTTTTTTAGGGTGTAAAATTATGTGGCTATCAATTTGCTGCTATACCCAAGATAATTTTATATGTTTAAATAATTTATTTAAGCAAAAAGAGAAAAATTTTTTTTATTAAAATATTATAGTACCTATGTATTAATATAATAAGAAATATCCCAAGAACAAAATTTCACATGAAAAAATATCTGAAAGTTAGTAAGAACTTTAAGGAAATATGGTTTGCACGCATACTGTAATTACAGTTGTAAATAAGAACGTATATTTTAAATAATTTATTTTAAAGCAAAAAGAGAAAACTTTATTTTTAATAAAATATTATAGTATGTATTAATATAATAAGAAATATCCCAAGGACAAAATATCACATGAAAAATATCTTAAAATTAGTAAGATCTACTGTGATACTGTATTTAATATCGATGGATATACTTAATTACAATGTTAGGTTAGGTTTAAGGAAATATGGTTTGTACGCATACTATGAGTATTTAAAAGTCGATAGCGGTTTTTACTGAGTAAAATAAATTATTATTATACTTTAAACATAATAGTGATATTTTGTATTAGGATATTTTTTCATAAGATATTCTGTCCTTAGGATATTTTTGCATGTGATATATTAGCATGTGGTATTTTGGCCATGATATATTGTCGTATGATATTATGACTGTGATATTTAGACATGTAACCGTTTTTTATACGGTGACTTTTTTTTCATTTCTCACATTCTGAAGAGTTTCAGTTAATATTAATCTAATCTCATGTCGAATTCTTTGCTTGAGGTCTTTTAAATTAATTGGTCGATTATTATACGCTTTACTTTTTAAGTACCCCTATAGAAAGAAGTAACTAGATTCATTTTGCAAATTTAAAGTATTTTTAATATTCGAACTTTAGGGCAGTTTTTCACAATGTTTTCAAATGTAACATATTGAAAATTGTATACAGTTGAAAAGAGAATCAAAAGTACTACCGAAACGACAATAAGAAATATAGGTTGTCATAAAAAAAATATCGATAAACGTCACATATTAAAGGCAAAAACAAACGACAAACAAAAGAAATAAACTATAATAGTATTATGTCAAATGTGTAATTGAGTTGGCTGGTGCATTGTAATTTTTATATGTGTAGCATATTATTATCTTGTATAATTAATATAATGTAACAAGAGAGAAAAAGAAAGAACCTCTTCTCGAACAACAAATGGAATATTCTACAGCAATCGAGAGCATTACTCATCGCACGAAGCCTGTGAAAGAGACGCGGTTATTCTAGCAATATACCGGTATGTTCGAGCGACTTCTAGAAGATTTGTAGGAGGGTATAAAATCGACTTCGCGGATAAAAAGGGGAGTCAACAGCGAGTCATTAACTGTGTATTACGAAATAAATAGTAAATGTGAAGATAAATGTTGTATTAGAAATTCATAGTCTGTAAATAATAGTTTTAATGGTTTATAATCATAGCGTTAATTTATAGTGTATTCATTAGTGTTTGTAAATAAATATTTCTTATTAATAGACGATTTAAACGGCACAATAATGTAGTACTAATAAAGTATTGTGTTATTATACCCTGTGCAACGGTAATTACAATGAAAACACAAAATGCACGTGTTTAAGTTTCCGAAAGACGACAAATCACAAGAAAGTGGATTCATAAAATTCATCGAGAAAATTGTATGTTATCGAATTATTCTGTAGTGAGTTATTAGCTTTTATTTGGTCTGCTTTTTACCTGTTTCGTAAGATGCAAACAAGTTTTATTAAAGAGTATACTCATTGTTTGATATAACTGTTGATGCTCTGGCGTCTTAACACTGGCGTAGAAATTTTACCAAAGAAGGTTTAGTAACTTTAAAACACCCAACATTCTCGCGGCCTGGGTTTTCTTTACAAAAGCTTCGCAAAAACACTTAAGAATTATAAAATCTTTCTGTCAAGTATATCTGTAACCTAACAATCTAACATCAAAATAGCAACTTTAACGTTGATTTTCTGATTATTATTTACGCGTTATCACCGCCATTTGATCTAAGATTCCTATACTCTGATTATTTTGCACATCCTATTACCGTCGATTTAGCCTAACTAGTACAAAAATTTATTTTTAAAGATATTTAATTGCAAATACATAATAAACACAAGTTAATATTTTATATTTACGGTAAAATTTTCATACGAAAATAGGTCCCTGTCAAATAAAAACAAATTCTTAATTAATATTATGGGAGATCTTTTATTTTTGGTGGAATAATAAGACAGTCTATTAGTTAAAATTTGAATGCAAAATGAGGAATAAAAGATTCGGGGATTGCCTCTTTGTCGTGACGTCACTATGTGGTTGGTAGACCTTGTTATGTAGGGGGTGTTGGTATAACGTCAAGTAATTAAAATCGCTATACCACTTCGAGATTTTTTCCAAAAAACTAATTTTAACGAAGTTATCAAATTTATCCGCTACTTTATTTCCACACTGTATATTATTAAATGGCATGGAATTATTTATGTTTTGGTTCAGAAATTTTTGTATTTACTAAATCAGCGCGAGCGTGATGACGTCATTGAACTTTTTTAAATTACATGATAAGTATTTTTTTACTGAAATCTGAGTATTGTGTTCTCTTTTCAACCATAATAAATATTCATACTCTTACATAAGAAAATTTTCAAGAAAAACATGAAAAATGATTTACGACTAGTAGGCTTTGATTTCTAGTTCTCTAATTAGTAAAACAGAATTATCTAGCAAGCTTAGGTAAATAACGAAATAAATTCTTCCATTGGCTAGGAAATAAAAAAAACAAATATAATCTTTACCTAATGTGACGTTAGCAATAAATTTCTTCAACATGTTTTTTTATTTTTCACAATTAAAAAAATCTGTCAAACATTTGATTAAACGCATAAAACAACTGGAAAAAGTATAAACGTTCTTAACCCAGATATTTCTTGTCCAATTTTTTTTGTGAAATATCTTTAGTCCTTTACGTTTTTCTAATGCTAGAGGTACCACATAATACAGAAAAATAAAAAAGAAAATCCAGTGTGCCACAAAGTATTTCTATGGGGTGTCCTTTTATAAGGATGATAGGCAAATATACGATACTCTTACGTTTTATACGATACTATTTATGTTTTAAAAAAAATTTTTTTTCTCCACATTTTTTTACTAGCCATTCCAGTAGCTCTAATTTTGTTCTCATGAATTGTCCCGGTACTTCTAACACCGGCAAACACTTCTGGCGAACACCGAGTTTGGCCAGTTTATCCAATCATGAGATAGTAGTGAAAAAATTGTTAAAGAGCAGATGGTAGCAAAATTTACAGCTTGAAACACGAACTTACAATTCCTTACATTCGTTCCTTATTTTACTGTTGCAATACAACTACATGAGTACATTTATGTACTCAGGTTGTGTTAAATGGACGATCTAATCATTCAGCTTCGAAAGCCATTTCCAAAGTTCATAAATATGAAATCTTTGCTAAAAGTATGCTAAAAGTAATAGCCTTCTTTATTTTTAAATAGTAGCGACAACGATTGATCTCGCCGCTGGAGCAAAAGCACTAGAACGATGTTGGCGACGTTGAATATTACCAGATTTGACATTCCGTCTTACAATAAATCTCAAGTTTAATACTAATCATGCACAGAAATATTCGCAATTTAATATTAATTTCATAATGGACATTCATGTTCTGTAAACAATATGGTCGTTTTTACGGAAAAACGACCATATTAATATGTTATATATTTCCGTAATTGTAATTTCTGAACAACTTTTTATTGAATTTCCGTAACATCATGCATGTAGTAATTTTTTCATTATTAAAGTTTTTATATTTGAAATAGAGGATCTCTAGCTAAAAGTAGAGACCCTTTAATCAGAGTCTGGCCAAGGCAGCCATTTTATATCACAACACGTGGTGCCAAATTTGAAAAGTACAAAAATAGTTACACGACCAAACATTGGCACGCATGTAAACAGTATTTGACTCAATTAAAAATCACGAAACAGTGGGTTGTGTATATAAAACATATTTAGCAGTAAAATTACATTATAATTAGAATGTCAAAATCAAAATATTATATCACAAAAATTGTGATATAAAATGGCGGACACCTTGGCAACGCATTGGTCAGACTCTAATTGAAGGGTCTCTAGCTAAAAATATAGCCCTTTTATTTTCAATAGTAGCGACAACGATTGGTCTCTCCGCTGGAGCAAAAACTCCAGAACGATGTTGGCGACATTGAATATTACCAGATTTGACATTCCGTCTTACAATAAATCTTTGGTTTAATAATAATCATGCACAAAAATATTCACAATTTAACATTAATTTGATAATGGACAGTCGTGTTCGGTAAAAACTACCATATTAAAATGGTATATATTTCTGTAATTGTAATTTCTGAACAATTTTTTTATTGAATTTTCGCGACACCAGGCATGTAGTAATTCTTCTTTATTAAACTTTGTGTCAGGTTTGCTTCACGATGTCGTTACTATTTGAAATAGAGGGGCTAAAAAGTAGAGTCACTGCATCTAGTCACCTAGGCCACCTGGTCGATCAGAGTACCGCAAACCACCGCCATATTGGGGCAGAGAAGGGTGATTTTTAATAATGGACAAATAAAAACCACGTTTTACGTGTTTTCCATATTAGAGGTTTGATCTTTCAGAATAAGAAAAACCTTTTAAAGTAAACGTGGATTTGATTAAATTCAATACAGAACAAATAATGAACAATTTCGTGCTTCGTTTTCTCCAATATGGCGGGGGGTTTGCGGTACTCTGATCGACCAGCTGGCCTAGGTAGCTAGATGCAGTGACTCTACTAAAAAGTTAGCAAGCACGCCATCTATAAATAATTTATGTACCTCTGAAAGAAGAAATTACTACAATCATGGTGTTGTGGAAACTCAATAAAAAGTTGTTGAAAAATTACAGTAGTATAAATCATATTAATATGGTCGTTTTCACAGAACATATATGTCCAGTATCAAATTAATGTTAAGTTGTGATTATTTTTGTGCATGATTGATATTAAACCTTATAAGATTTATTGTAAGACGGAATGTCAAATCTAGTAATATTCATTGTGGCCAACATTGTTTTGGTGCTTTTGCTCCACCGACCAGATTAATCGTTGTCGCTACTATTTGAACATAAACGGGCTACAGCTAAAAGTTGGCAAGCATGCTATCTATAAACAATTTTAGGTACTCATGTTGCGTTAAATGAACGATCTAATTATTCAGTTTCAAAAGCCGTTTTCGAAGTTCTATGTAATTTTAGCATATGTTGTAGGACGTTTAATGGAACTATTCCTAATAACTTTTGACACTAAAAAAAGTTTCTGATTTACTAGAAATAATTGAAATTGTTTATTTGTTAGCTACTTTTGTGTTTTTGAATGTAAATCATGTGTTGAATCATATGTAACTAAGTAGTGGTGAAATAATATCTTTTATAAAATGGGGAAAAAATTACAATTTTAGCATAAGATGTGAAGTTTGTGTCCCGACGCGCAGAGGAGGGAGACGATCACACAGAGTACTAAGATCTGTAATATTCCCCGTGTATAAAAAACATTTTTTTAAATCTAATAACCACTATAAAATATTGAAAAGAACTTGATAGTCATGCAACATGAGAAAAGCAAAATGAATTTTATACTAGTGGTCTAAACTACATATTTTACTTTTCCTTCGTAGTACCGGGCGACAAGTACTCTAGCCCCAAGGAGAAAAATGTGTCTTTTTAGCAACTGACATTTCATATAGGTTATAGAAAAAAGATTGTATTTCACGCTGTATTTAGTAATTTCTCAATAAATAAGAATGGGAAAAGTATCATTTATGATAGAGATGACGCAGGAAAACTTTTATTTACGTATAAACCTGAATCGATTGTAGCAAATACGCTAATATAATATAAGACAAGTTTTTTAAAGGTTAGTTATAGAAACTAAATTTTATTGTTACTAATTAGTTAATTTGCAATAAGGTTTAGCATAAATTTTAATTTACGTTTGATTTGTCTTACAATTTGCGGCAATTCTTTAACCCCATTGCGATAAAAAGTTTTTGTTTTGCAAATAATAATCAATATGACTATTTTTATAACTAAAATATTACAAACGTAGTTCGCGAATGCAGTATTGTATAGTTTATTAAAATCAAAATTTAGTACCTAACACAAATTAAACACTACACTACGTATACAAATATTTCTATATTTCTATAAAGATGGCCAGTTATCAATTCATCACTGTTTGCCTAAAATAAAAATTTGCAGATTAAAAAAGGAATAAACATTTAATAAAAATGTAGTAGTTGGTAGTTAATATAATCACACAAAAAATATTTGTCTAATAAGCAAGAATTAAACCATGTGTTTATATATTCATCTTATATCCAAGCATGTTTTGGTAACTTAAATTAATAAGATAACAGCTATCCGGTACAAAAACATCCATCCCATAATACGTTTTCGACTGCGTTACGTCAGGAGAAATTAAAATTAAAAAATAAATGCAATGTTACATTGCATATAAAAATATAACAAAAAATGTTTTTATCCTTCTTAGAACTTTATTAACTCTCTTGTAAAGAAATTTCGGGAGGCCTGCAGGACACCCTAATGTTTTATATTTTATATAAGTACACATGTTCAATAAAAATTACTTTGATTTTATTTTGTTTCATACAATCCATTTACCAGTGTAAATAATATTCAGAGGAACGATTAAATTTGCAAGTACTTTCGCAATTCATCGTTATATTCAAGAAGTATTTTCACATTTGTATTTTAACCCTGAAAAGTACTATTGCCATGAAATATTAATTTTGTCATGTAACTTTACACAGGTGTTTTAATGTTAAAATGTAAAATTACGTTGAGATTGTAATTTTAATCTGTAAATTTATTTAAAAAGGATGCTTTACAATGCAAATTTAACCTAATATTGTAATTTCCCACTTCCTATAAAAAAATTTTAAGTGTAATTTTTGTGTCCGGTAATTTTTTAGAGTGTACATGTAAATTGCATTCAAAGAATTTCTAAGAATGCATCATAATCCCTTAACAGTGACCAGTTGGGTTCAGGTATTTCCAAGTTTTAAGACTTTATTTCTGCTTCTGAGAAAGTCATTACCTGCAAACTTTCACATTAGTAACCCTTGGATAGTTTTAAAATTGTTTTATAAAATCAGTCTTGTTTCATCTGTTGATTGAAACAATTGTGTTAGTTAGTGCGATCAAGATGACTTAAAAAAAAGTTTAAAAAGAACTAAATTTGCAAGAAAAACAAAAGGTGTTAGAAAACCATAGTAAAAGAAAAACAGCGGAACATTTTGGTATTAGCAAAACAACAGTAAATAATATTAAAAAAGAAAATTAGAATATCAACAACGTTACAAAGAAGATGCTCTAGACTCCTTTAGAAAAAGACGTTTATCAGAATTTGAAGTGGTTAAATAATTAACTTTAATGAAATAAATAAAGATTATTAAAAGTTTCACAGTTTTATTAAAATATACCTGACAATATTGTTTCGACAGCTATGCTGTCATTATCAAAGGTAATATAATTATAAACAAACACGTCGCTAAGGTAGATACAAAATAGGTAACTAGATAAAAATAATAAAAATCATAATTAAACATCTAATACTTCCAGTAATGGAGAATTACTGAGTTCAAGTTGTTCATTCATTAAAGGTACCCTGAGTTTGTGTTTGTATATCTCAAAGGCTTCTAAAATGTCTAATTTACGTTTGTTATTACAAAAATGTAGGAATTTAATATTATTTTGAGGAGTCATAATAATAATAATAATGATAATGACAGCATAGCTGTCGAAACAATATTGTCAGGTATATTTTAATAAAACTGTGAAACTTTTAATAATCTTTATTTATTTCATGATTATGGAGTTCCACAAAATAAGGCTGGAAACAATAAACAAAATTAACTTTAAATTGGTTATTAAAAATGCGCAGTGTAAATGCAAGACTTTCTGGTTTAATGTTACAAGAAGTAGCATTAAAATTAGCTCAGCAGTCAAATTTGCCTAATTTTAAAGCATTAAAGGGTTGGCTCGAATCATTTAAGAAACGAATCATTTCCCAGAAAAGTTTAGTTAGTGATGCAAATGAAACTGATCCCGCAACAGTAAGTGATTTTCTTATTCGTTTTGCAGAGTTTGCAAAGGGCTTTATATCAGAGGATATTTTTAATGCTGACGAGTGTGGGCTGTTTTGGGCAAATTGTAGTATATAAAGAATTCACACCTGCTTAAATTGACCATTTTGGGTAAGTCCCAAAGGTGGTCACTTTAGGCAGTTTCTACTGTATAACCTTTATTTGTCGGCACTATTGTTTGTCACCGACCGAACGCATACAAGCAAATTTCTTAATACGGAAATAATTATTTGGTTTTAAATTTTGATAGCTTGTGCGTCTATAGATCTTCGCTTAGTTGTTTGGATTTTAACGTTTATAATTATTGTTAACATTGGCGTGTTGTTTCTTGTAACTATTCGTATTGTAGTATTACATAACTCACATAGTACATTATACATAAGTATGGCGGATATTGTTAAAAACAGAATGGGTTGTGTACTAAAGGTTGGTGAAAAACAGATTTTGTCAAATTTGATAAAATATCCTCTTACTGAGACCCAGCAGTCATTATCAGTAATTATTCGACAAGTTTCTAAAGAAACAGTTATTAGCGAAAAAACTTTGTTTTCAGTACGTCAATAAAGTATTTTACCTGATAGAATAAAATCTCCAAGAAAAAGAGCGAAGAATAAAAATATTTCAAATCACATTGCATTATCTTTTCAAATCTATCATAAAAAATTAGGGTTTCCATTTAAAGAAGTTTTCGTTATCGCCATTACTCGGATACAAAACGATCTACAAATAACGATTGCATTAAAAGATAAAAATCGACGTGCTCGAGGATTGTTCTCAAAAATACTTAAAAAGAGATTTATTTCGATAGTTCCAGACTTTATACGTGCACTTATGAACAGCAACTTTTGAAATTTTGTTTTACTACCGCTGTCAGAACAAGTGACTACCTGCAATATAACTTGCTTGAACAAAAGGAATTATAAAGGTTTATGCAGTTACAACTACAATATTTAGAAAGTGTTTTTAAAAGTTGCTTGCAAGATGTTTGGCAACCCTGTTGTCCATAAGAACACACACTGTAGTCTCAAAGTGAGACGACCAATAGATCCGGATACATATTTCAACAGTTAGGCTGTATCTTCAGCATACACTGAAAAACTTGTTTTTCAGAAGTGATTATAGGTACAACTAGTATCTAATTCTTTGAGGGGGCTAAAGTCAAAGATGTTTCATTTTTTTGCTTGGAACACTTTATAAGAGACTTTTTTCTTTTTGCATTATTATATTTATTTTAGTCGGCTAAATAGTGTACAGCTAGCAGCTATGTATAGGTGTTTCGATATATATGATTAATTTTTTTTAATAATGGTATTGTATTTATGCAGAATGTAGTTTCAGGGTGACTCACGTAAGATGACTCTGTACCTTATCTTGGAAACTATAATAGTTATGAAAAAAAGTTGAATACCATAGTTGATAGGTATAAATTACATTTTAATTTTATAATATGTTCATATATACAGAGTGATTCGTTTGCTATGACTACTTTAAACTTTTTTATTTTTAATGGAACACCCTGTATATTTTTTAACTTTCGATTCTATACACCGTAAGGTTGACTTGAACATTGAGGTATTTAAGCATCGCGTATTATTACAATTTAGTTGCAAAATTTGAGGATATATGTATTAAACAAAAACACCCATAATAACCTGTAAAATCAAAAATCGTAAAAATATACAGTGTTTCATTTAAAATAAAAAAAGTTGAAACCAGCTGCAAAGAAAATACTCACCCTGTATATACAAAAATATCATAAAATTAAAATTTGTTTTATACCAACCAAATTTGGTATTCAACTCTTTTCTTGTAACCCTTACAGTTTCCAAGACAAGTTACAGGGTGAACTTACGTGAGCCACCCTGTACATGTTACAGTATCTACCTATAGCGCTGCTTATAGTAGAGGCCTAGGTTCAACAACTTAGAAAAATACCAACATTACAAAAAACCTGAGGCAGACCGATCCACCACACAGTGTCGAGTCATCGAAATTTCCATAACTGCTAAGCCGCCTATCGAACTATGCAAATTCGATTACTTTTTTACGCTATTTTTAGTTTTTAAAATAGAATATGCTATTTGTTAATTGGCAAAATCTCAAATAGAATTTGAAACTTATTTTGAATTGGGGGTGGTAATTTAGATTTTGGGGGTGCCTAGCATCCCCCAGCCCGCCCCCCTAGTTGATCCTATGGTAGTAAGGGTATAGAAGAGTTTTAATTATAGAATAAATATAAATAAGTTTATATTCTATAATGTTCTCAAAGACTGCAGGTTTTAATTAGCTAGGTACCTCTTTTGATTCAACAATTGAAAATTCATTTTCCCAATATCTTATTCTAAATAATTCAATACTTTCAGAAATAACCAAGTTTCTAAATCTAAATATTACGTTTATGTGATGTAGGGTTTAAATCGCAGGACTTTTTATTGTATTATGTTTTATATTAAGTTAGGTGAAAATCCGATTTTGGTACATGTAACATAATTAGGTGGTATGCTTTCTGAAAAAGACTTAAGACTTTGAAAAAGAGATATTTTGTGTGAATCACGGCGGGGAAGCGAATTTCAGTGTAAGCTTCGACCATCCGTATCTTCTTGAAAAATCTACACTTTTTCGCTTAGGTACATAAAATATTATTAAAGTGAAATGATGGATAACACGAGACATCTAAATCCTAGATTCCCTATGGTATCATAGTTCTGTCTAGAGTTCTGGAATGACCACAGTTCAAAGTTGGCAACCCTTATAATATGCAGTTAACTAAAATGATTAACAATGTTTTTCAAATAATAATAATTCATGTAAATATGTGGAAAGCAGAGTACAAAAAAGAAGTGTAATGTTGTTTGATTTCCACGCAATACTAATCTGTATATTTGGTTGCATATGTAATACTTATAGAAACCACTTATAATTGGGTGGACATTGGATGCCGCAGATTGTAATAAAAAATTGCGTTGTTGAAAAATATTAGATAAAATGAAATGAAATGGATGAACTATAAAATAAGGATTATTGAACAATTTTTAAAATTACACAGTCAACCACGTAGCTATTGAAATTTGGATAGGTAAACAAGAGAAGGATTTTTGTTTTTTTTTTATTTATTAATACATATGGGTCTTTCTTTCAGAACTCAACCACCGGCTAGATCCAAAAATTGGCGCAACTTAGAAAGGCCGGCGGGGGGCTCATTTTAAAGCTTGAAACCTCTACTTTCGAATGTCACATGTCTCTTATATTAAAAAAATATATTTGACCCCTAAAACAGGGTAAACACTTAAAAACAACTTTAAAAAGAATTTTGAATAAAGAAGTTGAATAAATTAGAAAAAATAATTTTTTTTAACGGCATCGCAATTTTTCGTCAAAGAATACATAAATTTTGTCCACTGCGTTTTTTTTACTAGTGCTTCAATTTCGAGTAAAATTGAGAACAACAATTTGCCATTTTTTAAAGTTTATCATTTTTTTTTAATCGGCAACTGTGTCAGATAGAAAAAAAATGATAGAGTAAAAAATACTTATGTTTACTGAATGAATACGAAAAAATTACATGAATCATTTTAAGACCGATTTAAAGCGATTTTGAAAATTACTGTTATAGGTGTTGCCTATCTATGGGTTTGAATAATATAAATTAAAACCTTCTAAAATGATGAAAATTTTCAAAATCGCTTTGAATCGGTGTTTTTTTTCGTTTTCTTCGAGTAAAAATGAGCATTTTTTTTCTCTTATCATTTTTTTTTATCTGACGCCATTTTCGATGAAAAAAATGAGAAACTTTCAAAAATGGCAAATTGTTGTTCTCAATTTTGCTCGAAATAGAAGCACTACAAAAAAAACACAGTGGACAAAATTTATATATTCATTGACGAAGAATGCGATGCCGTTAAAAAAATGTAAAAAATATTTCTTTTTCTAATTTTTTCAACTTTTAAAATTTTTTTGAACTGAATAAACAACAACTAATTTTTTTTTAATTGTAACTAGAAGAGGCTAGAAGCAAAATCAGGCAGAATTATTATTGGCTTCTTTTGTTGTAATAATAAGTAGGTATCTATCTATTTTCAGACAACATTAGAACAGAACAACTTGAAATTAGAACAGCACTTTTTAATTTTAAAACTGCATAAAGATATTAGAATTGCACTTTAAGATTATAATATAAGTTAATAATAGTATAAGAGTAAAGGAAAGACATTGTTATTTATCTACTTCTACATTATTACTATATATATATATATATATTACACAATATGCTTGATTATAATTTTGTGAATTATGGACGCATTATTAGTATTATGCATTATTTGGAAAAACTATCACACACAACACACAAATAACATAATTATAATCATAAAAAAGAAATATTGATCTGTACATAAAGATTTTCTGAAACAGCAGTTACTGAAAATTTGTCATAAAAAACAAACGAAACGATGATTTGTACAAAAGCACTTTCAGCATTCAATTTGAGGAATGAATCATTTACAGAATAACTAATTCTATATAGTGTTTACTGTCTCCAGCCTTACTTTGTGGAACTCCATAATCATGAAATACGAGGGTGGTCCCAGAAGTACCCGACCCAACAAAGAAAACACAAAAATTTTGGAAAAAGGTTTATTTATTTTTCAATGTAATTTCCTTTCAGCTCTATACACTTTTCCCAGCGGTGTTCAAAAAGTTCGATACCCTTTTTATAATAAGAACTGTCTTGCTCCTCAAAATAGCCATTAACTGCTGACATCACTTCTTCATCGTTGGAAAATCTTTAACCACTGAGCCATTTTTTCAAGTTTGGGAACAGAAAATAATCCGAGGGGGCTAAATCTGGCAAATATGGTGCATGAGGTAGCAATTCAAACTTTAATTGATTAATTTTGGCCATTGCAATAACGGATTTGTGAGCTGGCGCGTTGTCGTGATGAAACAACACTTTCTTTTTAGCCAAATGCGGCCGTTTTTGCTTGATTTCTTCGCTCAAACGTTGCAATACGCTTGCATAATACTGGCCGTTGATAGTTTTTTCCTTTTTCGAGATAGTCAATAAAAATTATTCCACGCGCATCCCAAAAAAACGACGCCATAACCTTGCCTGCAGATGAAACGGTCTTCGCCTTCTTTGGAGCCGGTTCTCCCATTTGAGTCCATTGTTTCGATTGTTCTTTTGTCTCGGGTGTGAAATGATGAACCCATGTTTCATCCATTGCTACGAAACGGCGCAAAAATTCTGTTTTGTTGCTGTGAAACTTCGCTAAACACTCAATTGAAACATTTTCACGACACTGTTTTTGCTCGAGTGTGAGCAAACGCGGCATCCATCTTGCACACAGCTTTCTCATGTCCAAATTTTCAGATAATATGCGATGTATCGCACTTTTTGAAATGCCCGTAATGTCTGCTAGCTCGCGCACTTTCAATCGACGATCATCAAGTACCGCTTTGTGGATTTTCTTCACCATTTCTGGAGTCGTCACCTCATTTGGTCGACCACTGCGATGCTCGTCTTGGCAGCTCGTACGGCCTTGTTTAAACTCAGCTACCCAAAATTTAACTGTTGTAAACGAAGGAGCAGACTCACCCAGAGTAGAATCCAGTTCAGCTTTTATATTGGTTGGGCCGAGGCCTTTCAAATAAAAGTATTGTATCACATAACGATGACCAATTTTCTCAATTTTCACAAATTCACTGACAACGTTCACTATTGATGGCTGCCAAACAAATACTGAACAACGTGGCGCTTTCAAACTTGAAACATATGCTTTATAGACTGCCAACTTTTCAAACAACTACCGCCACCTCTTGGTCAGGTCGGGTACTTCTGGGACCACTCTCGTATAATATAAATACAAAGATTAGTTAAAGTTTCACAAGTTTTATTAATATCTTAGCCTGACAATATTGTTTCGACACTTTGTGTCATTATCAAAGGTAGATAAGATTGATAAACAAACACGTTGCTAAGGATAAATACATACAGAAAATAGGTAACTAGATACAATACATAACAAAAACTAAATATCTAACACTTCTAATAAAGGAGAATTACTAAGCTCAGTTTGTTCATTCATTAAAGGTACTGTGCGTTTATGTCTGTATATTTCAAAAGCTTCTAAAATGTCTAATTTGTGTTTGTTCTTGCAAAAATGTAAGAATTTAATGTTGTTTTGAGGTGTCATTGGGTGGTTCTGTTCCAAAATGTGTTTGGCATAATTCGATTTTTCTGGATGTTTAAGTCTATAAGAGCGTATGTGTTCTTTGTATCTTATGTCGAAATTTCTAAGTGTTTGGTATTGATATGTAGTTTGTATCTTGTATTTGAGTGTCAATTGCAAATATTCTTTTGATAGCTAACCTATAATATTTTTGTTGAATTAAAGTGTCAATCATGTTATGGTTATAATGGTTTGCATATGCTAATTTTTTGATGATTGAAATTTCTTTATCAAAATGTGATCGTTTCATTGGAGTAGTTAAAGCTCGGTGTACTAAAGATCTATAAGCCGCTAGTTTATGCATTTTATGATTACATGAATCGTTAGGTATAGTGACGTCTGTGCTTGTGGGTTTTCTGTATATGGAAAAATCAAATTCATTGTTTGTATTAATTGTAATAGTTAAATCCAAAAAATTAATAGCTCTATTTTGTTCTGTTTCTAGTGTAAACGTGATGTTTGTGTGAAGACTGTTAATAAGAATTAAAAACTCATTGATAACCTCAAAAGAACTGTCAAAACAAGCTAAAATGTCATCAACGTAACGAAACCAAAAAATAATGTGTTTAGAAAGATCTAATTCAAGTATTCGATCTTCCAAATTATCCATAAATATGTTAGCTAATAGAGGACTTAGAGAATTACTCATAGGTAAACCATCTTTCTGTAAATAAATTATATTATTAAAAGTGAAATAATTTTGACTGATACGAAAATCAAAATAATTGAATTAACTCTAATCTTTTTACTAATTCTACATTACTATTAACTAGGAAATTATCTAACAAAGGAATACAGTCTTGTGGTGGAATCTTTGAAAACATGTTACAAAACAAAAAGCTTACAAGTTTTGAATGTGCTGGAAGATGTATGTTCTGTAGTTTTTAACTAATTCTAATGAATTTTTGACAGAGTATTTCGATTTGTATCCTATGATGTTAATAATATGGTTGAGTTTCTTGGACAAGGTGTGATTAGGTGTGTTGATATATGATACTACTGGTCGTATAGGCATGTTGTGTTTATGTGTTTTAATCAGTCCATAGTCATATAGTTTTGGCAGTTGTGGGTTTTTATGTATGATTTGTTGTTTTTCTAATTCGTTAAAACAGATATTGCAGTTTGCTAAAGCTTGTTTTATTTCTTTTTGAAATTTTGTTGTAGGATCTTTGTTTAAAACATCTAAATTTTCTTTATTAATAAAACCATTAACTTTTTGTGTGTAAACATCTTTCGAAAGGATTACCAAAGTGTTACCCTTATCTGCTTTAACAGAAATTAAATTGTTTTCTGTAATTTTATGTCTGATAGATTGAAGTAGTGACAGGTAAGATGTTTTATTCTGTGTTTTGTCCTTTTTCAAAGATTTTATTATGCCGAATTATGCCAAACACATTTTGGAACAGAACCACCCAATGACACCTCAAAACAACATTAAATTCTTACATTTTTGCAAGAACAAACACAAATTAGACATTTTAGAAGCTTTTGAAATATACAGACATAAACGCACAGTACCTTTAATGAATGAACAAACTGAGCTTAGTAATTCTCCTTTATTAGAAGTGTTTGATATTTAGTTTTTGTTATGTATTGTATCTAGTTACCTATTTTCTGTATGTATTTATCATTAGCAACGTGTTTGTTTACCAATCTTATCTACCTTTGATAATGACACAAAGTGTCGAAACAATATTGTCAGGTTAAGATATTAATAAAACTTGTGAAACTTTAACTGATCTTTGTATTTATACTATATTTCATAATTCTATATATTGACTAAATACTCGCATTTCTTGTTTAATGTCTGTTTCACTGGTCATTTTGTCACTGTCGTATGTTACCGTTTTTCTCTATAGTCAGCATGTAACTCTGCTACTTGAGTTTTTTTTGTAGCGTTTTTGTGATTGCCTAATCTAAATAGTTCAATTGGGTGAAGTTTGAGACAGTTTGGTGGATTTTTATCTTTAGCAACAAGTTTGTTGCTTTCTGTCTAAAGTCCTACTCGTGTGGCTCTTATACAGTGCGAGTTTTATATCTCTACTCTGAAAACAATTTTGCTTTTAAATAAAAAAATTGCATATAATATCACAATTATTTACTTTCAAAAATGCTCCAACAACGTATATTTTTACTTTAAAAGTAGCTCTACTTTTGAGAGTGTTTCGGAGCGCAGAATGTTTCGTTTGAAGGCAGAAAAAAGATTTCTGCTACCAAACGGAAAGAATCAATATTTACTTTTAAATGTAGTGCTTTATATATGAATGTCAAGTTGTTTTTAATTTAATAATGTGCTGTTTTCCTTTTAAATGCAACGTTCTTTTAAGTTAATCGCGTTAAATGCAGAACACTGTTGAATTAAATGTTTTATATTCTTTCAGTAAAAAAAAACTTACTGTTATTAATGCTTTATTCACATCACATCTCACCTAGTACAAAAACAAATGGAAAAATATTTTATTATTGAAATAAAACAATAACCTATCAAAAATACAGAACATAAACAGTTTACTTATACATAAACACTTATTTCTTACAAAACATTTTCTGGTAACATTATAGATATGCATCGAAGGACTTATTAAAGAAGTTAATGATTCTATTATAATAATATTTATATTATTTGATGGTGATCCTACTTCATAGGATGGGTTAATGTTCATTAAAACATTTAATACTTATTTCAGTAGCTATTACAAAAATTTTATTACAGTTGTTTAAAATCATATCTATTATTTTATATTATATCTATCATATTATCTTTTATAGCACTTACAATAACATAAAACACTTGTTGCAAATTTGCAAAAACAACCACTAACTAATATAACCAAGTGCACGTTTTAACGCTATTAATGAAAATGTCGAATTAACTCAGATTAAAAGAATTGCTGTCGAAACAAAGCCAAATATCAGATTTCAAACACATTTATTTGTGCATGTTCCATTTTAAAACCACACCCACTTGAATTAAAACTCCCTATTTACTTTAAAAGTAGATTGTTATCGTTTCTATGTATGTATAACAAAAGTCGGTACACGTGAATTCAAAGATTTTATAAATAAATCAAAAGCAATTGAACTTATAATTGAGAAATATGTCTAATAAGTCTTGATTTCAAAGCAAAAAATCAAATACTGCATACTTTGTTTTAAAAGCATATTTCTTGTTTCAGAAGTAAAATATTTTTATTTGAAATACCACAGCCCTTGAGATTTAATATACCTGCATTTTAAAGATTTTAAAGATAAAAATATAATAATAATCTACAAATAAATCGGTATAAATAATTTCTACCTAAAAAAGATGACAATATGACGTGATATGTTGTCACGTCATTTAATTGTTATTTAATGGACGTCATTATATCGTCGACTTTTGGTCCACTGACGTCTGATGACTAGTTACTACCGAATGTTGACGTCATTATGACGTACCTTTACTTTTACTACCTGGGATGGCAGATAGCAAAATCCAACGACAAAAAATGTTAGAAATTAGAATATATATGTTTATTAAGGGGCTGCAGTATTTTAGAAGGACCAGTTGTGTTTAGTTTTCATTAACATTTATTAAAACTTCTTACAACACAACATAAGTAAAATGGCAGTTATAACCTGTGGAGCAAGTGTGGAGCGTGCACATACAAAAGATTATATGCATAAAGTGTAATAAAGGGGTGTTCGTTACTAGAGAGTTCTATTTTTCTTGTGGTACTTGAAAATTGAACATTAAATTAATTATTAGTGGGTTAAATCTTGTATTTTCAATATTTATTTAGAACTGTCACTGTGTCACACAATGACAGTAAAAAATTGTAATTAGCACTCTCTGTTTTTCCAACATGATATCTGTAAAAAATATTGACCAAACCGTTAAAAAACTTGAACTTCATCTTCTCTGATGTTCGTTCTATATCTGAGATAACTTACAATTAATGTTTATTAAATAATTATGAATATTTCACTTATTCATCAGTTTTTTCATTATGATGTCCCATCTGGCTGTATTGAATGCATTTTTTTACGTCTAGGGTTACTATTGGGCAGTATTCTCGTTTTCTTATAGTCAACATCGAATCTATAGTGGATATTCCTTTGCTAAAAACTTATTGTCGGTTAGAGAGATTTCCCTTTCTCCTATTTCTTTCTGTACTCATTTATATAATTATTCTGTTCAAAATTTTCCCTAGATTGCCCAGTACGCATATATGGGTCTGTATTTTTAAAAGGTCCATCTGCCGATTTTTCAATTAAACAGTCTTTATTTCTATATTTTTGATTTTAACATCTGGTTATTAAATCGTATTGCCGTATACTTGTAGTTTGGGTGACGACCAACTGTTAGACATCTTTTGTTGCTAACTTCGCTAACTGTAGATGTCACTATTAGTGTCTTTTGATACTAATGGTAATTCGGAGCATATATATAAGCTCTGTTCGGTGTGTGAGATCTACGAGTGCACTATGTTCGTCTGATGAGAGCTAATAAGCTAATAACTCGAATCTCGAGGTGCCGTTGGTAGATTCTACACACTTATTTTTTTAGTGGATTTGTTTTTATTTCTATATTTTCGATTTTAAGATCTGTATCCTGTCATCTTCTTTTGTTTCTGTATAACATCGTATCATTTTTATTAAGTCTCATTATTTCTATCGTCGTTTGGTTGCATATTTTCGTTTTTCTATTTATTTCCTTCTTGCACCAGTAGTCACCTTTTCTGTTAAGTCTTTTGCCTTGTGCTTGTTAGCGCCGAACGCCTTACCTAAAAGTTATATTTATTTCATACTGTGTCACATTTGTCAGTTTTACGTCAAACTTTTTAGTCCAGAACATGCGATTTTACGGTCTAGTATACCTGTAAAAAATTTTATTCACAATCATATTGCAATATGTACATTTCATATGTTGTAAAAACCTTGAAAAGTAAGCTATTGCTATAGCAACACCAAAGTGGTTAACAATTTCCTTTACATGTCTGTAAAACTGACATGTAAAGTTATGGCCAACTTTGTTTTCTGAATAATTTAAAACAGGACGTTTTATCCGATTTAAATTTAAGTTTTTATAAATATATTTAACGCTAAAAACATATTTTTTATTTAATATTAGTTTTATTTTTATTTTTCCGTATTTTATATTTAATAATTACAATGGAATTAATTAATTTCTAATTTTAAAATACTGAGCGCATACATCGCCATCTAGCGGCTAAGAATGAAACCTTACTTAAAATCTCTTTTGGTCGATAGATGGCTCTGATTGAAATTATGACAGTTTATAAAAAAAATTTTTTTAAATTTAAAATTACTTTTTATTTTGATTATCTTAAGTCTAATTATTGTGAATAAAATAGTATACATGTTTCGTTGGTAAAGTTTCCACGCCTCGCGATATTGTTTGACCTCGACGTACCGTCTCGGTCAAACAATTATCGCTTGGCTTGTAAAGATATCCTTAACCAACTCAACATGTAATATACTATTACATGTCTGTAAAACTGACATGTAAAGTTATGGCCAACTGTTTTTTCTGAATTATTTAAAACAGGACGTTTTATCCGATTTAAATTTGAGTTTTTATAAATATATTTAACGCTAAAAACATATTTTATATTTAATATTAGTTTTATTTTTATTTTTCCGTATTTTATATTTAATAATTACAATGGAATTAATTAATTTCTAATTTTAAAACACTGAGCGCATACATCGCCATCTAGCGGCGAAGAATGAAACCTTACTTAAAATTTCTTTTGGTCGATAGATGACTTTGATTAAAATTATGACAGTTTATAAAAAATTTATTTTAAAATTTAAAATTGCTTTTTATTTTGATTATCTTAAGTCTAATTATTGTGAATAAAATAGTATACATATTTCGTTGGTAAAGTTTCCACGCCTCGCGATAATTGTTTGACCTCGACGTACCGTCTCGGTCAAACAATTATCGCTTCGCTTGTAAAGATATCCTTTACCAACTCAACATGTAATATACTATTACAGTCACTTGTCCTGTAAAAAATTTTACCGGACGCAAATAGAATCAATCACCTAGACAACGTTTTAGTACGTAATCAGTTACCATGGAAACTCATTCTTCATAGATGTCCATATTTTGCATTCGGAAATTAATTTTATATAATTTTTATTTAAATTAAACCAATATTCTAATAATTGCAGTATGAAATAAAACGCATTACGTCATACGTCCTGGAAATGGTCTTACAGTCTCGTTTCGATGTTCCGGACTCGGCTCCTTCGTCGCCTTGTCCGTAACATCTTACTCGACTGTAAAATTCCATTTCCAGGACTTATAACGTAAATTACTATTACGTGTCTGTTAGTAATGAACGATTTATCAATTACATAACTATGTACTGATTGCATTATGTATTATGTGTGTTATGCAATTATGTATTATCTAATGGTTACGTGTCCGAGTGGTAAATCAACCAAGGCGTAAAACAATTAATATGCATCAGAATGACCACATGTCTCGTACTGTACGGTTGTATTATTACATTTCTTGTGTGAATATATTGTGTTTAAAAGTTATAATAATTGTTTTTAAGCCTTTATTAATTTTTAAGGTCTAACAGTTCTAAATGTTTATTGAACGTTTCTTGTATTATGATGGTGCATTCGTCTGGCGTTAGGTTATTATCTTTCTCTACTAGCCTCTTCTTTACTAACTCTATTCAATAGCTCTATTCTTTTCGTTGATTTTCCATTTCCGTTCCATATTTGCAGTATGAAATTACGACAAAAATAAAAGATATTTTTAGTCATCGCTACGTACCAGCAACTACCAGTTGGACTATTAAGTTTCTGCCAATAGTCACAAGCACGTAATTGCTACTGTTTCATTATGTGCCTGGAACCAAAATGGGAAACAATTTTTGGGTAGCAGATACGTGGCAGCGTAGTAATTGCTACTTTCGTGGAATTTCCTTTCTCTTCTCTTTTCTCTTTGACACATCGTATCCCGTAATTACTGTGTCTTACCTGTGTCTTACTCTTGCAACTTAACAAATATTATATCATTTTCTATACTAATGCTGCGATCGTGTCACAAAATGGATTACTATTTTATTTGTAATACGTACTTAATAATACAAAGAGCAATGAATTGTTGACAAATGACATGACGAATGACAAAAATACTTTAAGTTGATACACATGATAGAAACCATTTTTATATTATTCCTGCTATGTTCTTTAATGTGTTAAATAAAAGATACTCAATTATTGTCATTAAATAACTTTAATAATATTGAGTGAGCACGGAGCATTGCATACACAATGCATACACTGCACAAGATGTGTGTCCTCCAAGCCTACTCAAGTGGTCCTGATGAATGGGCCAGGATTGGCTAGTAACATCACTACAAATAAATGTTGCCAACTTCAATTTACATATATAAACATTCCCAAGGAACAATGTGGCACCAATTTGTTATTTTTATTGTAGGTTATGTAGTAAAACATCTAATAACAATCATAACATATTGCAAATTGATTAATGGTCTCCAACATTTTACAAGTAAATATGGAGATGGAGTAGTTTACTAAAAATTACTTTAAAGTGATTCTCCTGAGTAACAAAAACGTAAGTTCTACTTTCAATACGACTTTAAGGTTGCGTTACTTTAAAGGGTTAAACAATGAATCCAGGCAGGTGGCAGGGACTTTCGGTACTACTTTAAAGTTTTAAAAACTTTAAAGAAGCTTCTACAATCATAATACCATTTTGAAGTTGCAACGACTTTAAAGTAATTATACTAAGTGGCAATACCGTTCCATATACTTTAAGAGTTACTTAGAAGTAATGGAACTGCATAGATCCAATAAATAGTATAAACTACACAGTTACTAAAATATTCCGAATTGAAGTAATTAAACCTATAAAGTCATAAATTTAGTTGTAGTTACTTAACAACTACCCAATCAAAGTTACGATCTCAGTTGCTGCTACTTAGATGCTTCTTGGGATTATTTAGGACCAAATAAATGACGATGAAATTATATAAATGATTTTATATGAACGTGTTAATCTAATGTTAACACTGCACCGATGATCTTATGTTTGATAACGTAAAAACGGAGAGTTAGCAATACAATAAGTAGTAGTCATTGTTATTAAAACAAACCAAATTTGTTTTAATATTCATTATTAATAAATCATATCATTTCATTTTGCCTCCTTTAACAAATATAAGCTCTCTAGAAACGTATAAGATTTTAATATAGTAGGTTATAACATAAAATGCCATCAATTTTAGTGTTTTCAGGTAAATGGTTAGTTTCATACTACTAGTAATCTAGTAGTGTTTAATAAAATAGTTTCTTTTTGAGAAGATCTGTAGTTGTAATCAGTAATCAATCTTACAAAATTCTACTAAAAGCTATCCATATCATTACTAAACGTCCTATCAAAAAAATATCTGTAGATACTACTAATGAAAATGTGAGCTGATTTATACGAACTTCACTGTTAGGAAGATTAATAATTCTTAAAGTACTCCTAAGCTTTAATATGCTTGGAATATAATAGCTTTCCTTCAACATCAAAGATGATGTTAAGATTTAGCAAACCACTTAAAATATTGCAAAAGTATAACTATACTTTTACATGTCGCATCGTGCGATTTTTAAAGTTGGTTGTGTTCTGCCTGCTACAACATTTTAAATTGGAAGTGGTTCAATATACTCTTGATACTGTTATACAATAAGATTACGAGCCGCGGGGCTATAATTTACTAAATGCACGTACTGAACGATGTAAAGCAAGGAAATCGGGGTGGCCCGTCCCAAATACTGTGGGAAAGCTCTTTATTTATACTCCCAGAATATAAGTGCATCAAGAGTGTTTATTCTTTTTATCGATGCATTTCGTTTTATCGGAGAAATTCTTAAGAACTGTTAGGTAACTCGTCTTAATTTAGAAAGATTATGTATCTCTACTATCGTTTACATTATAATAAAGCGTGTTTTCGTGTTACTTCAGTAACTGGAGTATATAGAACCAAATATGTATTTCTTTGGTGAAGGCTGTAGGAAAACTATAGGAAAGTAAATTAAACATAACAGAAGTAATTCTTATGCTTAACATCTTATCAGTACTAGTTTACAGACTAGAGCTAGAAGAAAAATGAGTAGTTTTTGGCCACACTGTCGACTAAGGACGTAATGTTATACAATGTCTATAAAGTAATATTATCTTCGAATTCAGTTGTGTGATTTATGATTTAAGAAATGTAGGGTATAAGTTTAGAATGGTCTATTATCCTTTGGAATGTCAGGCCCATTGGGTCGTATTACAAGCCTTGATTAAAGTGTCTCTAACTAAAGTTGTGTTTAAGATCAACAAGAATAGAGATAGCTTTATCTAATTCTAATAGGTGGGAGAAGATTAGAATTGGTCTCCATGTAGTGGCGTAACTACGAAAGATAGAGCGCGCCTCTGCGACACTAATGTTTGCGCCCCTCATATTATGCGTAGGTAACTTTTGTAAAAATAAAATATGCAATAACCCGGGCTTTAACGCAGGCGAATTAAACAATTAAACTGTCAAAATCCATTGTTTTTCCTATCTTAATACAACCACTGGGCATACTTCTGTATGTCATTTATTTACCAGAGATTCACCCATTTGGATATTGTTGGTGGCGCAAAAAAAATTGGGTGATGGTCTGTGCGAGTGGCCATTTTGGAAAATGGACGCCATCTTTGATACTTATTGGAAATGCAGTACATAAGCATTATTTTGTAATAGTCCAGCCAATTTAGAACAAATTTTTATGAATAACGAAAAGTTCAGGTAAGTCCGTGGATTTTTGCATAGGCCTTCTTTGTGGGTTGTTAAATAACCCCTTAATAGTCAACGCCTGTAGATGGTGAGCTCTAAGAGACAATGAGGGTAAACCACGCCTCCTAACGGTTTTTGTCGTTTTTCTCGGAGTTATTATGAGATTTATCGAGGTAAAGGAGGTTAGGTAAAATAAAGTTTATTTAATTCCATACCAAAAATTTTCGAACGTTTTCTCGTACCTCGTCTTCTTTTTCTGTTATCAAAAAAGAAGGTATGTCATACATGGATGAGCAATTTGCAACAGTTTTGCTCAAGGAACTTTCTGACGAAACTTTTTGTGGTCTCATATTTGTCATGAAGTAGCTCCGTATAATTCATTGAGAGTCCGACGCGATCGTGGGCCAATCACCTTTTGCCTTAGCATGTCTTCGATAAAATGCATCAAGCGATATTATCGTTATTCTTGGTGCCAGTCAGATGAAGATGAAAGTTTCGAATTGGTAAGTTAATTCTTAGGAGAGTAAACTGTACTAGGCAATTTTTTGATGAAACTCGATACGTACAGAATATTTCACATGGTTTGAAATTCTAATTTCCTTTATTTATAAGATCTTGGTTTTTTCTTGAATAATTTTTGCTGTAAAATTGAAATACAGAATATAATTCTTTACTTGCTTGAAATTGTAAGGGGCACCACAAGCCAAAAGTTTCATTTTAAATCTTGTATTTCAATTTTACAGCAAAAATCATTCTGGAAAAGATTGACTGGGTACCAAGTCTTATAAATAAAGGAAATTAGGATCACACCAAAAAAAGCGAAACGCCCTGCACGTATTGGATTGGATAAAAAATTGAATAGTACAGTGTATTCTCCTAAGAATTAACTTGCCAGTACGAGATTTTCATCTGATTGGCATGAAATATAACAATAATATCACCTTATGGATTTTATCGAAGAGATGCTAAGGTAAAAGATAACTGAACCACAATCGCGTTTGGTTCTCAACGAACTTGTTTTTAGCTACTTCATGACGAATATGAGACCACAAAAAGTTTCGTCCGAAAGTTCCTTGAGCAGATTTACTGTTACAAATTGCTCATCCATGTATGACATAATTATGTTCTTTCTTCGATAACACAAAAAGAAGGCAGGGTACGAAAAAAGATTTGGGCATTTTTTGTATAAAATTAAATAAGCTTTATTTTACCTAACCTCCTTCATCTCGATAATTATTATCTCTTCGAGTTACACTTACAGGCGTTGACTTTTAAGGGGTTATTTAACAACCCACAAGGAAGGCCTATACAAAAATCCACGGACTTACCTCAACTTTCAGCTAGTTTTTCTAATTTTACTGGACTATAAGACAGCTACGAATCAACATCTTTTATTTTTATACTAAACAGATTTACACTGTTTTATAAAACACGAAAATGAATAAGTCAATGACATCACTAGTTAAAAATATATTTTTAAATTCTTCTGGACCATGTAGAATAATCTGCTGTGCCATATTATACACACCCTCATCACACGCAGCAGGTAAAACATTTTGCTGAAGTTGACTGAGCACATTTTTGAAGTTACACAAAGCTTAGTATACAGTTGAAAACTCTATTAATGGATTTGGAATTAAGGGTAAGAAGCCAACAATCTGTATGACACCTCACATGCTTATGCAGTGCATTTTTAATAAGCATCAAAAATGGCGTCCATTTTCCAAAATGGCCACTCGCACAGACCATCACCCAATTTTCCAATCACCCAATCACTACATTATTACCAACAATATCCAAATGGGTGAATCTCTGGCAAATGAATGACATACAGAAGCATTCTTAGTAAATGAACTATTTCCCCTATAAACCCTTTTAATACATTTGGTAAAACGCACATGCTATACACCATTCGATGCGTCTCACCGAGCTTAACAATAGTGTCCTAACCTAACCTAATCGAATTTAAACCAACCCATACGTGTTTTAATTTAGTTTTTGGATAAGTTAGATTCGGTTAGGTTAGGTTAGGTGAGATTAGGTTAGATTAGGTAAGGTTAGGTTAGATCGCATGCGTATGAAAACATACATTTTCAGGTAGGGTGGGGGAATTAACATGGAAGGCTATGGCTTCCCTTCATAAAAAAGTCTTTGCCGATTATCTCGAGACCTACTGCTCCCCTCTACAAATTTCACTATTGTTCAGCTCACTAACTAAACTGAAGAAAAGCCACATGTTTCCCTAAAGATTATCAACCTATTGTTCAACTACTTAATAATTTAATTAATCTTATTTAAAACCCTAATGTTATTGTACCACAATATCCTCTAATTGTTTTGAGCAATGTATGTACGAGTATATCCATAATTCACTTTTATTGTTTTCATATAATGTTTTTTACCTGTAATGCTTGTGTTAACATTTCTATTCCCAACGAAATAAAATTTCACACAAGCAGCGCCCTTCGGATTGTTGCGCCCCACCGCGTTACAGGGTCTGCGGGGGCAGTAGTTAGGCCACTGAATTAAACATGTTGCGTTAATTTTATAGTGAGATGCGAATACGGCTCAATGCCTTTAATATCATGTTACATCCAACATCGATACTGATGTTATTGTTAGTTCGTTTAGGACACCACTTCTAAAATTACATAATTGATTTAAACATGTCAGTGATATCAGTTTGAAAGTTTTATTCCTACTTTTAGTGGATTGGGTTCATAAAACCTACGATTATTGTATAACTATTTCAACTCCCGTTGAAAAATCAACGAACCCGTCTATGGTCGCTTTAGCTCTCAATGCTGTAAGATTGAGCTGCTGGTAACACCGCCACCGCACCGCCGACAATCTGCATGCATACCATGTATCCCGCATCGTCCGTACGCGCACTTAAATAATTACAATTAACTTATGTCTCCGTAAAAGCTGTTGAATTTCGAATCACTGAATAGATTTTAATGTCGTTAACACCATTCGATAGGTTGTTTCTTGGAGATTGTTTAGTTATATAAAGATTGTTCAAAAGGTCTTTCGAGAGTCGTATAATGAGCAAAATGTAAAAGAAATAATAAACAAAATTTACAAAACAAACACAAAATGCCTTGCGCTGCGAAAACGTTAACAGATAAAAGCAAACTGTAAGCGAACGAATCGTAGGTCTCAGAAATATCTACAAAAAAGGTCCGTGGTGGTGTATATGTATCTCTTACAAATTGCTTACAATCAAGATTTCTTTAATAAGTATCTTTTCAGAAAACTCTTTCCCCCCTGGAATATTGTCTTACTTCCGCCTGGATGAAACGCCGGTAATTTATGGATTTCTTTACTTTTAGAATTGCTTCAAGTATAATCTGTCAAAATTTGAAGATTGTAGCTTATGTCATTCAAGAGATATATAACCATAATGATTTTTGAGAAATTCCCCCCCCTGCGACCCTCTTAAGTTTTTTAGCATTAAAAAAAATACTCATGCACCCCTTTGGGGTAAGGTCCACCTGCCAGTAAGATTTCAGCTTACTAAGTCTTCTAGTGGTGGAAAATTTCTGTTTATTAATGCAAGGTAACCTAAATCCAAAATATTGTGCACTCTTTCAAGTAAAGCACAACCAAGTTCAGAATTAACCGCATGGCCATTTTGAACAAACTCAACATGGATCACACCAAAAACATTACACCAAACACTGAGCATTACTTCTATTTCAAAGCGATATTTATTCGGTATTTGTTGGCGATTGAGTCATTGTCTACGGCAACAGAGATTCTTAAAAAATCTATTTTTCATCGCAAGTAATGGTTCGTTTCAGAAATCGAACGTAACGGGGATTTTAGAGAAATTCTCAATAAATGTTTACTCGTCGTTGGATATGAGCTTCGTTTAAATCATGTGGAATTTTGGAACAGTTTTTAACTTTCTGTTGCTCTTTTCTGGCAAGGTCTGTCAACAAACGCCTTGTTATGATTATTTGCGCACTTCTTGGTACTCCCAAGGCAGGTTTTGGGCCAGGAAAACCCTCAGCGGAGCCACGCCTGGCTAGTTCATCGGTTTTTTCATTGCCTCAAATCCGCAGTGACCTAGTGCCCTCTAGGCGGCATGTGGTCTGTCTTGATCTTCAGTAAGGGATCCTCTAGGCGACCAGTCATTCTTGTGTTCAATGTTTTGTACCCATCCGATGATGGTTTGGTGAGTTTTGCAATCTATTTAAACCTAATCTTGCCTCTACCTGTATCACTATGTGAAGAGCAGGGAGGTCAAAAAGTGTATCCATTGCAGCAGTGGCCGTTGTTCTAATCGTCCCTGTAATACCAAGACATGCAAGTCTTTGAATCTTGTTTAGTCTTAGTTTGGTGGTTTCTTACCTGACTTTGAGCCACGAAACCAAACACAAGTAGGTTATAGCTGGTCTGGCCACTCTGGTATACAACTAGTACATTCATTTGGTCACGGTTAAAGTGGTCTCCGATCTTCTGACAATAATTTTATCAATTTGTCGATTCCAGATAAGTTTGGAGTCGAAAATAACTCCTAAGCGTTTCAACTCGCTCGACCGAGAGATTTCTTTTCCACAAATGTATAGAGGTTTAAGGCCTTCCACATTTTTCCTTCGTGAGAACGGTACTACTGTGCTTTTTCAGGACTGACTCTAAGGTCTTCCTGTTGAACTCATCTAGCTACAACGTCCAGCACTTGCTGCAGTCGCTCCCTGACAGTGTTTATGAATTTCCCCTCGATTATTATGACTAGATCGTAAGGGTATCTCAAGGGAAAAAATCCTTCACTGTAGAGATTCCTCAGAAGTCCATCTATTGTAAGGTTCCACAGCAGCGGGGAGAGAATTCCACGCAACGGACAGCACCTTGGATGAATAAACCACCCTACCTTTGAGCATGCAGTCAATCTACCTGCAGCAGATCTCCTCAAGTTCACGATCTTGAAAGGCAGCAGTTATAAAGTGAAAGGATGGGTTGTCGCAGGCTCTTGCTGTATCTAGCAAAACTCCTAGAAGGATCTCTTTGTGTTCCCGAGTTTTATCCACCTGTCTGGTAAGATGGTAGAGAGCTGTCTCTGTTGATAAACCCACTTGGTAGGTAAATTGCTCTTGACAGTGGGTTTTGTTTCAGCATGTCATCCCTAATATGCCTGTAAAGTACTTTCTCCATAGTCTTTATATAGATAAATAGAAGGTAATTTGGAAAATGGTTGTTCCTTGCCAGAAAATAGTCACAAGGGGCTCGTATGATACAGAAAAATAGGGGTCCAAAATGCATCATGCAAAATTCTAACAGCAATATTTTTATTAAAATTTGTTAGTGGGTCGATCCTGACTACAAAACCAAGTTGTTGTGGCGAGAGCGGATATGCTGCAGCCGCCATCTTGATAAACGCGTTTTTGCAACTATCTGGGGAACGGTTGATCTTACAAAAAAAAAATAAAAAGATCTTTTTTTGTAGAAAAATAAATTATGTCTTTTTTATTTAAACAATCTTTATTGTAAAATTAATATTACACTGCAAGTTTTCACTTTTTAGTGTAATGTCCGCCGTTTGCCAATTATTTAGCAAACAAGGTTGTTTTTTCGTAGTTGTTCTCGAGATATTTGCAAAAACGCGTTTATCAAAATGGCGGCTGTAGCCGCAGCATGTCCGCCCCCGCCGCGCCATCTTGGTTTTACTTTAAGGATAGACCCGTTAATAAATTACAACAATAACATTGTTGATTTGAAAATAACAACTTTTGTCGACTGGGCTATTAATACTTATAATGGATTGTAAGGACTGTGGTTTATCACAATGCTATTTTAAACGGTGTCTCCTAACCTCACATTGTATTTGACTAATGCCAATACAATTTCGATAACCATGTTACCTATTTCTCATCATAAAACTGTGGACTATACAGCTTGGTTTGTCGTTATGTATATACCGGATGTTCGATAACCATGTTACCTATTTCTCATCATAAAACTGTGGAATATACAGCTTGGTTTGTGGTTATATATATACCGGGTGTGTATCTCAAAAATAACAAAGCTATGAAAGGTTTTTTTAAATTTATTTATTGCTAAATCAACAAACTTATTTGTTATGCATAACATGGATAGGGAAGCAAATATAATATAAAATTAACTTACACTATAACATTGTGTGACAGAGGAATGGTCACAGTGAGGTTAGATGGTAACAATTTAATCGTCTATTTGATCCATTTGAGTCTGGTGTGAATGTTCGTAATAAATTGCACTACTGCATGCACTTGAGTTTACGATAAACGTTTCGGCACATTTTTCTAATCAACTAGTCGATGGGTAGGATACCTAGCTCTTCATGCAGCTGGGTATTACGAACATACTATGGTGCATTCGCAGCAATTTCTAACACTTGGTTTTGAATACGTTGTATCTTCTGTATGTTGGTTATCGAGGTATTACACCAAACCGGGGATGCATATAAAACTAGAGGTCGTAGCAAGGCTTTGTACAGTAAACGATGAATTCGATTTCGAGGTGATTTATATGGTGTTTACAACTTCATCGAGTATCAAGATACAATTCCAAATATTTGACAGCACTGTCTTTAGGATTCCAAAGTATTTCTTTGTTGTCGATCTTTATGCAGGGAAGATTGTTGAGTATTCTTAGTGTAAAAATCTTTTCTTGGCATTTATCAATGTTTGAACCATGACAAAAGCTTATTAGTTGCATGCTGTAGTGTTACAACTGCTTCATGAAGATTATCAGTTTGGGTAAACATAGCGGTGTCATCTACAAAGGGTAAAGAAATTAATGTTAATTAATTAATTAATATTAAAGAAAGTCGGGACCAAGATGCTTCCTTGCGGGACACCGGCTCTAAAATTCTTGGTTTTAGACAGAGTTGTATTGACTTTGACTGCAAAAGTTCTATTGCCTAAAAATGAGAAAATGATTGCCTTGCGATAAGTGGGCATGGCAATAATCTGGATCTTCTTTTTAAGGCCTTCGATCCACTCCTTGTCGAATGCCAGCGCTACACCTAGAAAAATCGCAGCAATATATTGTTTGTTTTGAAATTCGTGTTCGACAAGTTCGCTGATTTTTTGGAGCTGGTGGCTTCTTGAATAGCCTTTTCTGAATCCAAATTAGAATTTGGGTAATATATTAAGAATTTCAATGTGTACTAATAAGAGGGTAATGTACTATTTTTCAAGGAGTTTTGATAGTATCGTCAGCAGTCTTATGATTCTATAGCTGCTTATTCTATTTTTGTTTTTACCTGATCTTCCGAACATTAAAATATGAGCATGCTTCCAGGATTGTGGAACGTAAAGCAGTCTCATGCAGGCATTATAAGTGTAGCAAAGGTACGTTATTGCCTTCATAGTGAGGTCTTTAAGAATTGTATTGGCAATTGTAAATCGTGACCAGGAGATTTTCTTTCGGGAAGATTTTCTATAATGTCGATAAGTTCGTTAGGCGAAGTTATTTGGATACGGTGTGCTATTGGTAGTTTTTGTTCAATGTTGTTAATAATTTGTACATTGTGAGTAGGCCTGCAAATAAGAGCAGAAGTGAAGGTATTTTCGAAATAAGTAGTTTTTTCTGAGTCCGAACTGTATGTAACGTTATCGGTGTCTGTCGACAGCGTGGTTAATTCTTCTTTTTGATTTAAAATTTTCCTAGTTGTTTTCGAAAGGCCCCAATCTCCTAGACTGAAGTCAGCTATATTTTTTTGAATGTATTGAATCGATAGTTATCAAGCTCTCTTTTGTTTTGATGCGCTATGCTATGTAATCTGTTTTTAAGTTGAGAGTTACTAGCTCTTTGCCATTTGCGTCGAAGTTAGCTTTTTGGTTTAGTTAAGTCAATCGGACAGGCTCATTCTGGAGCTATACAGATTAATTTTACACTTTCTTTTATCGTTGAAGTGTAGTGCTTTATGGTTAAATCAATGTCTTCAGCTGTTTGATGTATTGTTGGACAAAGGAGTTTACTGTTCAACGGGTGTTCAAAATTGTTACAGTCCATTTTGCCTTTGATTAATTTTGGAGTAGGCTGTTTGATAGTTAATGTTTTGGTGAATGACACTAGTGCCGGTAGGTGTTCTAAATTCAATTCGGATAGAATGCTTTGGAAGGTAGTCTTACTAAAGTTTTACTGAATAGAGGGAGAACCAGCAACGTATTTCGAGTTGTCATTTCAACAGTCGTGAAAATTTGGGTACTAAATCTTATATACCTGCTGAACACTAAAAGTCGATTCTGGCAGCCTCCTGCGGCCGAGTTATACTACCCCAAAATTACTAAGAGGGTGAGAAATACGATTCAATTTATTTAAAGTAACAGTCATGAAATTCAGGAGGTTACTTTCGATAGTATTCTTTATAAAAAACATTTCCTCCCCTTCTAAATGTCGCCAGAACGCTGTAAATGTTGATTTAAAAAAGTGCCATTTTTGTTATTTTAAAAGTCTTGAAATTTTGACACAATAAATAAAATAGGTATATGTAGGTTCACATGTTAGTGCGAGCAAGACAGTTATATAGCGGCCTGCGGGTTAGAGAGAGAATCTTATTTCTCACCCTCTTAGTAATTTTGGGGTAGTATAACCCGGCCGCGGGGGGCTGCCAGAATTGACTTTTAGTGTTCAGCAGGTATATAAAATTTAGTACCAAAATTTTCACGACTGTTGAAATGACAACTCGAAATACGTTGCTAGCTCTTGGTCTAGGACAATATCAAGTATATCGGGCTGATGATCTTCACGGTACGGGTAGTAGGTGTAGTTATCGGGTTCCAGAATCTAAAAGGAATTAGCTATGGCAAAATTTACCAGTTTAATACTTTCACAAGAATATTTTTAGTATTTACATCATCTAAGACTAGTACTGGTTCGGTCGTATTCTCGTCCGTATTCGTAAAAATTCTTTTGATGTCTTCATCAACTAGCTTTATATTTGGCTGTCTGTAGGCACTAGATATTATTACACTGCTATGATCATCAAGTTTAATTTTTATTGCTATCAAGTTTTAAATTAAGTATTTCTGGTAGTTGAATCTCGTATTAGTTTTGATTATTACCGCCACTTCTGGAGCTACGGTCTTAGCGATAGACGTAAAGTTTTGTCGGTTCATTGAGTCGTTTCTAATATACAGGCATGTTCACATTGTGTCTTGCTAAAAAGGCAATAAATAAGGAGCGTTGGTTGTTAATACCATTTGCGTTCCAGTTGGGTATGGTTAGATTTTGTATTGTTTTACTTTGATTATGGTCCATTGATAAGCATTGGTAGGAGAGTGTTGATAATGAAGGATAGTATTTGGTTAAGGTGGGGCGTAATAAAGTCAAGGAAAGTCTGAATAAGATTATGATGTGGTGTTGATGCACTGGATGAGGTAGTAACGTTATTGCTCTGGGTTAGTCTGCTTTTGACTTTCTCTGAAGAGGTCTGAGTGTTATTTATATATGAATTTTTGGGTTGGCGTGTTCATTGTTGTAGCAGCTCGATGTGGTGAATACAGCCACGATAGTTTGCGCTGTGGTTGCCTCCACAGTTAGCACATTTTGGTGGGTCATTGGGTCTCTTTTGGCAGTCAGTGTGTATATGGTCACCTGCACATTAGACGCAAACCGGTTTTAAGCTACGAGATAAGCGCCATAAACTCTCGGCCTGATATAGAAAAAATAATCTTGTTTATTGTTTCCAGCCTTACTTTGTGGAACTCCATAATCATGAAATAAACTTTTTACTAATCTTTATTTATTTCACAGAAAAAATAAACTTGGTAAAATATAATAATTTTTATTTTTTAATATAGTCTCCCCTAATGCCAACACACTTATTACAACGTGGAGTTAATAATTCAATGCACTTGTAAAAATAAACTAACAGCTGTTTGCTTGTTCTAGTCCTTAAAACGAGGTCCCTAAGGTCTTTCTTTAAACTGGAAAATAAATAATAGTCACTAGGAGCCATATCCGGACTGTATGGTAGATGATTCAATGCATTCGCAGTCGCATTCGCAAATGGCAGCTTGTGAAATTGTGGCAGTATGAACGGGTGCATTGTCGTGTAATAATCGAACACCTCTTGTTAATTTTCCTCGACGTATTTCACGAATATTCTTTCTCAATTTATGCAATAAAGACGTATAATAATTTATGTACTGTTAGCAGTTGTATTGTGTTCTTTAAAATCAATCAGTAAAATGCCGTCACAATCCCAGAATATTATTACCATAACTTTCTTTGTCGATTGAACGATTTTCGACATTTTGGAACGAGGTTCATCGAGTCGCCGTCATTCCATCGATTCCCTTTTGAATAGAGGATCATCATACAGAACCATTGTTTCATCTCCAGTAGCCATGGGTCGTCTCCACACAAGTTTAAAAACGAGCGCGCACATTCGACGCGACGTTGAATTGAACGTGAATTGAACAGCAGAAAGAAGACGCGGTACCCATCTTACACTAATTTGATTCATATCCAAATGGCCATGAAGAATTCGACGAACACTTGTTTCCGAAGCCAGCCTCGGTGGATTAGTGATTTGCATGTTTGCTTCATAATCCAAAGATCGCAGGTTTGATCCCCGGCCGAGCTGGTAATTTTTCATAGCGGAGAAAAATTAAAAACATGCCTTCTTCTCGGATAGGAAGTAAAACTGTAGGTCCCGGGTCGATGCGATGTTTGGCACGTTAAAAATCCCTACTGGGGGTGGAATTCCCCCAGATTCGGCTAAATTATAGTAGGCTCGGCCAAATTATCATACAAATAGGTGCCATGAGGTACGAAGGATGCTCTGCCATCCTGATTCCTCGCCCAAAAACAAACAACCAAACAAACCAACTTGTTTTCGAAACGTCACTGCTAACTCCGTAACTTTAAAACGGGGATCTCCTAATACCATTTCTTCAATGATTCCAATTTTTTGATGCGTTACCACTTCATTGCGCTCAACATCTTCAAGAGATTCTTGCCCCAAACGGAAACACTTTGACCACTTTTTTACAGTGGAATATGAAGGAGATAAATTACCATAAACGTCTAAACTTTGTTTGATTTGATTAGGCGTGTATCCTTCTTTTGTTAAAAATCTAATGAGCGCGCGGTACTCAATTTTCGTTAGTTGCGACATTTTCATGCACTTGTCACGATGCTTGAGTGGCTACTAAAATCTATTACGCTTCTAGCCGTAATATACGAGGTGTGTCTAAAAAGTTCGGTGAATGGTATCAAAGAACAAAGAAAACAAAAGATAGAAACAAATAATCTTGATTGGCCTTCAAAATAATCGCCTTGCAACACAACACACTTTTGACAACGTTCATAAAGTTTCTGAATGCTGGTAGCAAAGTCATCTTTAGGAATCGATCGCAGGATCGCTGTCACACGTTCTTGGATGGCCAACATGACCTCAAAACTGGGAAACAGAAACTAGTCCGCAGACGCCAGATCAGCGGAGTACGATGGATGTTCAAGAACAGTTACGCCATGCTGAGCTAAGAATTGCCGCACTAGAATCTGCTGGGCTTCTACTTGTCGACGGCCGACCCGAACGTGGCTCATCCTCAGTCGTTACTTTCCCGTCGCGAAAGCGTTTGAACCACTTCTTTCTACTCACGGCTTCTGTCACGTACACTTGCACTAACATTTCAGCATGTCCTTCGTTGTTCTCCCCAATTTGTAACAGAACTTCATTTTAACGCGTTGTTTCATTGCGCTGTGACAGTACGACTCACACTGATCACGATAGACAGCCAATATCTGGTAACCTTGGCTGCCAGCTGCATTCCCAACTACATGGCGCTTCTAAATACAAGTCAAAATATATGCATAACAATGCGCGCGCACGTTTGATCCGTATCCTTTGAGATATCGGTGCATTCACCGAACTTTTTAGACACATCTCGTATATAGTGTAGGCCTCTTACATGTTCTACTATGACGCAACCGAGTCTGAACATGTTGGCACCTGTAGAAACCTACCGGGCCGAGAATTTATGGCGCTTATCTGTACAATAATTTTTAGTCTGACCATATATTGGCATCTGTGGCACTGATATATATTCTTGGATTTCCTTCTGGCATCTACAGTAACTATGTAGCGAAACAGTGCTGTTAATGAATATATTTGTTTTGCTTGCTCATTATTGGTAAGTTTCACTAATTCCGTTTTAATATGAAAGGTTTTAAAACTTGTCCCGAAATGCAATAATTTATTACAAAAAGTTATACAATAAAGCTTAAGTGCTTTGGTTTTTTCTAAGTTATAATATCTGAGATGGGCATAGACGAGTTGCGCTTATTGTTAATTATTTTGTTAATCCCGTAGTCCACTTGCGCCGGAACCATTTCAGGTACATAAAATATTAGGGCCGACTTGCGCTTGTTGCTGACCCATGAGAGCTCAGCAGGTGATACCGAAAAGTATTTGCACTCCATATATCCCAATATCGGGATGGGGAATATAAAAACTTTTATTAAAATCTGAATAAAAAATTCACAATTAGTTGTTCTTGTACTACAGCTTCCGCACAGCACACATTTTTGGAGGAAACTTTGAAGAAGCCTCAATATACTTAATTAGCTACAAGATAATCTAAATATTGTGTTAACCTTGAATCGTCGATTAAAATGCTATTGGTAAAATCAAATGCAAAACTGTCTACACCTGCTTCTGGTTTTAGAAATGTCAGTCCCATTGTCCATCTTAAAATATTTCCAGTGACTGAATCAATGAGTGGATCATTTGATGTTTACAGTTGTGTCGTGACTGATTTATTAATTTTTACAAATTTACATCTATGTAACTTCTTACAAAGCTGAATATTAATAGAGGGGTGGTTTTCAACGCCATTAGAGGTGGTTTTTATCACTATTAATGCTGTTGAAGTAAAAGAGATTATAAAGATTTTTTCTGGAATACTAGTATATACCTAAATCGATTCTACAGCCATTGGCGGCGCTGTCAGTGCTAGTCTTTGTTGGTCGTCCCTGTTTTTTAGTTTTCTCCTTTGCGGCCTTTTGTTTATTGAAGGAGGCTGTTATTGAAAAATAACACACACTTGTGGATATCACAATTTAATTGTGAAGCAGTCAACTTCCTATTTTAATATGAATTGATTTTGTTAGGATATTGGTAATATATTGCAGTGTTGAAGACGTTTAATTGTTTAAAAAAGAAATTTTTTGTTTGGTATACTAATTAATCTGCACCTACATAAAATATTAATGTATATAACGTCTATCTCAGGTCGTTATATTGACTGTCAGTTATTCGATAACCTTTTAATTATTTTAGCCCTTTTTTAGAACAATGATTAATAAATCTTCAATTGGGTTCTTTATTGAAACTTCACGGTTTTATAACAAAAGATTTGAATTAATGATATGATTATCTATTTTTGTTTTTGTGATAGTTTGATTAACTTCCTTGGAACTTTCCTCATGATAGGGTGCACAGCCGAAGTTAAAATGTTGAGGTAAATCGCAACTAATTAATTTTATTTTTTAATGCTGACTCTCGAATAGCGTTGAAGAATAAATTTTGTTTCCTTTTTTATTGAACTAGCTAGTCTGGCAGCTCTAGTAGGGAAAATAGGAGAGTTCTGGAACCACCCCCCACTCCTGACCTTGAACCTATCTCTCTCTAACACATGGTGACCTTGAAACTATCTCTGTCACCTAAACGTGGCAACACCGCATTCTCAAGGACGCCAATATGGCACCACCGCATTCTCAAGGTCAACAATATGGCAACACCGCATTCTCAAAGCCATCAATATGGCGACAACTCATTCTCAAGGTCATCAATATGTCAACACCGCATTCTCAAGGTCATCAATATGGCAACAACGCATTCTCAAGGCCATCAATATGTCAACACCGCATTCTCAAGGCCCTCAGTATGGCAACAATGTTTAGACCTTGAACTCAAGACCACTCTTCAAGGTCATCAAACACCATTTAAGGTCAAGCTTTAGATATATATAGCAGGTCGCATGTATTGAAAATGCAAAATGTGTGTAGAAGCGAGCTTGCAGAATACGTGCCTGACAGAACGAGTGTTATCATTTCGTAATTGGAAGGGTATACAAACCCCAAAATCTTTAGCTGAGGCCGGATTTGTCTATACGGGGCGTGAAGATAGAGTAGAATGTTTTTATTGCCGAGTGAACATTTTCAAATGGGAACCGTCGGATAGTCCAATCGTAGAACACCTGAAATGGTCACCACATTGCGTGTTTGCAAACGTGTTAGCACCCATAAACGTTGAGAGCGGTAGAGACGTTTACGGTTAAAAGAAGATACAACATAGAATATAACACTAAGGAAGATGTTACCAATCAAGGCGGTAATATTATTAGCAACCTTGTACGAGGGTGTAGTGTACGTTGCAAAACTTCCAGACACAACAGCAGCTTCTATTTCATACAACTTCAATACGAGTGTGTGGTATGGAATGCAACCGGTGACGTTGCAACACATGGGAATGTTTAAACACGAAGTCGGCAATAGAACGCAAGAAGTACGATTCTGGGTCAAATTCGTGTACCCAACATATACCATGGATAGTGAGTGGCAAACCCTCGGGAATAGTCCGGTAGAACAATGTAAAGTCAGCAGCGAAACGTGTTACGCTTCAGTGGCGACCTTGGGCACCCTGTTAATCGCAGTAGTTGGTGTAAGCATGGGAACATATTGTATCGCTCGTTATCGTTACCACTAAAGACTATGACCTTGGCTCCCACCCGCCAACTAAAACCATGACCTTGGATCCCACCCCTCGACTCAGACCATGACCTTGAATCCCACCCGTCAACTCAGTGTATATAAACGCATACGCAAGAACACTTCAGTAGTACAGCATCTACACAAGAACAATTCAGCAGTACAGCATCATGAACGTGGTAGAGGCAACCGTTTTAGTAACATTCGATTTCGAGGATGAAATGCGAGACGAAGAATTATATGGTGGGAACGTCGAGAAAACTTTAGACCACCACAAAGAGGCATTCATTAAACACGTCAAAGAGAAGGGTGTTCTTGAAGCTGGTTATCTGGTGTTTGCGCTAGTGACGTTTGCAAATTCCATGGACTTAAATGGGGAAAGGATATGGTTTGACGGAAAAAGTGGGACAGCGCCGAAACAATTGGAAGAACCGTTAGACGAATGGTACGATACAAATATAAAAATTCCCATCATGAGACGTATAGAGGAGTATAATTCGGATAAGTTGCGAACGGAACATTTGTGTCGTTTCACCATACTAATAGCGGAGAGTTAAAGTACTGTTTATAGACTAGTATAAGCTGGATAAGTTTCGAACGGAACATTGGCGTCGTTTCACCATCTTAATAGCGGAGAGTTAAAGTGTTGTGTTGTTTATGTAAAGTCACAGAAACAGCCAGCGCATTATTTAGTGAAAAGTACGCCGAGGCTTAATTAATGTATTATTGAAATAATTGTACTCTGTAAACAAATACAAGATTGTAAATTGTAAAAGATAAATGTACTCTGTAAACAAATACAAGGTGGTAAATTGCATATGTATTTAGTTAAATAAACCACGTATTTATCTCATTATATCGTTTCATTTAAGACCGATCTCCGTCTCTTCTAGAGATTAATTTAACGATTAAATCAAAAGTGAAACTAAGATTTAAAAATGTCATACCATTTTAATTTCAATTAGATTCTTACTTAACTATGAAAGTATGCAGAGGAAAGATCAACACAACCTCAAGGTAAGAACGACACCAGACAGTCAGGAATGTGCAGACGAGAACAAAGAAATTCCACAGACATCGTTGAGAACAGATGAAACAAGGTCAAGGAGATTGTATTTACACAGAAAGGAGTGGCCAGACAGTCAGGAATGTGCAGACGAGAACAAAGAAATTCCACAGACATTGTTGAGAACAGACGAAACAAGGTCAAGGAGATTGTACTTACACAGAAAGGAGTGGCCAGACAGTTAGGAATGTGCAAACGAGAACAAAGAAATTCCTCAGTCGTTGTTAAGAACAGACGAAACAAGGCAAGGCCAACGAGATTGTATTTACACAGAACGGAGTGGGGACACAGATATATCTATGCCTTCAAAGCTGCAGCACTCAGTTACAGTTACAACAAGGTAGTGAAAATGAATAACGAGTCAAGTGCAGCTGCAGCAGAAAGTTCGTCTCCGGAGGTTGACCGACCGGCTTCGAGCAACTCGCCAATATGGAGCGAGGATACGGAGATCCACGTTGTGAACGACGTTGCGCAGGTAGAGGACCTGGAGGAGACGGAGGAGATGGAGGATGAGGAACACCAGGAGGTAGACATGCCCCAGTACCAAGAGCTGGTACGTAACTAAATAATTTAACAAAATTACTTTTAACAAAATTACTTTTAACAAAATTACTTTTAACAAAATTACTTTTAACAAAATTACTTTTAACAAAATTACTTTTAACAAAATTACTTTTAAATAAAACGATGGAAGTGCTGGTAACTAACTAAATAATTTAACAAAATTACTTTTAAATAAAATGATGGAAGTGCTGGTAACTAACTAAATAATTTAACAAAATTACTTTTGAATAAAACACAGATATGAACCATATATATTTTTATTTTAATGTTTATAGTCACACATTATTCTCTTTGCGAGGTCTCGGCCCGTTTTGGTACGGGAGAGATTTAGCACGGAGGTGCTATGTTGTGAGTGCCGCGAGCGGTACATCACAGTCCCTCGGGACTATGACGCAGTGCGGCACGCAGCCACACACCAAAAGTGTGAGGCATGCACATAAGTGAGTTAGAATTAGTTTATTGTAATAAAAATACGTTTTAATTTACCCCGTGTTTTGCAGGTGCAGCGCGAGTGTATAAAATCCCCCAAAAAAATTTCCAAAAAAAATCACAAAAAAAAGTTAAGGTAGGTTAGGTTAGTTGAAAACTAGATGATACTACAAAGAAAACAAAGCTGATACTATAGTAACCCCCTTAAATGAATTTTAAGGGGTGTCAAGGTGAAGGTGAGGTAAAGTACTGGAGGGGGAGGAGGCATGGGGAGGGATAGATGGTGGGTTACGGGGGAGGGGGTGTGGGGCCGGGGGGGACGAAAATTAAAAAATCAGCGCTCTAGCTCTCAAGGTTAACGAAGGGCAAGAATTCGATTGCTCGATTTGCTAGGTAGAGATAAATGAAGGTCGTCACGGGTATGCTGTTGACCACAATTGAATGGTCATAGAGTATTTCCGGGTTACTACAAACTTTTGGATTTTTTTTTCTTTTCTTTTCTTTTTTTAAATTTTGGAAATTTTTCAGAGAGTATTGTCTGGTTGCTACAAACTGTTGAATTAAAACAACATAGTGAGTAATGGGTCAGACGGTTTTAGTGACTTTTTGTTTACGGTTTCTTTAATTTCTCTTTAGTTAGTTAATTTCTCTTATTGTATACAATCAAATCATCAATTGTAAAGGAAAAAGAATTATTTCATGCTATTTTTATTTAAAATGTGCTGGTCCTAACTAAATAATATTAACAAAATTACTAACTATAATGTCTATAATGTCTACAATTACACATCACTGCTGATCCATCTCCATCTCCAACCGTGCATTCAATATTTGAAACAGTGGGCTTCCGTGACAATTATCATCGCAGGTACACTCATCCGCATCGTTGCCTCCAAATTGGGATACCGGACCGAGGATATGCAACCGTTCGGAACACGCAATTGGGTCGAAGGTTTTGTAAAGCATCCGTTTTATGCATCCATCACACCAGTGGGATGGTACGTGGTATATTGATCTCGACACCCTGGTGTGGTATGCCTGCGGTAGGGTGACCGTACTACACACACTGCGTATGCAGCCCTTGCATAGACGCTTCTCTTTCCACGTGTAGTATGACCACCACAGACAGTACGGGACATCTGCCACGGTAAACCACCCCTGCAATACCGTAGCCACCTGTTGAAACCGTAGGGTTCGGTTTGCACAAGCAACGTCCCCCATGTCACCGAAACGGTCTTCATCATAATGTTGGGCGTACTTAGCTGTTGTATACCAATACCATTTCCACATCACCCATAGTTCGAACACTAGGCGTTCAATTCCTATACCTATGGATGATTGTGGATTCATCAGCTCTCGATGGTGGCGGGCGATGCCTACATGTGGACCCAACGAGGCAGCGATGCAGCGTAACGATTGAGCCCGTAGGCTGAGCCAGCGATCCCATTGCTGCGCATCTGGCGCGGTATCTCCTTCAGCAAAATATGGTATGCGAGGAGCGATGATCGACATTGTGATGTGTTACCTGGTGTGGAAAACACTCCCTATTATATCGAAGTAGCAACACCCACGGAGGGAGTGGGGGGCGGAAGACCTTGAGGTACCTATACACCGACCTATACACCAATGCCCTTGAGGAAATGCAAGGTTTCTGTCTAGAAACCGACCTATACACCAATGACCGTGAGAAAATGCAAGGTTTCTGTCTATACACCAATGACCGTGAGGAAATGTAAGTATTTGCGCGAATGCAAGGTAAAGTGGTGGGGGTGATGGAGGGGTTCAAGGTGAAGGAGTAGGGGTGAAAGTGGGGTTCAAGGTTAGGGAGTGGGGGGTGGTTCGACAAAACCGGAGGGCGACGCAGCGGAGCGTCAGTCTATCTTCGTTCATCATGGATACATCATCTAGTAGTGTTACCAGTGTTGGTGAAGTGAATAAGTGTCGTTGTGTGACATTGTCCTTCTGGTCAAAATTATCGATGAAGAAAGCGTGCCCGGTACATGTGCCGCGTACACCATCTCCAGTTGCTGCGTGCCCGGTACTTGTGCCAACTATCGAGCGTGCACCATCTCCAGTTGCAGCGTGCTCGGTACATGTGCCGCGTACACCATCCTAGTTGCTGCGTGCCCGGTACTTGTGCCAACTATCAAGCGTACACCATCTCCAGTTGCTGCCGCAAAGAAGATCATAGTACTACAAAATGTGGTAGTAAAGGCGGCAGCCGTTAATGTGGAGAAGCCGAAGTACGACATGCTTTCCGGGCGTTCACAACCTTTACTGCGAGAGCTGTTGACTTCGACAAATGTGTTTTACGCTGCTGGAAGTTTGCACATGAGAGGAATCCCCATCGTGACGGTCCAGGAAGCACCTGCGGCATCACCATGTTCGGGTGAGTGGGACTCCCAATTGTTGAATAGCCCACCGGGCAGCGAGTATGATATCTCAATTCGGGGGTCCCTTTTGGGGGATGCATCACCATCGGCAACCGATGATGAAGTGAACCTGCCCATGGAGATTGCCGCAAGTGCAAATGTAATTGTTGATGAAACGGAGTCGGACTGTTCCACATCAATTGCAAGCGCTCCTGACGATGACGATGAGGAGTTAATCATTCCGGGTACCCCCTGTGATGACGGGGTGCATGACCATTTGGACATAGACACAGCGACACTTATGGAGGTTTCTGATGACACAGCGTCTATACAGTTGTCCGGCAGCATCCGAGACTTCACAACTTCAGCGATGGTCTTCATAGATGGTGTACCATGCGAGAAGCAGTCTTTACCGCTTCCTGTCGTTGATGACGCACCGCAGACAAGGATTACACGACGGTTAAGAGAAGTGGCGTCCGGTTTGCGAGGGTGTGAGAGTGAACGCATCGCTCTCCTTCAACGCAAAGCGGAACTCTTAGCTGCTGTGGAAAGATATGAGATCAAAATCAAGAGTATCAAGACGCAGCAGCTACGACAAGTGATGGAGGAGTTGGGGTCCTGTGAGAGCGAACGCCTCGCACTTTTAACCGAAGCGGAAAACTTGTCTGCTTTGCGTCATCAACGACGTTAACGGTTGGTACAACTGTGACCTCCCACTAACAATAACCCAGTCCTCTTCCTATCCCGGTCGGGTTTGCATAACACGTCCTCGTCGTCCCGACTGGAAATCAGAATCGCGAACGTTAGTGGTAAAAGTTGACGTAAAAGCTTTATCATTTGCCAGTGCGTTCCCGTTTACTGATTACTAAGAATATGCATATGTGTAGCTGCGGTGCGTCCTTCACCCGACGGGATGCCTTAGCCCGTCACCGAAGAGAAAGCTGTCGTGGACCGCTGGACTACCCATCCACGAGCGGTAAGTAACCATTCCTGTGAGGTTGTATGATGTGATACGAATATTTTGTCGATTACACGCAATAAAACGACCTGAGATAGACGTTATATACATTAATATTTTATGTAGGTGCAGATTAATTAGTATACCAAACAAAAAATTTTTTTTTAAACAATTAAACGTCTTCAACATTGCAATATATTACCAATATCCTAACAAAATCAATTCATATTAAAATAGGAAGTTGACTGCTTCACAATTAAATTGTGATATCCACAAGTGTGTGTTATTTTTCAATAACAGCCTCCTTCAATAAACAAAAGGCCGCAAAGGAGAAAACTAAAAAACAGGGACGACCAACAAAGACTAGCACTGACAGCGCCGCCAATGGCTGTAGAATCGATTTAGGTATATACTAGTATTCCAGAAAAAATCTTTATAATCTCTTTTACTTCAACAGCATTAATAGTGATAAAAACCACCTCTAATGGCGTTGAAAACCACCCCTCTATTAATATTCAGTTTTGTAAGAAGTTACATAGATGTAAATTTGTAAAAATTAATAAATCAGTCACGACACAACTGTAAACATCAAATGATCCACTCATTGATTCAGTCACTGGAAATATTTTAAGATGGACAATGGGACTGACATTTCTAAAACCAGAAGCAGGTGTAGACACTTTTGCATTTGATTTTACCAATAGCATTTTAATCGACGATTCAAGGTTAACACAATACTTAGATTATCTTGTAGCTAATTAAGTATATTGGGGCTTCTTCAAAGTTTCCTCCAAAAATGTGTGCTGTGCGGAAGCTGTTTGAATTTTTCATTCAGATTTTAATAAAAGTTTTTATATTCCCCATCCCGATATTGGGATATATGGAGTGCAAATACTTTTCGGTATCACCTGCTGAGCTCTCATGGGTCAGCAACAAGCGCAAGTCGGCCCTAATATTTTATGTACCTGAAATGGTTCCGGCGCAAGTGGACTACGGGATTAACAAAATAATTAACAATAAGCGCAACTCGTCTATGCCCATCTCAGATATTATAACTTAGAAAAAACCAAAGCACTTAAGCTTTATTGTATAACTTTTTGTAATAAATTATTGCATTTCGGGACAAGTTTTAAAACCTTTCATATTAAAACGGAATTAGTGAAACTTACCAATAATGAGCAAGCAAAACAAATATATTCATTAACAGCACTGTTTCGCTACATAGTTACTGTAGATGCCAGAAGGAAATCCAAGAATATATATCAGTGCCACAGATGCCAATATATGGTCAGACTAAAAATTATTGTACAGATAAGCGCCATAAATTCTCGGCCCGGTAGGTTTCTACAGGTGCCAACATGTTCAGACTCGGTTGCGTCATAGTAGAACATGTAAGAGGCCTACACTATATACGAGATGTGTCTAAATAGTTCAGTGAATGCTCCGATATCTCAAAGGATACGGATCAAACGTGCGCGCGCATTGTTATGCATATATTTTGACTTGTATTTAGAAGCGCCATGTAGTTGGGAATGCAGCTGGCAGCCAAGGTTACCAGATATTGGCTGTCTATCGTGATCAGTGTGAGTCGTACTGTCACAGCGCAATGAAACAACGCGTTAAAATGAAGTTCTGTTACAAATTGGGGAGAACAACGAAGGACATGCTGAAATGTTAGTGCAAGTGTACGTGATGTGACTATTTAAACTATACCCCCACCACTTTTAAAACGTGTATTATATATACCCTCTCTATACTCTTCTTTCAAAACTGGAGCGATTACATTTTCCACGTAGCTTATTCGTCTCTGAAATCGTACCCTATCCCTTGCTATTATCTCCCATTGACTTCTGCGTGCTTGACGATGTGCATACTCCCATGTTAACATGTAATGCATTTTGTTTTTACTTTCATCAAATGTCACTAAACCACCCATTTAATCCGTCCTCTATTAAGTCATATGCAAAGTCCCTTAGATGTTGCGCAATGAGCTTTTTTACCAAACACTCATCACAAATCACACCTCTAATGAAGTCTTGACACAACTGCACGCCTTTTCTATATCGTTGTGCTAACTCTTGACAATATTCTGGACTGAATATACCCGTACCATGAACAGCTTCGTGTGCCGCATCCTCCTCTAGCGCTTCTAATTCACACCGTAGTTTCACCACAGCATTCAGTTTATCAATAGCTTTGCTTGATACGTCTGCACTGTTACGCGTCTCCATTGTATTTCACTACGTTACACCTAGACCATGTGTTCTTATATTCACCCGCCCCCCACCCTTTCCCCTCTTCATTCTTCCATTACGCAATACACCTTTTGACTTCCACATCCACTATTACCTTTTCTGGTAGATAATGCACAACTTCTAGCATTCCAAGCACGTTCGGGATTTGCATCTTCATTAATGGTTCCAATATGTTTGTGATGTTCACTATGCAGTCACCCGACATGTCTACAACACCATCTATTATGCTATGGTAGAAATTGAAAAATTCCAAACCCTTCAGAAGGTTTAATCGATATGTTAGTAACGGTATTAACTGCCACAGCTCATATAAGGACTCCCACGCTAAATACAATTTATCATCTCCTGCATCAGTTACCTTTATGATTTTTGTTTTATCGTAATTTCTGTTAACACGCTCAAACGAGATAGTTTTTGTACCCATTTTCAAAGGAACCCCGACCTCTTCTCCTGCTTTAAAGTATTTATTAATGACTCCTTCATTGGTTATAAACGCGTTCCACTCCGTTTCATCAAACAGCATGCACTGATTCTTTACTCCAGCTACTTTTATTACAGGAGTGAATCCCAAATGAGCACATTATCCAACAAATACAACTTTACTTTTTGATTTGTTTAAATAAAACACTGATTGATTCACTAGCGGTGCTCATTTAGCATCCTTAGGAAGCTCGTTTGGAACCATCAACTGCTTTTCTAGAGCTTGCGCTTGCGCATTCTCAATTGATTTAGCGAGGCTTTCCATTGTAACACTGCACTGTACACTGCAACTGCAAACGCTTTACTCTTCCCATACATGCAACCTGCTATATATATCTAAAGCTTGACCTTGAATGGTGTTTAATGACCTTGAAGAGTGGTCTTGAGTTCAAGGTCAAGACATTGTTGCCATACTGAGGGTCTTGAGAATGCGGTGTTGACATATTGATGGCCTTGAGAATGCGTTGTTGCCATATTGATGACCTTGAGAATGTGTTGTTGCCATACTGATGGCCTTGAGAATGCGGTGTTGCCATCTTGTTGACCTTGAGAATGCGGTGGTGCCATATTGGTGACCTTGAGAATGCGGTGTTGCCACGTTTAGGTGACAGAGATAGTTTCAAGGTCACCATGTGTTAGAGAGAGATAGGTTCAAGGTCAAGGTCAGGAGTGGGGGGTGGTTCCAGAACTCTCCTATTTTCCCTACTAGCTCTCGTTGAATAAGACTCCGCCTTTACTGCACTGTGGTCTACTAGTACGTTTAAAATTGTTTTCTTGTAAATTGTCTTCTTTGAGTTGTTGAAATAAATGTACACCTTTTTAGACACTCGTTAAACTTTTTATTTATCTTGCTTTTAATTCAATTGTTTACAAGAGACATACATTTTACAACCATTCTGTTTCAGCATATTATTCTCTTTTTTTGTTCACCAAACTACCTAACTCCCTTAATAAGCCCCTTTCTTTTAGACTGCAATTATTTTTCCTATCTTACTGTTGTTTTGTGTTCATATTTCATTCCAAATTATCCTGCCTTTGATCATTATTTTATATCACGATTATTTTAATTATGTTATATCATTGTCAATAAGGGCGGGTTGTATAAACACACCTTAACTTTAAACTAGGATCAATATCCTAGACAACGATTGTTCTGACAATCGTTACTGCAGTGACTGAGCCAAGTTTAAAGTTAAACCACATTTATACAACTTGCCCTAAGATATAGAATGTTTTATATTTTTCTAAACTTACGAGGTAAACGCCATAAATTCTAGGCCTGATATAGAAAAATAAACTTGGTAAAATATAATAAATTTTATTTTTCAATATAATCTACCCCAATGTCAATACACTTATTACAACGTAGAATTAATAATTCAATGCTCTTGTAAAAATAATCTGAAGTTTTTCCTTCAAAATGTTCAATTACAGCTGCTTGCAAACTCGTTCTTACAACGACGTCCCCTAAGGTCTTTCTTTAAATGGGAAAATAAATAATAGTCACTAGAAGCCATATCCGGACGGTACGGTGCATGATCCAATGCTTCAAATCCGCATTCACGAATGGCAACTTGTGAAATTGCGGCAGTATGAACGGGTGCATTGTCGTGTAATAATCGAACACCTCTTGTCGATTTTCCGAGACGCTTTTCACGAATATTGTTTCTTAATTTATGCAGTGAAGACGCAGTACTGTTGACAGTTGTACTGCGTTCTTTAAAATCAATCAGTAAAATGCCGTCACAATCCTGGAATATTGTTGCCATAACTTTATTTGTCGAATGAATTACTTTCGCCTTTTTGGGAGGAGGGTCATCGGGTCGCCGCCATTCCATCGATTCCCTTTTGGATAGAGGATTCCCTATACAGGTAAATGTTCAAATGACAATTATTAATGATAAACGGCAAATAGTTAACACTTAAACGTTTCTTTATTGTATATTAATAAGAATTCATGAACCATCTAGCAAACTCTTTTTTTAATCTCCACAGATGAGATCCCACGACTAATATTATAGTGAAACAGGAAACACCGTGTATATCGAACCATCCAGCAGGCGTTTATGCAAGCGGCGAAAAAAATCTAGACTAGACTATGCTGGAAAACTCCGGGAGATATATACAGGATGTCTCTAAAAGTTCTGTACAAAACGCTAAGACATATTCTTGAAACCAAAATAGGACGATTTAACCAAACTTACCTCTATCCAAAAGTGGTTCGTTAAGGCGCTATTGAACGTCAAAAATCACTCTTTTTTCTAAATAACAAAAATTGCTTCTAGTAATGGGCATGAAATTTGGGATGTCAGTCTGCACTGAAAAAATAGTCTTCAGCCGAAGTTGAGCTGCTCCAGATTGTGCAAATGCGGCGTCCATTTTACTGAAAGTATTCTTAGACCGAATTCATTAAGTAAAATATGAAATATTCGTTCATAAGGGATGGATGTCCTTCTCCAAATTCACGCACTTTTATTCGGAAATCTGACAAGGCCATGTTATGAAATTTATTCACAATCTCTGGTGTGGTTGCACATTGAATGTCCTCAATGTTGTTCAGCAATTTTGTGATGTACTCGGATGAGTAACGAATCCCTACGAAGAGCATCCAACCTAGATTTATTTTCCTTTTCGGTTCTTCCTACCAAATGAAAAAAAATGATGACCCGAAATTCGTTTTTATCCATAATTGAAAACGAACAGGGTTGTTTGATTTAAATGCTTCTCAAAAACAAACTATTTCACGGGTCAATTTGATACCAACAGTCAATTCCTATTAAAAAGTTGCTAACCGAACTACTTAAAAATATTTGGAGAAAATTCACCCCCTAGGCCTAGTGGTAATTTGAGAAACTTTTCAATTTATCCTCCAATAGGTATATAAATTTTTCCATCACGATTTAGTTTCAGTAAAATGTCGTCACTTACACAAAGTGACCATGTGCCTATGGTTTTTAACGCACCATTTAATGAACTATGAAGAATATGTGTGAATGAATGAAGAAAGAAAGTGTATTTCACTGAAACTAACTACAATTATATAAACTAGGCAAACCTCGTCTAGACATGACGGCCAAAAGGATTGAAGGATTTCCCTATATACAACATTCGTTGTGTGATCACATACAATCCTTGGGATTTTCGTGAGTGATTATTTAAATAAACGCAACCAAACATAACCAGTTGAAAATTCTAAGCCTACCACTCCTCTCTCCCAGCTTATTCTCCTCTCTTCTGACATATCTTCCTCTCTAGCTTACCCCACCCCTCCGGTTTATTCTACATACATACATACATACGATAATTATACCTTACAAAATGATAAGAATAAAATCAAAAATCGATCTCGTTTAAGAAATTCTTGAAAATATTAGTACATATTTCAAAAACGATATAAAAATAGGCAAATTTCCGGAAATTTATTTTTTGGTAACTTTCCATGGAAATATTTCGGAAAAGTCATTGAAATGGTAAATTTAAAAAAAAATTTATTTCCAAAGTGTGTTCCGTGGAACCCTGGGGTTTCGTGGAAATATTTTGGGGTTCTGCGGAACCAGTTGTAAGTCCTGTAATATAACAAAACGATACCACTTGCCAAGTTTTAAACTTTCCTACAATAACGGCCTATTACTATTTTATTTGTTGGTGCCTTTTGCTACCACATATTTATGTAAAATACAAAAACAAAACATCGCAATAAACTGGATGCTCTTGCGTATCAAAGTAAATGTTTTAAATTTATTTATTTAAAAATATAAAACTTAATGAAATACAGATATTAAGTAGTGTCGACTAATATACAAACCGAAAGCTATAAAAAAGAATCACGCAAATTTGCCCAGGAGAACTCTCAAACGAACTAGAACAGAAATCAGCTTTGTATTTTAAGTATATACTAGGGAAACCTCGTCAAGACATTACGGCCAAAAGCATTGAAGGATTTCTCTATATATAACATTCGATGTGTGATTACAATCCTTCGAATTTTCGTGAGTGATTATTTAAATAAACGCAACCAAACATAACCAGTTGAAAATTCTAAGCTTAGCAATACTATCTCCCAGCTTACCCTCCTCTCTTCCGACATATATTCCTCTCTGTCTTACCCTTCCCACCGGTTTATTCTACATACATACATATGGAGATTCTACCTTACGAAATGATAAGAATAGAATCAAAAATCGATCTTGTTTAAAACATCCTTGAAAACGTATATTAGTACATACTTCAAGAACATGACATAAACATAGTGTTGGTAAATTTCCTGCGTTTTATACAAACAATATGAAACTGCTCTGAATGTGCAATTGCCATCAGCTATTATTTTAACTCGTCTGTTGTCCATAATTCTCAACTATGCGGGTTTTGTCTACGCAGCCTAACAATTTTTTAAACATTAACCGCTTATTAATGATTGAAGTGGACAGCTGCATCACCCTTTTATATTTATAAGCTGGAGTACTTACGAAACTCACCACCGTAAAAAGGGAGAGGGCGCCCCAAGTGAATGTCCGAAATGTCGTCTCAAATTAAACATTTTATATTTGTTTAAATAAAAAATATAAACATTAAAAATATATAAAAATTAAATAGTGCTGACTGATCTACACAGCGAAAGCTTCAAATAAAAAAAATCGTTTTGATCGGCCCGATGGAACTCTCAAACGAACTGGAACAAAAATAAGCCTTGTGTTTTAAATATATAGATAGATAAGCGGGAGTAGTTACGAAACTCGCCACAGTGCAAAGTGCGATGGCGCCCCAAGTAAATGTCCAATCCGTGCGTCTCAAGTTAAATGAAATAGTGTTGTAAAAATGAAACTGGAACAAAAATAAACCTTGTGTTTTAAATATACAGATACTTAAACTTGTTTAAATATATCAAATCCATTCAACTATTAAATTATGAAAACAATCATAATTTGATTATACATATCATTGGATCTTGTTGGTTATAATTAGAGTAAACTAATTATTTAGAAATGTTCATAAATTAATTCTGTGGTTATATTCTGATGTTCACGTTTCATTTTATACAAGTAGGCGGCTGCTGTTACTTATAACAATTTAACATACTTTCGTCCCTTAAATTTCTGCTTGTACAAAATACACATTCGGTCGTTATTTACATCTGTAAATGAGTTCATCAAAAATTGTATCATCATGATATAATATAATTATATCATGATAGAGTACGTATTATTTGATACGTCAGTCATAAGTAAACACCAGAAAAAGCACGCTTGAGTTTTTTCATTTAAACTCTCTGCAAGGTCATATCTAGTTGGGTGCTCTCCAAAACTAAGTTTAGGTTAGGTTTGGATGAAGGTATGCTTCATCCGTATCATAAGAGTAGGTATAAAATTAGATATTGGAAAGTAATACGGAACGTGTTACTTTCTGTGAATAGTCATTAGAGATACACAGAAGAAATACCAGGTTTGTTGGTAACCCTGTTCTGAACAAAAGAGGTTACATTTACCAGTAATGGTGTTTTTAATGTCCACAACCAATACATATGAGAATTATACTGCTAAAGTAACAGGTTAATGCATATTTTTCACAGACGTGAAACATTGAAGTTGTGTAGCTTGCGAACTGACATTCTTTTGTGGCAGCATCGAGTATATTTAATCCCTGTTGAAAATGGGCCGGATATATCAAATAGAATACACGAAACCAAGCAGCAGCAACATTTGACGAAGAAAGCTTTCAGTATTTTCAACAATGTTTATACACGCATCAAAAGTTGAGAATCAGCATGATAGTCAACATTTGAAAGAAATTGGAATTAACGTTTTAACAGTTTACTTATTGATTAAAAACTGTTTACAATATTAACAAACATTTTACTTTTCAGGTTTTTAGCATGAAAGCCATCTTCAATAAAACTAAAAACCTAGAAATTAAACTTATCATGAGCCTTTCAAAGTTTATTATGCTCAAGACAGAATACTGTCTCATATTGAATATCAAACCTAGGACTATAATTGGCTGAGAATGAAATGGAATGAATGAAAAGAACAGGTATATTTTATAAAATACAAAAACTTTAATCACACTCGAAATTGTATGATTGTAAAAAGAAAAGGAACACTTATTTTTCTCTTTACATTGAAGATATATAAAATGATTGTAAGTTTTTCATGAGGTGACAGTTTACGCTAAATACCACCGACGTATACGCATTTTTGTATTTCTGCCAGGGTGGTCGGAGTGCATTCTCCGCCAGTGATGTTACGCAACAATTAAACTTTTTAAAGGAGCTTCGATTTGAACAAGTTTCAATAATTGCCGCCTTGAAATGCGGTAGTCACAGAATACATGGCCACATCAAAAGAATTTTTTTCTAGATATCAAACAATTTTAATTTTGTGTTACTTTATATTGTCTTTTTTTAGTAAGTGTCAATGTTAAAGAACTTACTTCCTTTCATTTATACAGGTCTTACAATACTACACACACATGCATACATATATATTTGTAGGTAGATTTTAGTTTGACGTGAATCTTTGTTAACAAGGGAATGCTAATTCTGCTCACTGAAATCATTTAATGAACTCATTTAGATAATATCTGCGTTATTAAAGCTGCAAGAGTGACGAATTACATAAAATTCTTTCTACAGTTCTAAACATTGATAATAATTGATCTCTGCTTCATTTGATTGGTTATGCAAATCAAAACTAAAAATAACTAATCTTATTTATATTTCGTAACAAAAAAACAGAAAAGATCTTAATGTAATAATAGGACTCATCAACCAAATTATATTTAATTAAACAGATTCAAAGAGGTAGTTTTGTTACTTATCAATCAACCATCTTTGGCCAAGATACTTTCGTTTATTAAGTGCATATCTATAAACGTATATAGTTAAATAATACTAATACTTTTTGCCCAATAAATGAGATAGAGATATTATTATTATTACACTTATGTGGATTTATTTGCACAACAAGGCTGTAGGCCGAGTTTGTGTAATCGCGTAGCAACAACGTAAACATGTAATGTCATCCTTTGATGTTATAATAATAATGTTAAAAATACATATTGATATGCTATTTACGAGTGTCAGGGCTGCCACTGTAGATAATCACAGCTAAATTGATAGTGATGATGAATGGCACTGATAAATTTTAAATTTGATTTATAATTGGTGATAATTAATAACACATAAAACAGACATCTGGCAAAGGTACAGTAAAGACATATACAACTACAAACCACTTACCTTTACCATCAAAGGAAAATGCTCCGGCTATAAGTAAAATTGGAAAAAGTTCTTACATATTTGAGCCTTCTCTATCGGGTCGCTTTAATAGGGGGCCAAGTAAATTAGATCTATAAAAAAAAGTTAACTGACCACTCACAAATAAAATAAATAAACCTAAGGTTACTTTTTAAAAAAATCAAATGAACAAATTTATTTAACTTAACTTTAAATAAACAACTAAATTAAAATTGAAAGAAACAGAAACAAAGAATATACTTAAAATTAAGGAAAAAAAGAAAATTGGACATCAATTAAAGAATAAAAGAAAAATGAAGTATCAGACAGTGTTATTCTCTTTATCTTGTTAATTAATATTTCTATCATTAGTAAAACTATTTTAAAATCTAATAATCACTTTACATAAAGTACAAAATTAAAAATTTTGACGCCTTAAAAGATTTACCGAATTGAATTAGTAGTCAACTGTTAAGTCTTCATGTTTCCATATGATTTAGAATGAAAAAAGTTGACATTCCACAAAATTCTATTTGTCTTCAAAAACAAATCTTGGATTATAAATTAAAGTTGAATTGTAAACGCCAGCTGTATTTCAGACATAAGGTAAATCTATTTAAATTTATTCAAAATTAAATTTCCATTTAACATGCCCATTCCAATGATCATTATTGAACTTCACCAAAACAAAAAATTCTCTTTCCACAAAAAGAAAATTTTAAAACACTAATTAACTTCATAGCACTGTTTATTTATTTAAATTAATTCGTTGGTACGGTATGATAAACAAAGACGCTGCGATTTTTCAAAGGTAAAATGCAACAAGCATTTTACATGTACAAGGTAGCTGAGGTAAGATAAGAGTCTGCCTTATTTTGGAAATTGTAAGAGCTACAACTACGTGAAAGAGGGCACCGAGGAGAGTCCAAAAGTATTTTTGTTAGCTTCCTACCACCTCTCGTTTCTACAGGGTGATTCAAAACGTGTACTATTTTTTATCATCTTTGCACGCCACTGAATCGAGACCTAGTCGGAATTTTATGCTGCGGTCAGGTGGAACCGATAGCACAGACATTTCTATATACCTACAACTGCCCAGTTTCGTTCGTACGGTATAATAAACAAAGACGCTGCGATTTTTCAAAGATACCTCTGCAACAAGCATTTTACATGTACTAGGCAGTAAGATGACATTGTACCATATCTTGGAAACTGTAAGAGCTACGGAAGAAATTTTACTACCAAAGTTGGTCGGTATGAAACAAGCTTTCATTTTATAGCATTTTTGACGTTTGACCTTGGACTTCGACAAAGGTCGATTATCTCGGGAGTGGGGGGTCGGACGGGGTCGGGACCGCGAAGGTCGGACGCGCAGCGCCGAGGTCCCGAACAAAGGCGAAAACCGCGTCGGGATCGGAGCGACGGGGGCCGAGATATTCCCGAAAAACCTTTGACCTCTGGACCTCTGGACAACAGAGATGTGAAAAAAAGATATCTTATTCCTGCTCGTTTACAATACTTAATTGTAATTGTAATTAATGGTAAGTACATCAGGGTGGGTTAACGTTGAAACTTTGATTAAAATTCAGGTTGTTGCTTATGCGCATAAAATGAAATTAGGGTTATTACCACAATATTTGACAGATAATTTAATATTATTTGTTTATTGTTTCCAGCCTTATTTTGTGGAACTCCATAATCATGAAATAAATAAAGATTATTAAAAGTTTCACAGTTTTATTAAAATACAACCTGACAATATTGTTTCGACAGCTATGCTGTCATTATCAAAGGTAATATAATTATAAACAAACACGTCGCTAAGGTAGATACAAAATAGGTAACTAGATAAAATAATAATAATAATAATCATAATTAAATATCTAATATAACTTGTTAGTTTTGATATTTGCAACATGTTCTCCAGAATACCCCCACAAGAATGTATTCCTTTATTAGATAATTTCTTGATCAATAGTAATATAGAATTAGTTAAAAGGTTAGAGTTAATTCAATTATTTGACCTTTGTATAAGTCAAAATTATTTCACTTTTAATAACATAATTTATATACAAAAGGATGGTTTACCTATGGGTAATTCTCTAAGTCCTCTATTAGCTAACATATTTATGGACAAGTTTGAAGATCGAATATTTGAATTAAACCTCTCTAAACACATTATTTTCTTGTTTCGTTATGTTGATGACATTTTAGCTTGTTTTGACAGTTCTTTTGAGGTTATCAATGAATTTTTAATTCTTATAAACAGTATCCACCCTAATATAAAATTTACACTAGAAACAGAACAAAACAGGGCTATAAACTTTCTAGACTTAAATATCAAGATTAACGCAGACAATCTATTTGAATTTTCCATATACAGAAAACCAACACAAACAGACATAACAATACCAAATGAATCTTGTCACCATAATACACATAAAATAGCAGCCTACAGAGCTTTAACTATTCCACTAACAAAATCAGATTTTAGCAAAGAGATATCAACCATTAAACAACTAGCACATGCAAATCATTATAATCCGAACATGATTGACACTTTAATTAAACAAAAAGATTATAGGTTAGCTATCAAAAGAATATATCCCATTGACAATCAAACAGAAGACTCAAATTACATATCAATACCATATTTTGGCAAAATATCAGAAAAAATTGCACATATACTAAGAAAAACCAACAATTATAAAATAACATTTAAAACCAACACTAACACTTTTTCATTTTTATTTAATGCTAAAGACAGAACACATGATATCATGAAATCGGGCATTTACCGTTTAAATTGTTCTTTTTGTAGTTCGGTATATATTGGACAAACACTTCGAAATTTTGACATAAGATATAAAGAACACGTACGTCATTACAAAAATAAACATCCTGAAAAATCGAATTACGCCAAACACCTTTTAGAACAAAATCACACAATGACTCCTCAAAATAATATTAAATTCCTACATTTTTGTAATAACAAACGCAAATTAGACATTTTAGAAGCCTTTGATATATACAAACACAAACTCAGGGTACCTTTAATGAATGAACAACTTGAGCTCAGTAATTCTCCGTTACTGGAAGTATTAGATATTTAATTATGATTATTATTATTATTTTATCTAGTTACCTATTTTGTATCTACCTTAGCGACGTGTTTGTTTATAATTATATTACCTTTGATAATGACAGCATAGCTGTCGAAACAATATTGTCAGGTTGTATTTTAATAAAACTGTGAAACTTTTAATAATCTTTATTTATTTCAATTTAATATTAGTAAATGTTATTCACAATCACAATACGAGGTTTAACAGTAATTTTTATTATACCGAAGAAATTCATCAAAAGCAGAAATTCACTTTTTTATAATGGGATTATTCTTTACAATCAATTGCCTGAACATATAAAAGGATTAAATGTTTAAAAGAAAAGTGAAAGAATTGTTTATATCTAGCATCTAGCCATAGAATATATACACATATATAGTCATTTATATTATTTATTTTATATATTTTTTACATTTATCTGTTGTTATTGTGCTGTTGGTAATTATTGTGAGAAAGATTAATGAAAGGGATCACTGTAGTACCTATATTACCTATATGTAAAGGTTATAGCAAATTTTATGCCAAATAAAGATTATTATTGTAATATCATTTGTGGCTTCTGATTGCGCCTTTCTTCTGAATTATTTCCATTCTTGCAAAATGTTCATCTTTATCGGGCAACTATGGAATTTGCACTGGAGTACATTTGAACTTTTAAACTGACCTAACCTAACCTAAGCCATTCTGAGATAACTTAACCTTACCTGACCTAACCTAACCTTACCTGACCTAACCTAACCTTACCTGACCTAACCTAACCTTAGCTGACCTAACCTCAAGGTCCATTAACTTTTATAGGTTACCTCAGTAGAGCAGTTAGTTGACCCCTCTTTGAGACGGAAGGGCGGAAGCAAATACGTCAGAGGTCTACCTAGGACTACCCATCGACCTATTTGTTCTCACTTGCACTCATGTTGTGTTTATGCAGCGCTCGCAGTCACTGTCAAACGTCAGGGCAAATTTATTAATTTATCTATTATTAATTCGTAGATTGTTAATTGTAGATTTGTGGCTCTACTAATGTTTATTTTTTTGTAAATTATTGTATTGTATCATGTTAATTAATTTGTTATATTAATAAACATTATTATTATTATTTGTTTGAAGTAAAAAAGTCAGTTCTTGGCAGAGTTATGTATAAGTTTATAAATTCAATTGCTAGTGTCTTATTTTCTCCCATTTAATTTCTAATAAGTATTCAGTTTGACAGTTTGTTTCTGATTGTTTTATACTTTATAGTATTATGCCGGGAAAAAGATGTACAGCTGCAGTTTGCAATAATAGTTTCATTAAAACCAGAGAAGGTGAGGAAGCTATTATATATCATAAATTTTATTAAAAAGTTTAGTAACAGGCATTAAAAGGAAAGCAGAAGATGAGCAAATAAAACAAACATACAGACAAGCAAATATAGAAAAATTACTCAATAAATTAGCATTATCAATATGTAGTTTCATTCTTAATTAGTATTCAACTTGCCCAAAAGGCATCAAAATTCCCATTTTTAAATGTTTAAAGAGGCAACAATCTTATGGGCAAAGAAAGTTTTTAAAATCTATTTCACAGAATTATATTGTCGTCTCGATTAGTTTACTGATAGTTGTTTTTATTTATGTCTAATTCTTTAATCTAATGTAGGATCACATCAGGAATTTATTAACGTGATACATTTAATTACACTATGCTACACATGAAATATACAAGACCCCCTACCTATATAAACGGTTTGATATTGAAGAATAAAGACTTTTCATACTTGCAGAATTTTCCCATCACTTCGAGTTTTTTTCCCAGCCCGTTGAATGTATCTCATACAGTTTTGGTGTCTTGCCTTACTCTAAAGATCGAAACTTAGCCATTTCTTGTCACCTGGAAATCTACTTGCCTACTCTACTGGGAAGATAAGAAGAGTAGCTTTACAAAAGTTCAACAATAATGAAAATCGATAAAGAAATGACTGAGTTATAGCCTGAAACAGTCACGAAGAAAAGTTTATTTTTTTGGAAATTTTTAAGTTTCACCGGTTTAAAATAATATTTACTCAACAAATACAATTTCTTTCTCTTTATTTATTGAAGATATATTTGTTTTATTTCTAGGAAATTTTTGTTTTTTTAAATTGTTTAACAAATGACCATGTTATGGCTGATAATAACAACAATATTTTTTCATTGTTTTAATCTGTCATTATAGCCAGTGTCCAGTCATCTGTACATTTTACCTTGCAAAAAGTCAAGTAGTTTTGGTTTTTGGATATGTTTTGTATGCTGGGGTCTTTTATTAGAAATCCAAGCTTTCGATCATGGCATTCGCCACGTAGGCTGATATATTGAAGAATCGGGGAAAATTTCGATCTCTCTGCAATTTTCGCAGAATATCTTCTAAGCGATGCCTTTTACGACAAACATGGTTATATTTAATTTTAAAGTACACTAGACTTGCACTACACTACAGTTTGGGTGCAGAATAACTTTACGGAACCTAATAGTTGCCAAGATACAGCCTCTTTAAAGTTTTGGTAATTCTGATCATCATTAATGATCAAGCCAGTTTTGGAAAATGAAAGGTGTTGATACAACCAATCTCTGAGCTTATCCATGTTCTCATTATCTCGGGTAATGTGAGAAGGCTTCATATCCACATGCTGCTCACATGTTACTTAGTTAATATCACAGTATTTCTTAACTGATTTTAACTCCATCAAAGATGTTCTGAAGGTGTACTATTTCTAAAGTCCAGGGAGTAAACACACTGTCTGTGGTTCAACGATCACGGGTCAGTCCTCCAGAACTTTTCATCGTCTTCATCAGTGCTTGCTCTATGGTCATATCCGACCATATACCTGGCCAAGACTCTTTTGTGCATCTGATGGTGAAATATCCTTCAGTTGTGAATTTATTTGTATTTAGCAGCATCGAGTCTTTGTTCCAATTTTGTCAACATGTGTTGCAAATAGAAATGTGCACCCTCGACGTAAAAAAGTGCATGAAAGAATGGCAGTATTTTTTGGACACAAACAAGATGAAGAGCCCAGTTTTCCATTCTCTCCTACCTGTATCTCGGCTACACTCAAAGAGTAGCAAATCTAAAAATAACCACTTTCGCTGTAAAACACATCATTTATAAGATATTCTTAGAAAACCGAAGAAATGTTGAAATTTTTATTTGTCCTTCAATATGACGGAGGTGCGCCAAGAACGTAAACTTGAATTTTTAATAAAGACCCCAACATACAAAACATATCCAAAACTCAGAATTACCCGATCTTTTGCAAGGTAAGGCCTGTTTTTCTGGCAGATTGACTGGACTATTGATACAAATTTGGATTTTTCTAAAAATATTTGATAGATTCTTTTATAAACTTCATCAATAAAAAATTAATAAAAATAAGTATACATAAAACTATGGATCGCAATAAAAGCAGCCTCGGAAATGGACAGAAATCTAACTATTACGACGGACCGGCAACGAATAAGGAATAAACGAATAAAGAAAAATGGTATTACAAGAGTGGATACCTGGAATATTAAGTCATGGCAAAATAAAGAACAAGAGGTAATAACGGAGATCACGGAAAAAAAGAATAGACATAAGTATGTGACATCTCTGAAGTTAGGGTGAAAGGTAAAGGCACACAAACAATGGGGGATTACATTCGGATCTGTAGCGAAAAACAAAAAAATCAGAGAGCGAGTGCTGGAGTTGAAATGCTCCTGCACATAAAATTCCAAACATGTATTGAAGATATAACCTATATTGACCAAAGCTAATGAAACTAAGATTGAATATCAATAACAAATATATACATGTAATTAGCGTGTATGCACCGGACATGGGTAAACCGAGAGAGGAAAGAAGAATGGTTTATGAAGAACTTATACGATACGATACCCCATAACCATCAAATTATTATAATTGGCGATCTTAACGCACGAATAGTAAACACACCCCTACAAGGTGTGAAGCAAAGATTCAACGAACCCGTGAACAATGATAACGGTGATTTACTAACAGACTTCTGTGCTCAAAACCACCTACGTATTAATAAAGCATTTTTTCGAACATGATATGAGATATAAATATACCTATACAGGAGACCAACGATTCCAGTCCGTTATCGATTATATAATAACTAGAAGACACTTCCTGCCCACTGAAATGCTGGATGTGGGAACATTAAACTCGGCGCACATAGGCAGTGACCATGCACTCGTTCTAGGTAAAATAAGAATGAAACATCTCATAAATTAGTAACCTAACCGAGCATACACAGAAAAATTCAATATAGAATCACTCGAAAATTAAAGCACCAAACGACTGTGCTAACCGCCTAAATATCAAAATAAGAGATACTCCAATGAAGATACTGATGAAGACAATGTTGAAAAGGCATGGATAAAACTGAATAATAACATCATGAGAGCAGCTGAAGAATCACTGGGCAGGAAAAAAGCCAGAACACACACAATGCACAGAAATAAAACACCATGGTTTACTAACGAAGTTAAGGAAATAACGAAGAAAAAGAAGGAAGCTTTTATAACATATTAGAGAACTGGACAACCAGAAGACCGCCAAATATAATTCTGCAGAAGAAAGAAACGTAGCAAACCTAAGAATAAGACAGCTAAAAGAAGAAAATTGGAAGCTCTTCACAAAGGACATGGAGAGGGATTTATATGGATCGCAAAAGAAAATATGGCTCATGTTAAGAAATAGAAAAGCGGAAGTGAGTGAGATCGTAAAAATAAATGCCATCTATGCGGGAAATTGGGTACAATACTTCAAAAATGTATTGAAGGAAGAAGCAACACAGACAATTACAATACAAAATAAAGAAGATGAAGACGAGTCCGTTATCGTAGCAGTAGAAGACATTGAAAAGGCAAAGAAAACACTTAAAAATAAGATAGCACCAGGGCAGGATGGAATTCCTGCCCTGGAATGACTGTTCCAATATATAAACAGAGAGAAAAGAGTAATCCGAAAAAGTACCGTTGAATAACGCTCTTGGATACGTCTCAAAAGCTGCTGACTAAAGTATTAATGGACAAGATGTAGCTAAACCAGCATATAAGTGAAGAGCAACAGGGCTTCCGCAATAACCGTGCGACCACCGACGCTATATTTATAATTCGTTAAATAGTCGAAAAGGCGATCTAATTTAATGTGCATGCTTTTATGTGCTTTGTCGATCTACGAAAGGCATTCCATCGCGTTAAACTACAAGATGTCTTATCAATTTTAGAAGAATATAATGTCCCTTTAATACTTATAAACATTATAAAAGGACTAAACAAAAACACTCTAATTAGAATTCAAGTGGATAATCAACTAACAGAAAGCATAAAATGTGGTACAGGAATTAGACAAGGGGACTCATTAAGCTCGGTCCTCTTTAATCTTGTTATGGATAAAATAATGAATGAATTAAGGAAGCTATCTGGATACAAAATGGGACAAAAGAACATTCCAATAGTGTGCTACGCGGATGACGCTGTCTTGATCGCGGATTCCGAGGATGAACTGCAGCGCCTTCTACACCAGTTCGTAACAACGGCGAAAAAGTATAATATGGAAGTTTCTACAGACAAAACAAAATCGGTAGTAATATCCAAGGAACCGATTCGGTGCAAACTTGAAATAGAAACAAAAATGATAGAACAAATCATGAATTTCCAATACCTAGGAGTAGAGATATCCAGCAACCGCAACACACATAATGAAGTAAAGCGACAAACCATCAAAGGTGCAAGAATCTCAGGTTATTTAAGAGACGTAGTCTGGAAGAATAAATGTTTGAACATCGAAAGCAAGGTAAAAATCTATTAAACCATGGTTAGACCAATTATGACATAAGAAGCAAAAACCCGAGCTGACACTACTAAGACGAAACAGATGTTACGCACCACGGAGATGAACACATTCAGAGCAATAACATGGAAAACAAAACAAGACAGAATTAGAAACATTGACATAAGGGACCAATGTAACATCACTGCTATATCAGTGATGTTACGATTTGCAAGGAAACGGAAACAAGAATGGAATGATCACGTAAGCAGAGCGGATGACAGCAGAATTATCAAAATAGTAAGAGACCAGAAACCACAAGGAAAGAGGAGTCAAGGCAAACGACAAAAGAGATTGGCCGAAAGTTGGATCTCCACGTCGATAGAAACTCCATAGACAAAAAAATAATGTATGAAGAAAAACAGGCTGAACCCTATATAAAAGAAGAAGAAGTAGAAGAAGAATCACATAATTGCTTGGATATAACGCAATCATTTTACTTTACTCCCTAGGGAGTAAAATAGCTACTTTTCAAACAAAAAAGTTTTTTCTTGTCTTTTTTAGCCTATAACTCAGTCATTTCCTTAACGATTTTCATTATTTTTGAACTTTTGTAAGGCAACACTTCTTCTCTACCCAGTACAGATTTCCAAAATGTGACAAGAAATGGTAAAGTTCTAGTCGTTAGAGCAGTGCAAGGTACGAAAACTGGAGAAGCATATTTATAAGTGTATAGAAAAAAACTTAAATTTCTAATAAGGGTCCCAACATACACAACATATTCAAAAATAAAATTACTTGACTTGTTTGCAAGGTAAAATGTATAGATCCACTGGACACTGGACTATAATGACATTAAAATAATGAAAAGAAATTGTTGTTTTGCATATTATCGGCCATAACTGGGTCGTTTATTAACCAATTCAAAAAAAAACAGAAATTTCCAAGATATGAAACAAAATATATCTTCAATAAATGAAGAGAAAGAAATTTTATTTGTTGAGTAAATATTATTTTGAACCGTTGAAACTTAATAATCTCCAAAAAAAACTTTTTTTCGTGACTGTTTCAGGCCATAACTAAGTCATTTTTTACCGATTTTCACTATTTTTGAACTTTTGTAAAGCTACACTTCTTATCTTCCCAGTAGAAAAAAGATTTCTAAAATGGGACAATAAATGGCTAAGTTTTGGTCATTAGAGTAGTGCAAGGCACCAAAACAGGTCGAGGTACATTCGGCTGGCTGGGAAAAAAACTCGCAGTGATGGGAATATTTTGTATTTGAATAGTATGAAAAGCCTTTATTCTTCAATATCAAAACAGTTATATAGGTTGGAGGTCTTGTATATTTATTTTTTTTAATTTGTAGCACAATGTTATTTATAAGAATTACTTACCTTTTCAAAACCATTTTCTATCTAGTAGTACGCTATCTTACAAGCGTTTATTGATACTTAAGAAAGTTGACCGCAAAAAAATCCATAAAGTCTTTGGAATTACAATAAAATTGTTATAAAAACAAATATCGCCAAATGCGTAATTTCCAGCGGAGGAGCAAGGAAATCATTAGTTATATTTTTTGTAACGCGCAGAACTAGATTATAAATTAAAGTCATAAGCGTGCTTCGCATTGAAGTGAGTTTGACACACTAACACACACTTACCTCTCAATGAATATTTTTACTTTATTTTACTTCATTTTCTATAGTTAATTTATGTAAAAATTGTCCTAGTATAAATTAATTTTTATGTTACGAAATTCGTGAATCTTCATCCAAAATGAAGAACAATCGCTTGGAATTCAATCATGCTAAAGTAGAAACGTTTTTTAAACCCTACATAACCATAGTTGTTACCAGTCTTAATTATTTTAGAAAATTGCAGATAATTTCAATTAAGTGTTACGCCTTCACAGTGTGATCGTTCAAATAAGGAAGATAATATGACAGGAAAGTTTCTTTTCTGACAGATTAGTTCTTATAAGGCAGTGTCATCTCATCAGCACTATATAACCGACAATATTCTATGTTTTACGTTAGAAATTAATTCTAGGAATTCATGATTGACGTGAAGTTTTCTTTGAAAGCTTTTTACAATTATTGGGAACTGGAATCTTGAGTTAATTGATCTGGAATCGTATTCAATATTACAAAAATAAAACAGACGAGACGGCGGCGACGTTCTTCCAGTTTATTAATAAAATATTAGTATAAATTATGTATTTTGCACTAATTAAAGCGTTTTTCTTGTTACAATATACATTCTAATTGTAAGTACTTCTTATAATTATAAAACGTTCTTATTTACTTATTAACTAGCTTAAATAAAACAAAAGACTGAAATAAACTAACTTAAAAAATTATCCTTAGTAAAATAAAATCAAAATACAATAAATATTAACGTAAGATACTACTATTAATAGAAATAGCCGAATATTTACGTTAAAATCACATAATTTTTTGTTCTTAATTTTTAATATTCCTCGCCATATCCCCAGATTCAACTATACCCTTATAATACCTCTCACTGGTAGTGTCTGTTTGTGCAGACACGTCATACCTGACAACTAACTGAGCCTCTTGTATATCATCATCTTTCCTGCGACTCGCGGCCGTTTCTGAGAAATCTATGGCACCTAGACCTGTCTGTACGACATGAAACAGGGTTTGTAACTTACTGGATCTTCCTTGCCTCGGTCGACCTTCATTGCCGTCTTTTTTGCTGTAACCGTGCAAGTGTTTCACGGTATATTCATCTTTTTCCTCTGAAGGTATCTCGTTACTTTCTTGTACTGCAATTCCGTGTATTTGTTTTCCGGGACCGTACGTTTTCACTTTTGAATGCCCTTGTATAATTAAATACATTGGTCCTTTTAGAGGTTCTGTTGGCTGTTTATAATGTTTAAATAATGGATCAGTTGTGAGAGATGTTACAGTTGTCGTTATTGTAGTAGCAGGCGTGGTTGTAAAGGTTGTTGTAATTGTTGATTTCGGCCTATTAGTTATCTCACCTGAAGGTGTTAAACTTAGTTTTGATGTAGATGAGGTTGATTCCTTCTGGAGCAACTCAAAAAGGGAACTTGTAGGTTTTCTAGTGAAACTCATTACAGGAGGAGGCGGTTGGGATATTGGAGGGGCTTTCATAGTTTGCATGGTTTGTAAAGTTTGTAACGTCATGGGTGTCATTTGTGGTTTTGTCATCATCGATGTTGGATTCTTATAATTTGGTTGTGTTAAACTCGTTGATAAATGCATCATATTAGGCAATGTTGAAGGCCTCATCAGTACAGGAGTTTGTCTTAAAGGTATATGTGGAGGCTCCACAGAAACACTAGATATTTCCATATCGGTAGGTGAATGCATTTGTGCTTCGGGCTTTCCAATGTTTACATACGTATTTTGAATATCCAAATCACCATCTGTCACTTGACCTTTATGCATTACATGTGATTCTTCTATGATTACTGTTGGTACACCTGCTTTACCCTTTGTATTACTTGTACTATTATTCGGCGAGAATGATTGTTGTATTTTCATATAAGATTCCGCTTCCTGGGTCTGTGGAAACTTTATAAAATTCTTGGTCGATTCTGGTGGGTTTGCCAAAGGTGTCCTCCAAGTGACCTGACTACTAGGTGCTCCAAGCGTACCAAACTGGTTTTTATCCCTAAATTCATCCTGATTACCCAAAGTACTCGAATGATATAATAGATTGGATTGCTGAATCGTAAACGACGAAGTACCACTTGTTAACGTAGCACTAGTGGAAGGTTTTACAGTTGTTTTTAACGTTGGGTATTCAGTAGTCGATAAAGAATTCAATGCTTGTTGGTAGGTCATCACTTCCTGTGGACGAGGATTCTTCTCTGGAATAGGCGGTGGCATCAACATAGTATAAGGCACCCTCTGCTCGTTTTTATTTGACAAATATTCATTTTGCTTATTTTTATTTGAATAAACTTGTGACCCATAATACGAATTAGGCATAGAATAATGCGGTCTAGACATTCTTTGGTAATTATTTTGATTTCCAAATTTAGGGCCTTCGACAAGTTTTAAAAATGGATCGTAAGAGTCTTTCCTAGAATCTGCAACAAATGAACTTCCCGTGCTGGGTTTTTTCGATGAAACACCTAAAACTAATATTTCTGTTTTGTGCGTTTCGCCGGGAAGAGAAGCGTCGGGTTTCCTAGAAGCCGGATCTATCCAATAATGAACGCGATCTAGAACTGGAGGCACATAGTCGTACGTTGGATCATTCTTTAACGGATCCCCTCTTCCTAGTGGTGTCCATTGTTCATAATCCATTCGTGGTGAAAAGACGCCTCTTAGGTCTTTTGGGTTAGTGAAGTTATCTGGAAAGAACGAAGTTATATTTATTTAGAGTTTATACGATAGCAATATTCGAAACGTATTAATTAATTTTTGCATATACTAATTACATCGACTTGAGCAAAAAAGGGTTAGTTCATCGAAATACACAATTGTATACATATATAGAAATACTCTCTATCACAGTAAAGAGAAATGAAGTGATAAGGAAAAGTGGTAGGTATAGGTTATTTGAATCTTAAGATCGATTAATTTAGTTTTTATTATAACCCAATGAAAAAGTGTAAAATTCTCCGAAGCTTCGTTTATTTTTAACTTTCTAAGCACAGTTTAGATTTAGGAAGTAGATGAAGGAACTGTTCATAAATGTTATTGTGAGTTCATTAGTGTTTTGATTGTACAGTAGGATAGTATGTAAAGTATAGTTACTATCAACTGCAAAATATTGAAATTATCGTGATATAGATAGCCAAGTGCTAACAATTCTTCATTTACAAACAGGGTTCTTATCTCTGAATTAGTAATCATCAGACCGGGTAACCGACTTTTTGACATTTCTCGGTTCAATATGCATACATTTATTGACAGGTAAATTAAATTGCCTTTAACGCAAGGGATATAGGCCATGACGGTTTATAAATGTTGTGTATACCTTGTCCGCAAAATTCGTTAGCCTCTTCGAGATTGTGCTGCCTCGGCCGTAAACGTATCGGCGACAATTATTCTCTCGCACAAGAAGTTTCGCGGACTTGGTATACAAACAACTATTAAATGCCGCTGGTGGTGAGTCAGGGCCTACTGGATGTAATTTTCAACACGCTTCGTTCTCTCACTGTAGTTTTCACTAAAAAGTTAAAAAATAATTCTTGAAGTTTTCATTCATTCTTAGCGTTTGAAGATAAAATAACATATTTTAAGTGTTTTTTTTTTAGCTTCGGCTCTTTTGCCTACCTCACTACGTTCAACAGTCAAACTAACAGCCTCACCACAAAAACTTCATTTTAACTCATAAAATAATATATTTACTATTAATTTGATGTTTAATTTGCTTTTTTGCAAGCTAGATTTTATTCGAGAAATGATGTCTTTGTCAAAAAAAACAATATTGTATTGGCAAGTAGAACACTAGTACTATCTAAAGACATAATATATGTTATGTCGCTCCCTATTCCTACCTATTCAAGCATCTTCACACTGTATTCAGATGCATGGATATGAGTAATGTTTATGCGAAAAGATCTGTAAATAAAACATCTAATAATTTAAACAATTCTAAGCAATGTTTGTTAACTCGGCGCTTAGACATTTTAATGAAACAATTCGACCTCCACGTGGTGTCTGCTAGACATCGGGTAGGCAGTTGTCCCTACACTTTACTCGCAATGCCATAGTAAAGGTCTTCATGATGGAGTAGGAGTATGAAGAGCTTCACACCGACGGGTAAGCATTATCCCGTAAAGTTAGCAGAGAGTGGATTGCACCTCGTTCTCCAGTGCGAACTAGAAGATGACATAGCCAGCGCACGCTAATTGAGTGTGTGACGTAAATCGACCTTCAAAATATTTAAAAATATACTGAATATTCCATTTAAAAAGGTTTTTTTAATAACGAAGACGTGTTCAATTGTTTTCAGAATTTACCATCGTAATCGGCAAAAGGTATGTTACTAAAGTTTGTTAATTTAACCAATTTCGTGGTTTTATTCAGGGTGCATAAAAATCATAAAAGCAACGCCGCTATTAACTTCTCTTCAATTAATGCGCCGACCCCCCCCCCCCCCCAGAATATACCCTGTTCAAATTGAAGTCGATATTATTAATAGCTTTGTTATTAATAAATATTCTTATAGTTCAGAAAAATCAGTTTTTGAGATCGCTTAATTTGGAGTTCTACGTCAGAATTTGAAAATCTAATATGACGGATCTAATATGGCGACCATAATAACCAAAGTTAGACTTATTTGCATAAAACTTGGATTTTTGAGATTTCTTAACTCGAATTTTATCTAGAACTAGAATTCGACTTATTTGCATAAACCTTGGTACCTGAGAGATGGTATTCGAGTTTGCTGATTTCGACTTTTAATGAAAATTCGCAGAGCGACCAAAATGGGTAGATGAATCAAATTCTGAATTTGGGAGTTTAAATAAAAAAGAAATAGAAAAATCGGAATTTAGCCATGCAGTAGTGTCTGATTCAACACCTTTAACCATTTTTGCGGTTTGCAGTTTCGCATTCCTTCTACATAGATCTGATTGTCCGTAGAGCGACTTTTAAAGTATGTAATTAAGATTTCGTCATATTTTAAAATCCGAAATTTATTTTATATAATTTTTTTAAATTAAACCAATAATCCAATAATTGCAGTATGAAATAAAACGAATTACGTCATACGTCCTGGAAATGTTCTTAGTCTCGTTTCGAGTCGAGTTTTCGTATCCTTGTTCGTAACATCTTACTCGACTGTAAAACTCCATTTCCAGGACTTATAACGTAAATAACTATTATGGTATACTGACTCGTAAATCTTTAATAAATATTTTTTTCATTTACTGAAACAGTACAGCACAATTCGTAAAATATATATGAATATTTTAAATAAATATGTATGTTGCTATGGTATTGGTGATAAAGAGCCCCTAATAATATTTACGGGCTTCATAACGGGTCAGCCCGTAAAAATAATCTTTTCCCATAGATACAGGGCTCAATGAACAGATGTTTGGGAGTCAGTATACCATAAAATATGTAACACTTCTAGTAAAGGAGAATTACTGAACTGACTTTGTTCATTCGTCAAACGTACCGTACGTAACGTACCATCTTTTTAAATATCCCTGACTAATTTTTATTGTACTTTTTAAATTGTTCATTTATTTGCTTTAACTTTTCATAAAATGTCGAGAAAAAAAATTAAACTATTGTAATGTCTGCCTAAAAACATCTTCGTTTTTGCAACTTACATGTAAACATATCCAATGAGAGATACTCATATGTCAATGTGCCATATTATATATCGCTTGAAAGGTAATTTTAAGTACTTTCCAACGGTATATAACTCGTCGACAGACATACACTACGAAAAGGTCAATGGCCAAAAGTATAGTAAAATTAAATCAAAATTAAACAAATAACGGAAGAAATTAATAGTAGGCTGAAACTTAGCATAGATATTGGTAAATACATACTGTTTAAGAAATTGACGAGTTTCAAGTTGAATAAGGTGTACTCAAGCCGCCATCTTGGAAAAAATGACGGTTTAAATGAAAATAACGGGAAAAATTAATAGGAAGCTGAAGATTGCTATAGATGTTGGAGAATACATACTATTTAAGAAATTGATAAGTCTAGCATTGAATAAGGTGTGGCCGAGCCGCCAACTTGGGAAATATGCCGGTTTAAATGAAAAATACCGGAAAAAATTAATCCCGAGTTGAATAAGGTGTGCTCGAACATCTCGATCATGAAAAATTTTAAATAACACGATTTAGGTAGGTTTTACGTAAAAAATTCAAGAGATTTTTGCGAGATGCAATTTTTTAAATTTATTACTATCGGTTTAATGTGACGAGCTAATCTTTTCTCATTTTCTGACGGAATCTCAGAGGCTAGTTTGATTGTAATAATTGAATAATTAAAGCAACGACGATACCAGTATTGATTCAAGGCATTTTATTTAAATTTAATAAAAAGGAATTTTTAACGAATAATGTTTAATGTACACTATACATACCGCGTTATAGGACTTCGCGTAAAACAAACCATACATTGTATACATTATATAAGCTTTTTTATGAGTAGGTTGATTAGGTTATAGTATAAAAAATATAGTGTTACCTTCGACTTATATAACGAAATTAAAATTCTAAACATCTGCAGCAGTTTAATCAGCCACAGATGTTTTTTACACCTGGAATTTGTTTTGAGACTCTCCAAACTCGTGTATGTATTGTGTAATTAAATTAATTACTATCGTATCCACCACCATTGTTATATTTATTATGTGCGTTTTCTATGCACTACAATACAGTCTACATTCTTGATGCTGTATCTCAAGAACTGTCAGTCGTAGCTAAAGAAAACAAAACCAGATTGTGAGAAAGATTACATGCAATAAAAAGGCTCTCTTGCATGTTTTACGTAAAACCTACCAAAATCGAGTTATTTAAAAGTTATTATTTTGTCCCATTCTTCTCCAAGATGGCGGCACTAGCACACCTTATTCAACTCAGGACTCAATTTCTTAGATAGTATGTATTTACCAACGTCTATCCCAATTTTAAGCTTTCAATTACTTTTTCCGTTATTTTTTATTCAAACTGCCATCTTCTCCAAGATGGCGGCTCGAGTACACCTTATTCAACTTGGGACTCATAAATTTCTTAAGTAGTATGGTTTACCAACATATACGCCAATTTTCAGCTTCCTATTAATTTTCCCGTTATTTTTCATTTAAATTGTCCTCTTTTCCAAGATGGCGGTCTGAGAATATTTATTCAACTCGATACACATCCATTTCTTAAATATAATATGTATTCGCGAACATCTATGTCAATTTTCAAGCTTCAACTATTTCTTTCCGTTATTTGCTTAATTTTGATCTAATTTTACTATACTTTTAACCATTGACCTTTTCATAGTCAATGTAAGGTTAAATACATGAAATAGGTAACCAGATACAAAAACATATATTTAAAAAAATTAAATATGTAACACTTCTAGTAAACGAGAATTACTGAGCTCAATTTGTTCATTCATCAAAGGTACTGTGCATTTGTGTTTGAATATTTCAAAAGCTTCTAAAATGTCTAATCTGTGTTTGTTGTTACAAATTTTGTTTTGATGTACCAGTAAAATCGACTATTCAATTTGTATACACATGGAATATTATACATAGTATGTAGAAGTAGTAATAATTAAATTACTTTTGATTAAATTTAATATATGCACAGAATAGTATTAGTAAATATAGTATACACATAATATTAATTAGCACGTTGTCAACTAATAACTATAAGTATTGTATTGTAATGCTTAGGTGACATACTGACCCATATTGTTCTATTTGTTATTCTCGTCCAATGTCAACAACGTTGCGTTCGAACTTAAGACTTTAAAAATATATTAAAAACTGTCAATAAAGAATTATGTTTATGAATATAAAATAATTTAAAGCTATTTTCGCATATAAACATTTAAATCTTATTTGACTTGCTTATAAAAACAAAATACTTCTATTTGAAATTTTGAACATAAGTTTCAACTGAAATGTTAATAAAAATATTCTTTAAAACTTTATTTTTTAAATCCTTTGCTTAGAGTGAATTAACGAAATCAAAAAGAAAATAATGAATCAATTTTAGACAAAAATGGAAGGCCAATAAATTACACGAAGTGTGTCCCACTTTAGAATATTCATCAATGAAATATCTTTATATAGAAAAACGAACACCAAGAGAAAGTTATGCAGATGATTACGAGAACACATCTGAAATTTTTATTTTTTACTTTAAAATATGAAAATGAAATTGATTTTATCTTAAAAGCAGCATTAAAAATTGTCATTTATTTCTTTTTAAAAACTGGCTTTTAAAGAAGATGTGGGGTACTTATCACAAATTAATATTACCATAAAGTCTACTAATGAATTTATAATAAAATTTAAATTACAGTGATAAAAGTGGTTTTTATCTAATAAAGCAACAAATGTAATAAATTATCGTATTTAGAGGGTATTCATAAAGCTTTCTATTCTGTACTTTCACATAGTAATAAATGCCTATTCTACTCTCATCATGGATAATCCTTTTAAATTTTGTAAGCAATCAAACTTGCAAATAAAAAGCTAATCACATTAAATTTGATAATTTTCGGAATCCACGGAAAAAGATAAAATTCTTTCGAACTAGTTTTCTTCCGAAGTTAATGACAACAAGGAAGATAGTGACAAGAAACCTTGCTTAATAGAGAAATGATGGAGAATAATTAAAGTGAATAGTATAAACGTGAAGTGAAATGACGAAATGACGTAACAGACTTTTTTGAAATTGAAACTTAAAACTATAGCATAACATCTAAATGGCTAATTTCATGCTAAATCGCCTAGAGCGATTTGCTTCAAGTCTCAGATTTTGTTCAATTTTTTCCATGTATAGATACATATAATAGTATATTAAAGAACAAGTTTTATAAGGGTTGATTTGGCGCACGAATCCCAAGTTAGAAAACGAGCCGCAGGCGAGTGTTTCTATGGGATTAGAGCGCCAGTGCCCTTATAAAACGAGTATTTTATGCTATTTTTTCTAATGTGCGCCCCCTTTTTTCTTATTTTAATACAAAAAAAATATTTTGGTCGTCTGGAGAATTTTGTGTTAGTTGGTAACAGTTGGTAACACTCGGGGCCCACTTGAGTTTTTGATTCATTTGTCATCATCCGTCACTTCAAATAAATTAGTTATTACTTTTGTTACTTTATTAGTGTTACAAATAAATAAAATATGAGCGAAAACAACTTAATTTGCACTCCGCCCGAAATTCGCGAAAAAAAGCAAAGATGATTAAATCGATGATACGTGTCTTGTTTATAGTACCATAAAATTACAAACATGAATTCCTTACTGATTTGTCCAAGCAGATTTGATGTAGGTACGAGACTTGTTTATGTTACTAATTAGGAATATCCAAGACCTAAGCTTCTTTCCAAGTAAAAATAGACCATAACTTCAAGTGAAATTCCATGTAAGTAACAATCAACAAACAGCGAACCAATTCAACGATATTAATTAAAAATTTATCGGAGGTTGACAATTTTGACAGATACTTGCAGTTTGAAGTTGTCACATTCCACGCATTACCTATTCAACCCTTAAAAGCTAAATAACCCTATAATTCATTAAAGTACAGTGTACTTTTATAGATAGCCATAAACGACTCCTACCGATAGACGTTAAAAAAATGACATTAAATAATTTTTTTCATGGCCGAAGTAGAAGTTTTTGAAAATTTCGATTTTTTGACAATTCAGCTATCCAACAGTCTGCATCATCTGACTAAAAGTATCATAACTTCCTTATTTCTCGAGTTATCTGGCTCATCGAGTTGTCAGATTAAAGCTAGTTTTTGGATCTTTCAGCAGGCTCTGGAAGCAAATTTTAGGGTCAGTTGTATAAATGTGGTTTAACTTTAAACTTGGTTCAGTTGTCGGAACAATCGTTGTTTAGGATATTGATCCTAGTTTACAGTTAATCTGTTGTTATACAATCCGCCCTTAGTGTATTTACAAATTTTGACATTGCTCCAATGATACAATTATCACACCATTGAAATCATTTTTAATAGAATTACCTTAGCATATGCGTGGTATGATTAAAACATAAAAATGGTGTTTTTTGTAGGTTTGGAAAAAGATTAATTTTGAAAAATTTGTCTTCAGAGCCTGTAACTTTTCTGTTCTGTAATGTCTTTACTTTTCTTGATATAGTCTGATAGATCCAAAAACTAGATTTAATGTGATACCTAGATCATCTAGATAAGGTGAGAAATTAGGGCGTTATGACAATGTTTGGGATAGCAGTATTTTGCATTTGATGTTCTGCTATGCGACACTGCATCATTCACTAAAACTGTCTAAATCCCTTTTTTTGAGTTATATGGCTAACCCAAGTATCAGATTAAAGCTAGATCTTCCAAAGTATGCTGACGTTTGCTCAACAAAAAGAGTGATCAACACCTCATGCTAGCGTAAATCATTGGCTGTTACAGCATTACCAGCCTGAATTTCAAATAAATACCGCCCAAACTCATTCAGCCTATAAAATACTCCAAACAGTAATTTTGATTGAATGCATTAGTTTTTCTGGAACTACATGTTTATTGCAATGTTTGGGATAACAGTATTTGGCATTTGATATTCTGCTATGCGACACTGCATCATTTAACTAAAACTGTCATAACTCCCTTATTTTCTGAGTTACATGGCTGATATAGATATCAGATTTTAAAACTAGTTTTTTTGATTTTTCAGAATATGCTGATGTTAAACATGCTGACATTGCACTATAGAAAAGTAGCAGGCTGTAAAGACAATTTTTTTAAAAATAATTGTTTTTCAAAACTGCAAAAAAACACTTTTTATTTTTTAACCATGCCACGTATATGCTAAGGTAATTTTATAAAGAAAGTTTTAAAGGTGTGATAATTGTATCACACAGGAACAATGTCAAAATTTGCAAAAACACTAAAATTTGCTTCCAGAGACTATTATTTTGCTACTGTGCAATGTCTTTGTACGTTTCATATTATTGCAATAAAAATAAAAGGGAGTTATGACAATTTTAGTCAGATGACGCAGAGTGTCGGATAGCGGAATTTGCAAAAAATAAAAATTTTCAAAAACTTCTACTTCGGCTATTTCTCATCTAAAAGACCCGAAGAAATTAAATTAATGGTCATTTCATATGTATCTACACAAGAAAACAATTTGAACAAAATCTGAGACTTGAAGCAAAACTCAGTAGGTCTTGAGAAACACATTTTATGTATAATTTAGTACGTTATTAAATTAAAACAAATACAAGAACAATTTAAAAAGTATATAAAAAACTAGGTTGAGGTATTCAAAAAATAGATATGACCATTTAAAAATTGGAATATATTTTCTTTTATTTATTTTTTAAATATCTTTTCATCACATTGAAATACATTTTCAAGTAAGATATTATTAAAATCCAATGATCATCATTCTTTAATTTTCAAGTCCAACTTTTAATAAAATAATTTATTTTATTTATTTATTTATTTTTAGGCGAGTAATCGGGTGCCTCGTACCTCTTGGCACCAAATATTTTGATTATATCACTAATTAGAATTTAATTCTTTTTTAAGATTTATGCTTAAATCATTGTGAACATATCGGTGTTTTGCAGATTTAACAACGGATGACAATATTTAAAAAAAACAGACCGTGTTTAAGTTGTTAAGTAAGTTAAAGTTGCTCATTAAAGGGGGCGCAAGGTTCGAATTAATTGGTTTAATAACAAACAAGTTACAGTCTGATACCTCATTTTTGGTCACCTGGTATATATACTTACTCTTTTTCTTACATAATTGTATGTCACAAATTGAGATTAAAACATATGATGCAATCGCATAACTATAGGCTTTAATCAATTATCTTAGAATAAATGCTTATGTATTTGAATACATAATCTTTAACCCATTATACCTTTCGGTGTCGAGGTGCCGGACGCACTGAGCCGCAGAGTGGATATGTGAGTGTGAGACGAGACAGTGGAGCCATGTAGACAAGTACACTGCGCTTGTGGTTTACCCATCCGAGTACTTTCCGGAACAAACTCGACTTAACTCTGTTAAGCGATATAATCCACTATAACCACCCTACCGTACTGCCGGCGGCGCTTATGTATTTAAGCATCCAAAATTTAAAACCTAATGTGGGATATTTATTTTCTGTATGCGAATTTACCATCTTTAGTGATTAATTAATAGTAAATGATAATAGGAAATGTCTTAAATAAGTTCAGTTTTAAATTCTTTGTAGGAACCAAAATGTATTTACGAATATGAAAGAATGTGTATTCATAAAGTAGTGACCCTTCTGACCCCACATCTGGCCTTAATGGTTTGTCACACCCTCCTAGAGCTAGAGAAAACACATATTTAAAAGTTTACAAGAATTACGGTTGTTAGGGAAGGAATCGGTGATATGATGCGAGAAGGGACAGTTGCATTGTGGTACTGTACACGGGCGGTCGGTTTGAAACGTAAAAGAGACCTTTAGCGGTTTATAGTGTAATGCGTGTATTCTATATTGAGACTAGAAACGTAAAGATACGTAATGCTAATATTTACTGTGTTTGCTATATGTGTTCTTGTTATTATTCGGCAACGTGAGTTGTGAGTTGAATTGTGATTGTTGGCCAATGTGTGATATTGGCTTTATGTTGATGTTAGCAATTGGTTGGAATTGCTGTATTATATTGATGTGTTGGCAATTGAGGAATTGCCTGTTGTTGTTGTGTTGATTTGTTGGCAATTTGTGGAATTGCTGTTGTTGTTGATGATATGTGAATTGAGCTCTGTAAAATTAACCGCGCAGTATACTGTTTGCTTAGGAGACGGAGAAATGGGCGTGTTTCTCCAGTCTACCTTCGACCTGGGTGGCACAAGTGTGTCACCCAGTGGCCCCAGCTGATCACTGGGCAGCAATGGGGTGCTTATTCCCCTACGTTCCTGTATTGCAATCCCAACGAGGAGCGGACTCGGAGGGAGATGAATACACTGACAGTACCTCCGGGTACCTGGCCCTGTTAGCGTTCGGCTAAAGGGGCGCCTGATGCGGCAAGCATCATCTGTTTCAGGTCATCATGATCGTGATAGTGCACTGAAGGTCTTCACTCCCGAAGACCCCAATCATCCAGAACCAACGTGAGACGGCACGGGGGATCCCCAATCCCCCCGTAAGTACTGCTAATTTCCATTTAAAGGGTAAGCGACTAATGTGTTGTAATTATCTTTTCATGTGTGCCTTAATCCGGCTCTGTGGTATTTTGCGTTTTGGTCTCAAAATGGAACGCATATGAATTACTGCTAGTGAAGCGTAACCGGCCGTTCCCGCCCATTCCGGAGCAAGCAGTAACACGACCCGAAAGGACCTGTCAAATGTAACAATTAGAACTGGGGATTAACTTTAATTTGTGAGGAATAGAATTCTTTAAAATAAATGTACAAAAAGCAGATTTAATCAATTTAAATCATTATTGAATTACGACCCCGGCCTACAAATGTCAGAAGTGGGATTGCTAGGTCAACTGCTTGCTCCTTTAATACACACGTTGTAAATTAATGTTTCTGCGTGAAATTCTATATTTATTGCATTGTAATTGGTTATGAGGGTTTTAAATGATATCGCATCGTTACAAACCACATTGACTACCAAGTGTGACTTTATGCCGTAAAGAGGGCAAACCCTTAAAACGAATCTTAATATGATTATAGTTTTTACTCATGCGTACATTTGAAATACGTATATGTTTCAATTATTACGATTAGAGTTTTAATGTTTCTTACGTTTGAGTTATGTATGTATGTATCGTTAAATATGCTGCGAGTTTTTAATTTCAGGCATGTTTGGGATACCGACGTATTTTAATCGCTATATTCGGAGTTTTAATTTTACGTGCATTTAATTAATGTACATGTGTCAATTAATCCAGTTAGAGTTACCTACGTATTTTAATTAATTTATTCGGAGTTTAACTGTTACGTACATTTGATTTACGCGCATGATTCGATTAATCAGTTCGAGTTTATAATTTTACCTAGATTTGAGTTACGTATGTATTTTAATTGATCTATTCGGAGTTTTATTTTTACCTACCTTTAATTACGCACATGTTTCCATTAATTCAGTTAACGTTTATAATTATAGGTATATTTGAGTTATTTTCGTTGATATTTGCAATTTTGATTTTACGTACATTCAAACTATACCAGCACGTACTGCAATAAGTATCCAATTCAAGTTTTTAATTTTACTTCCGTTTGAGTTATGTATGTTACAACTTCATTGTGTAGTTTAGACGAGGGACACAGTTAGTAAAATATTTAACAAAAAAAAAAACACAAGGGTGTTTATGTGAACTGAATCGGTGTTTGATCATTCAATGGTTTATTGATTTGTGCGATTCAACAATTATGATCCGTTATGTGCTCCGTTAATTCTATTACTTAGTTTGACGCTTATTCATTATCGTGTTATTACATCTGGGTCATTCCTGTCTTGTTCCTTTTCCAATCTTACTGTAATTATCACTTACTACATTAATACCTTTTGTAATGGACATTCTGGATCCATTCAACTAACCAGTTCCCTGCATACAATTGATCTTCGATCATCGATGTGCAATGTATCTTTCTAAGATAAGGCAGATTATAATTAGTTGTGGTTTAATAACCAGCAAAATCATTAGAAATTTCAAATAGGTGAGATTATCGGAAATGATTCTCCCCGTTCAATTAGTTTTGAAATCACGTGTGTTAACAATATGGAAGATCGATAGTAACTACGTGTAGGTAGTGCCAGGGTAATGATAGACGCGCAAGTCGTGCGGTACCTCAGAATCAAGAGATCCTTTGTTTTTTTTATAGTGTAAGCTTTTGCCAAGAAAGAGAAAATTCTGAGTTACCAATATTAACTAACTAATCTAATATGGCAGATTAGTGCAATGAACTTAAGATTCATACGAACATTAGGCTACTGAAATATAGCTTACTTATTGTTAGTTAGGTACACATAGGTAGAAGGAAATAATTGATGGGAATTTCGTGGGAGTTGTTGGGACTTTTCTACCTGGCGGTTGCTTCGGTGCAGTTGTATCATTCTCATCCATAATTTGCATTTGATAGTGATGCGTAATGTTAGGGCAGTTTTTTAGGTGTAGGGTTCTCGATGGGCCTTGTCAGACTGATGTTAGTTATTTTGCTTCTATTTCATTTCACGATTATAGAGTTTCACACAGTACGACTTGAAACAGTAAACTCAAGGATAGGAGACCTTGTAAGACGTTGGTATAGAGGTTCCTTTGCGTTAGACTCGCGCAAAGTAGGATTTGTTGTCAGTGTAGAGATCGACATGAGGTCAACTAACGATGAACTGTTTCTATCCATAAACTGTATTCCAAATTTCATTTGCATCTTATATTTCATTAGTAAATAAAAAGAAAACAAGACACATGGTGAAGACAGGCTATACATAGCTAAATAGATAGATGCGGATGATGGAATGCTCAGAAACACAGGTTGCATATCATCAGATCTCAGAATCGGATTATCATTAGGTTTCCGTAGAAGGGGTTTCGCGTGAAACACAGTATACAGTATTTGTGCGACATTCTAAATTGAAGAAAATCCTGCTTATTCCCCTACGTTCCTGTATTGCAATCCCAACGAGGAGCGGACTCGGAGGGAGATGAATACACTGACAGTACCTCCGGGTACCTGGCCCTGTTAGCGTTCGGCTAAAGGGGCGCCTGATGCGGCAAGCATCATCTGTTTCAGGTCATCATGATCGTGATAGTGCACTGAAGGTCTTCACTCCCGAAGACCCCAATCATCCAGAACCAACGTGAGACGGCACGGGGGATCCCCAATCCCCCCGTAAGTACTGCTAATTTCCATTTGAAGGGTAAGCGACTAATGTGTTGTAATTATCTTTTCATGTGTGCCTTAATCCGGCTCTGTGGTATTTTGCGTTTTGGTCTCAAAATGGAACGCATATGAATTACTGCTAGTGAAGCGTAACCGGCCGTTCCCGCCCATTCCGGAGCAAGCAGTAACACGACCCGAAAGGACCTGTCAAATGTAACAATTAGAACTGGGGATTAACTTTAATTTGTGAGAAATAGAATTCTTTAAAATAAATGTACCAAAAGCAGATTTAATCAATTTAAATCATTATTGAATTACGACCCCGGCCTACACTAAATAATTCCAGAATTAGTGTGTCAAAAAAGAGAAAGAAGCATTCAAGCTAGTTGTATATAAAAACGTTAATACTTTAGTTTCATTAATAACTTGAGATTTCTTAATTCCTTTTAATTCTTAAAGCTTCCTGTAAACCTTCCTCAAACGAAACAAAAAACCGTATAACTCATTTCGACCCCAATATCGAGCACCAAAAGATGAGACCCGATTCAAACAAGAAAGAAGTGCTAAAAAGTACCACAAAAACAAAATGTAAAAAGAAATAATCCTGGCAAATAAGGACTTTTCTCATACCATCTTTACAGTTTACTGTCTTTTTGTGGATGAATAGTTTTAAGGCTAAAAATCGCCTGATCGCATAAGATTACTCTACAATATTCCCTGGTCAGTATCTTTATTAATTTTTTCAGCTGAATGTCTGTCTCGTTTTTGCTAGTAGGTATAGACCGTTTTGAACACGCTTTCCATCACTTTTAAGTATTACTGCACTAAAAGAAATATTATTCGTAATATTAAAGAAAGCTGTTTATCAACTTTGCTTTGTTGCCTCAATAATGGAGTTTTTCAATGAGCCAATAAAATGTATCTCATAGATGAATAGCCTTAATTCATTGAAATAGGGAAAGCATGTTCATTAGCATAAGCCATTGAATCAACAAACGATATTCTTTGTTCCAAAGAACTGGTTTATTATCCTTATAGAATCGTTAGTACCAATGAACTGGATCTTCGATTTTGCACGATTTTGCATACATTAATTGTCTCAATGAACTCAGTTCATTAGTAGGCCAGTAAAATAAGATCCGTTTTGGACAGTTGGTGGAAATAAATGTTGGAAAGCGGGAGATCGTTTCGATCGCTTCGTTTGAGGTCAAATATAAGTATCCTAGGTTTGCACGGTCCTTCAACTCGAGCTTACCTGAGGGCATCAAAAGAACCACGAAAGCTTCGGACCTTTTTTAGTTGTTCACAAAGAACCCAATCATAAATTTCCAAAGTTTCTCACTGATTTTCAGAAACAACTTTCAGAAATTTCGGAATGCACAAGAACCTCGAAGTAAGCCTTAAAATTGTTCATCTTATTCTTTTAAGCTGAACAGTAGAACACAATCAGATCAAGAATAAAACTGTAGTTTCGTACTAACTCTTCTACAATTTAGCAGAAATACAGGGACAAAAAGTTATCCAAAACCAATCCACAATTAACAAAAATGCAACGCAAAATGGTAATTGTAACAACATGATGGAATATATTATCCATTGTCTCATTTTTTATTCTGGGTTTAATTGATGCTTTTTACTTTGTTTCAGTAGAATGAGCCGATTGTAAGTACTGCTTCGTAAACGGCTTGCGATGCAGTACATTTTATTACTCAAATAAAATGTACTTATTATTCAAACTTCAGTTCTACATCTTAACTAGAGCTAAGAATATTATTGCTCAGTAGTGTGGGTGAACGAAAATGAATTCAAGTACGCTACTACCCAATCTCGATTCTTGGTCGGGGATTTCACAAAATTAAATGGTAAGGTAGGCAACCCACAAAACCCTGCCACGTTTATGGGTATATTCTGAAACCATTGAGTTCTAAGATTTGGAACATACTTAATTTGGATTTGCGCCAGCGGACAAGATGGTGGCTCCCGTGATTCAGAATTCATTTGAAGCAGAAGATCCCTTTTGTTTAGTTAATTACATGACTCCCATAGTATGGTTCGTTAGAGCTAAATTATTAAGCGATCATGTATTTAGAGTTATTTTGTGTAAAACTAACAAATGTTAAATACACATCAGCCTAAATTTATAAAAATTGGGTCAGAATTTAAAAGTGTTCTTGAGAAATTAGAAAAGTTTATGTTATGAATAGGGTTATGAAGAATGCGAGTAAATCTATTGTAAATGACGAGTTTTTGATACACACAGGTTGCAATTCTTATGAGTATGATTTTGATAAGATTGTGTTTTTGCCTACTACATCCTCCATTACAATCTAGAAATGATGTATACATTTGTTATGGAATATTGAATTACTTGGAACATTTTTATTATGTACCTGATTGGCTAAGTTATCATACTGGCGAGGAACGCCTAAATTTTTTCAAAATCATCCATTTTTTGTATATCAGTAAGTGATACAGTCAATTTGTGCTCAAAAGGGCCCCTAGCGGAAAAGTGGTGGAGTAGTTTTGATTTCTTTTATTTTATATGTTTTTTGGGGCGCTGAATCCGAATCTGAGGTTTGCTAATAAAATTTCGTGACGCAACATTAAAGAAAATGCAAAAAAGGTACAAATTTTCATTTTTTGGCGGTTATTTGCTTATAACTCAGAAACTATCAACTAGTCGTAAATAACCTCGCAATTCAAGATGAAAGTGCATAAAACTCCCTACAAACTACACTATTTAGCTTTTTTTCGCCGACAAACTGTTCGGGCTCAAGCGATAGTTGAAAATTGGGGTGTTTTATCTGTCTCCGCAGAAACCCACTTTTTCCACTCCAAAACTCTAATTTATTATTAAAGGCTGTCATTTAGTGAATTCCTCCTTCCAATACAATGTAGTATAGTTTAAACTATTATGCCATCTCCAGTACTAAAAAAAAAAAACATTTTCAAAATCACATTGTATTTAAATTCTGTGCCAATATAATTCCGTTTTGTACGTCTTTTCATTGTATTTATTCTCTCCCAGCCTCACCAAATGATTTTATAACTGCCCCGTTTGGTTTACAAGCTCTCTTTCCTTCCATTCGATTCCTTCACAGACGAATCAAGGCCAACTACGTCATCGTGTAAATGCGTTCCCAGTCTCAAGGTCGTTTGTATTGTTCACGAGGGGTCCTCCCCTCTCCCCCCACCAAAAAAACACACCGGCCATCTGCTCACGGCCAATAGCAGTGCGAAGGGAGTAGTTCGGTGTTAGAATCCAACGACAACACAATTCAACAAGTTATGTCTACGCGTAGTGTTAAAAATGGCTTCAAGCGTGTGTTTTATTTGTGATGAAGTGCTGGATAATAATGCAGAGAAGGTGACAACGGTGCGGGAGAGGTTTGAAAACGTTTATCGAGTCAAGCAAGAAGAGGAAGGATGGTGAGCATGTTCAGCTAAATAAAAAATCTGCAGTTGAGGTTCATGAGCGATGTTGTAAAAACTACAGTAATGAAAGATTGAATGCCGCTCATTTGAAGAAGGTGGAGCAGGGTAGTCAAAAGTCAAAAGACGTTCTACTGCAGCACCTTTCAGTTTCAAAACTCATTGATTTATGTGTGGCCTCGTCAGAACACCTGAGTTTATGGAACAACAAGAAAAAAGAAAACCAATCGCAATATTGTGTATCAGGTTCGTGTTTTGAAAGTCAAGGAAACTATCATAAAAAGAGTAGAAGAACGTGGTGATGAATATGGACAAGCCATAATCAAACGTCTTTTGTCTGTCTCAGACTTGGTGGTCTCTGATTGTTAGTATCATAGTTTATGCATGAGAAAACTGTACAATCGCCCAAAAACTCAAGAGAAGAAAAAAAGCGGTCCATTCGCCATTGCTTTTGAAGCAGCAATGGAAGATGTCTACACTTATCTTGAGAATAGTGATGGAGAATGCCAGTTTACGCTCGACGAGTTGATGGACCAAATCAAGGGTGATTATCGTCCTGACACCACTTTTACTTTGTTTAATCAGGGGAAACTGAAATTGCTTGAAGTCCTGCAGAGGAACAATGACTTGCAACCAGTCATTAATGCTTTCAAAGACTCTCACGCATACCAGGACGAGTTTGCCGAAGCAGGAAACATGTTTCTGTATGGGAAAGGACAAGAGACTAGCATGAACGAGATACAGGCAATACGTATCTTCATCTTACAAAAGTAAAACCAACATTGCCTCACTACCCCCCACCGAACCTGCTGCACGATAACATTCACTGAGAGTTTACTTTCAGGTGCAGCAGCGGTTATCTGGTCAAACCACACTCGGCGAGCAACAAAGAGACCCGAACAAGTGGGGTTGGAAAAAAACAAGGAATGGTCTCGTGCCATTACCAACAACTTTGAACCCTGCACCGGACTCGATACTCCGGCACATTTCTTGTAAATGTAAAAAAGGCTGCTTACGCGATGGGGAAGGTATGAATAATCTCACAATCTATTTCGTAATCACTCATCTCTCCTTAAGATATGATCACAAGTTGTTGTTTTCTCACCACCTCTTTCATTTTCCTGATGAACAAGCCCCTACGCTGACGACAGAACAACCCGAACCTGTGCCAGGACTTGCCGCCTTCGAATAGAAAAGAATATACAACATATGAACATATAATAATGTAATATATAAATAATCATATGTATTGTAATATAATATAATAAAAAGTAATAATTTTTCAGGATTTTTCGCTGGAATTTCAACTGTTTTGTAACTGAATTTGTACAATTTCGGACTTCATTGAATAACTTGAACATTATGTAATTTTTGAAAAACTACCTGTACCTTTACATATACGATCTAAATAAGGTATGCGAAGAGAACTTGGAGGAATTCACTAATTGACAGCCTTTAATAATAAATTAGAGTTTTGGAGTGGAAAAAGTGGGTTTTTGCAGAGACAGTTAAAATACGCCAATTTTCAACATTCGCTTGAGCCCAAACGGTTTGTCGGAGAAAAAACCTAAATGGTGCACTTTCATTTTGAATTGAGAGGTAATTTACGACTAGTTGATAGTTTCTGAGTTATAAGCAAAAAAACGCCAAAAAATCGGATTTTTTACTTTTTTTGCAATTTTTCAATGTTGCGTTACGAAATTTTGTTAGCAAACCTCAGATTTGGATTTAGCACCCCAAAAAGCATAAAGAATGGAAGACATAAAAACTACTCCACAACTTTCATGGTAAAAACACAATTTGACTGGATTAAAGAGCAATAGAGACCTGGTGCTTGAGACGCACGTGTATGATAAGGTCGATTCGCGTTCTCTATCGCTCTTATTGCTAGGTATAAAAATCACTGATGCATGGTGTATTGAAGTATAGCAAAAAGTCTAAGAAATATTTCAATTAGCTTTGATAGAAAATAGACTTTGCTAACTGTGCATATAACCTTTATTATCAAGTATAGAACTACTAAAAAAAATATTGCTCATGAAGACCAAGTATTCTCACTCAATGTCAATGTCGAATATTGCTACTCGATTCATTTTAATCAATTAAGGTAAGTTTTAATATGTGACTATTTGACTTTGAATATATATACACTTAAAATGAAAAGAAATATTATTAAAAAAAGTCGTATTACGTTTGAAGACACCATTGTTGTCGGCGGGAATCTCATACAGCATGATGTGTGGAAACAGAGATGCCAAGGTCCAAGCAAGTAACCATCGCCGATTCCTGTTCCTCATATTCTGAAACATAAAAGATAAGAACAAAATCACTTATTTAATTTAAAGATGTACAAGCAGATTTATGCAATCATTAAGCTGGTTATTTCAGACAGAAATTTTAATTAACAACCGTCAATGGGTTTTATCCGCCGCGATAATTAGTATGTAGTAGTAGATCAGAGAAAGTAGGTGTAATCTTGACGTAATCGGCTGCTGATAATTCTCAGGATGTTAGCAATTTAACACTTGAGTGAAAACAATTTACATTAAATTTACTGTTGTTCGGATGTTTATATTTAAATGCAAATCTATACATAAAACGTTTTACAGCAGATGTATTATAATCCTGGTACAGTATTCCTAGCTGTGTGTCTAATAATCAATTTTATTTCATCGACCTACGTGGGCCTCTCGGAGTCTCTTTTATAAACCGTCCGTCCCAACTTGGCTGATTTAGCCGGTATACGATGTCACGATTTCGTGACCGGCACGTTTATGTTTCTAAAATGTTCTGCATCTTACACCCATGTTAAACTCTTTAGTTCGCATAGGAATTGAGGAAGAATCATTTTAAAATTACTACTTTCTACTTTTTATATGGTACGATTAAATAGGTAACTACCTAAGCCGATATTGCCCATTTCAACATATAATAAAATGTTATCTCTTGTCGGCGACTACAACTAAATTATACTGTATGAATATTGAAGCCTAGATTACTGTGGACCCGGTTTTTAAGATAAAGATAGAAATCGAAAACTTTCCCAATAAAATACAAAAGCTTGGTATTATTATTATTACAAATTTAGAATAAAAACCGGACATCGATTAAAAAAGAATTTTAAGTTCATAATGAAGCTGATAGATATACATTACTCTAAACTGTGTTTGACAAAACTAATATTAGTTTACTATTTCTACGCTTGACTATTTATACTACATGCTAATTATGTGATAACAGAGTCTGTCACCACTTGTTTACTTGCCCACATCAGTTCAATTTTAAGCTTTATACTAGTAGTAACACGATTGGGTAGGTTACCTCAATTTTTGATTTTCATATAGATTAATTTAACTGAACTTATGGATGAATTGCATATATTAAAGAAGGCTGTGTGTATCAAGAAAATTTCCAAACTAGACGATATTAGACTCGTATATTGCTTGTTTCGTTCAACTAAGGGTATAGTACAGCGGTCGCACCGTCCGCGTCTCTACGTTTACACTAGAGTCACTACATCTAATCAACCAGGCCATGCTGGTGGATCAGAGTACCACAAACCGTCGCCATATTGGGACAGAGAAGGTGCTCTTTAATAATGAACAAATTGAAATCGCATTTTACATACTTGTCATATTAGAGATTTGAACTTTCAGAATAAGAATTTTGTAGAAAAACTTTAACTTAAATTAAACGTGGATTTGATTAAATTCAATACAGATAAAAATATAAAGTTTGCGCTACTCTGAGCCACCAGCCTGGTTCATTATACGTAGTGGCTGTAGTTTAAACTGGTTCCTTCAGTGTGTGCGATTGAAGTTGCCAAACTAATTATTCGCCATCGTCTTAATGATCCCGTGAACTCGTCTGTATATATGTTATGGACAAAGTTCCCGGGTGTGTGGAGTAGACATTTCTAGGGCAATGTCAGCATTGCACATCGCTGCTTGGCAAAGTTCGCAGAAATGGTTCATTTGCGGGTGTAACTAGGATTAACCTTGGCTTAACCACTGCTAATTGGGTAGTGTCGACTTTGCTCACATTAAACCGGGCCAAGTATACAAATTAACCATTTCTGCGGATTTTTGCGCTGAAAGGCTACATTTTTGCGCTGAAAGTGCTACGTTCCAATGGATTTCTTAGATGTTCTTATTTCAAGCTATAGATATATCAATTCTGAAATTCTCAATATGTGAAGAAATCTTAGCATTAATTATTTTATAGACTTTTTGAATTAACAGCCCATGACTAGTTAAAGAACGAGTATTAAATATCTTGGTAAAAAGGATGATACCAGACACTTTCTACACACCTATCGTTTACTTTCCTCGAGTGTTGGTCGTAATAGGGTTGGTCAAAAAGTAATCTGATTAATGATTAACTTTTGCGGTTATTTTATATAGTTTGTAATCATGATTACAGATTACTGATATTAATCAGAAAAGTAATCGTGTCGGTTGATTCATGATCGGATTTATCGATTACTTTTTTTTATTCAATTAAAACATTTTAACTAATATTTCAACTACAGTGAAACATCTTCCAAGTGTGACTAGTATTCTTCAATCTATAGATCAGAGAATTATTCAAAGCTCAAGCAGTCATTAGAGGAAATAAATTCTGATGCGTAATACTAAACCTTGCCAGAAAAAAAGAACCAGTCACTACTACAGTGTTGAATCTCATAAGGAAATAGTAAAAGCTTGGAACAGTGTTGCACAAAAGACAATAATGAACTGCTTTGACCATGACGGTTGTAACAACCGATCCACGGTTGTAATAAATGAGGACTCTCACGAAGAGTTAATACCGTTGGGTCAGCTAGTAACCGCTATTAAAAAATATTAATGAGAAAAATAATTGTGGAGAAAATTAAAGTATGAACAATACTTCCTCTGATACTGAAAGTGAAGATGAAGATCGTTAAAACAGTGCCTGTGCTGTCGGTCAGTAATGTTTTAGCCGCGGTATGCAATGTTAAAACTTTTACTAACGTTTGTCGTATTAATGACGATATCGAAACTATACAATGGTCTAAAAATTTTAATTTTACACAACTAACGTCTATTTGTTTTATGAAATTAATAGTCATATTTTGTATAATTTTTATCAGTCTGAGGAATTTATTATTTATTTAGTAGTTTTTCAGCTATTTTGTCGGTAAATTGTGTATTGGGAACTTCTTTCTATTTTGTAATATACATTTGTAGCAGTACTAGACAGTTAAATATTTGTTATTTAGTTAAAAATAGCTAAGAACTTCTTGAGAAAAAATACTTTTATCGCTTATAACGACATTTCAGTTATAACGTCATTTTACGTATCGTTATATCCGAATTTTACTGTATATTGACACTTGACAATGATTTTTTTTATTGATGATTTTTTGATGAGCATACATAAGATTACAAAATCTTAAAGTAAATGTAGAAGTGGAGAAAATCCAAAAGCATGTTTTTTCAAATAATACATTTTTTAACTTAAAGTACTGCTTCTAAAAGTTGCATAAATTTCCGATTGAAGTTTATGAAACTGTATTGTGTTCACAAATCAACTGGTATTAAACCAATTAAATACTATTTTAACACCTTCTCTAAAAAATATAAGAAATAATTCAGTCAGACAAGGCATTTTTGATTAATTTTTTGAAAAAGTTCTTGCTTATCTATAATCGTCTAAGATTACGAAAATGTAGTAAAGATCAATGCACTCCAAATATATTTAATCCAAAACTTTAGACTAAATTAAATGAATAGTGAGACAGAAAAAGAAACTCTCAGAAAAGGAAAAATCAACAGAACAATTCATTAAAGATATTAAAGATTAAAAATATACAAATTCTGTGTATATGTAAGTCGCCTTTATTTTAATAGTTTTACATCTATCAATGCACCAGTGTTTTTGTATTTCTTATTAAAAGTTTGTCACGAAGTTCCTCTTCTTTGTTGTCCAAATTCTGTTAAGCCTCAGTGGGCCCTTTTTTGGGTTTGCTAAATCTTGCTATTTACATAATAAAACGGAAGATAGATACACTAAACCTTTAACTACCTGATTACAACTGACATCAGTAGAATAAATTCAAACAATTAACAAAATACGATCAATTCAAGATTCGTATCTTCTTGTGCTAGCGACGTTAAAGATTAATTATAAGGCTTTGCAAAGATTCAATCGTCTATTCTTATAATTTGTTATTCTCCCACCCATACAATTAATGATCTATCAAATCTATGTTTTAAAGAAAAATTAAACAAAACAAAACTTTTCTCATGTCAGTGGCGACTCTTCTCGTTCTTCTCATAGATAGTACGAAACTTCTAGCAAATTAAACTATTAATAATTGAAACTTACATTAGTTAAGAAGTACTAATAATAATTACAAATTTACAATAGTTTGCGATTTTAATCTAGAATATATGTCTACGTTTGTATAAATAAATCAAATTGTATTTAAAAATATTAAATTTTTATAAATTGTGAATTTTAACTCTAAGACCTAGATACTTTCTAACAAATTTCCGATGGTTTTGTGACTTTTAGACATAATCGCCTTATCCAACCTAAACATAACTAAATTTAACTATCCAACTTAACCTTACCTACTAGACGGTTCCTAATCTGTATATTTTAAGCAACTAACCTAATTAGAGCTTAAGAAAGTTGGATTATCCGAACCTAAACAACTCAAATTAAACCAGCTAGAAGCATAAGATAAATTCTTATCGTAAAGAATCTTTCTGAGTATACTTTTTCGACTCAAAGTCACTTTGACAGTCTCCACTTTGAAGAATAAAAGAACCCTCATCTTATAAGGATTTTTCTATAAAGTTTGTTATATAAAACATTAATACTGAGAAAAGTAAAATTTAAAAAGTTTGACACATAGGTCTTTTTTCAACTTGTTACACTTTTCGTAAGTACTATTTATTAATTAAATGAAAGGAAATGGCAAATGTCTTTTCTTTTGTGTACTGATACAAATGAGTGTAGTTAAACTTATTTGCAACCAAAGCTGGATGGAGGGCTGTCAGCCCTGCAGAGCTCTTTTAAAGCTAACATAATATTTTTACCGTAACACTGCTGCATGGTTTCTTTAAAACCTCGTTTATAGCATACAACTTTGATGTATAAAATTTATTATAAAATCTAATTATTACCAAGAAAATTCACAAAGTGTTTCTCCTTGATTGAATTAAATTTTACTATCAATTAGAGCCTAGGAAAATTTATCGAACACAATTTATGGAAACAAAATTGATTACGCACAGTTGATAAACCTAACCTAATCCAAACTAACCGTAACCTAACCCTAACCTACTCGCGTAGATCTAGGCGTGTAAATAAGTCGGCTTTTTAAACACGAAGTAAAGTCAAAACAACAGTAAATCAAATTGATACAAAAAAATTTAATATAATTAAAGCAAGAAGAAGTAGCTGCTGTAAAGAATTATTAAAGAAGTTATATACAGCAGTGAAGCATAACACTTGAAAAATACTTTTTTATTTCTTCGTGTACCCGAAGACTTAGGACACATTTAAATTAGACATATTATAAATTTGCAAACAGCTTTTAACCATACTTAATCCAACTATCAGTTTCTACCAATCGAAACAATAGTTATGTGAATTGTAAACTGTTTACATTTTTTTCATACTGCTGTTACTTTTTTCTTACATATTTATAGCAGCTAACTTTTTTAGGTAGTGCATAATTCATTGTGCTCTATCTTTAAACTAATTGCATTGAAACTGGAAAATACTTCGTGAACCTCCCTTATTAGTAGATTTACATATGATTTACGTTTGCACGTTGATCCCTCTCCTGTACTAAAATGCATTTTACAGAGCTTTTTTTTTATTTTTTAAAAATCCATTATTATTTAAAACCTTATTTTCTGCGTTTTTCAGGAACCTTTCTTGTGCTTTGCTTTCAAAGATCTTTATTTTCAAACTGAAAAAGCGTGTTTCCTCTTGACTTTTCTGTTTTCACTTTTTCATAAGTTGCTTCTTAGAACTTTTTTAAACTTTTGCATTTGAAGCTGTCATTTTCTAGAAAACAGTTTCAAAACTGCCTTTGAACGTATTATAATTTTATCATTTCTCAATCACTATTTCTAATATTTTCTAGATATTCTCTTCCAAAACCGAGATTAAATGCAGCAATTTACAATGAAATGTTTTTAACATTCCTTTCTCTAGCTTTTACTGGAACTTCAAAAACTTCATGAAACTTTGCTGGAAAGTTAAGCTTTTTACAACCCGCTTCTTGTATAAGAGCGATGTAGATTATAAGATTACAACAGGACTCTCATAAAAATACATTTCATATTTAAAAAAAGATTAGTGTTGTCAAAAGAAGATATTTTTATAAATAAGCTTGCTATCAAAAAGACACTAGAATTAATTTCTAGAATTGTTAAAGAATACTGTAAAGAAGCGAATGAGTAATCAAAGTTTTTTTTGTTAAAGCTGTTATGTTAATACAATTTCCAAAACAAACCTTTTTATAAAAAAAAGTTATTTTGAATATTATTCCTTACTTTAAAGAAACTCTTTTACTGCAGTACAGAATCCGATGAGCCTTTTAAAAATTGCCTTTTAAAAACTTTTTATACGTTTTCGAATTCGACAGTAACGAGCCATCATCATATATGATTAGATACCCAAACTAACTCAGCTAATCAACAAACCTACCTCCATCAAAGTTTTAGTAACTATTAACTGACCCATCGGGGTGAACCCAAATTGTAACAGAACCGTTTTCAAAGATTCGAAACTCTGTTATGATTTTTTCTGCTTCATATCTCTTCAAACACGCCACACGTCTCCCTTCAACTATATAAAGTTTATTAGAGAGATGATTTGTTTCGTACGTCAGATCTGTTTAAAAATCAGCAAAAATGTTGGAGGTGTCTAAACTGCCGAACTTCAGAAGATTAATTGCCATTAAATCACTACATAATTGAATTACTAATGGAGTAAAATGTGGTGTTTGTAAAACCCAGTAAGTGTGAAATCTTTTTAGATGTTCTGTACCATATTCTGCATACAGTGTATGGTAAAAGGAAAGCCTATAGCAGACCTTCCGTATGTCGTCCATCACACTTTTCTCTGGCACTAGGGCAAGCTAAAGATGTAACGGACAGAAATTTTCAATCTAGTGTAAACGCAATTTTATATGCATAAATAATAAAGGAACCTGAGTACGGTCCTGTTCACTTTAAAATATTTCAGTTGGCTTAAAAATGCAGACAGTATTTCGAATTAAATAAAGTGTTCTCACGGTTGCGAATTATTTTTTCCTAATAAGGATTTAGATAATATTGATTTTATCAAGATTTAGCATTAGTATCTCCCTTTTAACAAAGGAATAAAATCTCAAAAAAGACATTTAATTAAAATTTATTAGTTCCGGTACGTGCTATTTGAATAAATTCTCCCGAGTGCAGATGTATAAAAAACACATTGAGGCCACATGTGGATATCGAATTCTTTTCGGCAATTTTCCGAATACAGTAACGTGTTTTGTTATTACGGACTACAGTAATCTAATTTAATAAAAATTAGAAATGTTATTACGAAAACTCTAATCATTAATTTGTTCGGAAAATTTAAAGTTAAATTCTGTGAATAAATAGTTTAGTAAAGTTCGAAGATTTGCAGCTAGAGTGTAGCGAGTATTTTTGTTGTAATTCAATTTTTCGAGGGATCTAAATAAATTAGCACTACGGCTAATAATAATAAGAAATTATAAAAATCAACTCAAGCTTAAAATAAGCTTATTTATACGGGATCTTAGTTACAAGTTAAAATTACCAAGGGAAGTTTTAGAACAAATTAATCTTCTCGTTATTATTTTTTGAAATAATATAGGACATTGCACCAATAAATGTTGTGCTAAAAAAAATTAATAAAGGAATAACTTTTAAAGACTGGAAATATTAACCAGTGGTGTTCCAATAAACTTTTTCATAACGAATATAAATAGTTATAAATAGTTATATAATTAATAAAATTATATGGTTTTTTCGGTTATTCAAAAAGAAATTGCTAATCACATTATAATTTAAAAATAATTAGTGTGAAATTTGATTCGTTGGTCCTGACTGAGGAGCGGTGACAGCGATTAAATACTTTCCAGGTTTTCCTGTTTCATTTTGCCGATTTGTGCAGTGTTTTGTGTTTAGTGATTAAGTAATGCATTAATGTATTAGCTTTCCTGTGGAGTAGCATTGAATTATAAAATTCGATCAATGTATTACGAACTAAAGGATACTTTGCTAGACTAAAGTAAGTTTATATAATAACAAACGTATCATTCTTTATTGACTATTATTTACATATGCATATATTTCCCCTTAGATAAGAATTCTTATTTGAGTATTTTCTACGAAACCTATAATTATGTCTCAAATGAAAACTACTTATTTTATTTCCAAATAAATCTATTCTTGAATTAAACCATATTGTGATAATATTGAACCATTCATTTAAGAAAGTCTTTAAATATATTTTAACTAGCTAATATTAACGTAACTTAAGATGACTAATAACTGAATTTAATTAAAATATCTGATACTCATTTCTGTTTAAGAGTATTGAGATTTAATGACTTTTCTAAACAGATGGCGCCCATGAATCTTCTTGTGTATAGTTCTTGTGTCTATACCCAGCCTTATTTCTTTTTTTATAACCAGTAAGCTATGAAAACAATACCCGGGTCATAAATTTAAATTTGTCAAAGAGATGTCTATGAGTTGTACAGTAAGTATTAAATATTTTGTGTTACCATAAAACTTTATAGTTAAAGTATTTATAATGTTCTAATGACAGTCCACCGAGGGGCTTTAATATGTTACAATAACGCCTGATCGTGGGGCTTCATTTTTTAGTGTGTATACAACGCTCCTACATGTAATCAATCCTGAAGACCTACCTATCGAGATTTAACTTCCAACCACTTCCGTGTCCCTATAAGGAGAATCAAGGGTCAAAAGTGACACTTTTAGGCAAGTGGCACATGTTTCTGGGAATTCTCTGGGTTCTGAGAAACGTCTATGAAGTATTTTTTTCGGACTACCCATTTCTGGTTTTAGACAGACAATAGTACAGAACCCCTAGTCTTAGCAATCACCATTACGAATGTCGTCCCTACACCTTTTTACTGTCGGAATAATTGTTAGCTTTGTTTTGAACTCCTGTTTTTTAATTTGTTTTTGTTATGTGCAATTGAAAAAAAGAGATAGAGTTGTCGAAGTATCAAAAATGTACGAGAACAGTTGCATGCATCCCCTAAGATATGTCCTCGACTTACTAAGTGAAGAAAAGGTATAAATAGCTATAAAAAATCTATTTTCTTTTAATTGTCATTATAACTAGTATTTTTGGTGTTTTATTATATAAGGAGACCGATATATGTAATCAAAAAGGGAATAAATTAATACATTTCCGTAACAGTAATGCAAATGTATTAACCTTATGTAAACTAAGACCTTTCTCTTTGTGTTTTCAAATGGCTAATCGTAAACAGCTATAAATATTTTTAATACCAATGTTACTTTATGCACTTCCTTTATTAACATCACATTTAAAATGCTTTTCTGAACAAATAAAATATTTTAATAACACTACTTTGACAGGCAAAGGTAGTACACATACATATATGTACATACGCATTCAGGCTGAAAGCTGGTAAGCGCATGTAATACCATTTTACATGCGGCAAACGAACGCTAGCTAACAGTTAATTGGCGTAAATATATAACTCCATTTCGTTAAATCAGATTGTTTGCATTTAGCTTGCGTTTGTACTGCAGTAAATTACATTTTATTTTTATAATAATCCATTGAACACATAATAAGTTTGATTTATTAGTGCTTGTATTAGTGATTGTTCAATATGAAAAACCGTTACCTTTATGTAACTCTTTTTTTTGCAAAAATAAATTGTTATATCACTATTTTTATATTTTAAGTTGCTAAACAAATGAGGAGTTCTACACAAATACGCCCATGGACAAGGAACGACTTCCGGGTTTAGACCGTGTCTAAATCCTGTGTCTGAAACTCTAAATTTCGCCAATTCTTCACTCTGGCGTGGCTCACCTGTTGAGTTACTGTGCTCTTACATGAGTTACTTACTCTCCTTTTGCTTAATTCTTTATCTCATTTGTTTCAGTTTTTGTGTCGTTTCTATATCCCATACAATTGTGGGCAAAACGTTGAGTTTCATCATGGTTATGAATAGGACTACACTTAAATTGCGTTTATTATAAAAAAACATTGAATAAACATAAAGTTAAGTATTGCACATTGTTTTATTTTTAGTGCTAAAAATAACTGCAACAAATAATGCTGCTATTGATATGATTAATTTAAACCCTTGTTCACAGAGGTCAGCCATGTTTTGCTTTATTTACAGTGACTCAAATAGACAGTGGCGACACGAGAGTGTCTCACTTTTTATTGGCCGAGAGAATCACGTGGTAGAATGTGTCGACCTTGTCTTCGTTTTCCATTAAGTTTGTATTGAAAGTGTGCAGTTTTTAAAAGAATTGTGACCTTTTGTGTATTTTTATTTGTTTTTAGACTATTCTTCGTTTATACTGACATTTAAGTGTTCGTGTTGAAGTGTTTTATAACATAAGAATCGTGTGAAATCCAGGTATGTATCTATTCAAACTTCCAAACCTTCTTGAGAACAAGTAGCATCTTATTTTAAGGGCAATTTTAACAACCTTTGGAAGTATATATATTGTATAACAATTACATTATTATTTATTATTGAGTATTCATTTAACGAAAATAGAGCAAACGCTGTTGCAAAAAGTTGATCGAACTTAACCTTAAAATTTAATCAAAGAATCGTTTTTATATCAAAAAATTGAGTAGTAAAGCACTAACTAACAAATGGATTTCACTTAAATTAATAAAGTGTAGAAATACATATATACCTACATACTACATATTATTATGTACAAAAAACGAAATAAAATTGTAATAAAATTTGTTCCATTGTTATCTTTAGTTTATAAAATGTTGCCAATTTTTTTATTTTTAGTTTTTAAAAATGCCAGGCTGCGCTGCTGTTGGTTGTAGCAACTCATCTGAGAAGGGCTTTTTAATGAAACGGTTCCCAAAAGATCCAAAGAGAAGAAAGGAGTGGGCAGTTAAAACAAGAAGAGCCAATTGGACACCAACAAACTATTCTTGTTTGTGTGAAGTAAGTTCACTAAACAGCATCCTTTGTTCTACTAATTGTGGAATGTATGTTCAGGTACATTTTGCGCCAGAGATGTGGGAGACTACACGTGAAGATGGAACCCGTAAATTAAAAGCGAATGCAGTTCCCACAAAATTCACTTTTTCGAAGGAACCTATTCGTCGAAGGTCACCACGAAGAAGATCACCTCCTTCAGGTAAAATTTTACTATTTTAATATTTATAGAATTTTAACACTTTCCATGACGTTTATTCCAGACACCTCGACTGTTGAAACGATTACAGCAGTCCCACTTGTAGAAAATATAACCGAGTTGATGAACTTGGATTTAGAACAACCTTCCACTTCTCAAGTTCAAGAAATTGCTGCGTCGTCATCAAGTCAATCTTCGGAAAGTTCAGGTCTGGGCCAATTTCCTGAAGCATCAAGGAAAGACTTGGAAATGAAATTGGTTCACTATGAGAAGATGTATGGCAAACAAAAACAGAAGGCTAGAAATTATCAACGCCTGTAGAGAAATATGAACAAACAATTAAGAACATTAAGACGTGCTCAATATTCACCAGAGCAGAATTCTTTATTAAAACAAATCTGCACGGATGATCAAATTCAGATGCTGACTAGAAGAGCTCAAGGCAAATCTATAAAATTTCTTAAGTGGTCAAATAAAACCATCATGAAAGCCTTGAAGCTGAAATTTAGTTGTGGTGGTAATGGATACCAGGAACTGTTAAAGCAAGGTCAACCACTGCCATCAGTCCGGACATTACAGAGAAGACTTCAAGGGTTACAATTTGATTCAGGCATTTTGTATAAAGTGTTTCAGTTTTTAAAAATCAAAGTCAGTGGTTTTCAAAACTTTGAAAAGGACTGTGTTCTGGTCCTCGATGAAACGGCGATCACAGCAGGTAGTACATATGATACTGCCCTGCAAAAGTATTTTGGAGATGTCACTTTACCGCATCATGAAGGTGTAGCAACACATGTTTTGGCGTTTATGTTGGCAGGTGTAACATTACGCTGGAAGCAAGTAGTTGCTTACTACTTCACAGGGGACTCAGTTAATGGTGCAGTCCTCAAGGATATAATAGTAGAAATATTGAGCCAAACAGATAGTTTAGGACTAAATGTGATTAGCGTTACTTCAGACATGGGATCATCCAATCAAGGGTTGTGGAGAACTGTTGGCATAATAGCTGGTAGGCATCAAGAAATCAAATGCAAAACATCACAGCTGGATGAAAGAAAAGAAATTTATTTCATGGCCGATGTGCCCCATCTTTTTAAAAACATCAAGTCAATGTTGCTAACAAATAAAATTATCGCAATTCCTAAAGACATTCAAATTATGCACAGTTTACCAACAAATGTTGTTGTCTCACAGCATATTCTGGACTTGATTGAACATCAAAAGAACCACAGCTTCCAGTTAGCTCCTAAACTATCTGAAGATGACTTGCTGCCTAGTCACTTCAGTAAAATGAAGGTGTCTACATCAACGAATGTCATTAACCATTCTGTGTGTAGTGCACTGAATTTTTTGGCAGAACAAATGGACAGGCCAGAATTAAAGACCACAGCCTGGTTTTTGGAACAGGTGGAACGCTGTTTTTTTTAATGACGTCACGACATCCAGCAGCTGCATGAAGCAAGATGAACGAGGAATCGTACAAAGAAGCGATCCAGTTCCTTAAGCATTTTATGGAATTATTTAAAGGAATTCAAGTTGGTCCCAAAAAAGTGTGGAAACCTTCACAAACTGGAGTCCTAATTTCCACACAATCTATTCTTGAATTGCAAGAAAATTTACTGGAAAACAAAAATTACCAGTTTGTTTTAACCAGCCGTTTCTCCCAAGACTGCCTGGAGAATTTGTTTTCTGTTCTTAGAAGTAAACAAATAGTTCCTAATGCACTCCAGGTAAAAAATAATTTAAAACTTATCTGTGTATCACAGTATTTGAAATATCCAACACACAGCAGCTATGATGAAGATGATAGAGAATTTATGGCTGGATTTTTAGAATTAATTAACGTAACTTCTGCTCCACCCACGGCTTCTGCATTAAGCCCATCTAATATTGCACCAGCTAAAGAAACATTGAATTTGAATCATAGCGAATTGAATTCTCTTTATAATATATGTGGATACATTATTTCCAGTATAAAAAAAACTTCGAAGTCTTGCGAATCATGTATAGGCGCTGTAGGTTCAAAAATACCTATATATACAAGTTTTAGCAAATTTGCTTTAACAAAAAGGTTTAGAGAAAATTCTCTTTTTTTCTGTAATGAGACAACATTTTGCTATTTTTTAGAAATGGAAAATATTTTCCGCCAATATTTACCAGCAGTAACCAAAGCAAAAGATATTAACCTAAAAGAATTTTATATTAATAAACTAAAAGAGATTCAGATTTCAATCCCAAATTGTCACAATTTGAAAAATAAAATTATCAGTAGGTTTTTAATGTTCCGATTAAAAATACTGTCAAAAAAAGTTAAGAAGCAGAGCAAAAGAAGTTATGCTAGTAAATCCCTGGCGGCACATTCACTGTAAGTTGTGTCTAATAAAGATTGTTACATTTCTAGATTTTGGTTTACTTAGTAATTTTAGATGCCAATCAAAAATCCCCAAGTTAAGTACCTACTTACTTTCTTCATAAAGATTAATATACATTTTTTAAGGCTTTTTTGCTTCAACGATACGGTTTTGCATAAAGTACATTATTCAACAGTCACAGAAAACTCGGCTGGAAACAATTTATTCAATAAAATCTATTAAATTGAACGCATTGAAAATAATTTTGTTTGATATTTAAATGTACACAGATTCAAACTTCGACACCTCATGGCGGATGGGAGGAGCCAACGCGCCTCGTGTCGCCACTGTCTATTTGAGTCACTGTAGCTTTATTTAGAGTCACTACATCTAGTCGCCTAGGCCGCGCTGGTCGAACAGAGTACCGCAAAACGCCGCCATATTGGGTCAGAGAAGGGTGACTCTAGCTTTATTTCACCGAAATACCGTCCTATCACCATCATATTTAAAATCATACTGTAAAAGTAGCTAGGCAAGAGCGCTACATTTGCTAGTGCAACTAAGATTAAAAACTAAAAAAAATTATGTAGAAAATAAAATAATGTGAGCAAAAGAATGTATACTAAGCACAGCTAAAGTTAATAAAGTACAAGATTAAAGTTCGCAAGTAAGTCTTAATAATAAGTGGTGTTGTAATAACACTAAACATCAAGTATTTCAACTCTTTCTTTTTCCACTGAACAAAAATATTTCGGAATTCCAAGTCAGAATTTCTCTTTAACTTCATAATTTTTTGAAAGATGAAGTTGAATTTTTAGCAGAAAATTGAGGAAAAATTCTGTTTATCGCTATTATTCTTGATGGAACCATTCAGCATACACCTCATTCACGGCCCCGAGATTCGATAAGAAATACGGAAAGTGTAGTGGAAAACATGGGCTTTAGGGACAGGTTACGCCCTAAGAACTTATGTCATTAATAAATCGATCGCTAAATCACTATAATCGGGGGTTGAAAAGGAGGAAGGCGGGGAGATCGTCCTTAAGGAGATTAGCCACATTACTACACTGACCATAACATTATACAGCCCGGTCAATATAAATTAGTGATGCCCACGAGACTAGCTAGACGAGACTTTTGTTAACTCTCGTCTCGTCTTGCACAAAATAAAACGAATCTCGTCTCGCTCCAAAAAATCTCGTCTCGTCTCGAATCTCGCGCAAGAAATCTTGCGAGTCTCGCAAGTCTCGCACTTCTTCTTTGGAAGATATATGAAAATTTAAACAAAATGTAATACTTAATTAATAATTAAATAAAGTCTGAATTATTGTGTTTATTTATAAAAGGTAAGTCTTTTAAACGTTTTATACTACCTTCTTCGCAGTTTGTTATTGAAGAATAGTCTTTAAACTTACTCTTTCTCTTTGATAAAGTCTTGATAGTTGTTGCAAAACTCCTAGTTGAAACTTCACTGTCATTTTCATATTCAGGAGTAAATAATTCGTCACTTCCACTAGAATAATCACCAGATGTTTCTCTTCTTTAGTACTTTAATGTTTTTGCGTTTTCGTTTTGAAAAATTATGACTAATTTTAAAGAAGGGTAATTTTAATAATCACCTATTACCTACATTAAACTCAAAATTTATAATCTATTTTAAATCTAAGAAACTACAATCTAAGAAAAAACAATTCGGTGCCAGTTTTTGGCTGCTTATACATGTAAACATTCATTAATCCTTTATTTTATTACACGATACAGAAACGGTTAACAAAATCCATAAACGCATATAAAAAGATGTTTTCTCTATAACGAAATAATATACGTGATTATCGTGAATTCTGGTATTTTATACTTTATTATTTTGTCTTTGATTTTTTTATAATAGAACTGCAACGTAGACCGCAACAAAGTAAATTATAAAATTTATGGCTAAACAATAAAGTATTGTATTGTATAAGTACTCGGATTTCTAATAAAAACATAACATGATTCTTAGCTTGTTAAAGAAATAATTTCCATAACGCGAGACTTTTGCGATATTGCGAGATTTCTCGTGTGAGATACAAGACGATATTTTAAAAAGTCTCGTCTCGTGTCGCAAGCAAAAAGTACACTCTCGTCTCGTATATCGTCTGGCAAACGAGACGATATTTGCGAGACTCTCGTAAACGAGACTTATCATGGGCATCACTATAATGTAAATCGTACGAGACGTTTTTAACTAACCAGCTGGGCATTAACGTCATTGGCTGGCCATTAACGTAAACGATCAAAACAGCCGGCCAATATAACGGGTATTTTTTTTTAGAGGCGGAGAACTTTAAATTGAATTAAAACACAAAAAAATGTTTTTAATATCCATGAAATTGGCTTTATTTAAAAGACTATTTCACTCAATGTTATACGAACCAATAAAAATTTATCCTGTGAACGAAATTCTCTCTATTCCGGCGACTATTTTTTGTTTATAAAATTTTCCGAACTTGTTCTACCAATGAAAACGTTCAAATAAGCAACCTACCCTTTATTTCACCGACAATTTTTTTGCTATAGTAACGATCCTACAAAAATAGTATACACAAACTGTACGTTTCATTGAAATAAATGTTAAATATTTTTATTCTTTGTGTTGTTTATTCGCGAAATAGTCATAACGAATAACATATGTGGTAAAATTTTGTCTTGGCAAAATTTTCTGTTTGATTTACTCGTGTTTGTTGCCAATTCATCTCGTGACATTGGTCAAAAACCAGTCACTCGAGAAATTGCTATGCAACAAACGCTCGTAACAATAAGAAAATTTTGCCGACAAAATTTTACCACTTATGGTATTATATATGATAATTTTATGGCATTAATGTTTGAATATGATTTCGGGCATGTGGCCGCCGCGGCTGGCGCGTACATGGCGTAATCTGAAGGTCCAATTTTCACACACTCTTCGCAGTAAATCAGGCTGTATTTCGGCAATAACTCGTCGAATGTTGGCTTCCAAGTGCTCAATTGTTTCTGGTTTATCGGCCTAGACATGCGATTTTACATACCCCCAGAGAAAATAATCTAATGGCTTCAAATCGCACGAACGAGGTGGCCAGTTAACAGGTCCATTTCTTGAAATTAATCGTTCGCCAAATGTTTCTCTCAGTAAATTAATTGTATCGCGCGCTGTGTGGCATGTGGCGCCGTCCTGCTGAAACCACATGTTTGCAACATTAATGGCTGCCAATTTAGGCACGAAAAAGTTAGTAATCATGTCTCTGTACCGCTCACCGTTGACTGTAACGTTCTGACCATCATCATTTTTGAAGACATATGGACCATGATTCCACCGGTCCATAAAGCGCACCAAACGGTGACTTTTTTTTGATGTAATGGTGTTTCGACAATGGCTTGTGGATTATCATCGCTCCAAATGCGGCAATTCTGTTTATTGACTAGCCATTTAACCAAAAATGTGCTTCATTACTGAACAAAATTTTCAAATGAAATTGTGGATCAATAGCAATGTTTCCTTCGGCCCATTCACCAAATGTACGGCGCGAACAATGATCGTGTGGCTTCAATTCCTGTACACGTTGAATCTTGTAAGCATGTAAACCAAGATCTTTACGCACGATTTTCCATAAAGTAGATGGACACAAGTTTAATTGTTCAGCACGATGAGGAATTGACGCATTTGGATCATCATCAACACTACGCTGCACACGTCAATCGCTTGTTGTGTGCGCACTGTACCACGTCTTACGAGATGCGTATTATCGTTTAAAGTAAACGCATTGCGAAAACGATCCACAGTTTCTCGAATTAATCGCTCTGATGGACGATTATGAGCACCATAAAATGCACGTAATGCCCGATGAGTTTCTCGAATTGAACTATGTTTTTCAAAATAAATTTGAACAATTTGCAAACGTTGCTCCGGCGTGAGTCTATTCACGATGAATTGCCAAACCGAACTAACCACAAAACAACCGAGAACTGTCAAATCGGCTGTCACATAAGACAGTGTTGCAAATTTAAAGTTCTCCGCCTCAAGAAAAACACACGTTAGTTGTATCCTGCCCATTTACGTGATTTTCGGTATTTACCTCTTTGACCGTAACCTATGTACATTAGGGTGGTCAAAAAAAAATGTAAGTTACTAATTTGTTTCTCCTCAAGGCGGATCTTGTTCCTTGCATAAAATGTATAAGCCCTGCAAAATTTCAGGTCATTCGGATTATATTTAGGGGTCGCAACCATGTTCAACTTTGTGAATACGTTTGAAAATAAAAGCAAATATACGAAAAATCATGTTTATTGTTTAAATAAAGAAATTTACTTCACAAATTGGAATAAACACAAATTATCATCGTCAATAACGTTATAATTATTAGATCAGTTTCATAGAAACACAACACTTCTTGATCAATTTTGAAACAAGGCGCCTTTGAAAGGGTTAGGATACGCCTTTATATGGAGCTCCGCCAGGCGCAGAAGGTACTGCTTCTGGGTCTCATCGTTTGTCAAACTTTGATTATATTGCTGGATCAGGGAGACTCCCTTCTCGGCGCAGTCTTTTACCACCTTCATTTGTGCACACAGGATGTGGCGATGTTACTTGACCGAGTCAACATCAGCGACAGAAAGGCTACGTTGGTCATCGCGGCAACGGTCCAAGCTCTCGGACACGATTTACACAGTACTTCTAACTCACGGAGCAGTATACGGAGGTTGCAGAGGCCTACCGTGAGGCGGTTAAGATATGATCAAGTTTTCCATTAATGCGTCCCTACTACTGCACTGGGACGGCGAACTGCACTGGAACGTGCCAGACATAGTAAATGGGAAAGAGACAGTTGATTGCATAGCCATTGTAATATCCAGTGGGGGACTTGAGAAGCTCCTCGGAATCCCTATAATCCCTTCCGGGACTGAATTCCTAAGTCACAGGGAAAACGGCCAACATTTTTTATGTTCGCTTGGACAACGCCAAGAACATGACAGCTGAGAGTTTCTTGCTCAAGGAACCTAGTAAGTGGCTAGATGATGCAACTTGCAAGCCGTTTCAGGATAAAGTTGCACAAATGAAGATAGTAAACGACTGCGGTGAGAAGGGAGACGCCCTGATCCAGAAATATAATCAAAGTTTGACAGAAGATGAGACCCAAAAGCAGTACTTTCTGCGCCCGGTGGAGCTCCACAAAGGCCTACCCTAACCCTTTCAAAGACGCCTTATTTCAAAAGTGATCGAGAAGTGTTGTTTCTATGAAACTGATCTCATAATTATAACGTTATTGACGATGATAATTTGTGTTTGTTCCCATTTGTAAGGTAAATTTCGTTATTTAAACAATAAACATGATTTTTCGTATATTTGTTTTTATTTTCAAACGTATTCACAAACTTGAATATGGTTGCGACCCCTAAATATAATCCGAATAACCTGAAATTTTGCAGAGCTTATCCATTTTATGCAAGGAACCAGATCCGCCTTGAGGAGAAACAAATTAGTAACTTACATTTTTTTGGACCACCCTAATGTACATGTGGTAGAAAAATCGAAGGAACTCGTATTTTCTTGGACCACCCTAACTATATGTATTTACTTCAGTTAATTACAATTAACATTATATTAATACTGTCATACTACCACCAATTTTTGTGAGATGAACGTTTCATGGATCAACTGTATAATATCTAGTAATGTACTGTCCAGTAGGGGCGGTTAACCCTACCAGCGCAAAATCTACCATTTTTTCGAAAAACCAGTGGACATTTTCACATTCATGAAATAAATAAAGATTAGTAAAAGTTTCACAGTTTTATTAAAATACAACCTGACAATATTGTTTCGACAGCTATGCTGTCATTATCAAAGGTAATATAATTATAAACAAACACGTCGCTATAGTATATTAAGTATCAAGAACAGTAAGGACAGTTTACCGATCTACGACAATGTTGTTCGCTTCGCTCAGTCGCCAATATTGGAGGAGATCGGTAAACTCCTTACTGTTTGAGATGCTTATACTATTTTTTGTACGACCATTATGAATACAAAGATATTAACTGGAAATATCCCCGAAAAAAATAGATTTAAGATAATTTATTTTTGCCCTGTATATCCACCAAACATTAAGTAGATTTTGTCGTTACCATGGATACGTTTGTAATTACTATTATTTTTGAATGCCACGATATTTGTCAAACTCGTGAGAATGAGTGAATCTGAAAACGAATATAATTGGGATATTGAAGAGGCCTGAGCAAATTTAAATAAACAACATACATTTGTTTAAATAGTCCAATTATTTAGAAAATAAATGATTTCTCGCGAAAGAGACATCTAAAGATCATGCATTTATTTTATAAATTACATATAATTTACTTACCGTTCTGTTTTTGACAGAACTGAACGGTAAGTAATTACTTACCGACGCGTTTTTGCTTAGCAACCAGTAAATATAACCTACTGTTCTAAAACCAAGTATGGTAAACAATCCGAAATAGCATGGTCGTACAAAAAGGTATTTTTGTTCTACATTAGCGACGTGTTTGTTTATAATTACATTACCTTTGAATATTGTCAGGTTGTATTTTAATAAAACTGTGAAACTTTTACTAATCTTTATTTATTTCATGATTATGGAGTTCCACAAAGTAGGGTTGGAAACAATAAACAAAATTTTCACATTCAACGCATAAAATGACTCATTTCACTTCCGAGAGGATTTTAGTGTTGTATGTACAGTGTAACCAGTAACATCCGATCGGACTGAAAAAAATAATTCGTCAAAAAGGGAAGTTCAGTACGAAAGCCGAAAAAAAGTAGCAATAAAAAAAGTTGTATATGGTGTCTTTCAAAAAGTATGTATTTAATTGTAGAAGTTGACGAAATATGACAATTTCGTTTGTTAATTATTTAGAAGAAGCAATCAGATGCATGATGCCAAAAACCCATATCAAAAGATTTATTCTTTAATTTACTTACATATTTTTATCAACAAGTGTTGAGAAATATGCATTTAGAAAGATTATTTACAGTCAGCAAATTAGTATTATTGCAATTCCCTGTAAGGCAGTTATTCCCAAAGTCTGTTCCGTGGAACTCTGGGGTTCCGTGAAATTATTTTGGGGTTCCTCGGGACGAGTTACCATAATATTAGGAAGATAAGATAGAATAATTTCATTAAACCTAGGTTTATTTTGTAAAATTATTTATTGCGCGTCTTGTGTATCTTATACCGTACAGGTTCGAATAAATTATTTGTAGGTAATTTATATTTTTTTAATACTCAGTTAAGTTGTAGGGTTATACGATATATACGATATGTAAAATATTGTTTGAGGGTTCCGCGGAAAAATAAGTTTGGGAACCACTGTTCTAAGGTAATAAATTCCAGGTATCTTGAAAGGGTATACATTGACTCACCGGTCCTAGAGCTTTTAAACAAATTTAAATTGTTTTCGTTAATAAAACTAAAATTATTTAAATTAACTGATTCATTACAATGGAACAGATTAATATTTCGGAAAACACAGTAGTAGTAGTTACAGAACGCACTAAAATGATCTTTGTTATTGCAGATGTAGTTCCCTTCTAATAAGCAAAAGTGTGTCTGCAATTGCAAACTGGCCCTATACCGCTGATTGTAACTGTTTGAGACTGTCTGATTATTATCATTAAATCTGGTTATTAGTATTTAGTAATATTAGAAATTATAACCTACCAAAAACATTGTATTGGATGGGAGCATACGGTTTTGTTTACTTAGCCGAAAAGAAAATTTGCGTTAGGATTTTTCACCACAATGAATAATTACCTAGGTGAACTAGAGATCGTCTCTGTGCCACTAGAAAGCTCGACTACAGCAAAGGTTGGCTGCACCATTCTAGGCACTAGAACTTTTATGCGACAGTTCTAAACGCATGCTTATTATAGGATATTAAACGAAAAGTACAAATACTAAATTCGATTGATACAAAAAGGTATTTGTTTCTATAGTTTTTCCTTTTTAAGCTTTCTTCTGTTAAATTTCATTCCCTCCCGTTTTAGCTTCTCTTAAATAATAATAAAATTCGTTAGTAAATTGTAATTGTTGCTAGTATCCTTTATACAAGTATTAATTATGACATCTTTAATTTGACTTTTGTTTCTACATATTATTCTTTATTCTATATCGTTTTATTTCCCTTTTAAATACTAATAGGGTGTTAATACTATTAAGGGTGGCGTATTACAGAAAAGGAAAATCCGATAAAAGCAACATGTAAAATACAGCTGTAGTAAAATAATGTTTATCAATAACAATTGTTGTTTTTGTTACAATTTTGCAAACACATTAATCTTAGCTGTAACAATAGCTAACATGTAAAACTAATTAACACACAAGAAGACTAACCGCTAAACGAACCTAAACTGATTTTGTTTATTGTTTCCAGCCTTACTTTGTGGAACTCCATAATCATGAGATAAATAAAAATTAGTAAAAAGTTTCACAGTATTTATTAAAATATAACCTGACAATATTGTTTCGACAGCTAAGCTGTCATTATCAAAGGTAATATAAATATAAACAAACAGGTCGCTAAGGTAGATACAAAAATAGGTAACTAGATTAAAAGATAAAAATAATCAGAATTAAATATCTAACACTTCCAGTAACGGAGAATTATTGAGCTGAAGTTGTTCATTCATTAAATGTACCCTGAGTTTGTGTTTGTATATCTCAAAGGCTTCTAAAATGTCTAATTTGCGTTTGTTATTACAAAAATGTAGGAATTTAATATTATTTTGAGGAGTCATTGTGTGATTTTGTTCTAAAAGGTGTTTTGCATCTATTTTTGTATCTACCTTAGCAACGTGTTTGTTTATATTTATATTACCTTTGATATTGACAGCTTAGCGGTCGAAACAATATTGTCAGGTTATATTTTAATAAAAACTGTGAAACTTTTTACTAATCTTTATTTATTTCTAAACTGCTTTATTTAACACTATGAGATTATTTATTTTAAACATACAATTATTTATTTCTACTGAATGTCCATTTATTTTATATTACGCCGCTTCTAATTGTTCACTCTCCTTCACACAGTCAACGCCAGTATTTTATAGAACATCCTGGTAATTTTACATATTTTGTAATATACGAGTCAGTCAAATTATCATTTTCCTAGTTTCCTAGATGGAAGTAGATTTCTTTTTGTTTCAATATTTTTTTCATATGTTATAATTTAATAAATAAACATTTCAATATCTTGTTTTAGGTGAAAATAAAGTCGTACATGATGGGTACCGTTAGATTTGTAATTAGATTTTTTGCCCAATGACAAGATGACAAGACCAACTACGTTAAAAACGAAAATTAAAAATAAAAATAAAATTTTAATCAAAAATGAAAATCTGGCAACATGGTTAGATGTAATTTGACTAGTAATTTTATATTTTACAAAAAAATGTAAAATATACAGGAAGTTCCATTTAAAAAGTTCAGATTATTAGTGTGTCCGACGAAACTGGAAGTGAAGCATTTTGTCTCTACCTATCAGTAAAGCTAGAATTGTGCCTAATAACTTTGTACCAAATTGTACCAGGTTTGTCGAAAATGCAAAAAGTACTAGAACTTCAAAATATTATATCTCGAAACCTATTTGCCATCGTAAGAAAAATCTCAAAAACGTCTCCAGTCTGTACTCTTTCAAATGAACTAAATAACTCGGATAAGCCCTTCGTAGCTTCCACACAAAAAATGTGCACATCTAACCATTTTGCTTCTCTCCCACCTATATGACCTATAAAAACATCTTTAGATTTTTCAGATACTTTTGGGGCGTGTTTAAGAAAGAAAAGCTCACTGCCTGACGGACTCTTCAGCTCTCTTTGGTGTGCCTCAGTTACACTCAATAACAACACACCGTCCTTTTCTCTTTGGAATTTTGAGCCTATGGCTTCCCTATTTAGTGAACACACAAAAAACTATAATTGCTGCAAATGTCTTGTGTTTAGTGCTTTGAATAGTGGAACTTAATATTTTATTTTTAAAACACTTCTTAGAGAAATCTAACCTTTTGAGTTAAACCATACAAGTAGCATTTTATTGTCTTTCTAAAGTATTTCCTTTAAAATGCCATAATTTTGAACAAGTATAAGAATACTAAAGAATCAGGAAGACAATGTTATAAATATAAAAAATTATATTCTGGTAAAGTTTTAATAAATTTAACACAATCGAACTTTAACAGAACACTAAATATTGAAACCCCGTCTCCGAAATGCAGATTTACTTTTGACTAATGCCAATATGAAGATCGATGACAAAGTTATCTTGTTTTTGACGGTTTTCACCGTGAACATGATAACTTGGTTATCAAGCTATACGTATTGGCATCAGTTAATTACAAATGCGTGGTTCGGAGACACCGTTTAAATGTAGTAATTTAAAGACAGATTGATAAGAAATTTCAAGTTCCTCAAAATGAAACGTCCTTAGGCCTTATGCTGGGGCCCACTAAAGGTATTAGTATGCCAGTAGTTCTACATTGAAGAATGTGACAGTTCATAATATATTGTTATTGTAATGTAATTTAACTAACGAGTATAACTTTCTGTTTTTAAAGCAACTACAGATATAAATATGTATAACTAAATAAGTTATTAAATACAATCTTCTATTAGATGTTTATGCTTGCTTGTGTAAGATATATAAACTCGATGATATAAAGTTAATGGCTAAACCTAAGTAAAGATAGAATGCTCGTGCATCTTATTTAATAGCAATAGAAGTATAAAAAACTGGTATTTTATTGGAGAAAAAATCTAGCTACAAGAGTATAAAAGTTTTGTCATGTTCTTTTAAGCAACTTTAGAATTCGACCAAAGCATATTTAAGAGGACAACGGCTAGTTCGTTTTCTAAACTGTGATGTGCTCAAATCAATCGATGATCTCATTCAATGTAAAACAAAGAAAGCTTTTTCATATAGATTGATTTGCGTCTGAAATCTTTTGTTCTTCTAATTCAGCAAGAAAATAATTAATTTTGTTGTGACACAAATCGTCGTGTTAAATTCATTAAATTAACACCTGCTTGTTTACATTATGTATACTTAGCTAAACGCAATAGCAATTTATAAAGCTGTGTTAGCTAATCTAAAAGTTATCGTGTCGGTAGTCTAAAAGCAACGAGCCGTGCCCCAGCCCAGATACAAGAAAGCCTATCATTATCTCAGGTGCGACTGGACGTTTACTCTTTGATTTTACAAGCGTATAATGTATGTACGTACGCGTTTTATACGGCGTCATGCAGTCTGGGTTAGTATACACTCTCTCAGCCACCGCTTCAAGCTATTCGTTCTTGATAAACCATTCTTTGGAGAGAATACAAAAATAAACCGTTAAACTCATAAAATTAGTGGATCTCAAACAAAGTTCCACTTTAAAAGTTTGAAAGACCATAAAATGTTCTTTACTTATATAATTATAAGCTTGTAGTCCACTATAAATTGCTAAATAGATTGAACCTGTATTAACCTGACGGTATTTTTAAACTTAAGGAGGTAATTTTTGCAAAATTAGAGTGTGCAAAAGATTAGAATATCGAGATAAGGAGTTTAATGTATGTAAAGTTTTTTTGTAGTGGTATCATAAACAAGAAGTCGTGAGGGAAATTTCTGAATTAATTGCCATTTTTGGTAATTCCTTATAGTGATTGCATTGGACCATAAATGAGCCCAGATATAGGAAACTACTTCATTATGTTATTAAGAAAACTCATACGGATTATTCTACAGAAATCTAAACTTCAAGGCCAAAACCGTATTGTTTTTTAAATTTAAAGAAATTACCATCCTTTAATGATGCATTTATTTGTTTATTGTCAGAATGGTAACACCTTTTACTTATAATAGTAGAGTTTTATTAGGCTGAAAACGTTCATTCCGTTGGGCATACCTTGTAAAAAGTACCACCCTAGCTCATGTTGTAGTCTAACCCTAAGTTAAGCAGAATTTACTTGTCGTCAAAAAAAATAACTGTGCTGGGGTGCGGGAGAGGGGGTTTTAGTAAAAAAAGGGTAAAATTGAATTTTTATGCTATTTGTTGCAGAACATCATTCGCTAAGTTGTGACAAAACTGTAAATGGTTACATCGATATTTAAGTTGTCAAAAAAAAACATTTATAGTATATTAAGTATCGAGAACAGTAAGGACAGTTTACCGATCGACGACAATGTTTGGCGACTAAGCGAAGCGAAGTCGCCAATATTGGAGGAGATCGGTAAGCTCCTTACTGTTTGAGATGCTTATACTATTTTTTGTACGACCATTATGAATACAAATGTATTAACTAAGGAAATATCTCAAAGATGGTAAAAAAATAGATTCAAGATAATTTATTTTTCTCCTGTATATCCACCAACCATTAAGTAGGTTTTGTCGTTACCATGGATACGTTTGTAATTTTATTTTTGAATGTTACGATATTTTTGTCGTTTCAACATAAATAAATAGATAGTTGTTATTATTATTTATTGGGTGTTTTTCACAGCAAATTAAATAAAAAACATAAATTTTTTAAATAGTTCAATAATTATTTAGAAAATAATGATTTTTCACGAAAGAGACATCTAAAGATGATTCATTTATTATATAAATTACATATAATTTACTTTATTTTTTAGTAACATGATATGGATTATTTTCGTCCTAGATACCAACTATGAAAAGCAACTCATATCTCCCAAGGGAGTTTTAAATTTTTTTTCTCTCAATTTTCTCGGCTTTTTTTTTCTAATGTTAAATTTGTTAACCTCACAATAACCACGCAACTATAGCGACTACATTCACGCAATCCTTGATGTTATTGTTATTTCATTATAAAATGTTCTTAAGAAAATTAAAAAAACCATCGAAAATTTGGTCCAGAGCGTATTTGGACTAAATGATTGTGACTGTAAGAAAACACAAATGTAAGCAACTTTTTACAACAACCAGATTAAGGCATACCAAGTCTTGAAAATATGCTAACATTACAGTTCCATTTATATCCGTAACCCCATTTTTCACCATCCATACATGAAATCGGTCATATTCTTTGATGTACAAATGTTCAGACTTCTTCGGAACCAATAACTCACTGGCTTTTTCCGCTTTTATAATCACACTGTGAGGAATAACGCTGCTGCTTTCAGACATTTTTTTTTTGTTGATTGAAAAACAAATTCATGCAACTGTAGCAACCATCGTAACAACGGCACAGTCAAACCACCTTTGATATTCACAATTTATTTTAATTTTGAATGTTTTTTTACGTTTTAAGTTGAAAATAAAGAATATGATGTTACTAAAAAATAAAATATTTAATGCACTACGGGAGATATTCTGTTTTTTGCCCTCGGTAGACTTACAGACCGCGGGCCTTCGGCCCTTGGTCTGTAACACGTCAACCTCGGGGGAAAAAACATTCATATCTCCCTTAATGCATAAATATCTATACCGTTCTGTTTTTGACAGAACTGAACGGTAAGTAATTACTTACCGACGCGTTGTTGCTTAGTAACCAGTAAACATAACTTACTGTTCTAAAACCAAGTTTGGTAAACAATCCGATATAGCAGGGTCGTACAAAAAAATATTTATTAACATTGTTTCTTACGTGAACTCCTACGGAAAGTCGATTTTCTCGAAATAACATTTTTAAGATTTAACAAAATTACATTTAACACTTAATATCTTCAGACCTAGTACATATCTGAGATATCTGCAAACGTAAAGAGTACCGCGTCTCGTTTTTGCTGTTGGTTAACGAAAAAGGATTTTAGCGCGGTATTAATGCATAGTTTACCCTCGGTAAACAAAATATATGTTCTTATGCGATTTACACATTGCATATCATACACAGTAGCGTATTCATTTATTATTTTTTTCTTAAATTCATACAAGCAAAGATATTCATCAATAACTAAAAGCAGTCCTAGGATATCATCTGTGGTTTTACTTACTTACAATTAGTAAGCTACAATTATATTACACCAGTACTTTGTCTGTAACCACAGAAAATTTGTATGTAATAAATAAGCAAAATATGTTAACTAAGAAAAGGCAACATAAAAAATCACATCTTGGATTTAAAATTATTTCTTAATAAAATCATGGAAATATTTAGGTACTTACACCTCTTTTCATGGTTTTTTTTATAAAATTACAAAGACAACTGAATTCAAATTAAAAATACATATTGTGCAATTATTTATTAACTATTTGAAAGAAAGAAACTAAGAAAGAAAAACTGAATAAACGTATTCACTCTGAACACTTGGAATTCCGAATCTGCTTCGGTATCTGCTTTTGGTAAACCATTTTTCATATTTTTGCATCCTCCAAGACATTTGCACGTTTGTATGCAATAAAGTTTATTTTTCATGCAGCAACAAACTATAGAAATGATTATAACATATTCATAGTATTTGGTAAGCCAATTGAGCCAAATATCAAAAACACTAATAGGATTTAAATGGCATTGTCAATTGACGGCAAATAGCGTTTAGCGCAACAACTCAGAATTATTAGAGTTATTTGTTTAAAACTCTACTGTGTGAGAAAGAATATTTGCAGAGAGCGAACAGTAAGTGAAATATTTGTCGTATTTATTTGATAAAAAGTATGAATATATTTGAGATAAAGTTCAGAAGTGTAACTAATAATTTGGCCACCCACTGCATGCACATATAAAGGTACATGTTACTGTAAAATCCCGAAAACTGGTAAATCCAGTAAAGTCCGAAAGACGGCTGTAAACGCTTCCATTTCGCGCCGTTAACAAATCATTTTGGTAAATGTCAGACCACTTACCAACGCCAGTTGATAGAAGCTCGTTTAGTTTAGTACATTTAATAAATGTATTATGACAATATATTCAGAAAGTAAAACTAAACATAATTATAACATAATAATTAAGATAATAAAACATAATTAAAAAATAAACATTAAACATGTAACTGCTTTACTATTTCACTACATTTAATACATGTAATATCCTTTTTCTATTTTACGTCTATAATAAAGCTGTTAAAGCACCCAAAACAGTGCGTTAATAGCTCATTTGAGTGCTTTAATAGCCCAACTTTTTCAAAGTTGGTAGCATTGAAAAAAACTTTACTCTAAAAATTTAAATTTTCAAATGTGACATCTGTGTTGTCAACTACCACAAAATTCGCTAAATTTTGAAATTACGGTTTTTTTTATTTAAAAATGGAACAAAAGGCGCAAAATAGAAAAATAGCAAAAGAAATTCGTTTCTTAAGTCATTATTCCACTCGTCCTTTAGAAAACTCGCCGCAAGAAATTTGGACTCGTGCAATAAATCTTGCCTTATGAAACTCGTTCTTTAATATACTATTAGGAAATTAGGGAATTCTTGATATCTTTGTTTTTCCTTCTGTTAGAATGCCTGAATGGTACCTGGACAAGAAACGTGCATCTCAATTTTAATCCTTTGATTTACCTCCATACAGTTTTTTGACTTAGTTACAATGACAATTAGTCTAAAGCCCAAAAATAAATGTATTATAAAAATAGTATATACGTAATTCAATAAGCATATAACGATGATTTACGACACGAAATGATTTATCGGATGATTTACGATACTCTCCTAAACGGCTCGTGCAGTAAACTCCATCTTTGTGAATAATAGCCATTATGTGCAAGTAGAATACTATAGTTTGTCCGCGATAATTAAATATTAATGTTAAAAATTTCAAAATAGTTTTAAAAATGTGTGAACGATGTTGATCATATCGAATTCAAGCACGCTGCTCCTCGAATGTCTAGCAGTGATTAATCATTAATCACCGCTGGCAGCCAATCATATACTAACAGTAGGTAGTGGCAGCCAATCAGCGACTACTAGTAGTGATTAGTCATTATTCAGTTCTGGTAGTGCATAATATATATAATTATAAATAAACATAGACAACTATAGTGAGTATATTATAATATAGTCGTGGACAAACTTATTTATGAAATAAATAATAATAATCTTGTGATAAATTTCGTACTAACGTTGCTAGAGCTACCATTGTAAGATTTGCTTATTTCCGGCTTTTACCAATCGGAATTGGTAACATAATATTGACATTTACCAAAATGATTTGGCAAAGACCCGAAATGCGTTACACATACGTCTTTTAAACTTTTACCACCATGTTTCGGGCTTTATAGTGACATACACCTATATGTTGTTATCAGAACTTTAAATAAGATGTTTTTGGGAATACTTAAGAAGTGCTTCAGAGAGAGAGAGACAGGTTATTTCATGCGCTGTATGACCTAGGTAGATGTTGGTGCTCTTAATAAAAACAAACCAAAAATAAGAATTCAAAATAAAAGTGGTAAGCTACCCTGTTGTTTGTAGTGTAAGTGTAAGTGAGAGGTAGATTGAAGTTTTTCCGTTATTATTAACTAATAAATAATAAGTTATGTTTATATTTCATGATCTGGGGAGGGTTTGAAGTCATATTTTTTCGATTTTGGATCTTTTTTCGTTACAGTGTTTATTATCTAAGGTCTTCTACACCTTTATCATTTATCGTTTTGTCTAAAATCTTACTAAAACTTGCTTAATGTAGTATGAAATGGTGTCTTTCATTTCGTCTAATTTATTTAGAAACCTTTGAAGTATCCGCCTGGAAAATTTAAAAAATGTTCTTTAGAACCTAATAGTCTGTACAACGCTTGAAATTCTCTACTTTAGTTTTTGGAAGATTGAAACTATATAACTGCGGATCTATTCAGATATATGTATCAACTATTACTAACAACATAAACAATAGCGAAAAGCAAATTAATAAAATTTTTAAATCGCATTTGTAGGTCCTGGATTTTACCTTGACGACCATTGCTTTTTAAAACAGCGGACCTTTCTGATAGCGGAGTTTCTTACACAGTTAGCCCATGATGTTAAGAGTTATTCTATGGTTGAGAGTTTCAGAGTCAGTAAAGTTTACACTCTGGTAAAAGGTTAATCAAAAGTGTTCTTCGATGCCAAATGGGTTAAGAATCACTGATCTGGATAATAGTCTAAAAAACATAAGTACACTGTTAAATGTAGACTTTTTCGTCATGACAAATGTTTTATATTTGTAAAACTGAACGGTTCAGTGTATTAATTTCTAAATCTTTAATCGTATTAACTACGGCAAAGGGCTGGACAATATAATAACTATTATTATACGTGGTGGTCAACGTTTCCTTGTTATTGTTAGCAAAAGCTTTTATGCTTGTCAATGTTCACTTTAAATTAATATCCCTGTAACAACAACCAAGTTCAGATTTTTTTGTAATGATTTAGAATTGATTCAATTGATAAGTAAATTTTAACACGTTTGTCTATAATAATATCTGACATTTCTGCAAGAACAGGCTTAAAACAGAACCTTGGGAACTCCGGAAGCAAGTATAAAAGATTACGACGATTTTAAATTTCTTTACTTAACAAAAACTTCCGTCTCAATGAAATATTATTCCAAAACTTCTAAATTTCCTCTTGACATATCAAATAATTCAAACCAACTTTAACAAAATCCTTGTTGGCATCTATATAGATTACATTCATTTGTTTGTTTTTCTGTATAGTACTAAATATTCAGTACGATTTGACTCAAGTTTTGCTCATATGTAATTCCTGAACAACGGTAACTACAGACAAAAAAAATCTTTTCAACCATTTTATATCTGCATTTTGAGCTCTGAGTTTAAATGAGCATAGCAAAAAAAATTAACTGCTCCAATTAACTCAAACAAAAACAGTTTAGACAATTTATTTTTGTATACATTTTTAAAATGATCTGATTTTAGGTTTTTGAATTTTTTCCGAATTATGTTAAAAAAAAGACCGTTTTTGGGAGTTTTGACGAAAGCGTGTCTTTAATAATTAATATTTCAATAACTACTTGACAGAATTGTGTTTTGTAATTTTATATCTGTAAGTTATTCTATAAAATGGAAGGTAATGCATTCTGGTCTTCTGGTACCTTAATCAAGATATTTTTTTAAAAAGATAGTATTTTTTAATAAAACAACAAATACGTTAAGAAATTATAATAATATTCAAGAAGTAATTAATAAATAATTTTTTAAAGAATTATTTATAATTAATTCGTGAATATTCCAAAAATAATTTTTAAAGAATTAATTATTAATTAATTCCTGAATAATTTCAAGATTTCTTGTCGTATTTGTTGTTTTATTACCAAAATACTATCTTTTGTAAAAAAAAGATTTTGATTAAGGCACCAGAACACCAGAATGCATTACCCTCTATTTCAAAAAATAACTTGAGAAATAATACAGATATCAAATTACAGTCCCTTCATACATACAACACTATTAGCTACTTATATATAAAATTACATTTAGTTCTGTCGAGTACTTATTAAAATATTAATTATTAAAGACACGCTTTACGTCAAAACTACCAAAAAACTAACTTTTTGTAACATAATTTGCGAACATTCAAAAACTAAGCCAGCGGTTAGTTTTTTGCTATGGCATTCAAACTCAGGGCTCAGAACTTTTGCATTCGATAGTAGGGCTTTTCCTTCCAATAACCTTGGATAAAACGGTGCATTGAATTAATTTGGTAGTGATTTAAATATTGTTCAGGATCTATAAAAGTATGTAAAGTTTGAAAGGATTTATACAGAATCCTATTCTAATCAAATCTAATAATTTACTTTTGATTAATTAAGTTTGATAAATACATCTTATATAATTCTATTACTCCAATATAGCAGAAAACATGGAGTTATCATCTACAAAACTTATTCTCAAATATCATAGGCTTAAAACGTGACTTAAAGTTGGTTTTAAAGAATAATGCACGGTTAAGTTTCATAAACTCAATACCAATTTATAATAATTTAATAATAGCTCTCGACCATAAAAGTTTCTCAGTACCATAGGTATTTCTGATCAAGTCCCATCTGCATTTTCTTTGCTTCTAGGTTGTTTTTTAACATTAAAATATGTGGCAAGAGTCTGTGCGTCTAAATCTTCATTTCACATATCATTAACTGATAGCTATTAGCTCTACTTCTCAAAAACACTTTCATTAGTGAAAACCTAAATCATATGATTACGCTAAAAATTTCACAGCTGTATCATGATGCGATAGATACCTCATTTTCAGATGACTACTCAGTTGAAAGTCTTCAATCAATCTATTTTTACATTTTAATGAAAGAGAAGAGAAACAAAATAATTAAAATTTCATGCACTTTGAACGAATTACAATTAATATAATTGTGGTTATCACCTGGCACTGCTGCACATTTTAAAATACGTTAACAGCACTTTTCTTTTAAAAGGAGAGTGGCGTAGCATGCCAAACAAAAATATGCAATAATAATCAGAAATACATTTCTAACTTAATTGATTTGTATCCATTTAAAACAATAATAATTAATATGAAGAAAGTGAAAAAAAAGAAAGAAGTAGCTGAATAAATAATTATAATTAAATTTATATCAGCTTTTTAATTTGTGTGACACTTAAATCCTCATTCTAATTTTTATTATTTTATATAATTAAAAATTAAAATTTTAGATAAAGAATATAGGATTGCTTTTAATAATTGTATTGTATGGTATAATTTTATGTAAATCACTAAATCTGGCATGAATTTTGGAGAATCATAATGTTATTAACTTATAGTGGTATTTCTGCTGATTAATAAAGTTATGATAAACAATGAGTCCCATTACTTGACGAGATAATTCGCTGTAGTGGTGATTACAATACAATACAATACAACAAGGTAGTGTACTACCTTCTAAGGTTTCTGAGTCTCGACAATTTTTCTATTCCCAGATTCGAGACTTATTTTTTTCGGAAGTCCCGGGAATATTGGATGGTACTTTGACATAGGTACCTAACAGAAAAACTCAAATATTCGTTTTCAAAATTGCTTTAACTAATCCTCTAATCCCAAAAGTTCCAATTGAAATAACTGTAACTATTTAATAAAAAGCACAGCAGTACATAAATAAATTCTCCCATCATAAAATTATTTTTCTTTTATGGCAAAATCTTTCTTGTTTAGTGTTTTATTGTTTGTCGATAAGTTTTGAGTTATTCATAGCTTTTAGAAAATAGCATTCCTGAACATAAATATTATTAGCAATAGCTCGAATGGATATTCCATCTTCTATGACCTATTGAGATACATGCAATTTCACACAAATTCCTTGTTTTGCAAAACTTTAAAACTGATTGGTAAATTTAATCTTTTTTAGGTGCAATGTATGATATCTTCGTTAACATTTTTTTAAAACGTGATCATAGCATAAGGCAGCTAGAATTCGAACCTTACACAAAGTGTATTTTTTAAATATTATTTATAAATTTAATAAGTAAATAAAATTGGTTTTGGACTTACCGGTAAGTTGACACAAATGCAACAAAAACAGAAATGTAGTAAATAAACGTACATTATAAACATACAATTATAAAGCACATCATTGTTATTACAAAATGCTATTAAAAACCAGTTTATAAATAAGAATCGAAATTCTGGGTAGAGACTCTTTTTAAATATAATTGAATAAAAAGTACAAGTTTACTTCATGAATGGTATGGAAAGGCATCATACCCAACGGTACTTTCTTACTGAAACTAACCCCTTTCTCTTTTTGATTTTTTATAGACAGTTTGTAAATAATTTGTATGAATTTGAAATGGCTGTTTACTGCTTTAATAAAACAAGTTAAGAAAACCACCTGTGCAAAACGACCCTCTTGTTCAGAACTACCTTTTTAACTGATAAAATGCTCAAGAAATTGAAATAAATAAGCCTTAGTTGTAAAGTAAAAACTTTAATTAAATATCTTGTAAGTATTATACAAATTCCCGTGTCTAGAATTGTTTTTTCCCGAACTCGAAACAACAAAAGATTGGGTTATACCCCATACCCGGGTTAGAGACACTACTATTGACTAATAATCCAGCCCCATTTCGAGTAATACCTAACAATTCGTAAGATTATATTGCAAATATTCTGTGTTACATGCTAGAATCTATACCGAAATAAATAAAAAAATACATAATATTCAACGCGCTTAAATTTTAGTAACAAAATTTTTAATTTTGAGAATTGAAACTGGAAGCACTGAGAGACAGCTTAAAAACTGTTCCAAATGCCTGATTGTTGTGATATTAACCCTTGTGGAAGTTTCTCCACTTCACGAACTAGAATGCAGATTTGAGATTAATGCAGAAGTCAGTCTTGCTCTTTGCTTTGTCAAACAATTGACAATGGTATTTTCTTGGTCAAAGTAAACTTAAAATATAAGTATTGAGGATCCACCGCATAGTAAAAAGTACAGAAAACCGAATACAAAAAGTGAAAAAACTAGTAATAGGGCGGTCAATATGGAATACTGGAATTGGAATACTGGCTACCGAATAGGTGTAGACTTACTAGAGTACCAGGGTCTCTTTGGTTTAATTTAACGTTAAATGCCCATGAGTTTCACTTTTATATGTTTATTTTATTTAATAGTGCTGCTACAAAATGAAACGTTGTATTTGAATTCAACACTTACTTAACTGGAATTCATTCATAAATATACACGGTTTCCATAAAGTATGAAACAAATTTTTTATCTGCAGAACAGAAGATTTAAACAGCGGTTCATAATTGGAAATTAAAAATTACAATAAACTCAAAATAATGTTGACATTGTTGCCACATTTATTATTTCCTTCCATTTGATTCCAATCTCAAGTTTTTTACTGAATCATTTTTTATGGATAATTTCAACAGCCTTATATTGATTAGTATTTTGTGGATGATTTTTCAACGGTGTTATAGTATACGGATGTTCCGTAAACAATTAATAAGTTGGAATCTGAAGTAAGGAAATGATAAATGTGGCAACAACGCTGACATCATTTTTGGTTTTTTGTAATTTGCAATCCCCAAGTCTCAGCAAGCTGTTTTCTAGTTACTATATGCAAATGTTTCTGAAAAGAGGTCATATTGGCCATAATGATTTAAGAGGAATATGGAGCCCTAGTTTCCATTAAATTGCTAGCTATTATTATTCTTTACCGATTTTTAGAACATCGTTGTAATTTGTACAGTTAATTTCAAATAAATCTAAGAGAGTCAGTATTCTATAGTGTAAATGTTACTATTTTCCAGTGGGGTGCGGTCCATGGAAGCAAGGAAAGCAATGCTTCCCTTAAGAATTTATTAAAATTAAAAAACAATGCTAACAAAAATAGTTTTATAAAATTATGGTTATCGTTTATTTAAATTTGTAATGTTTAATCAACTTAAAGCTAATCAACAATATCAATTCAGCAAAAGATATAATTAGTGTACTATTTTAAATTAGGCTCATAACTTGCGCGGAGAGGTAATACCGATTCAAACGTGTTACACTGTATATAAGCACTGATTTCGTTGCTTACTGCACTTCTTTCTTTTGGTAGCGGTCGGGTCGCGGGTACGTTGTGGGCTACAGTTAACATCGTATAAGGTCGAGTTATTTTTATTAGCGTGCTCCGTGATCAGATGTTTATTATAATTTTGTTATTTGTTCGATTTTTCGTGTTTGTTAAATGTTACTTAAGCAATGTAAATCTGCGAATGAGACTGTATTTTGGAACATTTTATTATTTCAATTTATATAAGTTGAGATTTTTTTAAAGACAAATAATTCTATTCAATTTGTTCTGTATGCAACATTTAAACTTGCTTTATCGTCATGACTGCAAATTCAGCTGCTTCGGTGGAAGGTTCGAGTACTTCCGATACATCCGAATCGCGACAATTCTGTTGCTCAATTTGTAAAGTGTTAGGTATTATTAAATAAAGAATTTACTTCATACAGTTTCGGAGGGAATTACAAATTGTTGAGAAAGGCAGACCAAAACCAGAACTTTTAAATTTCACAACAAAGATTAAAACCTGCACCAAGTATTTTGCTAAAAAGACCGGAAAATCGAGTTGCATTATAAATAAATATTAGTACTATTTTTTAAATAAAGAATAATAGTCAACAAATCCCATAAGTATAAAAGACGTAGTCTTCTGCATATTTTTGATTAAATCTAAACAATCATAAAAATCTTAAAATGCTTTGTCACAAAAGAACGTTGGCAATAGTTACAAGTTTGGACACAGCACTTTTTATGATTCAATCATGTTAATCAGAATTTCTACGATTCAAAGGGGTAAGGGGATTACCAATCATGATAAAAATATCTTACTAGGTAGGGGTTAATCAGTATTCAAAAGAACGAGATGTGCTAAAAAATTACAAATCCGATTAATCATTTTAGAGCAAAATAATATGTACTACTAAAACGTAAAAGTCTTCTTTAAAATACTTTTTAAGCTTAATAATTATAACACTGTTTTTTTATTGTACCTAGCAGGGGCGTATCCAGAGAATTATTTTGAGGGGGAAATTTTTGGAAAAATAATTGTTTTAATAAATGATAATTAAACAAACATTATTTGTTTCTATTCTATGTATACTTCTTTCTAAATTTGGGAGGGGGAGAATGTCCTCCATCCCCCCCCTTGTGAATCCGCGCCTGTACCTATTATAGATATATTAAAATAAAAATCGTGGTTGCTTCCCTAGCCTAAATTCTCACCGCACTCTCCGCATGCCACTGCTATTTTCCCTTAACGTATAATAAATTTTATGTAGTTACCTATGAAAATAGAATTTAAAGTCTGTTTTACACAATGTTAAAAACGCAAAAATGACTCTCAAGACTTGTCATAGATTTATTTGAAATCAGCTGTTCGCATCTCCGACCACTTTATTTGTATTTTGCAAGATAAGGTGTGCAAAACTCGCAATCAATGATAATGCTTGACCAAAATGAGGCTGTGCTCTTTTGAATACCTGAAATAGGTGAAACATATACGCTGCAGTATTGAAATTTCAGCAGTTTTAGAGGGAATAAAATTTTTTAATCTGAAACGCAAAAGTCTCAGAACTCTGAAATACTCAAGATATACACATAAAAGTTTCATAACTGTTCTGAATATCTAGACTTTTCTATACATGAAAGTTATACGTGCTTTATTTTTTTTGCTATAGTTTTTTGAAGTCTTGTGAGTCTGGAATCATAGAACTTTGTACCTTAAAACTACCATGTTTGAATCTTCAGCGCAAGTTTAAAAACTGAAAACTAAAAGTGTTGTTATTACAAATAAAACCGTGGTATTCAGGTGTACTGAAATTCTATAAGTCCTAGACTCGTGGTAACTTAAATACTGCTCAAGATTCTACTGAAATCCTTAAAACATTGAAGCACTGAAATTCATAACTGCTAAAGCTAATTCATTACCTTTGTGTAAGTCTATGAATTGATGAATGAAAATGATTCTTTGTTGGTTTTTCAATAAAAGCGCTTCTTCTTCATCTTCTCTTTAATATTCAACTTATTCATGACTAGGATGACCCCATTCGACTTTTTCAATGAAATATCGTTACTTTTATGTGAAGACTTGTATGATTCATGTGTTTTTTTATAATTGAAAAACACAATTAATTCATTGGTCTTGCCTTTAGGATATAATGAATTTAGATTTCCGTCTAGAGAATTGTTGAGATTATCCTATAAATGGGTACAGTACTGTTACTTCTTTGAATATCCGATTCTATTCTTCTTTTTTTCTTCATTCATATCCATACAGTAGATATAATTAATACGAAATTAAATACGTCTGGTAACTGAACCCCGGATAACAGACAAAAAATTGATACTTGGCAAGGTGTCTAACACTATGAATAATAAACTAATTGTAAAAAGATTCCTTATCTCCTCGTCAGAAACAAATGGATCGGCTTGAATTGTTGACGGCAATAATAAATGGAGGTGTGCGTGGGTCAACATGGGTAACATGGGTAGAGGCGGAACTTCCAAAGCGCAGTTATAGGTGTCGTGAGAACGGGCGTAGGCGGGTGTAGGTGTCAACTCGTAAATATGATCCTCTGGCGCTTTATGGATTATACGCTCGCTTCTCGGTGATTCGAACTACTCCCGATCGGAGATATATGTTCCGGGCAATTTCACTAATTAGTTTTTGCGGTTTGGTCAGACTTCTTAAATGTTTTTTTAATTGATCCGAACATCTGAGACATAATAAATCATATAAAATAGAAACACAAATACTATATTTTCAGTTTTAGAAAGAGGAAAAACTTGAAAGTTAATTTAATTGGGCATTTAAAAATAATTTGATAGTATTCAGATAAGTTTTGATTTATTTAAATAATATTGTGACTGCGTGTTGGGATTGCACTAGAGAAGAAAAATTATAGCATGGAAGATTTGAATATTTTATCACATTTTCGGCTAAATTATGTTTCCTCTAACGAATGAAATATTGTTACGGTTTGTTTTAAAACAGTTTTGTTATTTCCGTTAAAAGCCAAGCCCAGATTTACAATGTAATAGAACCGACTTCTGATTTAAGCTTTTAGTAGATTTTTGGTCCTATTATTCTTGAATGATAATTCTAACATTATTTTAACAACAGTCAAATGATAGCCAATTAGTTATGCAGTAACCATTAACGGATTACTTGTAACCCCCCCCCCCCTCTCTAATGCAATTGCGAGCAGTTACAGCTACAGCCCTGTAAACATTTACGAGCTCTTAAAGGAGACTGGTAAAGTTCTACAACGCTCATCAACAAAAAGCTAATTGGAACTAATTTGTTACTTAATCACAAGTCTATGATAGCGTCTAGCTATAAATTGTCCTACCGCCTTTGATTATAAAATGTCTTTTTAAACAAAATATACAATAAGTTAATAAAAACCGCTTGCGAAGATGGAAATAAAACTTTGTACGCTGCACGCTTTTTGCAATTAATTTTACTAAGCTCACAGGATTATGGAGGCTCTATCCTCCGTCGCTCGCCACACAAACTTTCCAGCTCGCTCGTAAAGATTCATTTACAAAGCTTGCCACGTAAACAACTATTACAAGCTTATGTAAAGATTGCTATTTATATGGATATTGCCAAAACCATTCACATCACGTATATTGCAATTAGTTTTAACCAATAGGAAACTAAATAATATACTAACAGTCAACCCCATCTGAAAATCAGGCTAGCTGCTTGGTATTCGCCTGTTATCATAGAAGTAGGTATATAGTTGTTCAGTGAATTGTTAATCCTAGGGCAACTTTACTCATGCATCATTGCAGAATTGCACTCAGAGAAACTCTCCCATATTGTTAAAGAAAATTTTCTATTTTATATACGAGGGTGGTTTGAGGATTAACTTTTTATTATTTTATCCTTTGCAGATCTTGCTATCCTAGATCATTATGAAATCAATAGTACGTCGTTTAATAGTTTCATTCGTGTTCGTAAACTATGTGAAGTTTGGCGAAATTCCGAAATTTTATTTTACAGGTTTTTATGATGCGAAAAGAATTCTGTTGTTTGACTACCTACAAAAGGGAAGAACTGTTACCGGAGAATACTATGCTACACTTCTGGAGAAGTTAAGCAGCCGATTTTTAAAAAGCAACCTGGAATGGCCAAAAAAGTGCTGTACTATAGCGTTATTTGACTTGTGATATAAAGGTGAACATTATTTTATAATATTTTGTATTTATTACATGGAATTAAATAAAACTGTTTCAGATTGAGAATTATTTATTCAAATTGTTTATATTCATCTCATGGCAACCTTCTCATTCAGTGAATGTCTCCCTGCTTTTTCATTTCCCTTATTCGCCTGACCTAGCTTCCTCTGACTTCCATTTGTTCCCAAAGCTTATAAACATATCTGGTAAGCGATTTGCGAAACTATGCTGTGAACTGCTATTTTGGTGAACTTCAAGAAACCCATTTCTGGGAAGGAATTATAAAATTACATAAATGTTGAGGTAAATGTGTTGAACTGGGAAGATTACGTAGAAAAATAAAGTACATTTTAACCTGCTAAAATTTGTATTTAATGCTAACCTAAGTCTTTAAACCACTTATACAGATCTAATAATTTAACTAGGAGGGCGGCCCGGCAAAGCAAGCGTATGCATCTGAAGTGGCGTAAACATTGTGCACGCCCAGCCCTGCCAAATTTCCTGTTCTGAACTTCCTAGAAATTCTGAACCTCAATCCCATATCTATACGAGGTGTGTCTAAAAAATTTGGTGAATGCTCCGATATCTCAAAGGAAACGGGTCAAACGTGCTCGCGCATTGTTATGCTTAACATTTTGAGTTATACAGTCTGTTTGATTTAAAGCGCCCCGCTTTGTAGCAACTTTATTTGCAGTCAGAAACCCTATATATTATTAAATGGCATAAGATTCTCTATGTTCTGGCTCAGAGAACTTTGTATTTACTAAATTGGTGTAAGCGTGATGACGTCATCGAACTTTTTTTAAATGACATGATAGGTATTTTTTTACTGAAATGGATAGAGTATTGTGTTCTCTTTTCAACCATAATAAATATTCATACACTTATATAAGAAAATTTTCAAGAAAAACGTCAAAAATTATTTACGATTAGTAGGCTTTGATTTCTGGTTCTCCAATTAATAAAACAGAATTATCTAGCAAGCTTAGATAAATAACGAAACTTTAGTTGTTCCAGTGGCGTATTTATAATTTTCTCATGGAGGGAGGGGGGGGAGAGTACTCTGTAAAAACTCCGAATCAAAATACTTAGATTTTCACATAAAATCTTTCCGGCGGTCTGGCACCCACGCACAATTATGGTTTGGTATTCTTGGCTATCCTTGGTATCCTTATTCACGTGTATTAAAAAATACACTTTAAAAATAAATAGCAGCACTTACACAGTAACTCTCGTGGTCGCATGCAAAGCTTAAATATTATTTTTTTCACTACTAGCTTTAAAACATACTATTATCTAGTCTGTTGTCACCTTGTGAAGTTAGCCTTCTTGCCTAGTGGTAAATAATTTTTTATTATTGACTACTAGTCAATAATCCAGATTTTAGTGTAACACGGGGCAAAAATTCATCCCATTATACACTGGCATCCAGGAAAAAATCCGTGATCGCGATAGTACGTTTTTTATGTGAGAAGAATAAAAGGAATAAAAGTACTAGTAGTGAAAAAAATTATATATACACCACGGTTGTGAAGTGTTTTCTAGAGCCTCTCATCTTATATCCCTCGATGCTGCGCATCTCGGGATCTAATAATGCTCGGCTCTAGAAAAAACTCTTCACAACCTTGGTATATAATATACTATTATCATATCGAAAACGAGGAACAAGAATACGACCATAGGAAATTTGCATTTCAGTCGCCTTGCAAAGGACGCTCGTTTCAAGTCTTTCGGGCGGTCTCTAAGGTTTCTGGCAACGATGGTTTGGTATCCCTTATGATACAAAAAGAAGATTATTAGAAAAAGATCTAGAAATAAAAAGTATGTTACGTGATCCTTTCACTAATGCAATTCATCAATACATATCAATAATTTCCTATTGCCGATCTCTATCTATTAGCAGAATTCTAAAATAAGTTTTCAATTTATTCTGTTTATTTGATTACTGTATTGTTCTACATTTGTCCTAATTGAAGATTAAAGACCATCAGAATAACTCAGTGTCATATTGGGGGGGGGAGGTCTTCCAGGATGGAGCCAGTTCCGATTTTTCTTCAATAGTCCAGGTCATTTATGTCGAAATCTAAGTATTTTGATTCAGAATTTTTATAGAGTACTCTCCCCCACCTTTGAAAAATTTATAAATAACGTCACTGGAACAACTAAAGTTTCATTATTGACTTAAGCTTGCTATGCACGTCTGTTTTATTAATTGGAGAACCAGAGATAAAAGCCTACTAGTCGTAAATCATTTTTCACGTTTTTCTCGAAAATTTTATTATGCAAGAGTATGAATATTTATTATGGTTGAAAAGAGAACACAATACTATCGATTTCAGTAAAAAAATAACTATCATGTAATTTAAAAAAAATTTGATGACGTCATCACGCTCACGCTGATTTAGTAAATAAAAATTTTATGAACCAGGACATAGAAAATTTTATACCAATTAATAATATATATGGTTTATACCATTTGGGATTGAAAATAAAGTTGCTACAAAGTGGGGCGCTTTAAATCAAACAGACTGTATTTAGAAGCGCCATGCAGTTGGGAATGCAGCTGGCAGCCAAGGTTACTAAATATCGGCGGTATAACGTGGTCAGTGTGAGTCGTACTGTCACAGGACACTGGAGGAACACGTTAACATGAAGTTCTGCTACAAATTGGGGAGACTACAAATTGGGAAGAACAACGAAGGATATGCTGAAATGTTAGTGCAAGTGTACGGGACAGAAGTCGTGAGTAGAAACGAGTGATTCAAACGCTTTCGCGACGGGAAGGAAACGACTGAGGATGAGCCACGTTCGGGTCGGCCGTATACAAGCAGATGCTCAGCAGATTGAGTGCGACAATTCTTAGCTCAGCATGGCGTTACTATTCTTGAACATACCCGTACTCCACCGTACTCCCCTGATCAGGCGTCTGCGGACTACTTTCTGTTTCCCCATCTCAAAACGTTCATGAAAGGTGCACATTTTGAGGACGTGTTAACCATCGAAGAACGTGTGACAGCGATCCTGCGATCGATTCCTAAAGATAACTTTGCTGCCAGCTTCCAGAAATTTTATGAACGTTGCCAAAAGTAGGTTGTGTTGCAAGGCGATTATTTTGAAGGCCAATCAAGATTATTTGTTTCTATCTTTTGTCTTCTTTGTTCTTTGATACCATTCACTGAACATTTTAGACACACCTCGTATATTTAAAACACAAGGCTTATTTTTATTCCAGTTCGTTTGAGACTTCGACCAGGCCGATATACCTCATTCTTTTTTTGTATTAAAACTTTCGCTTAAATTTTTATTATTAATTTTTATATACTTTTAATGTTTATATTTTTAATTTAAATAAATATAAAATGTTTAATTTGAGACGTGTGAATCGGACATTTACTTGGGGCGCCCTCTCACTTTCTACGGTGGTAAGTTTTTGAACTATTCACAATTACTAATAGGTATTAGTCAACACTACTTACTTTTTATTTTTATTTAACTTTTATATTTTTAAAACCGTCCTTTTTTTAGTCTGTGGGATTTTAGTATTTTGATTTTCCATTACTTAAATCTTAAGCAATATTTGTAATCAATGCATTTCAATATTCCCAAGACCGATTACTTTGTCACATTTTGGTACTAAACATCCCCCCTATACCTGCTTACTATGCCACCAGCAGTTCTCAGTCGTTTCACAGTATTTGCTGTGGAGCATTTTCACAAAATTTGATATTTCTGCCTGTCTCTGTGCGTTCGTTCTTTCGAAATTTTTAAATTTTGCAGATTGGGATATTTGATAAAAAAGTAAAGTAGGAATGTCTAAGAACTAATGTTTTATCTCTTAAGGAGCATGGACAAAGTTTCGAAAACTGGTATATTAAGCATACATATATGATATATGAATTCAATGCAGAGTTTTATGATAAGAATAAGTCGGGGGGGGGGAGTCAGAGTGGGAGATAAGTCGGGGGGGGGGAGTAAACCGGAAGAAGGGTGTGAGTTGAGGTTGAGATAAGTCGGAGGGGCAAGAAGGTAAAAGCAGTAAGAAGGGGGTAACTAAAGGAGGAAGATAGGATAAGTCGGGATTGATTTTGGATGGTAAGGGGGTGTTTGTTAAATAACGCGTTCAACAATTGTCTGAGAATGGTAAGCTTAGTATATGCAACTGTTTTGGTTCCTTTGCGTTTATTTAATAAATATTAATATTAAATAATCACTCTTAGAAACCCGAAGGATTGCAATCACACAACAAACGCTGTTAAGGAACCTCTTCAATAAATTAGCCTTTTGACCATCATGTCTTGACGAGGTTTTCCTAGTTCTTAATAAATATTTCTGTTATGCAATTTTCAACGAGTTTCAAGTCCGATAAGTTGTAAAAGTTACCATAACGAATCGTTATACCGAAGGTAAAATTTATAGTAAAGCTATTCTAAGCAAGAGTTTTCCTGTGGATCTATCCATAATAGTTATTTACATTGCAAGACGGTTACTTAAAACTTTACGTCCGAACACGGTACCTAACAAGCGGGCGATCAGTGAGCTTATTAGCCAGCTTATGTTATCCGTGCAAGTTCGTGTAACGGTCGAGCATTGCACACCGTTTTATGGTATACTGACTCGTAAATCTTTATGAAATAGTTACGGCATTTATTGAGGCAGTACGGTACAACACATAAAATATATATGAATGTTTTAAATAAATATGTATGTTGCTATGGTATTGATGATAAAGAGCGCGTAATAATTTTTACGGGTTTAATAACGGGCTAACCCGTAAAAAGAATCTTTACCCCTAGAAACAGAGCTCAATAAACAGATGTATACGAGTCAGTATAGCTATAAAAATATTGTACAAATTGGTTGCTAGACAACTAACAACGTAAATGTATAGGATAAAATAATAAAAATAGCATCATATTAGCTTTGCTGTTCTTGATCATTATGAAACCAACAGTACATGACATAAGTACCAATTAAAAAAACAAATAAAATGAATACTCTAGTACAGCGTTATAATCGTAGATAAAACGTTTTATGATACACGTGTAAAAAGTCTCTTCATTACACTAATGTATTTTACTTCGCTAGTGTTTTAAACCGTTCGCACAATAAAGAATGGCTTTTTACACTTGTATCTTAATAGATATTTATCATCATACAAAAAGTGACTATTTTTTACACTGCTTTTTGTATAAAAATTTAATGTTTATTGAGCTAGTGTTATAAAATATTTATTGCATGCTAATATAAACAAAAGATATATGATAAACAATTTATTAATATTTTATAAACTGGTTGCTAAACAACTTAGCACGTTAAAATCAAAGCACGCTGATATACATGACATAAGTCACAAATTTTAAAAATATTAATTAAAATGAACACTCTTTTAATTTTTAAGTAAAACGTTATGATCGTAGATAAAACGGTGTAAGATATACATATAAAAACCGTCTTCATTGCACTCACGTCTTTTAAAACACTCGCTCGTGTCTTAAACCGTTCGCACAATAAAGAGTGGTTTTTTATACTTGTATCTTAAATATCTATGAAAGATGATAAATAGTATATTAAAGAAGATATCTCTAAAGGAAAAAATAGACATTTGCTACCTACCAGTTTGTAAAATATTTATAAATCATTATCATACATCTCTTGTTGAGATTAGAGTGCAATAAAAATTTTATAACACTAGGTCACTAAACATTAACTTTTTACGCGAAAACCAGTGTAGAAAGTAGTCACATTTTTGTATGATCGTAGATAAAAGCTTTTTTTGTATTTTTTTTCTATTATGTGAATCTTACATAATTCCAGGATTCATGAACTAGATTAATGAGCATCCTGACATTAAGGTCCTTTTTACCACTCATGTGATTATTGCCCACGATTAGCGCGTCGGTAAAGAGTCCTACCTTCATGATAAAAAATTGAACTTAGATTCGTATTGCAACTATTGATTATATTATTATGCTACATTCTAAAGTACCTAGAAATACCAGAACACTTAATATTCCCAGATCGCTATATGAATTTTGTTCAGCTATATATAAAGAGATTTATCACCGAAAGGAAACCCAGTTCTGTAGAAAGAGTGGATTTCTGAACAAAAATTAAGTTGCAAAGACGTTAGCTTCCTATACCAGTAATCATATCAAACCTTATACCATTGAAGTGTGGCTTGATTAGAACAATCTGCAAGATTGTAATGGAAAGACAATAATGCAATCATTTAACATTTTACCCATTTTAATGAAAAATCTTATGTTGCCGCAGCGAGCAACATATCCCTCACAAACTCCGGGTGCGGCAAGCCTTATGCGCATGTGCTTTAAAAACAGGAATTGCTTACAACTTGCTCGATTAATGGAGAACTGTGTGTACAGAGATGCTTGGAAAATTATCTACTACCATTTATAACTGGACATAATACCTCGATTTTTTTACCAGATCTGTTGCAGGTCATTATAGAAAGCAAGTATGACATTGTCAACTCTCGCAACTGTTGCACTGAAAGTTGCGCAGAAAAATGCTCATTATGAATGGGCTTTTTGATTTGGCTATTGTATTTTGACAGAATATGTAACATTCCCTACTTTTTTTCACCTTTTCTCTAACATAGTAGTAGTTATATTTGGCTGAAATAGTTCGTTCCGTTGGGCATACTTTGTAAAAATTTCCAACCTAGCTCATGTTCTAGTTCGTCCTTAAGTTAAACAGAAGTTAGTGGTCATCAAAAAAATCGTACGGGCGTCGTTAAAGGGAGTTTCAGTAAAAAGTGGGTGAAATTGAACTTTTATGTTATTTGTTGCAGGACATCACTCGCTATGTTGTGACAAAACTGTGAATGCTTACAGCGATATTTATGTTGTTAAAAAAGATTTAAAATATGCATTTGCATTGTTTCTTACGAAAACTCTGCCTACATTTATTGTCGATTTTCTTGAAACAGCACTTAAATTAAGCACATACTTAGTGGTCATTACACTACTCCACTACTGGTGTAAAGTTTCAAAATGTTAAACTGAAGATCTACATCTTATTACAACAACAGCAAAATCAGAGCTTTTAACAATCCATCTTCTATATTTACGGCAATCACAAATGGTAGCAAAACACTTTTCCTTGTTGTAGATAGCTTTAATTATAAGAGAGATGCATCTTTGAACGAAATTAGATTCAATGAATATAAGAGTGTGGATTAGTGGTTTGCATGTTTGCTTTATAATCCAAGGATTGCAGGTTCGATCCCCGGTCGAGCTGGTAATTTTTCATAGCGGAGAAAAATTTAAAACATGCCTTCTTCTCGGATAGGAAGTAAAACTGTAGGTCCCGTGTCAATGCACGTTAAAAATCCCTACTGGGGGTGGAATTCCCCAGATTCGACTAAATTCTAGTAGGGCCGGCCAAATGATCATAGCAATCGGTGCCATGAGGTACGAAGGATGCTCTGCCATCCTGATTCCTCGACCAAAAACAAATAAATAAATAAGAGTGACGCAACTTCATTCCATCCTTACAGGACATATCATCAAATACAGTTGTGGTTCGACAATTTAAAATACGCTGAAGGATGGGACTGGAAAAAAACAAATAATACATTGAAGCTACAAAAATGAAGCTTCCACCGCACAGTGAACCGTTTAATACAAGCTAGACATAAATAATTCTAATATTGCTTCAAATGTATCTAATCTATGTTCAAATGTGTAAGTAATTGGGGTATAATTAACCATTTAAAAAAAATAGTTAAATGTGCGTAATAAGCAAATAAGATCATCTGTGTCGATAAATAACAAAGTTTATTCTTAAACTATATATTATTACACTAGTTAGATTATAAATATTAACCAAAAGACTTAAATAATGTTGTAAAGAAATAGTATATTACATTTCGAGAGTTGTAAGTAGTAAATTACGCACAATTGGAAAAAGGACACGCCAGACGCGCGTGTATCTTCATGCGTACGTAATTTGTCTTACAACTAGAACGATGTATTATACTTTTTCTTCAACCACACATTAAATCAATTGCTATATTGTGACAATTATTTTATAACAGTTGTGCTTGTCAAATGTCAAATATTCTTAAGGAAGTAGATTAAAGGAAATAGAAAATAGCATATTACGATACGACACCGGTAAGTGCTAAGGTAAGAAGTAAGAGATAGAGAAAAAGTTGTTTTTTCGAATTTTCAATATCGGTTGTAAGCACTTCACTGTGGGTATCGTATAATATCTTTTGCGCTAACGACACTATTTAATAAATAAAAAATGTATTTATAATGATTTTTTTAAATTTGACATCAATATTGGTTGCGAAACGTTTATTGTGGATATACCGCAAAATATACTAAATTTACTTTTGTAATTTTGTAATGTTAAAAATCAAGAATTTTAACTATCGACATTTTGTCAGTTACTTACTGTAAATGTTGACAGTTTTTTGGAAAAATACCATGTATAATCTCATCCAAATGATCAAAATTTCCCCTTCCTACCTTTACCGGTTACGAAAATTTCCCCACCCAACATCGCTTGATGGACGGTAATCTACGAAAGGGCACTACAACCCTTACTTCTCGACAGATTTTCATTGGGTTTGTTTTAAAGATTAGGACCTTCAACTAAATCAGAAAGTTGAAAAACTCTATGTTATTTAATTAATGGATCAGTGGCGAAACCTCGAATTCTCAGAAAGGAAGTAGAAAAATTACGAAAAATGGAATATTTTCTATAATATTTAGCTTGTCATGAATATCGAAGGCAACTGTTATGTTATCGTACCCACAATTAGTACAACTCAACTAATTCTGTAAAAAGTTCAAATTACGCCAATAAGAAATAAAAACTAGACTATCGCATCTCGACATCTAGTCGGCCTAGGAGAATTGTAATATAGCCATGTAAATCAGAGCTTATCATAATAGTTCTAGACTAAATCTCAGACTTGTAAGGTAACTAGTATTCCAATACTATCGGAATTTTTCGCTTATATCTACTGAGCTTTCTTCTTTCTTCTACATCTGAAAGTTGTTTTGAGTTTATATTAACTTGCGTAAGTATTACACAATTAAATTAGTTTTATATCCATTACCATTTATAAGATCATTTTTCTGTGCATTTCTTATGGAAAATATAATTACACTCTTAATGATATATCTTCGAAACATGAAGTCGTAACTGCATATATAGCCCATCTCTTTTAAGGCATTTTCAGTGTTCGACACAAACCTTTATATAAGTATACATTAATTAGGCTTCCCAATACTGTATCACTCATACAACTTTTATACCTTATCCTAAAGAGCTCAAATACGATTGTACTAACTTTTTAAGATTCAGTCGCAATCGAGATTTGAACTTCTGTCCCTCTGATCCAGAAGCAGGATCTCTACCACTCGACCACGGAGGGCTTAGTCGTAACTAAATAAATCAAAAACCAGCTTGTGGAGATTTTTACAATTCTTGGAAAAATCGACATAATATTATGATTTCAGTTTTTCACAGTAGTGTAGTCAAATATTTTGATTGCTGGATAGCAAGAAAGTGATGTATTTTCAGATTTTAGCATTTTCACAGAATTCGTCTACGAAATCATCTATAACCTGACATAGTATGGTAATTCTAATAAATATTTTGTTCTGTGCAATTAACTTTCACACTTTCACAGAAAATGTTTGTAATGTTTAAAATTGTGTTGCTTCTAAACGGTTAAGTATTCCATTGAGTCCCATTAGGGTGATAAACTACAAATGGTTGTAATCATTTTTAGCTTCGAAAGTTAGGTTGATTTAAAAAGTATTTGAAGAGCAGACTCAAAATGCGTTTTGTAAAAAATTTGAGAGTTTTAGTTAGCGATGGCGTTGTGTAGCTTGTGTAAATCTGCGTCTTCTTTTATTACAACTCGACGATCTAAACGCATTACATCCATTTTAAAATGCTTGGCAAAGTTTACCTGGACTTTCATAATACGTTTTGTCCATCGCACTCTGACAAACAAAATGCATTTTGACCGTAAAATAAGGACGTACTGCGTTTCGTGCGTTTGACTTCTCAGTTTACGTTGTATTTCACAGTGTAAGTTAACAGGTAAAAATAAATATTTGTATTGTTTAATCTCTATTTAGGGGTCGTCCTCAAATTACGTATCGCTTGAAGGGGAATGGAAGAGTCGTTGATAGCGTTACGCAATGTTACAAGGGCAAGGGGAGGGATGTATTCAGCTTAGCGTTACATAACCCATAAATTTTTTTCTAGAAAATTAAGAATTATTTAAGTTTTAAATTGTAAATTGATTTAAAACGATAGTAGGTACGAATATTAAATATTTTAACAAATTAAGTATTTTTCTAAGTTTTATTATTGTTGTTATTTCATCATTTTATAAAATAATATTTCAAATTTCGATCATATTCGTCGACGTCATAACATTGTAGTTTACATACTTTTTATAATTATTTGGTTGGGGAGACGGTTGATACTGGCGTTACGAAGCACTACAAGAGAGAGAGGGGGTAACAAAATTCTTCTAAATATGCGTTTCGTATTTTAAGGACTACCCTTGTACTATAAAAAATAGAACTAAAATGATATTAATTAAAGTTTGTATTTCATAAAATGTGTATTATTTTATATATAGTATATATATTCAAACAAAAACACTTTAATCCGTCTTGGAGAAACAAAATGACTTATGTCCTCTTAATGATACTGCTGATTTTTGAGAATAGGGTTAATAAATTGCTTATTTTTTTATAAATTTATAATCCGACCGTTTTCTTGAATTCTTGAAAATTGCATAAATTGGACAAACCGAATTTTGAAAGTTTGCTCCTCACTTTATCTTATTTTTGGTTATATTTTTAAAAGTATTAATTATATAAAAAATACAAATTTACCATACCATGGAACTTTAAAAAGCCTTTCAAAGATGTAAAATATTATTTGATTTCTTAAATTACTCTAAAGTTATTAACATTTAAAGTCAAGCACGCGCCCCAGACACCATCAATTTCGAGCGTCCATTATTAGACAATCAGTTAACTTTTTAAAACAAAATTTGCACTGAAATATATCTTTATAGAAAGATCACTGTAGGTGAATATAATTAGTATTGTCAGCGGTTACCCACTAAGATGGTCCTGATTAGCAGTTGTCCAAAATAAAGGCTCAGTTTACCTAGTAAGGAACAATATGTCCTGATAACAGTTTAATTTCACACACTAACAAATAATACGATCTAACAACAAAACATGAGTAATTGCAGCAAATATTTTGTGTCGCTATAGCTTCAGCAAATTTATCATTTGCATACACTAATTATTTTTGCTTAATAATCTTAGTTAAAAAACCAAATTAATTTGCTAAGAGTACTAGAATTATTTTGCTGAAGTGATAATCAGAATTTGTGCATTACCCGTACTTACTGCAGCAAATTCCAGTTTGTAAATTCTCAGCCTTTGTTAACACTAAATATGCTGACTTTATTAAAATTATGAAAATTATTATTAAGTACGATCTGTTTTGAAGAGCGCCTTTTTGTTGCACATACTAGCATTCAATGTAATAGGTAGTCAACACTCACCAGACAATTGAGACAAACTTGAAAACTGCAGAGTATAGGCAAGATACAACAAAAGCACGTAACGTCCCAAATCCGACACGACCGTAGCCAAACTGACCGCTGATAGAGCACACGTGTGATAAAAAGCTATGAGAGTGTGTTACTAAAGATTTATTTCTTACCGTGTTACCTCTCAGAAAACTAATTTGTTGTAGATACAGATGCAGATGCTGCAATTTCTACTATTATTGCACTTAGCAACATCATTTTTCACAACAAATGACTTTTGTTGTAAACCATAAACAATTTGTTATGTTTACTAAAAATACGAGTACTAACAAATTGCATTTGCGAAAAAGACTCATTAAATTGGTTCCTATTACAAAAATTAATGTTACTCTTTGTGATTACGACAAAAACTTTGCTCTATTAACAAAAACTTATTTTAGCATAGGAAAATTTGTTACCAAAGACAATAATTTCTTAGTGTGCAGTTACTTATTTCCAACAGGGTGAAATCTTGGTTTCAGGGATTGTGATTTCTTTTATTATTTAAACATTTTTTTTATAATGAATTTTGTTAGGAATCTAAAGGAATTGTAGAGAATTTCAAGATTTTTAAGTGCAATTTTGCTGAACAAATCTTGAACAAGGTTTATTATGTCCTGAAATAAAATTCAGAATATTAATAAAGTGTGTATTGAATAAAACTAAAACAGTTTCTCTTTTCTAGTTTACTCATATGTAAATACATGAAGATTAAAATGATTAACTGAATCATTAACTCTTAGCACTACAGACTAGCACATACAATTTTGTTCATCCTGTCTGAAAAGTTGCAGTATAGGTATCCATCCGTTCAGTCTTAAAAAAGTATGAATTATGAACTTTTTTTGCATTAATGCTAAATCACATTAATTTTTATATGTATTTTTTTTCTCTCAATGAAAAGTATTAATGTCAAAAGTTTCTTTAAGTCTGTCTAAGTTAAACATCAAAGCAGAAAAAAGAAATAAAAATACCGTTATTTTAAATAGGTCAACCGTTATTTTTTATTTTTCAGTTAGATTGCAATTTTGTTGTTACTTTCATAGGGTTTCTGTTTTATTATTCGATAAGCCTTTTGATTGCCAAAAGACATTAAAGCTGATCATAGGGTTGCATTTATATAAGAAGAAATGTATACTTAATAATTAATTTATTATCAATCATCATTAGTGACACTTGAAAGAGCTTTATGTAAATGACGAATGAAGCGCAAGCTTCTTAACGTTAGTAATAGCGCGTGTAGCTTAATTCTTAAGACTGAAAGAAATTTTAATGAAAATTTTGTTTGGGAGTCGTTTAAGAATATTTACAACCATGAGGCGGAGGATAAACTATATGAAATTACAAAGTGAAATTGTAATTTCCAATCATAATAGTAACGGGACTTAAAAATGCAACCACCTATCAACCATTGCTAGAGGGCTTGTAAATGCGAGCTTGTAATATCGTTTTGCATTACAAATTACCATGTACATTCATTTATAAGTTATTGGTGAAATATTATACTTAAGATGTTTCTTCATTTTTAGATATTTATTATTATCAAATAACCGAAAGAAAAAAAATCAATACATTAGAAATTCTAAATTGCATTTTAATAATTCATTTAGATATTCTAATAATGGATGATGAATAAAATTATATTATCCTTACCATCATAAACTTTATACATACCGAATTATTTCCGTAACAGTATCTTCACAGGTGTCTTCAACTCTTATACGAAATCCAACAATCCATGGACCTATAGCTACTTAACCAGTCAAACTAATCCATAAATCATCACTTAAAAAAATTAAACACATCTTTGATAGCACTCGAATAGAAAGAACAGCGTGACAGCTAATGGTCGATGGAAAATAGCAGCTACTTAGGTGGCTTTTATAACAATAAGTAGTAATAATAGTGATACTTATAATAACAACACGAGTCCAGTTAATAGCTGTGATAATTATTTAATTGTGTCCACTTCATATACGGTCTATGTGAAGACTGATCCCATGAAGAGTAAGTCTGCCGACATGACCCCCCTCCCACTTTTCTTTATTTTCTCTAAAACCCGCTCCCTCCAGCTCATTCATATCTTATGGAACTCTATTATTATAGTAATTCACCTGTTTATGTTTAGTTTTATGCGTTTTCCTGAAAGCTCTTCACGTTATTCACGACAAACATGCAACATGCGTTTATTATAATCAGCATGGCTGAGAAAGTTTTTGCATTTGCAAAGATTGGGGAAAATTCGCTCCTATTATGAAAGGTTTGTCGACTGCAACAGCATTGAAGTCTCCAGCTATACTTTGTGCATATTCGTAATTGAAAGCTTCAGTAATCAATTTTAGTTTTACAAAAATGGTTTTATGAGAATTAGCTGCAATCATAGTTTCTTTAAATAAACAAATAAAGATAAATTCTGGGAAGTTCAATGAAATGAACACTCAAAGAGGAGAAATATTAAAAAAGTATCAGTTGCATTGTTTTGTATCAAATTTCTAATGCCATTAAAAACTTTCAAACAGGCATCTTCCCACAATAAATTTAAGATTACCGTTGGATGAGTACGTATATATTTATATATTTTTTTCCTAGGATGTAAATTTACAAAAAATGTGTTTTTTTGGCTAATTCCAATTCTAAACTTAATGCTCTAAACTCTAAAGGTATTCTATAAATTATTTACTAAAAAAAAATGTTTACTCTCTGTTTATTTATTTCTACTTTTTAGAAAAATATTACTTTTTCTTATTATGTATGTTAATATGTATATTATTATTAACTAACATGAGTTGCGTGATTAAATTAATTAATACACAACTTCTAATAGAAATAATAATTATACTACATTAGTGAATTGCTACTGTATACAATAACTAACTACACATTTTACACAAACTAAAGTAGTATAATAGGCTGTTAACAAATGCAGGATAATTACTGGTTTCCGCATTCACCTCTGGCTAGTGTATTCCAGCTATCCATTGTCGTTTCCGATGACACTCTTGACCTATTCTTAAAACTTTTTATTATTATTCTACTCCAGTATACTCTACTCTATACTACGTAGTTCCATGTTCCGAGTACCTGATTTGAAATTACTATCCAATTCTTTTTTAGCTACTGCCCACTTTCTCCTTAGAATCTCCGTTATATCTCTTGTTTAGCTGTCTGGAATGCTTTGAGTAAAGTTTATTAGGTGTACTCGGAATTCTGTAAGTGTTACAGAATGTCTAGCTATTTTAAATGTTGGGTAAAAATCTCTTTTATGAGTTTTTCAATCACTAATGTCATGTATAAAAAGTCCAGACGATCTAAAGTTCTGCTTTTTGAGCGTTTGGAATTTGAATATCGTTACTCGAATTTATAGGTACGCACTGTTTTATAGTATACATCACTGTCTTCTAGGTGCATACACAAAAAAGATTAATCTCACTGATTTAAACTCCTTCTTATTGTCCTCCTATTTTGGCTATTTTTTTAATAATAACTTTATTTTCTAATTTAGTGCGTAAAATGCAACTTTTTCTACAAGGTCTGCGTGAGAAAAGTAATTATTTTCTGCACTAGTGTGGAGAAGTAAACTCTTTTCTATTATATAATAAAATTTATAAGAAACGTTAAAATGTTATTAACAGAAAGATACCGCCGACTACATTAATACATACTTAAATTGAAATACTACTATTTAAATCTAAATTGATTTGCTAATTACTTGTAAAGTATGTATGTTATATTGATAACTAGGTTGCAACAACCGCAAAAGTTTACCCCCGAAGTACTTCCTTGGCTTGCCCAAGCTACATCTAAGTAGCAGTGACTGAGATCGGAACTTTGATTGAGTAGTTGTTACGTAACTACAACTAAATTTATGACTTTATAGGTTTAATTACTTCAATTCGGAATATTTTAGTAACTGTGTAGTTGTTTTTACTATTTATTGGAACTATGTAGTTCCATTACTTCTAAGTAACTTTTATATGGAACGGTATTGCCACTTAGTATAATTACTTTAAAGTCGTTGCAACTTCAAAGTGGTATGATGATTGTAGAAGTTACTTTGAGGTTTTTAAAACTTTAAAGTAGTACCGAAAGTCCCTGCTACCTGCCTGGAATCATTGTTTAAACGTTTAAAGTAACGGAACCTTATAGTAGTATTGAAAGTAAAACTTACGTTTTTGTTACCCAGGAGAATCACTTTAAAGTATTTATATAATCCATCTCCATATTTACTTATAAAATGTTGGAGACCATTAATCAATTTGCAACATGTTATGATTGTTATTAGATGTTTTACTACATACCCTTCAATAAAAATAACAAATTGGTGCCAAATTGTTCCTTACGAATTTTCATGGATGTGAATTGAAGTTGGCAACATTTATTAGTAGTGATGTTACTAGCCAATTCTGGCCCGTTTGTCAGGACCACTTGAGTAGGCTTGGAGGACACACATCTTGTGTATGTAATGCTCCCTACTCACTCAATATTAATAAAGTTAATTAATCAAATTAATTGAGTATCTTTTATTTAAACACATAAAAGAACATACCAGGAATAATATAAAAATGGTTTCTATCATGTATATCAAGTATTTTTGTCATATTTTAATAAAGACATTTTTTATTAAAAAATATATTTAAAGAAGGCGCGTTGTTGTTTTTCGACCTATTATCATCACATTTAACAGAAAAATTGCAATGATTTATAATTTTGGTTTACTGGAATGACAAAATAATCAAACAATTTATCGCTCTTTGTATTATTAAGTACGTGTTAGAAATAAAATAGTAATCAATTTTGACACGATCGCAGCATTTGTATAGAAAATGATAGAATATGCGACACGTTGTGTTAAAGACAAAAAAGAAGAGAAAATAAGTTCCACGAAAGTAGCAATTACTACGCCGCCACGTCTCTGCTCCCTAAAAATTCTTCCCCATTTTGGTGACAGGCACGTAACGAAACCGTAACAATTAGTGCTTGTGACTATTGGTAAAGCCTTAATAGTTAGTTCCACTGGTAGTTGCTGGTACGTAGCGATGACTAAAAATGCTGTTTGGGTGAAGTCGTCTTATTGACGAATAATTACATTCGTTGGTTAGACGTTTGTGCGTGATTCTCTCCGAGCATTTTATTAGCTATCTTCTTTTTTTTTCAATGGAATTCTCCACTTATCCTTCTGCTACTGAACTATTCTTCCACGCTCCATGCCTCGCTTATGTCATTAAGTTTAACTGTTGCTGGGGCGATCTTATGAAGCAATGCTGAATTCTCCTGTATTAGGCAATGCAGCAACCTTTTGGCGCATCATTTCATAAATGTTTAATGGTTGTCTAGTAGGTACGTCTTCCATTCAAATAATATTACTACGTGTTGAATTTAGAATTTACGAATACATCACGTAGTAGATTTTGTGGAGGTTGAAAACCCGAAATAGAACAATGGGTACATAATAGCACAAAATAAGAGTACAATTTAACTATGCCCAAACAATTTTTCATAAAATAATTTTGTTATTAAAAGTTATCAATCTTAGGGCTACGAATACAATTCTTAAATAACCATCTCTCTTTCTCATTTAAATAGCCTTTGTTTTGAAAATAAAGACTCCAATCGCTTGTTTCGAAAATATCTGAGTTCAAAGTTAAATTAAAATAAACGTTTTTATCAAACATGATTTATAGTTGCTAACAAAATTCTAACCACACTTTACTAAGTAAGTTCTGGATTTTGTAATAGATTTGTTTATGGATTAAATGAATTTTAAATCTTAAGATAATAATTTACTTATTAAACAGGCTTGCAACTTACTGTACAAATAAACCTGATCTTATCTAATTATATAAAAACTTTCAAGGATACACAGGTAACTGAATCTTCCTTTGTTTTATAATTTTCTTAGTTTTATAATGTAATAACTTTTCAATAATAGCACTTTCAATTCTTTCTGGTTTAGCAATTAAACAACCCTTATTTTCCGAATTGAATACGTATGAAGATAATTTCCATATTATTCCTTTTTCTTTAAGCACAGGTGACGATTATTTTACTTTTCAAGAATGGAGTAATCCTTAAAACCTGAAAATTTCTTTGTTTGAATCTCGATCAGCCTCTGAACTCCAAAGCAGAATAATTATTAATAGTTATTTTTACAAATTTTATATTTTATAAATTTTTTTTATAAAACTTTGAAGGTTTATGAAAACTTTGAAGATATCATCGTTTACAAACTTTTTCAACTCCCTTTTTTCTTAAACGTTTATTATCCAACTGCCTTTCGAGACTATTTTTACTATTTAATCAATCGACTTGAAAGATAGTTGAATATAGTTTTACATATATCGGGTGTCCCAAAATGCTGTTTACACTCAATATCTCCCTTATTTGAAGAGATAAAGAAATCAATCAAAAACTATTGTGAATGGCTCAGAATGGCCCTTCATAAAACATACTTAAACGCTGGTTGCATAGCAACGTTTAAATTAATCATGCCGACTTGATTAATTTTTCAAATTGCATCCTCTGTTTCTTTTCACGGAAATGTACTCATCACTTCAACGTCTTTCAGATACTAAGCTACCAGTCTGGAAGGTAGCAATAACAAAAAAGGAAATAATATTAACTAATAATATATACGAAATCATAAATTGTATATATTATTTATAGAGACGTAACCTACGATGGTCGTATTGATTATAAAGATTGGTTACACCCAGGTGTATCAGTATTAATGAGGTATAGGAAGAAAGAAGATATCACATTAAAATGTATATGGATGCACAGAGAGAAATACTTCATAAGAGCTTTGCACAATATTGTTCAAAACGGTGTTGGAGAAATTTATATTATAATTGTAGAATCGTATTGTCCAGCGTTGTGTAGGATTTCGTTACTGAGTTGTCTAACAGGAACTTACGACAATTATTTAACACAGTCAGATTTAGTTCAGCATTCTTTGGAACAATGTTGTAGAGGATAAGCTAGCATATTATGTTGAAGTATAATTGTAAAAAATGTTTAGAAAAATACAATATTTTGTTTGAATGAAATCATAATCCAGTGTTCAAACTGCTTGCTACTAATTATTGTGTTTCGCAAAGTTTATGGATGCCATCCTATAGATGTCACCACTTGTAATTGTCGCTATTAATGTAAATTCGAGATTTATATATAAACAGCCGACGGCAAAAGAAAATTTTAGTGTTATACGTGTAAATACTATACATTGTATAGCTATATACATATTAGTTACATATATTTTAATATATGTAAAAATATATAATTTATTTGTGATATCTAGCGTTCTGTATAGAATATTTGTGCCAGAGTATTGCACAATTTGTATAAATGTGAACAATTGTGTTAAATACTATTAAGCAATTGTGGCACACACTAGCGCAACAATTGTACAATTTTGTATAAAATTGTATGCAATAACATTACACATTCTGTTTTAATAAGTAACACAATTTGTTATGGAAACTTATACACAACTATTCATTTGATTCTACAAAATTACTATTGACTTCCACAAAATCTTGACAAACTAAATGACACAATCTTGTTTTATAATTGTACACAAATTGTCCCTGTCACTTTTTTAAGACCAATTTGTTTTACAATACCACACAATTGTTGATGAAATTTAAATACATTTTTCTCTGTGTGGTAGTAAAATCGAAGAAAAAGTTGGTTCTGTAGTGGTTGAACACTGCAGCAAAAAATTAATGACATACACTAACTGAAAATGCACAGCTGATCAAGCTGAACAAGTAGCAATAGTTTCCAAAAATTGGTGCAAATGCAAAATCTTCCAAATGAATTTAAAGAAGATGCAATTTATGCTGACACTCCTGAACAATACAATCTTTACAAAACGTTCACAATAACGAATACTTAATAGAGAAAATTAGAAGGAACGTCAAGATCTTGGGGCACCAGCAATGGATGATACACATTCGAGGGTTAAGGCACACATAGACGTTTCAGAAATGTATGAAGAAGAAGAGATCTACAACGGAGTTTCTAAGAGGACAGTAAGTGAAGTGATGTGGTAAGCTAAGTTGTCAAAATCCATAAAAGGTAGAATGACAAAAGAATTATTTCCTACAGTGCTTGATAGATTAAAATATTCTTTTTCCGTGTCTCCAGAACTTTTAGATTTAAGATAAGAGACAATCCAAATTGTATTTGTGATAACGACGAGTAAATAGTGGAATATTTAATATTTCAGTGTCCTAAACTAAACAGTAATATAAACCTATTACGACCAGAAATAATAGTTAATGGTTGGAAGAGGCCTGCTAATATAAAATATTTAATGTTAAATAATAGAAATGCTTTTATCAGATAAAATGTTAAAGCGATAGATTTTATAAAATATAAGTTGCACTGCTATAAACGGTTAGATAAGTTATTATATGTATTCTATGAATACTCGAGCATGTAGTATTACAAAATAGTGTAATGGAGCATGTGAATAATATGTAAATGTATTTAAAAATTAAAAACGCACGCGCGCACACACACACACACACACACACTATTTAACGGTAAGCGTTCAATAGTAAAGGAGCTGTACAGATAAGTGTATTATACCCTTTTCAATGAATAGCTAAGTTAACAACAAAAAAGTAAGAACTATTATCAAAATGAAGTATTAATGTTAGTTTCTAAAAGATTAGTGCAACAGGTTCCTTCTTCGACAGTCAGTTTCCATTTTACAGCTATTACTACAAATTTCATAATGACCTTTAAATCGTATATTATTAAGATTTACTTGTTAAAGTGCAGTGTTCTGATTTCTTTTTACTTTCCTCTACGTTATTGACTAGAGTAAGTTCTTCTAATAATTCATTTTTATGTGCGTAATCACCATGAAATTATAATGGTTTTTGTATGGGTATAGGGTATATGAAGATTTGCAGCAACAATTAATCAATGATTGAATACGTATTCATTTCAGTTTATAGTTAGTTAGTTTCTTTACTGTAGTACTGCTATAATACAAGGAAGTAAGTTATGTATAATAAAAGTAAAGGTTTCATCAAGTGTTATGTTGTAATGTTATGTTCATGAAAATGATATTAATGTTTATAAATTTTATACTACTCTCTACACTCAACAGTATGAGAGGGATAGATTATATATATATAAATTTTATACTGCCACTTGTGCCCGTAAACTTATCCCTTTCCTTCCATTGTTAAAAAACACAGCAAAGTTTTGTTACAGTAAATGTATTTATGTTCTGTATTTGTAATTATGATATAAAGTAATGATCTCTGAATAAATAATTAAATACGTCCATAAGACGAACTCCGTACTACAAGAACTATAAATACGGACGGATCAAGCAACCAGAAATCTATTGTAATCCATAAAAAGTAAGTTGTTAACTGTAACATAAAAAATATAAAATTGTTAATTATAGCAGAAATCTAAATTTTTCAATAAAGCGATTAGGTAATTATACATAGAAATGATTAATAAAGACAAATTCCTATTACCAAAAAAAAATTAAAATTATCCAGACGCCTGATGTTTACTAGTCTCATCTGTGGCTTATTAGTTGGCAGAAGTATTAGTGCATTAGTGTGTTAGTAGTATTTGATAATAATCCATAAAAATAAGTGAATATCAAATAACAGTGGTTTTGATCTACCAATAGTTGATCTATCAATCTACCCTTAGTTGCGGTAACACACAAAACCTTTTTTTTTCGAAATGATTGAGCGACCAGTACTGTGCAGTAATGATAAATTTAATATAAATATTAGGGTAGTTCTTATTTGGGTCATGTTGGAATTTCGGTTTTGCCGGGTGCCAATTTGCCTAAAAAAACTGAAAATTTTATGTCTAATACGAACTTCCTATCTCTATTCTAATCATTCGCTGTAACGAGAAGTTTCCCATTTAAAATAGATGGGTTTTTTCAATTCTTATGCATTCACCATGAAACAAATTTTTAAAAAAGATTTAAAAATTGATTTTATAGAATTCACGGGCATCGCTGCTACTTTTAGGCGAAGAAAAAATTATATGGGACATTCTACATCACTTCCACACTAATACGGTGCATTATTTTGAACTTATTTGTACAAATCGTTGGAAAAAATTGAATGCCCCATATAATCTTTTTTAACTAAAAGTAGCATCGAACACTGTTAATTTCAAAAAAATTAATTTTCAAATTTGTTCTCAACAAATTTGTCCCAATGGTCAAATATACATAATTATTGAGAAAAAAGCGTTCATTTTAAATGGGAGACTTCTCGTTACAGCGAATGATGAGAATAGAGATAGGAAGTTCTTATTGGTCTTAAAATTTTCAGTTTTTTTTTAATCGAATGGGCACCCGGCAAAGCCGAAAATCCAGCATGACCCAAATAAGAACCACCCTAATAAATATTTATGCAGGGTATAACTAATATAACTAGAAATCTCGTAATGGAGGGTAGCTGTAATGATTTACAACATATTTTCCTTATTAACATGTAGTCGCCTTCTGCTAGTTTTCGACTGTACTCACATTACATTAAACATACGAAAGAAGCAAAAAAAAATTAAAAAATTGTAAGAGATTTTATAACAAAAAAAAACTTTTGCTTGTTTGGTATTTTTAATGCCATGTGAGTACAATGAGGGTACTTAAGATTTAAAATGCATTTCCTCGAAAACTAGCAGGAAGCGTCCACATGTTGATAAGAAAAATATGTTCTAAGTCATTACAGTTACCCCCGATTACGAGGTTTCTAGTTATATTAGTTACACCCTGTATAAAGGATACAGTTATACAAAATGTTCTCGGACGACTGGCGATGCAATAAATATGCAATAAATTCTCAAGTTAAACCATAGAAAGATAAAAAGTTATGCCACAAAGTCTCTAGAAATGCACCAAACGCATGTTAAATCCCATTTAAACTTTAACCTCTCGGGTGGCACGGGTTAAAATTGACCAAATCGACTGAAATTTTACACAGCTTATTTTTTTGACATTTTAAAAAGATTTAGGTGGGGGGGGACCTAAAAATTTTTAACTTTTGCAAAATAACGGCCACCCTAGTGGGCAGTCGTTAGAGGTGTCGGGGAGCACTAGGATCCGAGACTAGCTTGTGGGCAGACCACACGGCGTTCACTCTTAGAACTGGTTATTGTCTACCCCATCCCAGGACTGCCTGGGTAACGGATGACGCAATCAGAAAGAAATATGTGGTAGAGTTACACGCAAGTGTTTCTCGACGATGACTCTAAAACGTTGCAGAGGAGATCATAGAGCTCCAAGCTAACAAGAGGATCCGGTGTGGGTGGTTAGATGGCGTCAGGGTATTTTATGGAGCTAAGTATCCCGCTGTCTGACCTAGACGAATGGAGGAGAATCTAGTGAAGCTTATCTCCGTCAGGGAGTACGCTTGCTGACCTACGAGAAGCTGCATGCCACCAGGTAGCGTTTCGGAGATGATTAGTACGGGGGTCCGGCTTTGGCTGTGCAGTTTCAGTCGTCAGATTCACAGATCGTCTAGAGACCTACGCTTAAGGGGCGTTGATGCGAATACATAGCCTCTCACGTACAAGACAACTTCACTCTAACGGATACACACCGGAATGCTACTTTGATGATCCCTATGAAGTAGCCTCAAAACGAAGCTCTGTCAAGGGCATACCAAGCCTATAACTGGAAGATCGGGGTGGCAAAACCGCTTAATAACCAAGTCCTGCCACATCTGAGGTTGGATTCGATCGGGCAGTGGCCCCAACTAAGGTGAAAGAACCCTCTAGAGGGTTCCGATGTAGCTAACCTAGCTTAGGAAATAGTCCTAATGCTAGGCAAGGTACTTAACCCCGTATGAAAGGGGATGGGAGGGTACCGGCTGGTGAGCACGTATTAAGTTAATCGCTCCGGTACTAACCTGGTGAGCCAGTAGAGGGTGGATAGGCAACCTCGCTCCGACCAGTGAGTAACTGGAAGCAATTTCCATGCAATTGCGCGCTGATTGAGCGTATCTCAATTACTTCCTCCTGGAAGGAACGTGGGGATAAGTTATTACAGGTGCCCCACATAAAACATACATGATAAATCGTTTGTATGTTTATAAAAACGTTCAAACGGTGAGACGTTTGGAAATTTGGTGCGCTTTATGTATAAGAACTTGCATCAAATGTCGGTTTCTCAGTCTATTTTGTTAATGCATAATGCATAATGCATGTTAATGTGTTGTTGATTAAAATAAGGTAGCTCGGCGTTGGCCCCTACTAACACGTGGGGCCCCACTAGTCCCCGGGGCACCGGGCATACGTCCGGCTGAGCGACCTTAGGGACGCTTGTGCTGTTATAAATTGTACAACCGAATAGGTTAACTATACACTCGTTCAAATGTCGTTGCAACCAACACCATTGTACTGCTGCAGAGTGTCGTGTTTGACTGCCATTAAAATTGGACCAATTTGGTTGATCGCGCATACACATTTCAAAAATACTTCAATTTCATCGTATCCAACCCATTCGTATTGCCGGTTGGATCACTATCCAACTCACGGGTGGCGGGTTTTAGAGCTAAAAGTATTTCGTGCACGTTGTCAAGTAAACAAAACCGATGTGGCATTGTGCATACGAATATTAATGAAAAAATGCCATCAAAAAAGAATTTTATGCGTTAGTACGCTTGTGCTTGCGCTACAAGTAATACGTTAGCGTCTCAAATGAATATTAGTATTTAATCATGAACTCCTTTTGCATGAAATTGCCTCGTGGAAAGCTACTCGATCTTGCAACAAAATCCTCAATAGTTATCCCGAATAGTCCTTATATTTGGGGATCAAAAGCAAAGAATTGTGTAATTTACAATTATTCTCAAATGCGAGAAAAGAATTTATTAGTTTTCAGTTTTGGAATCAAAATATCATGATCACAATGTGGATGTTAATCAAACCATGTGACTTTTTTAAAATAAGCAAAATCTCTTAAAATGGTTATGTTAGATTAGGTTAGGTTAGGTTAGGTTAAGTTAGGTTAGGTTAGGCTAGGCTAGGCTAGACTAAGCTAGACTAGGCTAGACTAGGCTAGACTAGGCTAGGCTAGGCTATCATAGCCCTAGCGTCTATTTAAGACGCGTGGGCTATAATAGCGTGTCTAACCATGGTTAATATAATAGTTTTTCCACTACTAAAATGTTACTTCTGCATTGAAATTTGCAAGAATATTTTTCTTTTGTTTAAAAATTATTATTAACCTAGGTTAATAATAGAGGCTTCTGGCAAGGGGTTAAGAAAATCAATTTCTACAGTCACAAATGGGTTAATAATCGTCGTTTCAATGGTTAGTAGCGGTAAAAAGAAATTACAGTCATATTGTATTACTTTTTCGTCACCATGTGATATGAATGTATTTTATAGAGTACAACATGGCATTAATGCTTTTTGCTAAAAAAAAACTTTTTTCTATGGTCACCTCTAAAACTGGCCATTAAAAGCTCATTGTCAATGCGTAAAGTTAGCGATTCACACATTTTTTCCCTAGCAGCCATTATAACATCGCAACCACGTAAACAATGTCGAAATGAAATGATCACGTGGCTTTATTTTACTTTACGCACCGCATGGCTACCTGATTATTAATGTAATTCCTCATTTGTCAGGAACTGTCAAAAATCATTATTAGTAATTGTATCGCGGCGCGTCCATCATCCGCAACATTTTTTATCGAGTTTTGTGACTTGAAGATGGAATCATTTGAATCTGAAGATAACTACTGCACGCCGCCGGAAATATCTGATGCGGCCCAGGCAGCAACCAATGAGTTGTTGCCGGCCAAATCGTGCGGCCTTTATGAACGGCGGTACAACGAGTTCATTAAATGGTGTGAATCCAAGAAAATCACGAAATATTCAGAAAACGTGATGTTGGCTTATCTATCCGTGTTATCAAAAGTGATGAAGCCACCTACATTGTGGTCCATATTTTCCATGATAAAAGCAACACTCCTGACAAAACACAATGTGAATGCTGGCAATTACAAAAAAGTGATTGCTTTTTTAAAGCAAAAGCATGTTGGTTACAAACCTAAGAAATCAAAGGTGTTATCTAAAACGGAAGTACTGAAATTTTTGGAAGAGGCCCCCGATGACACCTATTTAATGATAAAAGTAAGCAATCAAATTCCTTCATTTGTTAAATTAATTTCTGTCCGTAGGTTGCATTAATAATGGGAATATCTGGAGCTTGCCGCCGGCAAGAGTTGTATCAACTAGAGGCTAAAAATATAAAAACCATGGAAAATATGATTATAGTAACAATTCCGGATACTAAAACTTATCAGTCGCGAACATTCACAATAATTAATGACGAAAATGTTGCGGTTGATTATGTGGGACTGTTCAGCAAATATGCCAATTTACGTGCCAATAAATCTGCTGGTTCTCGTCGATTTTTTTTTTAAATTTGCCAACGGCCGTTGCATCAACCAGGTGGTTGGCATAAATACATTTGGTAGACTGCCATCAATTATTGCTCATTACCTGAATCTGGAAGATTCCAACCTTTATACAGGCCACTGTTTCCGTAGGACGTCGGCCACTATATTAGCAGATTCTGGGGCCAATATTACTAGAATTAAAAGACACGGGAGTTGGCGATCAGCTTGTGTTGCGGAGGGGTACATTGAGGAAGGCCTTTCAAATAAAATTGAAGCAGCACAAAAAATTTTGGGGCCCAGTTCAAGTAGTGTTATTCCGGGGACCTCATCCAGCATCCATCATTTCAATGAAGTTAATACACATTCAGTGCCTGCAGAAAACCAAAGCATTCAAAGTTCTATGAGCACTGCGATTACAAACAACGTTGATCCTAACTTAAAAACACTGAGTGCTTCTGGGGTCAATATCCAGCAGTGTTCTAATTTTACTATTAACGTAACCATTAATAACAAATGTTAAAACCAATTTCTCGTTGAAAATAATTTTATTATTATGTATATTAGTTTAACAATAGATATTTATTTGCCTAAAATGTCTCGTGTTCCACTAAAATTCACTTAAATTCAATTTGTTCAAGTAGGTAATAGGTAGTTACAACCTACAATGCTACGCATACACACAAATGTATTTCTGGTTGCCCATAATAAAGAAGTTTCAATTATGTAACAATTTTATCAGATATCTAGGACCGTAGAAAAATTTTTGTGTGTATTTCGTGTGTAAAGAGCCATTTTGGTATTCGGTTGCTGTTTCGTGCCTCGCTAACGCTCGACACGAAACTCGCATCCTCATACCAAAATGGCTCTCTTTACACACTAAATACATAAATTACTATTAGTAATAACTTTAGTGAAATTAACTATATGAACAGCTATCACTACCTTTCTATTTGAGCCTTTTTTTTGTAGAAATTCAAAAAAGGAAATGTACCTTTAAATTTGGAATACATGTTTTACATACTATAAAACAATTTTAAACGGACAATAAGAGTAGTATTTATTGCTATATTAATATGCATGTGCGTTGAAGATATTATTTGACCAGATTACCGATATGGCTAACTTTTTCCTTTTTAAAATGCACAACACGAATTATTGCTTTTTGTGGTGCATTCCGGGAGAAAGTAAAATCCTACCTGAATTATAAATTAAAATAAACATTATATAACAAAAAAGGACATAAGTTAATCGGGTTTATTGCAGTGTTTTTAAAACGTCTTTGAAATTTTAAATATTCTGCAATTACCATAACTTGCGGTTACTAAAAATCTCTAGTCTTAAAAGTTAACAGTTTCTTTGTAGTAGCAAACTAAAAATGTATATCTAACGTATTATCGTGGAGAATAGAATTTATTAAACAACTATCTATATATTTAAATTGCTCAACGTTTTTTGCCTGTTGAAATGTTTATATCTGGAGGCCGATTTTAGAAGTCATGGAAACCTTTCAGTTTATGAATTTGCATATTATTGTCAAAGTAGCATTTTTTGCAGCCCTTTTATTTAATTTTATAAATTTAAAATTGTAGTGGGCCCTACTTACAGACTACCTAAGGAAAGTTCTTTTGGATGGGAGATATGCAAGCAACAGCAACAGTAAGAGTTTTTCCTAATTGTCAATTTCTATTTTTTTTTCTGGAGATTTACTTAATGTTGTAACTATCGGTAATGGACTCGCATATGTAGTTTATGAGTATTGGATGACCGGGGCATTATGACGCCTTGCTGTTTAAAAAACAATCTTAAATATGACATTCAAAAAGTGCTCTCACCACGCATTCATCTGACCCCATCAGATTTGACCGTCATGTTTTGATGGGGTTGCCCTAGCCTACTTTATGGTTTTTATTTCTCACCTAATAGAGTGTGTGCAAATGACTGTACATATTTGATGATTTTTTACATAATTTGGCGTAAATGTCCCTGGGTATCAGGAAAAATCTATATCGGACAATCCGGCAATTCCGCTAATTTTTTATATTCTCTAATGTGTCTTTATGTACTTATGAGTTTTGGATAAAATTAAAAATAAAACTCCCTTACTTTAGATAATTGGTGCTTATTTATGAAAAAAGTCGACATTCCGAAAACAGTTCATGGACGAATGATTGGGCTGAAGCACAGGTAATGTGCAAATAGTGGAGAACATAGCCATTCTTGCTTCATACTGTAGCGTTACTAAAAAAACTGAACACAAATGTTCCACGATCAGGCGTCAAAATTGTAACATTTACTTTTTTAATTTCTCTACTGAAAATACATAAACTTTACAAACTGAAAGCAAGAACGATACTTACTGTACATATCTACGGCTGAAATCTTTAACTCTATAGACTCGAATGCAGGTGTGGGTGTTAACCGCAAAAGCTTCAGATTAAATAATAGAGTCAGGAACAAATAAAAAAATAGAGGGCGCCACCAAACTGAAAGATGGTTTTATAAGGCGAGAAGTCCACAGTTTGGGAAATGACCTCACATTTAAAATTGACGTTGAATTAATCAAACATATATTAATCGATAATAATAAATTTTTTCGCCTACCTGATCAGAAAGTGCTTTTTAAATGTCCTGTTTTGAGGGCAGTTAAGGCTTCTTTGCGGGCCTCTTATGTCAAACTTTTTACTGCCCTCTTATGTCAAATACATAACCTCTACACTACTACTAGATGAAACCACGATTTATTTATGTTAAGTTGGAGATACTGTAAAAATTGTAATTGTTTTTTAAATTGTCATACTTTGACCACTCCTGTGCATTATTCTAAAAAGATTTTAATCAAAAAATGAAATCATTAGTTTTTAACATTAAAAATATAACTCATTCGTAAAACTTTTAGCAACAGAATATGACGGAAAATGTAATTTCAAACATATTTTTACATAACCTTTAAAAATATAAAAAACATACGTCAAATTTTTCTAGGCTTCTTAGATCATAACTTTAATTTTCATGTCTTCGTCGATTTTGTCGTTTGTTTTTTTCTTTTCACAGTGTCATTGCATGTATAAATGGAGGTTGTGACAATTAATTAATAAAAAGAAAATTGTAATTTTAATAAATTATACAATGATAGATTAATTACTCATCATAATTAAAAGTCATATCTTGTTCCTTTTATTTACCAATAATAATAAAAACATTTACTATACGGCCGTGTTGTATGTAGTGTAATGATTATTAGGTTAATTTAGTTAATAAATTACTAAAAACGTCTGGCGTTATTTTCATTTTCATTCATTCCCTCTAACATATGCCTATTTAATTTACTAATAAGTTACGTTACTGTTTAACTTTTGGAATTCTTTTTTAAACTTTCAAACAGGTAGGCGAAAAACTTTTGTATGTCACTCGGACCAAAAAGCATTTGTAGCCCTAAGTTGTCCGCTGCCCTCGCTACACTACGCTTCGCTCGGGCATCAAACAACTGCGGGCTACAAATGCTAATATTCTGCCCTTGAGACACAAAATACTATTGGTTGTATATAGAATAAAGGTAAAAAAGTTGGAAATACAGCACACAAAAGAAACATGTTGGATAATCTTCTCATTCTTAAATACAACAGTAATTCATATTATAAAATTTTGGGATCCTAAGCCAAATAAACTAATTTAGACATACCTAAACCTACTTAAACTGGAACATAATCCTAATACAGTTCTCCCTAATATTTCTTCATTTTCATAAATTCCTTGCACAAACAGATGGCTCAAAACATAATGCACTAAAGTACAATATTGACCATAACACAAAATTTTACATAAACTGCAACTGAAGCAGGAACGTTGGGGGAACACTTTTTAATTTATGATCTATTTCACATTAAATAAAATAAGTTGAACTTTGCAATAATCTCCGAATAATAATAACGAAATAAACTCTTTATTATTATTACAGTAACTGGAACGGTACTTAGACTAACTTGAATGTTGCTTGAAGATACTTGTTTTATATTCTTTTACTTCGATTATTAATCTAATTAATAATCTAATTAATCTAACCGACTATTAATAAAATGAGTCAATGTGTTAATATAAAATCAACTGTTGATTAACGTTAAACAGATTCTTTTAAGCCAATAAATGTTCAAATAAGAGGGAATTAACACTGATCCTCTAATAGTAAATACGCGGCATTGGAATACTGATCACTATTCTTATGTGAATGAAAATTACCAAACTAAAATTTATAAATAATCCTCTTCACTGGAAAAATTCTCTAACAAGATCGTTACTGTATAACACTAAAAATTGCTTCATTCTAAACGATACGGTAAATATGTGGCGGTAGTATTACTTCCACGCGACGGCCGTAGTCGCGGGCCAAGCGTTGGGACAAGCCCCTAACTTTGGGCTCCGAAAACCTCTGTTAAACTGACTGTCTTGGAATGCAAAACTATCTTCTCGATAATATTTTTAGGTAAGGCAAAATAACCACCCTATCAAAAACTAAAATGACACCATACACCAATCACGAAAAATCATCCTAGAATTTATTTTATTGAGATAACAGGATACTTTCTCACAGAAGGTCCGATAGAAAAAACGGGTCAGACATGCCCTTATCTGTATTTTGTGAAAAATCTATCCAGCAAACATGAAATAAGCACAAGGCGGAAACATAAATTGGATTTGAATGCATTTATACGTATTATCTTGTCTATAGAATAATTTTTATCTTGATATTTTATTACTAAAAACATATTTATCTGTATGAAAATGACTTGAAAGCCTTTTTTCAGTTTCTTCTAAAGTAACGAAACAACATTATTTGGTTCGAAATAAAATCTGCAATTTTAAACTAACAAAATATACAGGGCCGTACTAAGATTATTTTAATGACTACATTTTCAAATGTATTAAAATGGATCTAAAACTCTAACACCTTACAATACAATTTACAAATTAATATTTTATATTCTTTTGGTAGATTTAAGCAATAAACTATTATACTGGCATTATCGGTAGTTAGGTACCTGTAGGAAGGTAAATTTGAAATAGATAAGTATGGCACAAAGTAAGTGACAGTGCTAATTTTTTTTTAATTAGCTACATTACAGCTAGTAGCTGGCGATGTGATATTATCACAAATATCCATTTTGAAAAAAAAAACGATTTCTTTTGCTAAGATTTGCTTTTATTTTAGATCGAGGCACTAAAAGACTAAATAAAAATGAAACTCAGGGAAGACAGCATTCAGTTGCAAATACCAAAATCAAATGACGAAAACTCGTGAGAAACTACACCTTGACAATATTCCATCCCGAAATCTTTCTCACGAAGGATTTTTGGTGGCATTGGATGTTGTTTAAGCAACGTTTTGATGGATTAAATCTTGACTTGCCTACAGAGAATTAACTGTTAAGTTTTCTCACATGATAATAGTGACTGAAGAAAACGCTTATTATTATGCTTCTCTACTTCACTTCCTCATAACTTTCAAATGACTCCAAACTTGAATGGTTTTCCGCAAATACAAAAATCTTCAATGATTCAATGTCGTAGTCATGTACGAAATGAGAGCCCCTATAGATCTAGTAACTAGGATTGTTTTAAGGATTGCCCCATCTCAACCGTACTAGTTGGCTAGTTACGATTAGCGTTCCTGTATATATTTAGTTAGATGAGAGTAGGAGAAAGTATGTGATCCATTATTATTGGTTAGAACACTTTTTCAAAGGACACTTAGATTTTTGTTCAGATAGGATCAGTCATTGAAACTGGGAAAATTTAATTTTTGTTTGCAGTCCTACGTTATTCGAAAATCAACAAGATAGATTGTAGTGCAAGTGGTTGTAAAAATAACTCGGAAGTTGATTATTAAAGGAACTAAATCAAAATAATAGTAGATTACTTACCAAGGCAGGAAGTAGAACATTACGCGGAGAGCAATGCTGCTGCCCGAGGCGCGAAGCGCCAAGAGAGCAATTGCTCGACGCGTAATGTCTTCCCGCCGAGGTATGTATACTATTTTATTCACAATCGTACATAATTATGTTCTGACATTGATACCTTATACTTGATATATGTAGGACACAACACCAGCGTTTTTATTCAGGTGGCGATAAAATGACAATTGCTGCAACAATTGTCAAAGTAAATTCGTGTCACTACTAAACCAAATTTAATTACATTGCTCCTAATTGCAATTTACACGATTTAAAGTGCCTGATAGTGAAACTGATGTAAGTTGCACACCACCGGAATAGCGAGAAGTTGCTAAAACAGTGACTGACTGTTACCTGCTAAAAGCAAAGATAGATACGAAAACTTCTGCCATCTGTTGAGAATATTTAGAACGAGCAAAAGGTAAGTAATGGATATTACTAACCAAGAGAACTCATTACTAACCAAGAGAAATTATTATTGACTCTGATGTATAATAAACTACTTTCTAACTTTTTAAACGTCAGTAATGAACACATTATGTATCGATTGTGAATAAAATACTATACGTACCACCTTACAACAATCTGCTTTGTGCTTTTATAATATCCTACTATAATTATAAATTAACATAATATTCTGGTATTTGGTGTTCTGATACTTCATAAAAATTCCCCATACATAAAATTATGTCTAAGGTTTTAATCACGTCACATGGTTTTATTATTAGATAATTTTGTTTTAAAGGATGGCTATGAATGATTACAAAAGTTTGTATTAAAAATATATGACAGTTTTGCTCAAAATTGCTGTTTGCGATGACATCACATATTCATGTATGAGACATTAAAAGTACATATGTGAAAACTTGTAGCTATCTGGTAACAATAGTATATTGTGTTACAAGTGCAGAAAAGTGCCAATTTCTCACGAGAGTGAAGATGTTGCGGCATGAGACGGAGTCGAATGCCGTAATCACACGATTGTGAAATTCGCGTTTTTGCACGCGTTACACACTATACTTTATCTACAACAATAAAAAAAGCAATAAACCACCAACAGCTAAGAAAATTTCTTAACCTAGAATTTAATTTAACCTAGAACATATTTTTTACGTGAAATCTCTGGCAATAAATTAAGAGATCTAATGTGAGCCGCTTTCACGATGTTTGGAGGTGTACAAGTGTACATTCCATGTTCCCATCATCGGATTCACTCATGATACATCTAGAATTTCGAAAACGACAAAAGTAAACATTAAATTTGTAAAGACAATAGTAATAATACGTTTACAATCTGTATAATTTCAGTCAATCTACTATTTAGTACTTACAGTTAAATAACCATACGTATGTACTCATTTTCAAAAAATAATTTTATACAATCACAATTCAATTGTCAAGGTTATTAACCCCGTTGTTTCGAAATGTCCACATATTCTCGCATTATGTAGCAAATTATAAATGTTTTCAATGTTTTTATTGTAATTTAGCAATAATAATAAATAATATTACATTAACAATTATATAATAATGTAAAAAGTTAATCAATTTTACGTTTTAATTGAAGAACAATCATTGTAACTTTATATACTGAGAAATAACCTAGTCATTTAAAAGTCTCCGTAGCTCAATGGTTACGCTATCGCTACTAAACGGGCGATCGGGAGTTTAATTCCCCGGCTCTGACGTTGGTATTTTTTCTAGATGGATTTCCATTCAAAATAAAATTTAAAGTAAAATATTAATTAAACAAAATAAATTAACCTTTATCTAATAGACCAAGAGCCAGCAACGTATTTCGAGTTGTAATTTCAACAGTCGTGAAAATTTGGGTACTAAATCTTATATACCTGCTGAACACTAAAAGTCAATTCTGGCAGCCCCCTGCGACCGGGTTATACCACCCCAACATTACTAAGAGGTTGAAAAATAAGATTCTCTCTCTAACCCGCAGGCCGCTATATAACTGTCTCGCTCGCACTAACATGTAAACCTACATATACCTACTTTATTTATTGTGTCAAAATTCAAGACTTTTAAAATAACACAAATGTCACTTTTTTAAATCAACATTTACAGTGTTTGGCAACATTTAGAAGGGTAGGAAATGTTCTGGCAATATTTTTTATAAATAAAGAATACTATCGAAAGTAACCTCCTGAAATTTCATGACTGTTACTTTAAATAAATTGAATCTTATTTCTCACCTTCTTAGTAATTTTGGGGTAGTATCCCGGCCGCAGGGGGCTGCCAGAATCGACTTTTAGTGTTCAGCAGGTACATAAGATTTAGTACCCAAATTTTCACGACTGTTGAAATGACAACTCGAAATACGTTGCTGGCTCTCCGTCTAAAAATTTATAACATTTTTAATATTTCAAATAATTAATAATATTATAAATACACGGCCTTCTAGATTTATATAAGCTTCGATAAGCGAAGCTTATATGAATCTAGTAGGCCGTGATAAATATTGCAAGTGGTGACATCTATGGAGTTTTAATGGAACTACTGATTGTTAAGAACTCCTTCCTCACAGTCTTTACCGTTGTTCAGTTTGGAGATTGTTTGCAATTGATCGTTTTCACGGTTACTAGATTGTGTGGAATGTGTAACTTTCTATAGTCGTCGTAGATAAAAACAATTTAACACCTTAATGCTTCTATACAATACCATACTAAATCTTATTCAAATGGGGTCCTTTCACCTAAGATAACTTAGTTTCGATTTTATTACGTCATAATATAAATTCATGACGTTCTTATCCATATCTACCAATAAAACCGTATTATATAAACACCCAAACACTTCAATTCTAATAGCCGCGTTCGGTATTTCAGACCATGCACTCGAAGAGCTCGGTTTCTATAGTATCCATTGTTGTAAATAGTTGTAACCAAGGGCAACCACATGGTTGCTGAATGGGTAGTTAAGCGCACAATTTCGTGTAGTCGCGTGTATACCTAACCGTACCGTAACCTACCGTAATTTTATACCTATACATTCGACTACACGAAATTGTGCAATTAACTACCCATTCAGCACCCAGTTGGTTGGGCTTGGTTGTAACTATAGCAGTAGAGCTTTCAGAGCAAACGAAGTTAAATACCGAACCAGCAAAAGTTATAACATAACAAATCGTCTGACCAAGAGTGGCAAGATCACCAAAATGTTATGTCTCGGTCTTCTCGATCATGAGGATCTCATATCCGCTATCAGATCCGACCTTTCTATTATCATTCTGAGAGAAAGTGGCAACAGAAGGAAATACTGACTCATGTTAATAGGTGGTGCCGTTTTCAGAACTTCAATTTTCAGTTCTAGGTTAGTATTTCAAGTTTCCGATACCTTACAATGGGCTATTTAAAATGGTTATCTTATTAATCATCAATTATAGGGCTTTACACAAATGCATTTAACAATAACCATGTTAATTTAGGTTACTAATAAGTTTCTAAACCACTAACGTTCATTTGGCTACATAAACATAATTAAATAAGATAGAATGTTCAATCTTCAACAAATAGAGGAAACATAAATACTGGGTTTTTTCGTCAATTTCAAAGACTTTTGCTTTTCGAAAACATTTCCTCGTCTAATATCAATGGAAACTGAGAATGTAAAGGTTATGTCAACAACGCTCAACGTTCACTTCCTTCATCTATAAAAGACTTATTCATAAAACTTTAAAATTATTCGTGACGTTTGAATAAATTCGGTGTTAATTACGCAGACTTTTCGACCCGAGTTAATGGACAAAGAATGGCTTACGGATTTAGACGGTTTCATATAGAGAACAATCCAACGCTTTGAGTTCCTTCGTTATTTTCAATGTGACAAGGTAAAACCGAAAGTCGTTCTTGGTTCAAACTTAATAAAAACAGTAATACTACCATGTAATCATTCAATTAAATATAACATTAATTATTTTCTCGTGGTTGGTTTTTCTGAGTTACAAAAGCACAAAGTCAAATATCCAGTCAGAAAACTATTTGTAAGAAGTACCTATTATTTGTAATTGTCTATTAAATGGCAAGAATGTTGGCCTACGGTTGGCAGAAATCTAGCACGTTCAATAATCAGTAACAATGCACCCTGCAGATGATTTCCAATTAAAACAATAACATCTACTACAGTGTGTCCCCCTTATTTGATTCATAAGAGGAAAACCTATTTAACTCCTGATTTTGTGACAAACTTTTTTGTATGTTTCAAGTTGTTTACTTAGAAAAAGCATCATACCTGCGAAGAGCTTCTTTTAGAGACCACGTTTGCCACAGTCTGACTCAAATGTTCTTAATCTTCTTATATCGAGCTGCTTTTTAATCAGTCGTTCTCCAGAAGTGTACCAGTATCAGATGTTTCCGACATATCAGGAAACAGGCTCTCTAATCAGTGGTACAACTAAGTACCAACAAAAGCCCCCGTCGTGGGAGTGAGGCACAGGGGGAGAGAAAGCCTACAGACATAAACCCAAATCGAAAGGCCTTAATTATTTTTATCGAAGAATGGTTAAAATCTACGATTACGCTGCTGTTTTCAAGTCAAAGATTAAACCAGCAATTTTGAATGTCATGGAGCAGAGTTAAAGGTCAACAAAATTTGTAATCTGGTAATGAGCAAATTGATTAAAAACAAACAGTGGTATTTTTAAGCGACAGTATTTCTAAAAAGGTTAAACGGTTAGTGGTTAGAAATGAAAATCTAGAAGAGGAAACATGACTATGAAAATCGAGATCTGCCAAAATCCAACCAATTCCTCAAACCACCTTCATTTTGCAGCCCACTTTTTCTACAGTTCGAATGTAGCACTGCCTAAACTTTAAATGGAAAAACCTCGCTGAAAACAAGTGCTTAAACAGACACACATAACCTAAAGCCTAAATAGACTTCCCGGCTATAATCCGTGCCCGCTCGTACTCACAAGGTTTGGGGATGGCGGGCTAGGATATATTTGGTCACAGGATATTACGGGTCGCTTATACCATATGCCTTGAATACGGAGACGGATACGGATCACATCGTTTCTATCGACATGTTTGTTAGAACATACATCGGGTACAGGCCGAGCGGGCAATCCAAGATCTCATGCTTCGCACCGCATCGTGGGCAAAAAAGTTTCACGTATACTAAGAAAAACCAACCATTATAAAATATCCTTTAAAACCAACACTAACACTTTTTCATTTTTATTTAATGCTAAAGACAGAACACATGATATGAAATCGGGCATTTACCGTCTTAAATTGTACTTTTTGTAGTTCGGTATATATTGGGTAAACACTTCGAAATTTTGACATAAGATATAAAGAACACGTACGTTGTTACAGAAATAAACACCCTGAAAAATCTAATTATGCCAAACACCTTTTAGAATAAAATCACAGAATGACGCCCCAAAATAATATTAAATTCCTGCTAATATTTATTTATTAATTGCTTCTTTGGTATGTTTTTAACTTTTGGTATACAATTAAAATCGGTATTAGTTTATTCAAAACCTATATTTCGACCCATTTTGGGTCTTCGTCAGGGTACATTGACATTATGGTGGAACTTAATATCAATACGTTTAGATGTCAATAACAAAAATTTTTTTATTCCTACATTTTCATTATAACAAACGTAAATTACAATTTTAGAAGCTTTTGAGATATACAAATACAAACTCATGGTACCTTTAACGAATGAACAGATTGAGATAAGTAATTCTCCGCTACTGGAAGTGTTAGATATTTAATTCCGATTATTTTTATCTTTTTATCTAGTTACCTATTTTTTGTATTTACCTTAGGGACGTGTTTATTTATATTTATATCAGCTTTGATAATGACAGCTTAGCTGTCGAAACAATATTGTCAGGTTATAATTTAATATATACTGTGAAACTTTTTATTAATCTTTATTTATTTTTTAATTATAGAGTTCCACAAAGTAAGACTAGAAACAATAAACAATATATAATTATAATAGTTTAAACACTTTATCAGAATGCAGATCGTTAATTATTTAACATAAACTGGCAATTATATCTACATCAAATAAATAATACTATAACAATTATTTCAAGCTACCGCGACTTACGAAGTCATCATAAACTCTGGTTAGTTATCCAACTAATATGCAAATACTGTCGAAGCTTTAGGTTATATTTTAAAAGTATCTGATAATTATTTAAAATTTTATCGCCATTAAGGTGCCGAAATATAAACAAAATGACGCGATTTCTTGCATATTCTTTATTTTATGAAGTCTGAAGTGTCAAAGGGATCTAAATAAAATGTTTAAAAAATGACACCTGTGTCAGCACAAGAATTTGACACTACTTATTTTTTATCCGTTATGTTTAAATTTTTAATAATACTACATATTTTTGTTATTTTTAACATGAAAGAAAAGCTGCGCTTAATTTAAAAATTAATATGAATATCTCTATAAAAAAAATCTTGAATCTTTAGCATTTAGTTCTAGCTACATATTACCGAATGCTAAGTTATTTTTATAGTGTTTTGATTGTGGTGGAATTTGCATTTTTAATAATGATAGTGATCAACTATTCAAATAAAATGTAAATACTTAGAAATTCGGAAACGGAAGATAAAACCATCAATAAAATTCTTTTCGTAACTTCTGGTTTTATTACAGATGCTTAGAAGATTCAGGCGTCAAAATTACAAAGACCTAGGCCCCGTAAAATAATGTATAGGATTATTGTTTGTTCCACCAGATTAGATGGGGCTTGTTCTAATTGCAATCAGAGGCGGAGCAAAACCAAAATTGGAAGTGGGTAAGATGAATTTCGCAAGGCACCCTTTTGATTGCAGGCCGCATTCTTCATATTATGTAAAAAAAAACTGCTTTTGAAAGGCTCCCCTTTGGGCTCTCTTCAGTGGCGTAACCTTCCAATGGGCGCTGCTTTCTTGCAATTTTAAAACACGCATTGGAGGTAAAAAACATTCTATGAAAACAATAAAAGGGAATTATGGATATACATTGCTCAAAGCAATTAATGGATATATGTTACAATAACATTAGATGTTTAAATAAGATTAATTAAATTAATAAGTAGTGATTATTTTTCTGCTTTGACGATGACGCTAACAATAACTAGAACATTTTCGTCGTGCTGTACTTGTAAATTGTAATGAAATTTCAAACTTGTTTAAAAACTTGAAAATAAATGTGCTTGTTGGATCAGTGATAACAGATTGATAATTTTCGGAAAATGTATGGTGGTAACTAAAGTCACTATATCTCTTCAAAGTAGCGCAATTCGGCCGCCATTGTGATTCCAAAATTACGCGGTAAATTTCAAATGTTGGACTAATGTTGCAATTTGGTCAAGAAATGACATTCACAACCAATTTTTTGCATTCGAATTCGTATGGAAAGTAGTTTGTGAAATTTTAAAAAGGTAAAAATAAAGTTTTAAATCAAACGAAAATTTGTAATGGCAACGGTTTATTTGTTATGCTTGGGATTATTAACTGCGGCATTCATGGCCACGCTACGACTGTCCTGTTTGTTTGTAACCCTTTTTTTTTGTTCCCTAAGTGTAAAGTAAACTCTACTTTTAACAAAAAGATGTATAACATTTTTCAATATACCATGACAATTAGGGATGGGTGGTATATTTTGTGCTTTTTGCAGTCATTTTCAAATCAGGAACTGCATCACGACGTAATAATCTTCGATTGTCACTCCTATTTCTTTCAAATTGTTGTTCTGAAAAATGCACCTGTAACAATTACATTTTGTCATACACCACAACACACAACAAAAAATAATGTACTTACTTCACAAATCATAGACATAGGTTTTAAATCGGATCTTCCAATACTTTTCTCCCAAGATGTTCTTCTATTAACATCATTTTGACCTTAAAACAATGAAAATATGTGACCACTTAATCTGAATACAACAAATTGTTAATTTTTACCTTGTGGCAATCTAAATAACCGAAAGCCTTTTTCGGATCTATTTTTGCAATGTGGTACACAACATCCAGGCATATTTACTGTTTCACAGCCCCTTCACAGAGTTCGTCCAACACCACAAACAACGACACAGTATCCAACAAATCAATAAACGTGTATAAAAATCGAAGGTGCAGTTTAATTATCCACGCGGACTCTTGGATGTTTATGAAACGCGATAAAAACCTGACAAAAACGTGCAATTCCACCGGTGACAACTGACAAATGACAATTGACAAGCGTTTGGGAACTGTCACTCCGCCATTGTGATTCCAAATAATGTTTTCTCTGTCTAACACATTGTCTCTACCAATTGCGCTACTTTGAAGAGATATAGTGACTTTAGTGGTAACCGGTCTAGGTCGACCACTCGCACCCGCATATACAATATACCAGCGATCCCCAACCTTTTTCGTTGACGGACCGGCAAACGACGTAGCATTTGCTTGAGGACCGGTAAGGTAAAAAACTTAAAAAACATTTCGCAAAATAAATCTTATAATTATAAATTTACTTTTACACGTACAAAAACAATTTAAAATAAATAAATATCCATTTTTTATAATAACAAAAGTCGGTTTTCGTACCTCATCCGCTTCCCGCATACCAAACCTCGAACGACCAAAACGGCCCGAAATCCGAGAGGCCGGAGTTTTTCTCTTTTTGACAAACGAAGAAATCATCGAAGGGCGGGGTTCGGAGTCGAAGACCATAACCGGATTCTAGACACATAGGGCGGGTCCATCGTTCAAGACCAGAACAAGATATCTTGACAGGGAGCGAAGATATAACCGAAATCGCCGGTGAATGGGTTTCGGGAACGGCGGTCAAAAAAAGAAATGGACTCAAACGACCCAGAAGGCAATCATATAAGACTTTCAGAAGTGGTTTCCACTTAGGAGCACGATTAGACTGGTGGTGGCGATATCACTTTAACACGATTCTCGGGTAGAAAACAAATAAAAAAATTCGTGTATTTGGCTCTAATTCTTTCCTTGTGGTTTTGCAAGACATTTAAATGGGAAACATTTCGAGATTGCCCGTCATTTGACACAAAGATAGTAGTTTTGGCTTCTACCGGAAAAACCTTACAAAAAAGCCAATAGATGCATCGCTCCCAGCAGGCTGCGTGATATCGAATGCCGCCAACATATGTTCGATCGTACCCCAAAAACCCCATGTCACCTCTAGTCCCGCCCTCAGAAGTGTCGGCAAAAAACTTTTCCGATAGAAACGATTGCGGTACTGCGATTCCACGGTTAGATTTTCGCTCAGACCTACCGTAAGGCGGCAGCAATTTTTGCCACCTCCGCCAACCCATCGACACACTACAAAACGGTCCAGATCGAAGCAAGCTTTGCGTCCCCTCGAAACCGCAAAAATCCAGATTTTGATCGTTCGCGTTAATCGGAAAGGCAAGACCTCTTGGTCAACTCCGATAAACCATTTGACCCTACATTAGCTCCTGGATAATACGAATGAAAAAAATTTTTCAATAAAATTTTGAAAAATACTGTTATTTCTGACGGACCGGCACCGGTCCACTGACCGGCGGTTGGCAAACGCTGCTATATACCATTCAATGCATCTCATCGAGCTGACTAACAGCTGAATAACTGTGAAATTTGGGCGGGGGAAAGTAGTTTTCGAGATAATTGCCAAAAACTTTTTTGGAAGGGAAGCCATAGCCATCCATGTTAATTCCCCCACCCTATCTGAAAATGCATTTTAATGTGCATGCGACCTAACCTAACCTAAATAGAATCACAGCCATGAAACGCTAAAGTAGATGAAGAATAAAAATGAACACTAAACAGACTAAAAAAGTAACTACAGAGAATATTCAACGACAGCCATATTAATAGCTGTAGTCACTGTAAGCGTATCAGCATCAGCAACAACCTGAGTTACACTAATTTCAGAAGATTTTAGTTTTTTCGAAAGAAACTGAATTAATCGAGTTTTGTTCTTCGATTTCGCCAGAAATTCTGATTGCGAAGATGATACAACCATATTAAGTTCTAAAATTACAGCTTTTGCACCTCTTTTCTCTTGTTCCTGACATTGTGTGCTACTAGTTTCATAACCATCAAAAACTACTGTGCTCTGTAGGCTGTAGTTTGCCAAAACGTAACTTACGTAAGCAGAACAAATTTGATCAAACGTGGCTGACCTCTGCATATAACCTTGTCTAATAACCACCATCAATAACCCGGGCTTCGGGGCGAGCTCAAAAGACAGATACTCTTCAAATTCGGAGGCAGATTGCAAAATACATGTTAGCCGAACAAAGAGTTGATGGGTATTAACTGGAATATCATGATTCACCTATTGATCGGGCGTCATCACAGTTAATATTATTGTTTGCAACTATTCTGCTTGAAAGTGACAAAAGACCATCCTAGCAGTGCAAGAAAATAGAGAGTAATTATGAGCCAACTCTTAAATTTAAGAAAATCTGTATCATCCCGAACTTGGCGGTATTCCCGTAGCTCTACATGCTACTCGGAGGTGCCACTTGAGATACCAGTGAGCTTGGTTAGAGTGCTTTCACTTATCCCTCGTCTATGTGTCAGATCTCCAGAAGATTTTAAACAGTCTCATCAGCTCTTGTTCTATGGTTAGATCCGTCCATACTCCACTCCAAAATCTGTGTTCTGCGAATAGTGAAGAAGTCATCTTTAGTAAAATTTTGCAAATTTTGCATCTGCTGCAGGTAGAAATGCGAATACTTTGCGTACTGCAAACATCCTGCTGCATGAAAAATAGGCATCATACTTCGGAGGCAATAAAGATGAAGATTCCAATCACCTATTCTCTCGGCTCTAATGATAAGGCGAATGATTGAAATAAAGCGATAGTACTCTACCCAAAGCTTAGCAGTGCGATCTAATGTTTCAGCATTTGCAAAAGCTTTATTAAGAAATTAATTAAATCTTGACGGACAGGAGATGCAAGTGCGTCACTAGAAGTCACTGCATTTTCCAGTACTTTCTTATGCAGATTACCTAAATCTTTCTTAGCATCTTTACTGATGTTGAGGTTTTGATCAAGAATGATTGTGCTCAATGCACACTATGTACCATAGAAACAGAGTTAACCTTACAAGTTCTTTATGTGTAAATATTAAATTGAAATTTTCTATAGTATAAGTTATCGCAATAAATTCCCATGTGATTCATTTTCTGTCGCAAGATTTAGCTATTTTTTCCCTCCCTCATTCGTTGATATTCTTATAATTAAATATATGACACTTGCATCTGATTTGGTATAATATTCTGCATATTTTAAGATAAAAAAGAGAATAGCTAGCTCTATTAAATCGTGACCTACGATTTTTCTCCTAAAATGCGAGCTTAAGGGTAGTTTTTTCGTTTTCAGGTAAACAAGGGTTCCACGCATGGGAACTTTTTATATGTTATAAATAACATCAAGTACTACCCATGTACCTTGATACCTATAGGGCCGATTGTACAATGTGTGCTTAAGCCTGGCTTTAGCTTAAACCGAAGATAAGCTTGAGCTTTTCACAAACTAGGATTGTACAATGGAGGTTTTAGTGTTGAGCGGGAGCTTAACTTGAACCGTCAAACTTGGCGGTTTAAGCTTGGGTTCAACCAAGCCTGCAACCAAGGTCCCTGGGTCTGACGTACCTAACCTTACTTTTTTGATGTGCGTACCCATTTTATGGTATGTGTGAATATTTTTGTGATGATGTCTCGTTTTATTTTCAAATAAGTGCTGTTGCAAAAAAAGAATAATTATGGAAGGATTTATGGATACAGATGATGAAGAGATGTTGGAACTGGTAGATGTTATAGAAAGACAGCGAGCCCGCAAAGAATTTCGTCCTCGTGAAAATCAATTTCTAAAATGGAATGATGTAGAGTTTATGAGAAGATTTCGTTTTTCAAAAGATGGAGTGCGTTTTATTTTTTTGTGTGACTGTCAACTGTCACCGTACTCACCGTAAAAGGGTAAAAGTATAACATACGCATGCGCGGATGGCTACTAACCATATGAAAACGTTGCACTCTACAGTTTAGCTAAACTCGGTCTCGATACGCTTTGTACAACGGATCCAAAAGTTAACCTCGAGTTCAGCTGAACCTTAGCTCAGGTAAGCTTCAGCTGAACTTCGGTTTGTACAATCGGCCCTATAGTGTCCGGGTAAAAACGTATACTAGTATGCTAACAGTGAAGTGCTGCGCGCTAGCCGCTCGATGCGTTATTCTTATCTTAAACTATAAAATTCATAACTCGTAATATAGACAACATATTTACTTGATTCCTTCACTAAAAATAATTATGAACTTTTCTGAACGTATCTTCCGCGATATGTATACCAAAATTCCTAACAGAACGAGCTTTAGTAGCGGACAATTTTTTTCACTACACAAAATTTACGTTTAATAATAATTTATTTATTTTCGCATTTGTTATAAACAATTTATTATTTTAGTACAACAGTGACGTATTCAACACTTTATATTTATTGTGTTTAAAATCTGAATGTAATATCTTCAATAGTTTATGAAATATTATGAGTTAAAGTTAAAAAATCATCAAAATTTTATTTCATGAAAAGGGTAGTTTTTTCGTTATCCCCAAGGAAGCAAACGTTTCACGCATGGGGACTTTTGATATGTTATAAAGGACATCAAGTACTACCTATGTAAAAAAATTCAGCTTTACAACTAAAATGTACGGGTTTTATGAAAAAAGATGCTATAATGCCTGGGCTAATATATGCGTTGCGTCTCATCGAACTGAACAACAGTGGTGTGAGGGGGAGCAGTAGTTTTCGAGGCAATTGCCAAAAATTTTTTTGGAAGGGAAGCCATAACCATCCATGTTAATTCATCCACCCTACCTGAAAATGCATGTTTTAATGCACATGCGACCTAAGCTAATCTATCTATCCAAAAACTAAATTAAAACAAGCATGAATTGATGAATAACGCAAACCTAATTAAAGCTATCTTTATTAGGTTAGGTTAGGTTCGATTGGGTTGGGTTGGGTTAGGTTAGGTTAGGTTGGTCAGCTCGATGAGACGCATCAGATGGTATATAGTATGTGCGAGTGGCGGTCCTAATCTATAGTTTACCAAGTGTATTAAGAGGGTTTTTAGGGGAAATAGCAAAAACAAAGAAACTGTAAGTGGTGTTAAATCTCATTAACCATATAAATAAATTCGTTGACAAGATACAAGTAAATGAAAAGGTAATGAATAGGTATTGAAGATTTTATTTTACCAAGAGTTATCTACGTATAATTGTACATATGAGGGACATAAACGTAAGTTTCGCAGGGGCGCGCAATCTTAGGTAGTTACGCCACTGGCTCTCTTATTATAATTAAGAAAAGCAACAAAAATTCTCAGACTTTCTGGACGGCACCGGCATTTTCTAGATTAGCGTCACCCAAGCGCCGATCTTTGAACTGATGCCAGTTCGTTAGAAATGTGTGTTGCTCCGCAGATATATAGCAGTATTTTTCAAAATTTTACTCAAAGAATGTTTTTAATTCATGTTATGTTAACTAACGAAGGGTCAAATGGTATATCGGAGTTGGATAAGAGTAAACTCCAGGTAAATTTGTAGTGAGCCGGTGCTATCTATATACATACGTAATAATCGCGCTGGAAAGTGGCGGATTTAGGCACAACCGTTGGAAGCGGCCGTTTCAGGACCCACAAGTCAGGGGGCCCCGCAGAGGCCTCTTGCCAAGGACCGTACTGGACATGCGACAAATAAAAATTACTGGCGTGGGAATTCACCTTCTCGCAAATAGTGAAACAAGAAACAGATCATATCGTGTGATCGGCTGGTAAAAAAAGTGTACAGTTGGCGCATTAGAGTTTCGTACGAAAAGGCAAGCGGCACTCAGAGCGATAGGTAAAATATTGTAACGGAGTATAACTATTGTTCCACAGCAGACCTGGGAGGAATGTATCATCTCTGTCGGTTCAAATTCTGGTCCTCTCGCACAATCAGCGCGGCCATCCGACTACTATGACGACTAATTTCGTGAATTAATGGTTTCTGATGTAATCCGCCACTATTCACCAAATGTCTATTCGGTGAACAGTGGCGGATTTACACACAAGCGGTAGAAGCGGTTGCTCCAGGCCCCATAAGCAAGGGGGCTCCGCAGAGGACCCTTGCCCAGGATCGCAGTGGACATGCGACAAATAAAATTATTGTCATGGGAACTCACTATGCCGAGAATAGTGAAACATGTGAGACACATATCGTGTACAGGCGGATAAAAAAGGTGTACGGTCGACGCAATAGAGTTTCGTGCGAAAAGGCAAGCATTCAGAATGATAGGTAAAATTTTCTAACGGAATATACTTACAGTTTCGCAGCAGACCTGCAAGGAATGTATCATCTCTGTGCTCCGAATGGCTTGCCTTCAATGCCTTCTAGCAAACACTGCGCGGTCGTCCGACTTACATTCGGGAGTGGGAACTGTACCATGCTTTCGAAAGGGTGAAATTCCTTAATGACATTTTCCAATGTTGAAACAATTTTTAAAAAATCTTAACATTACAGATATGTAATGCAACTGGAGAACGATGTATCTCCGTTCTTAGACGTGTAGAAAATTATTTAAAAAATAATCTAAAGGACTATGATACTCCCAAATTTATAGTGATATGTGTATAAATCAGAGACGGCATCCTAAGACAGCTGTTTCGAGTTTTTTGCTATCCTCCATTAGGGGCAGCTCGTATGCATTTACACTGAAAAAATCAATAGTGCAGCGGGTTCTTTACTCGGCATACTAGAAGCGGAAGAATTTCCGTCTTACTTCCACGCGTCCTCGAACGATCAAAATTCAGGTGGTGAGGACGTTTCGCGTTCTTTGTGTGTCGATAAGTTGGGATTTTAGGAAGTTCCCATCTTAGAATCCGACCGCGGAATCTCTGCAGATGCCGTCCTCCGATCACTTCTATCGGAAAAGTTTTTTGCCCACACTCGAATATGGGTTAATGGCATTCGATGTCCCGAGGCCTGTTAGGAGCGATGCGCCTATTAGTTTTCCGTATCTCTATCCGCCTTCAATCTAGGAAGTGGCGAGTGTCGAAATGCTGGCCCTTCTTCAGGAAGCTGTATTTCGGAAACTATAGGAGCCAAAGCGACAAAGCATCAAACTACTGGCAATCTCAAAATGTTTAAAATGTTTTTTATTTAAAAATGCCGTGCGAAGTAATAAGAAAAAAGTTACAACCCAAAAACCTTTTCGATTTATTTTCAACCTAAAATCGTGCTAAAGTAATATCGTCGCCACCAGCCTAATCGGGCTCCTAAGTAGGTACCACTTATGGAGGTGTTATATGATCGCCTCCTGCAACGTTTGAGTATATTCTCGACTTCAGCACCGCCATTGTTTTTGACCGCCGCTGCCGAAAACCACTCGCCACAATTTTTGGTTATAGTTCCACTTCCTCTTGAAATATCTCGTTCTGGTTTTGAACGATGGATTGTTCTACGTGTCTGGCACCCGGTTATGGTTTTCGGCGCCGCCCCTCACCTCTGCTATCTTACCCGCCGATTTCGGGCCGCTCCTAGTTTTGTTCGTTCAAGGTTTGGTATGATGGAAGCGGATGAAGTACGAAAACCTATTCTAAAGAATCTATATTTCTTTATTTCACATTGTTCTTGTACGGGTAAAAGTTTATTTATCATAATCTGAAATCTGAACGTGAAAATTGTAGGTTTTTGTCGAAAATAGTTAATAAAAGTGTTATAGCCAGTACACTTGGCATTGTTGTTTTTAAATTCTGCTTCATTCATTGGAATTGTCTCAGGTTATGAGAGAAATATTTATGGTAAAGACAACATGTCTCAGAACATCTACTACCAGTCTCATTCTAGAGGCAACGTAGCAAATGCTACCAGTTACTCACTGTTTGGAGCGAGGTTACCTATCCACCCTCTACTAGCTCTCCAGTAGCAGGTTACTTATCCACCTGTCGTAGTCTAGCCCAAGAGACAAGCTCCTCGTCCAGCATTAGGACTACTCCCACTACGTGGGACTTCACTGCCCAAACTAATTCAACATCAGATGTGGCGGGACTTGGTTTTAAATGGTTTTGCCACCCCGATCTCCCAGTTGTAAGCCTAATGTGCTCCTGACCGAGCTTCGTTTCAAGTTTACCCAAGTAGAATACCGGTATGTACCGGTTAGAGTAAAGTTATCTTTAACGTGGGAGGCAGTTTCCCATAGGTCAGCGTGCGCGCCCCCTGGCCGGGATAAACCTCACTTTAATTATCCTCCATTCGTCTAGGTCAGGCATCGGGTAACTAGTACCATATCAGACCCTGACGTCAGGTAAGAATCAAATCCATCCACACAGACCCTCATGTTAGTAGAACTTCCTCTGCAACGTTTATGAGTCGATTATCGTCGAGAAACACTTGCATGTAACAGCCACGCATTATTTTCTAACTGTGTCATTCGTTGCCCAGACAAACTTGGGCTTGGGTAGACAGCAGCCAGTTCTACGGGTGAACGCCGTGTGGTCTGCTCTCAAGCTAGTCTCGGATCCTAGTCATGCCCGACACATCTAACGATTACCCAGTCGTTTGTCATACTGGGATAGCCTTGGATACTAGTGAATCCACGACTTACACCTCCAACGATTGCCTGGCCGTACGCAGAGTACCTCCTTAAACGTATAATTAGAACTATTCTGCTACAAAAAGCGCGTTTTTAATATCTCTCTTTGTCACTTCAGTCAACCAACTATGATGGAAGGCTTCCATAATTACAAGTGTTTAGTTAAATTTACTTTTCTTTTTTTACAGCGATGAATTGTATGAACAGCGAATCAATACACATGCCCAAGAATCTTTATCCACAATTAGTTGAAGTTTAACGTATGAGAACGCTTTGACTCTATTTTTGTGGAGCAAGTGCGTTCTCGGTTTATTTTTGGTAATTGTCCAGTTTAAGGCCCGCTTTATCATTACAATTTTGTTGTATTTGTATAAAGCAGTTTTGTGATGAACAGTAGTACTTCCAATTTACACTTTGTGAAAATGGGAGTGCATTTTTAAAATCCATTAATTTATTAATAACACAAGAATTCGAATTTTTGCTTTTACTTTTAATCTCAGTACTTGATGTTCTTTTGATTTATAAACGCTCTTTATAATTCTTCAATAAAAATGCTGATTTTCGAAAGGAGCGCGGCTTCATAACAACGGGCTTTATCAGCAAAAACAAGCTGCATTGGTAGATGCATATTATGTAAAAGGTGTACATACACGTCAATATTAATGGACCTTGAGCAAAATAGAAGCTTATTCCATCAAGGAAAATAATATCACTATCACTGCACATTCGGTACGGTGAAGTTTCTGTAGCGCGGAAACCTTCGTTGAAATTTTGGAAAAACAAAAACTGAATCTGACAAAAAATTTCAAAATTCGAAGATTTCTATAGTAGTACAGTAAAACTAGCTTAAAAATAGTCCAAACCCAAACAAAAAAAAAAAGTTCTACTCTGCGCCAAATTGTTGTATACCCTCCTCGTAGTAAGTGATAAAAAGTTGCACGATCCAGAGCGTCGGGTTTGGGAGGAAGGGGGTGAATAGGGGGTAAAATGGTATGTTTCAACAATTTTTCGCAAATGTACATGTACAAAATTAATCTACATTAAATTCCGAACAAAAATGTTTCTACGCATTTTTGTGCTGAAGGCAATGGTTACGGAGATATGGAAGGTGTAGAAATATTATTATTTTTTAGTTTGCTTGGAATTTCTGGAATGCACTTGAAAATCAGCAAGGTGGTTTGCGAACATAAATCTTTTCGAAAATGTGCTCGTAATTCAAAGCATTCGTATATAGAAGCGAATTTCCCCATAAGAAATAATAGAAAATTAGATAATTCGTTCCGCAATTATTTCGTATTTATATAAAAATGATACACAAATACAAAATACAATATTGTTTCAGCACAATTAGACCCCGTCCACATGAAACGTTAGCCTTTAGGTAGTTGTGAAGGACTTTGTGCAAAGGTTGGAAGAACTGCTACAGCACTCGAAAGAATCAGGACGAACTCAAAAACTATGGATTCAGCTTATAGAAATGGTTGAACTAGTTCGAATGTTTGTGACAGCAGAGAGGAATGGGAACTTCTATCTTCACCTTTATTGTGTGCACCGCATGTTTCTTATCTTTCATGCATCTGGCCACTTGAACTATGCCAAATCCGCGCACGTCTACCTCCAAGACTGTCTGGAGCTTCTTACTTCATTGTGTGATGCAGAGTACGACAAGTTTATTAATCGTGGATACTTCACCATCCGTACAGAAAAGTTTTGGTCTGGAATCTGGAGTAATATGACCATTGAGCAGGTTCTAATGAGATCACTGAGTAGTAGTGGTGGCTTGACTAGAGGAAGAGGAATTACAGCATCAACTATTGCGGCGTGGGTTAACTCCATGCCAACCTGTGCTAGGGTTGTTGAAGCGATGGAGTCATTTGCAGGAGTTCACGGCGTATCTTCAGAGCAGCACGTCGAGCTGCGCGAAGCAAATTACAAGCGCAATTCCAGACTTGCAAACTTTCATTTCTTGGCTTGAGGAACACAACCCCTTTTTGAAACCCCCTGAACTGTCTTCATTATCAACAGGGGTTGTGGCAGATGAAAAGGTGAATTGTGATGTGGCGTTTGAAATTGGAGCAGTAGCGTTGAAAGAGATTGAGGGAAAAAAATTCTTTGACATACGCTTAAAGAGAAAGTTTGCTGTAAAGTCTCTTGCAACCATCACCAAAGCAGTGACAATACGCAATGACACTATATGTGTAAACCCTAACACTCTTCTACACCGGATGGTATGCACAGTAAGGACTGATGAGCAGCTGGCAGAAATCTTTAAACATGAATTGTGTGCTTATCCTTCATCCCTTTTTGACGAATCTGGTTTGATGAGGAACGGTAGTAAGTCGTCAATGGTCAAAGTGTTGGTGCCTGCAGCAAATGCACTATCTGACATCACAGATCCAGGAGGAGTGTCATATGTTATTGATGGAGGGCACCTCCTCCGTCATGTTGTGTGGCTACGCCCAGCTAACTTTAAACAGTTTTGTCAGGAATACACTGATTATGTCATTTCTCATTATGGAAAATCTATTGTTGTCTTTGATGGTTATGGGGAAGAATAGGTACTGCACAAAAGATGAAGAACATTTGCGCAGATACTAAACGACCACACATGTTGTAGTGAAAGTAGAAGATGCAATTGATGTTACTCTTGGACAAGCAGAATTTCTTGCTAATGGTAAGAACAAGATGCAACTGATTTCTCTCCTCACAGTACACTTACAGAAAGCTGATTGTAAAGTACTTCATGCAGAAGATGATGCTGGCACAACAATCGTTTCTACTGCAATTGATGAATCAGAGAAAGGAATTGAAGCTATCGTGATTGGTGATGACACTGATTTGTTACTATTGTTGATTGTTCATGTTCCAGCCAACAATCAGTTGAAGATGGTTATACCAAAGAAAGGTAACCAAGAAGAAAAAGTCCATTGCATTGGAAGTATTGAGCGTGGCATTGGGGAAATGAAGGATGTTCTCTTGACGGTGTATGCTTTCACCGGATGTGATAGTGTCTCATCAATATATAAAAAGGGAAAAATAGCGCCTTTTAAAAAAGTGCAAGGCAACAAGGAGCTTCGTATAAAGCTACTAACATTCAATGACCCGAAGGCAGACCCTGATGCAGTAGCTGATGCTGGAAAGCATTTCTTTCTTTCGTTATTCGCATCTAAAAATGCTGAAGATTTGGATACTCTACACCATCAATGTTATTTGCAGACCATCGCAAAGCAGCCTGGTCACGCGATGTTCAGGTTGGCTGTACTTCCACCCACTTCAGCAGCTGCACAACACTCACACAGAGTTTACCACCAAGTGCAGCAATGGCTCAATCTCAAGAAAGATCCACTAAAATGGGGTTGGAAAAATATTGGTGGTCATCTCCGTCCTATTACCACTACAAAGGATGCTGCTCCTCCTGAGGAATTACTCTCCCTCATTGTTTGCACTTGCAAGGAGGGATGTGTCCAAAACTGTGAGTGTCGAAGGAGTGGCTTGAAATGCTCAAAGATGTGCACGAATTGCTCAGGACACGGGTGCATCAACAGAGATGCACTAACTATTGACGATGATATCGATGAAGATAATCCTCAAAATGAAGAAGAGTTTGAAGATTTGTTTCTTACTACCGATTAGTGACTTTCTTAAGTATTTATAACAATATAATAAGGGGATATTTATAACAAAACGTTACTGATTTTCAAGTGATTTCCAGAAATTCCAAGCAAACTAAAAAATAATAATATTTCTACACCCTCCATATCTCTGTAACCATTGCCTGCAGCACAAGAATGCGTAGAACCATTTTTGTTCGGAATCTAATGTAGATTAATTTTGTACATAGTGAAGTTTGCGCTAGATCTCATAGTTTTCGAGATATTTACGAAAAACTATTGAAACATACCATTTTACCCCCTTTCCTCCAAAACCCAACACTCTGGATCGTGCAACTTTTTATCGCTTACTACGAGGAGGGTAAAGAACAATTTGGCGCGGAGCAGAACTTTTTTTTGATGTTTGTGTTTTGACTTTAGTTTCACTGTACTATAGCTTTGACTTTTCATAGATTATAAAAATTTTTAATTTTGATATTTGAATGAATAGTTTAAGATCGTTGGTTACAAAATTTTTAATGTTTAATATGTAATGCTTTTATGTAAAAAGTATCTTAAGTAATAATTTGAACAATTCAAATTTTTTTCGTTATTCATTAATTTGAACTACGTCTTCACATAGAAATGCTCGCGAATATATTTTAATGAACACATTAGACATGCAAACCATGATTGCACCAATAACTGCGTCGTTTTAATTTTTTGAATGGTACTGACACGTATTTTATTATTACAGAAAACTTTCCAATAGCATTTTCACTTGGAATGTTAATGATAGCATCAGAGTCATTGTAATCTAATAAATCTACCAGAGAACCGCAAATTTGTTTCTAATTGTTTCCTAAATATGTACATCTATACCTTGCCAGTTACTCTGTTTACCCATTAACCTGATTAAGAGCTAATGACTACTGCAAGTTTCACTTCTAGGTGCTTTATGATTATCTAAATTCTAAATGATGAAAAAGCTTTCTTAGGATAAAATTATTTATTGTTTAATTTATTTACAAGACAAAAAACGAATAACTATATAAAAATGGTAGGTATCAATGCTTATAACTTTTTTATGTCTTCAGAAAGCTGGCATACAGCCGGATGCTGGTTTAATGCACTCATGTATATATCCAGCTCATCTTCAGAACTGTCTTCCTTTTTTCTAGTATCTTCATCTTCCATAATAGTATCTTCAGGTTCTTCGGAATCAAAATATTTCTCCTCTTCATCATGTTCTAATATTTCCAAGTTATCATAGTCATCATTGTTGTCTACTGCATCATAATCAAATTCCTCATCTTTTCCATCCAGAAAATTCTGATACATAACACTAACAAATTCTTCACGTAATAGTCTACGTTCTTGAGCGGTAATAAAACAATCTGAACCTTTTTGTTCTAATCTAGCCAGTTTAATTCCATCTTCAGGCATTTCACCCCATAGAGTCCTTTGTATTTTATTCTCAGGTTCGCATTTAGAAGTGGAAGGTTGTTGATTCGTCAACATATCGTCCTCTGAATCATCAACATCTTCATCACTCTCATCTACTTGCACATCTTCAGCTTCTTCTTGTTCTTTACGTTTCTTCTCCATTTGTTCTTTTTCAATACCATCCATTAAGACACTCACAAAAGTCTTCTCTTCTCTATAATTTTGACGATCTCTAAACTTCTTCTCTGTAGATGATAAATACTGTCCGACTAATTGCTCATAAAGCAAGGGATTTCTTTTCATCATTTCATTCTCAGAAAAATAGGACCCCTTTTCCAATCGTTTTAGAGCAGCGAATCTTTTATTTCTTAAATGCCTATGTTTCTTCTTTTTCGAGTCGATTTTAGAAATATTTTTTAAATGAAACATAATTTCGTAACCATCTTTAGGATCATTTTTAAATCGTTCAAAAAATTGTAATTGTTCCGCAGTTAAAAACTGTCCATAACGCGACAAGAAATTGGATTTGCTTTTATTAAAAATATCTTTTAAAATCGTCATTTTCTCTTCTTTAGTTATATCCTCTTCGTTTCTTTGTTGGCTTTTATATAAGATGTTGTCGTTACCAACTAATTTATTAATTATGTTAATTATTTCTAATGGGAGGTCATCAAAGTTTGCTAATGACTCATTGTGGACACCATTTTCAATTATAGATGAATTAATATGATCTAGAAAATTGAAAATATGAATTAATAATAATTATTAGAAATTTATTTTAAAAAATACAAACTTTCTGTAGTTTCCGTTAATTCAACTTCCATTATCCTAGCGCAACCTATACGCAGAACTGGTAAACATATTTAAGCGTGATGTTCGAAGTGCAGTGGTTTGAAACTGTGGTGTTGACACTCAAAGATAACCTAATAAATTAAATCGGGTTGTGAAAATGTAAATATATAAGTTTTTAAGCAGAATTATAGTTTAAAACAGTACATACCGTTTGAGTACACAATAAAATGTTTAGGAGCGTCCGTTGATCAAGTATATACCTCTTGAAATCGTACAATGTAAGTAACAACTTCCAAGTATGATTCATCCACTAGATTTGTTTTAGTTATAGCCTTCACGCAGTATGTACCCAAATCATTTGCTTTGTTTTAATGGTGTAATCTAAAAAATACTATTTTAAATTATTAACTTACAACAATAATTCCATTACAGACATTTAAGCAGCAAAATCACAACAAATATAAATCTGTTATTGGTTACAGTTTCCTGGCTTACCGGCCTTCAATAAAAATGGATAATCAAACCGATTCCCCGCAGTGGCGCTGGAGATGGGAAGATCTATGTGGCGCGCAAGGTTTGAAATTATGGTCGTCGGAAACTCACGATTTAGGTTTATGTTTCGAGCAACTTTGTCTTCAGATTCCGGTGCTCGTTATTTTAGCTTGTACTTCCGCTTTTTATTTCGGCCATCAAGTCAATTACGTCGTAAGGGGAAGAACTCAGTTATTAGCAATTAAAATAAGATGCGTTATAGTAACGTTATTAGTAGCTTTGCCGCTTTTACAAACCTATATAGATATAAATAAAACGGAAACTCATATTGAGAAAATTTCATATTTCCTATCGGCTGTCGAAGGTATAGCCTGGTTAACTCATCTTGGCTATGCTTTAGTTTTAAGAAAAAGATTGGGTTTGAGCCCTCGGGGACCAGTTTTTATGTGTGTTTTGTGGTCTTTGATAGCAGTTTTAAGCGTTATTTCATTACGTACCCATTTATTAATTTATGAACATCGTGTTCCCAAAGATTTTAGTATCTCTTTGGCTTATAGTTTCAGTATTATTAGGATTATATTGCAAATACTTTACGGTTTTACATTAATTCCTAGCGAAGGAGACACTTCTTATTTGACTTACGCAGAGGTATGTTACGCAAATATTTTTCATGTTTTAACGATTTTGACATAAAAAGTACTATTTATTAGGCTGATGAAACTCAACCTTTGCTAGGCAACAATCCGTACATACGTTTCCTTGAGGAGCGGGATCCAAATTATTTAGGTACTGCTATGGAAGATACTACTTGTCTATCGAAACTCCTCTTCCATTGGGTTAGTCCCTTAATGAACAAAGGAGTAGCCGGTCGATTAAACCATCCAGATGATCTTTACGATCTGCCCGATTCACTCAACAGTGCCATGTTAGGAACTAAACTTGATAAAGCTTTAGTTGGAAATGTTGATAAAATCCAAAAGGACCCTCCAAGATTCACTGGTAACTTAATAAAAGGATTACTTAAATTTAATTTTGTAGAATTCGTTAATTTTGCAGAACAACCCGCTTCAGCTAGTTCGAGTAATGCCTACGAGCCTCTACCAGACATAACTTATGAAGGCCTTAGCAGTAGTAAGAAACATAATGTCTCTCTTGTGAAAGCCTTACACAAATGCTTTTGGGTTCAATTTTATGGCATTGGAATTCTAAGGCTTATAGCCGACATATCGGGATTTGCAGGGCCGATATTGTTGAACAAATTGGTATCTTTTATAGAAGACAAATCGGAAAATATAGGTTACGGTTACGCTTATGCTGCTGGTTTATGCGCGACAACTTTGTTAGGTAAAAATAAGAAAAAAATGTAAACTTATCGCTTCTTTCATTATTGTTTGTAAATTTATTGTAGGCGCGTTTTGTGATGCACATTTTAACTTTTATATGTCTATTGTTGGATTAAAAATTAGATCAGCTCTGGTGACTACCATTTATAGGAAGACATTAACTGTTGGCGGAACTGCTTTAAATACTGCATTTTCTGTTGGTGAAATTGTAAATTTTATGTCAACTGATACTGATCGCATTGTTAATTCTTGTCCGAGTTTTCATGCCTTTTGGAGCATTCCGTTTCAGGTAAGGATTTTTTAAATGAAGTGCGTTCATGGAAAAATTGTACCAGGAACATATACACCGTGTCCGATTAAGACATAGTCAGACTTTGCTAGTGGTTAGATAACCATTAAAGAAAGAAAATTCCTATATACCATTTTTCTCGTATTTCTATACTTTTGGAGAAAAACTGCATTGAAGTTCAGCCTAATATTTTCAAATGTAATAGTATGAATGCACATGACACATATTTTAAAAAGTTCAAGCAGATATATGATACTACATGTTTCTTAGAATGTGCGAGGATAGCGTAATAAAGTAATAAACAGGTCTTTATTTTGGCCGTTTCGTAGAATAACAACAGATAAACAGAATTAAATAAACAAAGCATGTTGAGCAACGACCTTTCGATGGATATAATGTTTCAAAAACGGTATTTTTGTTTTGTTATTTCTGATTACTAAGACAATTTCAAATTCTTTTAATAGGCACATTAACCCCTATGTGTAATACAATACTGCAGGTTTGTAAATAAAAAATTATAGTACACGTGATAGTGACACATATTGTCAGGTCAAGTTCAATGAGATACACCATACTATTTGGTTTCTCAAATAATAACAAATTGCAAACCCTTTACACTGCAGCTTTTAATAAAATAAAACGTAACAGTACTGTAAACAAATCCATCAATCATCAATCAGGGTCGTTGTATCAAAACATCAAAAAGAATAATAAGGTTTTACTAATGGAATTTTATAGAATTCCAATAAAAAATAACAATACCTATTGATGGATAGATCAAATTAACTAAACATGTCTTTACTTAATTAAAACTAATATAACCTACAGAAACACAAAGGCTATTTTTATATAAATACGTACCTAACCTACCCAAAATATAGCCGTGCTGGAAGTATCAGCTTGATCCAAATAACACTGCTTTAGCTTTTGCCCGCTAACTCCCAATAAGCCGGAGAGGGGCGGGGTAATACAAGATATAAAAGAATAAAAAAACAAGCGTCATTTCGTTTAAAAACAATGCTTATTACTAAAGCTTCAAGCTTATCAGACAAACGAAGAAATAGATCTTCTACTAAAATATGGGCAACTTCCACAATTTTGGTCGTACCGTACATATATACTTACAAATGACGAACTGGAAAGCAAAGTTAAAATCAAACAAATAAATAAATAATAAATAAATAAAACACACGTAGTGAAATGTAAACTTTCTAAGTAGGGCTTTAATTGTAACTATTGTCTATTGTGCAGATCAAAAATTTTAATGTTTAATAAAAGAAAAACGGTGAATGGTGATTTGTATCACAGTTGGCTTAAAACTACCCTAAGACAATTCCACTACTCGAGATCTCTTGTTGTTCTTAAAATTAACATGCATGAATACATTGTACGCACATTTAATAAATATACATATATAAACATAAATAAAATGACACAGAATACATACAAGTTTAGACAAGCATCCCACCATTCGAATACCCACGGCTGTTTTATTTAAAGCCTTGCTTAGGGGTTTTCGCTTCACCCTTCGATATCTGTTGTTTTGTTCCGACCCGGTACATGTATAGATGTAGGTATGGACCCAAAGGGGAAGGACCTTCTAAATGAACCCACGATCAAGGAGGCAGGAACAAGAATAAACGACAACGAACAACAAAACCCAAAACAAAAAGACCTACAAAGAAATCACCCTGTATATTGTATTAATTTTAAATATTTGAAGATTTTTACCTTTCTATAAACTGAAAGGTCTTTTACAATACAATTCCCTCAAGGTGACGCTAGGGAAATAATATTACCTAAAATAAAAAGACATTTTGTAAGATTTAGCGCATGGAAATGAAACGAAAAGAATTTACCTAAAATGGTTAGCACCAGAACGTAATCCGTCTAATTTGACGATTGATCGCATATAACCAATCAAGCGATCATTCTGTTGAATGCGAGATTTATTCCGCTAAAGCGAATTATATCCAAAATCAATTTTCTAACATATCTCGAACATTCAACTTCTAATGCCAAAGCCAGCCATTTTGTTACTCAACTCTACTATTGAGAAGGAAGCTTAACCGCGCAGGTGCGACTTCACGATAAACCGAAAGAAAGGGAAAACCAGTGACAACCAAACAACGGAGAAGCTTGGTTTTAAACAGTGACCATCAAACAAACAATGGCTTGTGAATTTCAACGTTATACTAATATCTGTTTATTAACGTATAACAAATTGAATTTAATGATATCATTAAATGGGTCAGTATTAAAATGGTGCCATTTCTGTTCCCTTATTTTTTTCCTATTAGAATACAGGGGAATCCCCCGGATTAATAGAACAACATCCAAAATGGAATGTGCGCCGTTTGCATCCTTGTTGTGCTTCTTTAAAGAGATGTCACGTTTTTCTGATGGTGTCAATTTCTAAAGCGTTTGCATTTAATTCTATTAGGCTTAAAAACTGGCCTGCATCAATTACACGTACTTTTCTGAAAACGTCGGGCAAAATCTTCGAAATTTTCAAGGTCATTTAATCAAAAAATGTCACTAAAGTTTTATGTTTCTAATGACCAGAGCAGCTTATCCTCAAAGTCCGATCATTGGGTACTAAATCGTTGTGTATATAGAAAATAAATATTTATCAACTGGTCATTTGGTTTATTCATAGACGTTTTTTATCTGGTTTGTTGGAATGAATCGGTAGCTAGGATGTGAGAAAGATGATGCCTACTAATCACAGTAAAAACTAAACAAAACTGTTGGAACAGGTTCGGATATGTCTAGCAGACCAAACAAGTGGATATTGCAGTGATGGATCTACAGTTCCACTATAGACTTATCGGGTAGCCAATGGACGACTATTTTAAAGGGGAGGTCACTTTTCTTCCCTTTTCCTGCCAGGGAGTGTCAGAATCATAGCAAGCGCGACAAAAAATTGCCTGTTATTCCTCTTACGCTCTTATAATGAACTGGGGAAATCGTCTAATCTCAGAAATAGATCCCCAACGTACTGATGACGGCCACGGCAGACCAAATCAAATAACCTTTGCTCTAAATTCCGATCTCGAAACTACGATCTTAAATATTATGGAAGTGAAGCTACCGCATAATTAGTATTAGTGTGAGGCGTTTAATGTGCTTGCCAGAGTACTCTAACTCTAACTTATTGGTAGGAGAAAGGAAACCAAATCGACTTTGTCGGAACCTTTGCTCTTCACCGCATCAAAAATGGCTACTATCACGAAAATTCTACGAATCCCCATTTTCTATCAATAAAACCCATCACTCTCTTCGCCACAAATACTGTTATTTGAGTCTACTATTTTGGAAAAGTTTCACAGAACTGTTAAATGGCATAGCTACGAGCCATCCTGTCAAATGTACTTTCAAATATTCTAAAATGATTCTTAATACCGGTCTAAAACTATTTTCATGCAAACGTTGCCAAAATAGTAGACTGCGATAATAGTAATTTTGGTGAAAATTCCATAATAATAATAATCGTCCACTGACTTCCCGAAGCCATTGACACTGACTGATCCAATAATAATTGTAAGTTGCATGATTACCAAACAAGTGCTTTTGCAAAGCGATTAAAATTACTTAACCTTACCCTTCTTCCGCTGCTAAGATATTTCTCCGATTTTAAGGCCTATTAGATATTTTCCTATCGCTTTGCCATTCCATAGTCCTAATTTTTAGATTCCGGACTCTTAGTAGCAAAACAAGAGCCAAAATGGAGATTGGTGGAGAAATTGCTCGAAATCGAAGTTAGAAGGGTCTGTTGCAGATCTTCAGAGTACTTTCAAGATTTGGTCTCGATACACCAAACAAGTAATTTTCGTAATGGGCATAAGAGCATAAAATATTTAATTAATATTAAATAATTGCCAAACAATGCCTAAGGATAAAACATACAACAATTTATGTAACTAGAACATTTGACAGAGAGTAGAAACCACTTTAAATTCTAGTAGGGTCGGCCAAATGATCATAGCAATCGGTGCCATCAGGTACGAAGGATGCTCCGCCATCCTGATTCCTCGCCCAAAAATAAAAAAAATAAAAAAATACTGGTAAAAATAGATATCAAACTTTCTTCCATTTCGTCTCCTCATGTGCTTATTGGATAATTCGTCACGATAGAAGGAGAGTGGGGGCATATACTCGAGGATTTGGATAGCCTTCTTTTGTCAGTGACAACTTGGTCTATCGAACAGGATTTGCAACTGCTTAGGTTTTACGTCGTCTGTTTCCTACAGATCCTACATCCCCCTCCCCACTCCACATATACGTGAAGAGCTTTATATGTGACTGGTAATACTTCTAGATCAACGCAGCTGATAAGACGAGCTTTTAGATATGATAACATTTTGAAAGATTCGGAATATAAAAAGTGTTAGATTACAGTATGTCTTACCCGAAAACAACCCTAGGCGAACTTAAATCTAGATAGATTGAAAATTCAGTTGTACTAAATTTCAGTGAATAAAACTTCTTTTCAAAAAGCTTAAATACAAATTCTAAGATTTTGTAAGTTGCAATGAATATTATAAATCGTCATTATTTCACGGCTTTTGTTTTTGCATGAAGTTAAGATTAGAAGCATTAGAGAAGTCTTTCTCTGCTACAGTTCAGAAATTTTTTGAAATTAAATATATAAAAAATCACCTGTTTAAGATCAAGGCCTATAATAACGTACTGCTTGGTTTTGAATTAAACTTCTGTTCCGTAGAGCTCGAGTCATGAACCACTAATTCGATAATAATGGATCATTTTCTAAAGCCCATCAATCTTCAGAACCCAAGAAGCTTGTTTTGTAAAAGATGCTATCCTAGGCGTCGCTAGACATTTTTAATAGAGCGTGCATAAGGTTAACTTCTTACGGTTGTATATCGACAACCCGTGCTCGTATTTCATTTGTTTTTGGGTGGATAGTACAACGCGAAGTCCTAAAGTTTCTATACCCTTCACTCCGTCTTCGACAAGAAAGGATGGAGATCTCGCGAAAAGTTAGTTCTGACAGTCGCAAATAATAAACAACAAAAGGTTGTATATGACAACAGCCAGTCATCCATCTTCTTAATTTTACTCCATAGCCGTCAGACATGGGGGGTACATTGGGGGTTTTTCCGAGATATCGAAACATGATTTTGTTATGGTCACGAACTTTTGGTTTTCCTGTAGAAGTAGGTAGGAGCAATTTGAATTTTGAAGCTGCTATAGTCCAGACTCTATATGATCTATGAAGACGTAGTTTGCGGCATATGGTGTACTAGCTAGATTTCTACCTACAGAACCAAAAATTACCTTTTTGACTATATCACGAAATAAAACGTTGTATCGCCATGAGACATTATTAATTTCAGGCTAAAGTTAATTGAGGCTGGTTTACCTGACATTAATCTTTTTCTTGTTGATGAATATCCCATATTCATTTGCAGCTTTTTTTAACCTTCGTTCAGCTCATGCTTTTATGCTACTAAAGAATAACACAAGCAAAGTTTGAAAACGAGAACAAACACCAGTAGTTACCTTAGCACAACAAGCTGCTGTATGGGTCCCATTTGTCACGTGCTTGTATGTATGTGTTTGCATGTGATGGATTTTCACCAGATTTGGTGGACGAGTAGACGATCATTATTAAAAATGGTCGTGGTTCGAGTACAACCACTCTGGAAACTGAAACAAATGTCTGCTCACGGATAATTTAAGCTAGTTGGCTATATCGGTTTAAAAGCATTTCTGTTATTTGTAGACCTATTATGGCGTGCTTCTCTTTGCTCAGCTGGTTACTCACTCTTAGTAGTAACGTATTCGATAGATCCTAACTTTTCTTAGCGAGCAAGAACACGGTTCACCTGAAGCAGGTGTCATAGTCTGGTGTCTACATACGTATCCAAATCAGGAAAACCAAAACCTACAACTGCTACGTCACTGGTTCGAGAATTAATAATTTTTAATTTACTAGGCTTTCTCATTCTCATCTTATGGGTATGTAATCCATTAATTAAAGACGTAACGAAGGTGTTTTGGTGCAAAAAGTTGAGGAGCTTTTAACCTAAGATTGCGACCCCGAGGTTCCGCCGCTCGCGCCAACGAGCTGAGGAAAGTCAGTTTTTGGCATATAACTGCGTTCCTTTTAATAACTCGTAGGTTTTAAAGAATTTTTTTATTGATAGTCAAAGAGGATGAAATTTGCTACAAAATTTATATACATACGATATTTTGATAGATTCAAGGTTTAAGAAAATAAAAAGAAATTATAAATTTTATGTTACGTTTTTTATGCATATTTTGACATAAAGTCAAACAATGTAAATTGTAAGGTTATAAAAAATTTTGGTATGCATGGAGATTTAATCTTACGTCAAAGATAATGAACATCTTATAATGGTGGGAAAATCCAACTATTTTTTAGGACGATTAATTGAATGTTAAAGTGTAGTCTTGAAAGGTAGTTGGACAATAAACGTTTCCAGGGAGAGTTAGAAAACAAAAAGAGGTTAATACAAAACTTGTAAACGAAAGAGTACAAATAAAAATGTTGTTATACAAATAAAGGTGTTTAGGATTATTCATTGGATTAAACTGTTTTGAATATCATATTCCTTATATAGGGCTTGCAGAAATCATTTGAAAAAGAAGTTTAAGGTTTTCTTAATGCTTGATCCTATCTTGATGAGCAAGATATAGTCAGCTAGTTTCGAGGAGATGGAAGCGTTCTCCATACATCATCCCATAGAAAGCCGGTGTTGTTGTTAGTACTGTAACAAAGCAAAGTCAGAGTATTATTAGTGAAAATTATCAGAAAATGAGAATTGATAGTACTTACCTGTATATTGTTGGGAGTTCTTCGTATAGTTCATTAATATTAGATTTTTGTTGTCAAGTAAGTTGCAAACCTGACTTATAATTAAAGTTTTCCTTAAATTAAAATTAATTTTTATTTAATCAATTATAAAAATCAATTACGAAAATTCAATGTTTATCTAATAAAGTAAGGTTATGTTATTTTTGACAGCTTGATAATTCTTTCGTGTTTAACTCGATAGAGGAGGCATTTTTGATATTGAATTGGTATATTTGAATTTTTTAAAAAGAAAAAAGAACCCCGTCCTTTAAAAAAACATTCTAACTGTATACTTTATAGTTCATTCAATGTAAACGAAGGAAAATATACCAATATTAAATTTTTTCGTCAGAATAACACTTTTCGAGTTACAGAACTGAACAATGTCGAGTTTTTTATCGCAGGAAAGTGACATATTTTTTACCAATTATCCGCCAATTAGAATACGTAGAGTAGTTGCATGAAAAAAATTTAAAAAAATCAATGCGTCTATCAATTCGTTTCCGTACCCCCTCACCCATGAAGTAGAGTTTTTTTATCGTGGCTTTCCCGGTAGGCCTAATCCACACTTCAAACTTACATGCTCGTTTTATGTTGTTTTGCACTACGCAATGTCCTGGATGACTGTGTTCACCCACTTCAGAATCTGGTCTTCCGTTCCTTCCAAAACTCACTCTCCAACGAAGCAAGGACGTCATCAGCCTCGTATGGGTCTTCGGAGTCGGAATCTGCTACCAAATCGGGAATGCTTTTACATGTTGTTTCGTTACAATAGAGACACAGCACCGTACAGTTTAAGTCTGTTTTCCGACATCCACACGCTCCTGCACAGCCTTTTTTACATTTACAGGATATCGATTTGAAAATGGCGTCGGAAGCTGCAACAAAATTCTGAAGTTAGTGAATATAGTCGTCCAGGTACATCCAGGAACATCCTTCTCACATGCACTCACTTTGTGTGTTCTCATCTTTATAGCTCAATATCTGACTAATGGCTAAAAAGGGCCAGAATTGAACATGAGTAATTTTTCATTCATTTGAATGTTATAGTTGTATTGGCTCATTCCATCTCAACAACGACAGACAGAATGTCCAAATCTTTCTTGTATACGTTCCCCTTAGGGATTCGAATTGAGATACGCTCAATTAGCGCGCACTGCATACACAGTGCTACCAGTAACTCACTGGTTGGAGCGAGGTTACTATCCATCCTCTACTACCTCTCCAAGCTAGTACCGGAGCGATAAACGTGCTCACCCGTCGGCACTTTCTTCTAGGAGATCGTAACTCGTCCAGCTTCGGACTATCCCCTAATTCCTGTGGAAATGAGGACCACTGCCCGATTGAATCCAACCTCAACTGTGGCAGGACTTGGTTTTTTAATGGTTTTGCCACTCCGATTTACCAAATTATAGGCTTGGTGTGCCCTCGACAGCGCTTCGTTTACAAGTCTACACGTTATAGACCCCGTGACTTCACCGTTCAGGTGAAATTGTCTTGGGAGTGAGAGGCTATGTACCCTTCTCGCATCACTCTCTTTAAGTGTAAAGGTTCTAGAGCCGCCTCAATCAAGAAGCGGCTTCCGGAGCCAGTACCTGGTGGCATGCAGTTTCCCATTGATCCAGATTTACCCCTCTGAGACCGGGATAAACCTCACTTCGATTCTCCGCCTTAGAGTTCAGTTAAGCAGCGGATTCCTTACGGTGACCATAGTTGACCTAGTTCCAGGTAAGAATCAAATCCACCCACACTGGTTCTCATGTTAGCAGAGTTCCCTCCGCAACGTTAATGAGTAATCGTCGAGAACACTTGCGTGTTTCTCTCCCACACATTTTGATCCTGGGAGGCCTAGGCAGGGGACCTAGACCTTTTTTACTTAATAACCGTTACCCAGACAGGCCTGGGATAGGAGTTTCTCGAACCAGTTCTATGGGTAGGCGCCGTGTGGTCTGCACCGCCTACCCTAAGTCGTCCAGGGACATCGCGTAGTGCAAAATGAAAACGTGCATGTAAGTTTGGAGTGTTAATTAGGCCCACCTGAAATATCACGTTAAAAATACGCGCCGCTCAACTCTACATTATGGATAGTGTGGAGACGAGTTATTAGAAGCATTGGTTTTTATTATTTTATAGCATGAAACTACTTTAGGTACGTGGATAATAGGTAAAAAATACATCGCGCTTCTGCGATAAAAAATTCGATCTACTGTTCGGCTCTGTAATTCGAAAAGTATTATTCTGACGAAAAAAATGTATTGATGCAATTTAGTAGCTAATTTTATCCTCTCCAACTTTCAATAAAAAAAAACTCTTTCTCGCAATCCTACAGGAACCGAGTTATATGTCAAAAACTGATTTTGGGCGCCATTTTTTCAACATGGTGACGGTCTCTCGAGGTTACAAACTAGGGGCCATACTTAAGGCTACCAAGTGTAAAACTCTTGCCAAGTCTCAAAACTCCTCAACTGTTTGCACCAGAAAGTACCTAATGACTGGACTAATAAGAAAGCAAAATAGAACAAACACGGTTGCTAGAAGAAGTTGCTTTAGGCCTTGACCGAATCGATCCAGATACAGACCACTCGTAACCAATACACAATTAGATCAAAATTGAAAAGAACTATCTTCGACTTAATTCAGAACATTATTTAGCTGGTAACCAAAATTACTCAATTTGACTAATAACAATGAATGTATCCTCCACCGCAGCTTGGATTAAGGAGTGTATCTATGGTCAGATTCGTTAAGTTGCGATAGTACGACCTCTGGTGGTCGAATGGAAAGTTATACAGAAATTATTCTGGCATTATCACTCATAATCGTGTCTAATTCAGGATGGTGTGGTTGAATGTTGAGATAGAGTGATCTTTTAGTCAAATTCTGGAGCTCGGACGTGAGAGATGGTCATTATTTGAAACGGATAAGCATTTGTTTGGAAAACTGGGCACATATTTTTATAAAATATTAAGTCTTTCGATATATATAGGGGTTTCAAGCGTGAACCACACCCTTGGAGGTTTTCTTCACGATATATGATAGCAATGAAAACAAAAAAAAATAAATAAATTTGTTACAATTTTTAGTGAACGCACTTCGTTATAAATAGTCTGATCTATGTAATAGATTACTTTCAGATTGCTGTAACTTTGTACCTTTTATACGATCAAGTTGGCTTTGCGTTTTTAGCTGGTTTAGCATTTTCAATTATTCTAATACCTATCAATAAAATGATAGCCAGCAAAATAGGCGCATTAAGCACAAAAATGATGGAACGTAAAGATGAAAGGGTTAAAATGATGACAGAAATAATTAGAGGAATTCGCAGTATTAAAATTCACGTGTGGGAGCAACATTTTATTAAAATCATATTGAGTGAGTGTGTTCAACATTTAACATTTTCACAGCATACTCTATGCAAATCATGCAAATTGCAGAAATGAGGGATGCCGAAATAAAGTATCTGAAAAAGAGAAAATATTTGGATGCCCTTTGTGTTTATTTTTGGGCGACAACTCCTGTTTTAATCTCAATACTAACTTTCGGTACATACGTATTGATGGGTAACAAGCTAACAGCTGCAACTGTTTTTACTAGTATGGCTTTAGTTAACATGCTTATTAGCCCATTAAATGCATTCCCATGGGTATTAAACGGTGTTATGGAGGCGTGGGTTTCTATAAAGAGGATACAACAGCTTTTAAATGTACGTAACATTTAAATCATTGAATAATTAAAACTGTATTTATTACCTACTTTAACGTTTTAGCTGCCAAATTTAGACTTGGATTCTTATTATAACAATTATGTCTTTAGTGACAACCCAAATTATAATTTGATTATCAGAGATGCCGACTTTAATTGGGGAAAGTCCCTTACAATAGAGGAAATCTCAAGGTTGCACAGCATAAGGAAGATAGCTAAGGATAAGGGTAAAGGTAAAAGGTCGTCAAGAAACGAGGAAGAGAGGGTGGATGAAAGAGAAAATGAACTCTTAAGGGATTTCCACTTGAACAATATCAGCATAAACGTAGAGAAGGTATTTACAACAACTGATACTAAAATATTTGTTTTATTAACTGTGTTAATTTTATTTAGGGCGAATTTGTTGGAATCATGGGAACTGTCGGTAGTGGTAAATCTTCCCTTTTTGCCGCTATACTAGCGGAAATCTCAAAGCAACAAGGGGTTATTGCAGTTGCAGATTTGGAAAAAGGCAGGTACATTTTAGTTTTAAATTAGCGAGTTTGCTTTAAATCGTAAAAACGAACTCTTAAAATCTCGAAACCTTGCTAGGTTTAATAACACAGCTATTAAAAATTCTATACGCCATAGCTTTTACATAAGTAAGCAGCCATACCGGACCATCTATTTACTGTTACCCATAAAATTGGGAACACTAATTGGAAAAGGGTAACAACCTTTAACCGCAGTTAAATTAGTCGGCTGCCAGCTAACTAGTGTGAAGTCGTTGGGTCTCACAAGAAATCTTCTGTAATGGGCACACCAAGAGTCGTCTAAAATAGATCCAGAATATACCGACAATAGATGTAAAGGAACAACACATTTTCGACTACTTCCAATGTGGAAGACTTTTCTCAATATACTGTACCTCAATAGCCGAACGCTGCGAAACAAACCACAGATAACACACATATACGTAAATAATAACTCTCCAAATAATATATACAGTACTTTATTATTACCTAAATAAAATTAAATAAAGAGTGGAGATAATTTAATAAGGTTAGTTAACTTTGGCAAAAATTGTCCGGCAAAAAATTAATAATAATTATGTACATATAATCAGCTTAGGAATTTATGCGAGCGGGACAGATTACTCTACCCCTGTCTAAAATCAAAAGTTCAATTGTAACGAAAGAGCACGGTAAGTTGACGCGGCTACGGGTACTTTAGATTGTACAATCGTTAACTGGAAGTTCTGGAGCAAAATTATACGCACACACTCGCAATATCATTCCTAACAAACTGGATATACTGATATTATAATATATATGAGATATTTAATTTAAAAGTTTATATGAAATGATTATATAGATCTACGTGCTACACGCACACAGGGGAAAAACAATTTAAAACTGAAAAATTATACTATACTACTATACACTAATAGTTTTAATTTACAATGAAGGTTACTAAACGTTATTGTTGTCAAATACTGGTGTTAAAATACATGCAATTCATGAGACTGGTGTGTGTTCTTCTAGCCTGTAGAGGAATGCTGCCTAACAAGCCGAACGTTGCTTGATCCATATGGCAACCAGCACCCAGGTAACTAAAGGTGAGCGAGAAGCTCAACGGAAAATAAGGAGTCAAAAAGAGAACAATCCAAATAAAAGAAGGTCTGTAACAAATAGATCAATTACCAATATGCACATAGCAAACTTCGAATAAGTACCTTTGATGGAAGGCGACCTTCTAAATACACTAGCGGTGATTAATTAACGAATGCTGCCAAAAAGTATTACACTATAACATGTTGAACATATTAGAAGAGCCAAAAATACGAACCTTAACAACGTGTTCCTAATCTCCAAAAGAACTAGCGGAAAATCCCTGACGTACGAATATGAATTAAAAACACCACCCAAAAAGTACAAGAAATTCTCACAAATGCGATTTCAATTAATTTACGAAAGGGAAAATAAATTTTAAAAGTCGATGCCACTAATACATTTTTATAAGACTGATAACGAACGAAAGGTAAGTCGACTTATCAACAAGCAACATTTACACCACAAATTACTTCCTATCAAAATACCAACTAAACGGAGAGAGAATACGAAAATGCCATAATGTTATACAATATAACACAAAAGCATAGCAATATAGGGTACTACGAAATTAGCACTTAACAACACCCACGGACTTCAAGGTCAACTAAACACCATATGCTTAATGACAACGTTCATAACTAAGCTCAACCATGAAATTGCCACTTGTATAGTCAAGCACACAATTCCAAATATAACGCATAAAACACGAATCACTTTCCGCAACTGAAAGAAATTCTGACCTAGACTCTGGCCACTCAGCTATTATTTTAACAATGAGAGAAAATGTAATTAAAAAAGCTGCCAGACCTGCACTAGTGAACAAAACCACTGATTGGGAAAGTTTTAGAATCCAATCTTCAATTAGCATTAAACTGAATATCAATCTGAGAACAGAGGAACAACTTGAAGTAAAAACTGAAAATCTCATTAGACTTGTGCAGTCGGCTGCCTTTAACAACAAGAAAGAAATTACCCATATAACGGAGTAACTTATCCGGTCGAACTAGTCAGAGAAAAGAGACAAGCAAGAAGAAGATGGCAGCAGACCAGAGGCCCTGCTGATAAGGCTAACTTAACAACAAAACACAAACACTAAGAAGAAAAATTCAAAAGCTTTAAGAAGAATTTATAAGCTCTTACAAAACCTATCAGCAGAAAAAGATACTGACTACTAACTATGGAAAGAAACCAGAAAAAGTAAGAGACCTATAACTTCTATTCCAGCTATCTCTCCAGAAAAGATATAGATGGAAAGCGCATGTGAAAAAGAAAAGAACTGAGCTTGGTCAAAATACAAACACTATTATTGGCTCCTTGGAAGGAAGTCAAAGTTGTCAATACATAATAAAATACTGATTTACAATCAGATCCCGAAACCGGTGTGGCTCTACCGCATCCAGTTATGGGGTTGTGTCAGTGACGCACACATCAAACCTATTCAGACATTTCAGAACAAGGTGTTGCGTAACATCGTCAATGATCCATGGTATGTTCGCAACACTGATCGTCAAAGAGACCTTGGTATCCCAAGCCTATACTGACCGATACCTTAAAATGAACGTTTAATACGACTTCAAAAGCCTGTCACGTTCGAGAGAATCTCACTTCTACATAGTACCTTCTGTGCAACTCTACTAGGGTTCGGTAGCGGCTAACAAGACGCTGTCGAAGGAACAAAAGCCCTATAACTGGGCATAGGGTGTATAATTGAGAATTGTCCATACCCAGTCCACGCTTAGATTTGGCTTCGATGTGACTGACGAAAGTTCAGATGCTAAACAGAAGAATTGGACTCCGGCAGTAGCGGGTGGACAGCAACCTTGCTCCCACTTAGTGCGAACTGGTAGCCCTGACGTAAGTAAGTGACGTGCTAATTGACCCTAATTACTTCAATTCCTCGCCCATAAGGGGCCGTAGCAGTTATCGGATCGTATCAACAAACATACCAGTAACACAAATACTAAGCGAGCCCGCTGGTTTGAACATCCAGTAAATTCTATAAAATACTCCCAGCGTACATATACTTGGTATAATACTCGTGGGCAGAAGACCGTTATAGATTACGTAATCACACGTAGATCAATACAGCCATCTCAAATGTTCTCAACTGACGTAGGTTCTGGCCATAACATAGTATTACTTAAGCAAGATGCGTATACAACTGCCTTTTCCAAAAAGGAAAATCCCAAATTTAATCAATACTGGACAGACAGTACTAAAAATTTATATCAAACTCGATGACAAGAATAGATAAGTCTTAACCCAATAATACAGGAAGATGATGTCGAAGTGTAATGAAAAAAAGTCAAAAAGAATGTCATCGAAGCTACAGAGCAAGCACTTGGCAAACGAAAGGTCAACCTTTAAACACAAAACCGTGGTTCACTGAGGTGTTAAAGCTGCTAGCACAAGAAAAACGAAAAGCATATCTAAAATATAGAAGCGTCAGGACCGAACAGGAATATCAATTATACGTCCAAAGTTGTAACAGTTGACTCAAAAATTAGAGAACTTGTTAGATATGTAGAGAGATCTACATGGTGCACAATATAGTAAAACATGAAAGCTACTCAGAGGAAGAAGAAAGCCTGTTAATGAATACGAAGAATTAAATGTAATAAGCAATGAGCAATGGATAAATAATCAAAGATAAATTAATCAATAATCAAAATAGATCAAAATGACGAACCAGGAAATAACCATAACAAATTTATCATAAGCACAAGTCACAAAAAACAGAAATGCGCCAGGCAATGACACAATAACCAACGAATTGGTTAAATATGGAAGTAATTGTCTTGTGACTGAACTGACAGCGCTATTCTAAAAGATTATAAATATTGATCACGTTCCAGAAGACTGGAAAACAAGCATTACCATCCCAATTAATAAGAAAGGTAAAAAATAGGACTCGAACAATTAGTATATGATGAAACATGAAAGATACATGAAACTCTTCACAAGTATAATAAAGACCGAAATTACGAAAAGAGTTTCAATCTGTGAAGAACAACAAGGATTTCAGGAGGAAATCGTCATACGTAATACGAAATACGTAAATTGTATAAAAACTAGTTAAGCAACTAAACCTATATAAAATTTCGCAAAAATAGATCCACCACATACGCAATATTCAGCGTAAGATAAATTAAAGAAAAAAAGCAAATGAGTTCTGTACTCCAGCCTACCTCTGCTTTGTTGATATGACTAAAGCGTTTGATAAAGTGCACCTAGAAAGTGCAACTATTATTACTACGTATGCGCCGCTTATTAGAATCTCGTTCGTACACGGCGTTTTTGAGTCGATAAAGCGTCGATGCAATGAAGCTGCCCCTGTATAAAATGTATAGTTATGGGATTATGATTACTATTATGTGAGAGTCATAATAGTAAGTAGTATGTATTTATGGTCAATATGCATAAAAAGGCAACTGAGACTGGCGTCCACGCATAACGTGTTTACCGTTTCATAACTCAAATGTTGCTAGTTTAAGCAGATTCTTAGAAACAAGATTCTTCGGGAAAGAAATGAAAAGGAAGAGAGATCCGTTATAATTCCTTAACCATTAAAAGCTCTCAAGTATTAATTAAGTTCAAGTAATGTAGGCAAAAGGAAAATCCCAACACCAAGAATTACAATATATAATAATAATAATAATAATATAATAATAATTGCTACAACCCATAGCCTGGAAACCAGGCCCCAGAAGCTATAAGCTTGTGCGGGAGGGAGGGGGCGATTATTATTATTACGTGGGCCCTAAGTGCTGCTGCAACCGACTTACAGATGGAACAGCACACATCCCACATTTATGTCACAGCTAAGGAAAAGTGCAGAAAACCTTAACCAGATCTGCCGGCACCGGGAATCGACCTCGGGCCGCTTGGGTGAAAGTCCAGCACTCTAGACATTACACTACCAAGGCTGTAGTAGGTAGTTAAAAACGGTTAGTATATACAAAAGAAGTTTTGTATGTTAGAAGTATTACTTTTTTGGTTACTGATGCAAGAATCCGGCTGAGATAGAATTTAGTGGTTTCGAGAAACGGATAAATTTGCATTTAATACTAGGCAAAGGAGTTTGGTTTTCATTTTTACTTCATATAAACGCCTGATGCAAATAACCAGTTATTCAAATAACTAGAAGTCACTGTATATTGAAGGAAAAACATACCACACAAAATAACGCGGGTTATACAAAACCTAAATACTAATAATAGAACACAAATAAGAGTAAATGGTAGCTTACCAAACAAATTCCGGTTATTTCTGGTATAAGACAAGGTGATAGTCTAAATCACTTACTATTCAATTTAATCATGGACAAGATTATTGAAGACGTTAAACAAGATAGTCGAGGATATAGGATGTATGACCAAGAATCGTAATGATCGTATGCTATGCCGACGATGCGGTTAGAATAGCAGAAACAGAGGATGATCTTCAACGCTTGTCAAACAAATACAAGACGACAGCTCAGAGAAGTATAACACGAGCATTTCAATAGAAAAAACAAAATGTATCACTAATATATCAAGAGAACCTCTACGATGTAAGCCGATTATTAATACCAAACCTATAGGACAAGTTATGAAACTTAACCATCTAAGAATAGAAGTATCCAGCTACACAGATTTATACCAAGAAGTATACAATCGAAACCACAAAGTGGCCGCAAGTTCAGCATCCATACGGGATATGTGGAGCAATAGTAAGATGAATACTGACAGTAAGACCGAAGAAAAAATCCCGATACGAACAGAACAAATCAGCCGTTACCAACCAACGAAATGAAGATACTCCGAGGTGGAGGATTGCTGGATTAATTTTTAATTTAAAAGAGTGTTTTTGTTAAGATTTAAAGCAAAGTTTTCTAATCCTATTTGGCATTTTGTATTGGCCATTCATAAATTAAGTAAACAGTCTAACAAAATCTATGTATTCTTTCTAGGTTTCGGATTAGTAGCACAACAACCCTGGCTTCAACGTGGCACAATTCGAGATAACATCTTGTTTGGACACACTTTTGATCAGGCCAAATATAAAAGCGTAATTTTTGCGTGTTGCCTGAACGATGATTTACTTCTGTTACCCAATGGAGATTTGACTGGTGTTGGAGAAGGCGGAATGACTTTATCTGGTGGACAAAAAGCTCGAATTGCTTTAGCTAGAGCAGTTTACCAAGATAAGTCTATTTATCTCTTGGATGATATCATATCCGCTGTTGATAGTAAAGTTGCCAAACATATTTTCCAACATTGCATATTGGGTCTATTGAAAAACAAAACAAGAATACTATGCACTCATCATGTTAAATATTTAATTCACGCTGATAAAGTTGTTGTGATGGAAGAGGGTGTGATCAAACAGCAAGGTATGTATTAAATACTTATTGCCCGGTAAAAGTTATTTCGCTTTATTTTTAGGAAAACCTGCTGAAGTTTTATCAAATATTGATGAATTCCTACCAATTGATTTAGAACTTGGAGATGGTTCGATACAATCTGATCGATCGAGTTACATTGAGAGTATAGATAAAGATACTCTACCTGAAGATGATGACAGTATACTTAATGAAGAAGCGCGTGAAACTGGAACAGTACAATTTGGCGTTTATTCTACCTATTGGAAAGCGATCGGTCATTTGCTAAGCTTATCTATTTTACTTTCTTTGACACTGATGCAAACTTCTAGAAATATGACCGATTGGTGGCTTTCATATTGGGTATCTTCTTATGATAATAGCACCAACACCACTAATGTTAGCTACCACCATACTGAGATGGATCGACCTGTACTGGCATCATCTTCATGGTTTTTGTTTTCTGGGGATAGTGTTAATAACTATTTGATGATTTATGTGCTGTTTGCTGGTGCTAATTCACTATTTACACTGTTTAGAGCGTTTTTGTTTGCCTATGGAGGTGTCACTGCCGCTAGTAAAATCCATAAATTATTATTGCGAGCTATAATATGGGTAAGAGGTTTTATCAATTTTCATTAACTAATAAAGTTCACTGGTCGTCTGAAGTGACACTCAGAATGAACATCAACATGCATATATTTAAATGTCATAAACCACTGAACCGGTTTTTTTTCCAAATTAAAGATTTTAAAGTAAAACAGCTTAATGATTGGTAGTGACTGTTGGGCAGACGCGGAAAATAAAAAAGTTGCAGAACCAAGCAGTGAAATCAAAAGTCGCAATTATTAAAATAATCTAGTCCTTTAATTAGGAAAGAAGAAGGTTATACGCATAGACGTAACTGGGGGGGGGGGGGAGTTTCGGGAGGCTAAGGCGTAAAATTTGCACTCTTATCTTATCTCACCTCGGGTCGTATTTCTTTATTCCGGTGTGGTTACGAAAATGGCTAATTTCATGCATTTTTGGCTGGAGTATAATACTGAAAAAAGTAAGACTTTGTCTATATTGATTTTAGTTTGCATTACAGTAGAATGCCCCATGTTGAGACAAGCCAAATAAATATGCCATGGAATGAATCTCTACTTTGCGAGAGTTCAAATCAATAAATGAACAGATGTGGATAAGTAATGAATTAGTAAAATAAGATAGGATTGCTTTTTCAAAATTTCTTATAATTAGTTTGCCCGGCGTTTTAAAGAAAAAGTTTAAAAGGTAAACTTCATATTTTAGCTTATTCTCAAAAATAGATGTTACGAAATACATTATGGAATAATAACTTATAACTGATACACGATAGACAATACGCGATAGCCGATACGCGATACACGAAACACGATAGACGAAACATGATACATGATAAACGATACAGGATACGCGACATACGATACACGATATACGATACACGATATACGATACACGATATAAGATACACGATATCCGATAAACGATATACGATATACGATACACGATACACGATACACGATATACGATACACGATATACGGTACACGATATACGATACACGATATACGATACACCATATACGATACACGATTTACGATACACGATTTACGATACACGATATACGATACACGATATACGATACACGATATACGATACACGATATACGATACACGATATACGATACACGATATACGATACACTATATACGATACACGATATACGATACACGATATACGATACATGATACACCATACACGATATGCGATTCACAATACACGATATACGTTACACAATATACGATACTCAATATACGATACACGATGTACGATACTCGATATACGAAACACGATATACGATACAGGATGCACGATACACTATACAGGATACACGATAACAGTTATGTAAATTTTGGTGTAAAGCTTAACAATACGTAATAAAATGATCGAAAAAACATGAAAACAGAAACCTCCACATTCGTTACATCACCAAATCGATGTTAGAATTAAAAGTTCTATCTCACAAAAGTTGAAAAGAATTATTTTGCAAAAGTAAATTTAATGTTCAGTCAATTATTATTACGTATTTCTAAGGTTTTATAACTAACTGTAATGTCTACAAGAACAGCTTATTTAAGGTTCACAAAAGTATGATGTAGAGTTATAACGGGTGTCCACTCTCGTCGATCAGTCAAGTCGATCATAGGCAATTAACATTGTGCATTTTACTTTTATGTATTTTGCTGTGCTTCTACTAACTCAATACATATTAAAGTATTGAATAGTTTAAATAGAGTTATTCAATTCATTAATACGCTAATAGGAAATAATTTGAAAAACATGGCTCGTCATACTTAACAATAGTCAACTTTTAAAATAGTATTTTAAAATAAAAATTGCACTCTTAATATTATATAGGTATAATTTGATGCGCTTTCTATTGATACCATTATCTTTCTTGTAGTTGAATTTGGCGAGCAGGAATCACCAAAAACGTTCAATACAATGTTAAATGCATATTGTTACGTTTTTTTTTAAATAATACTAAAGGCGCTGTTTTAATTGTCTATTATCGAGAGAAAATATTTACACTAACACCAACTATAACCAACTATAAACTATTAACAAACTTAGACTAATTTAATTTACACAAATATTTATTTCAAGCAAGATTTATATCACACTGGTATTTATACTACCCACGGACTAATCCCTCCTTTTGCGCGGTGGTTGTTTATATGCACACGTCCACGCTCTGGAACAGTCCGCCGAGTCTCGAACAATCCGCCGATAGTCAGGAACATTGTAGTTGCGACGGAAACCTCGCTTGTTCACCGCCAGGCATAGGGGTTTTCTCGTGCATTACAATATGTTCGACTTTGAGAACGAACAGGCTGTATAACTATATTTTTATTTAAAAGTTGCCTAGAAATTTATTTTAAAAAACATTACTAATTAAAAAAATAAAAATTTAAAGAATTTGAAAAATCAGCAAATTTTGGAAATGCAATAAAAATGAGGAAATTAGGATATTGAATAAGTATGCGAATTAAGGGTACTTTTAAAAAATCGTTTGTAAAATTTCTCCAAGTAATAAAGTTAGTACTATCATTCTGATCATAAGTTTTAACAGTACTTATATTCTTAAAATGGCGAGAAAAACATTACATTTAGATCTTTTTGAAAGAAAAATCATTTAAATAAGTATAAATGAATAATTTAAATAAGTATAACCTACTTTTAAGATAAGTGTGGTACGCGCCGGCACTAATATTTTTTCGTAGCTCAGTTAGTTAAAAGCGGGGGGCGATAATAAAACAAAAAGTCGCTGTCGTCCCAGCTTCGATTCTATTGGCAGGTAACTTTTTAATTTTCTTACAACACACAAAATTCAAAATGACACTTTTTCTTTTTAAGAAATCTACTGCACGTATTTTAAAATTAAACAGCATCTTATTAGTTTTTTTCTAATAGTTAAAAGTAATTTTTTCTACTCATGACATTGAAATCACTCATTTTGCAATTGATAACGATGGTTGAAATCGCATTTCAAACCTCTACAGGTTGAATTTTTCGGACTACCGGGATTTCTGATTTCAAACTGTTCGACATTCAATTGCTGACAAGAGAAATGTCACTTTAATGTCATGTTTTGTCATTTAAATGTCATAATCTTTTCTAAAGTGCATTAATTTACTAAAAATTCGGAGAAAAAATAGTTTATGCACAGATGCATTATAATTAGACTATTATTGCTAGATTTATCTAAACATAACTGTCTCTTTATGCCCCAAGGGCCTCTTTATGATCCGACGGGCAATAATGAAACGTCAATTAAATGTCAGAGCTGTATTTGTAGAACTTGATTGGTTCTTAATATAATTTGTAAACTTATCACCAATGAAAATAAGCTGAAATTAAGTATTTTAGATAGTAACTATAGTAACGTACTTCGTATATAAGCACATAAGTATACGTACAGCGGCTTGATGTAACCTACGTACTCATTTAATTATATTTTTTACACAATAATAGATTTGAGATAAAAACAATCTGTGCATAAAATAGTGTATGCATTTCGGGCATAACTTGCTTTTATGGCCCTACAGCCTTTTCCTAGCCCTCGGCTGACGCCTCGGGCTAGAAATAACGCTTCTGGCCATAAAAGCTTCTTTATGCCCTTAATACATAAATAACTAATATGCAACGCGTGGCTGATAGAATTTCAACGTCTCGAGTTACTTTTTTCAACGAGCGACAGCGACATCCCCTCTCAACGTTGAAATTTTATTTGAACCACTTGTCCCATAATATACTAATTTCAGTCATTTTCCTGATAACAATATTTCACAAATTTAATTATTTTCACTAATTATTATGTAATTAAATTTTCACTTGTTTTGTAATTAAGTACTTAACAACCTGGTCAAGTTGTCAATGCAACACGATCATCATTTTTTTCTTAATCTTTCAACATTTCGAATGGCATTCTGGTTTTTAGTTACGTGTAATATTTCGGATTAGAAATGCAATTTTAAATTATGCGGAAAATCGTACGACACTCAGTAGTGACCAATAAAAAAACTAGCTCAGGAGCCGTTACCATGGCAACTAAAAAATTTTTTGGAAATTTTTTGTAGGTAGACCAACCTAACTGAAATTAATAAGTGGAAATTTTTCTGTCAAAAATGTCAAATTTATTTAAACTATACAACTGAACAAATTACAAAAAACTAGAACAAATCAATTGAAATTAAATACACAACTATTGTAATAAACGTTTCCTGTCAATTTTAATTTTGGATACCACGGCTAACTATGTTATGTTACAACTTGACAGTGATAATCAAAATTTAAAATAGGTAGAAATGGTTTGTGTCGTCACGATTTTCTTTCCGAATATATCCTCGTGCATTGATTATGCCTGGAAATTTTACTTTCGTGCATTTCTGCAACTAATTGCACTCCACTTCGTGTCGTGCAATTATGACGTTGCAGAAATGTCACTCAAAAAATTTCCGGCAATAATCAATGCACTTGGTATATTATAAGTGAAAATATTTTCGGAACGGAAAATTGTTTTAAATTTGTATTTTGAAAAAAAAATTATAATGTTACCTGCCAGCTAAAATCAAACCTGGAGCGACTTTGGTTTATTATCACCTCGCTTCAACTAACTGCGTTACGAAGAACCATTAGCGCGCGTGCTGCATTTATTTTAAAAGTTGTTAAAGGTCGTATTCATTTAAATAATTTTTCTTTAAAAAAAGGGTCTAAATCTATTTTTTTCACAATCTTCAGTATATTAGTACTCTTTAAACTCATATCGATAAAAAAGAAATATTAATTTTAAGTACTTGGAGTGATTTTACAGAATATTTCTTAAAAGCATGGGTTAATCCCTATATTCGATTTCCTAATGAAACATACGCCCCCCACCCAAAAACCTAGACATAGTTACGTCTATGGTTAAAAGCCTTTTAGTTCTTACCAAATGAATAGTAGGTTGCAAAACGTGATTGCTGTTTCTATCTTACTGGTCAGTAGCAGTCGTTTCAGCCAATCGTTTGCTTATAATAACTATGTGCACTTCCATATCAGGATTCTAAAGATGTACTACAAGTAAATGCAAAATCTAGGTCACTGCGTGATCACATGTATAAACAGATAAGATAGCAAGGTAACACTCTTATATTATCTAAGCTGTTAAAAATGTCAGCGGCGTACGATATGACTATGGATAGGAGAAACACACGTTTATTTTCATTACTGATTTTGCTTCTCGTCTTATTTACAATTAAAAAGGGGGCTACTGAATCTTTCAATCTCACCTGCTGTTTATCTTATCAGTTAAATTACAGCGTGGCTATCACGTGATCTCTGCGTGATCCGATTTGCATATTTTCGCCCTCGTGATTTCTGTGAACCAGATTCTTCATTTACTTGTACATCTTAATCTATTTAGTAATTACTAATGTTTTTTAATTCCTAACAGTCAAAAATGACATTCTTTGAAGTTCAACCTCTTGGAAGGATATTGAACCGATTCTCTAGCGACACGTACACAGTAGACGATTCGCTACCTTTCATTTTGAACATCTTGTTAGCACAAATATTTGGTGTAATTGGTAAGTTCTTATCATTGTTTATTCATTCGTTTTTAATATAAATATTTTGAGGATGTCTATTATTCTTAAAATAATTGTTTTAGGTGCCGTTATTTTAACAATTTATGGCCTACCGTGGTTGTGCCTAATTCTAGTCCCCCTAATACCTGTTTACCATTGGTTACAACATTATTACAGATTAACGTCAAGGGAACTCAAACGACTGTCAAGTGTTACTTTGTCGCCTGTTTATAGTCATTTTAATGAAACATTGCAGGGTGAGTATTTTTTAGAATAAGTGTGCATAACGCTGTAATATTTTTAAATAAATAAAATGAGCCATCTAGGTTTGCGTAAAAGGGGGAGCGGAAGAAAATACATCCAAGATTTAATGTAGAATTATATTTATGAATTATAAAATTTGGTCTACAAAATTATGGTTTTTTGACGTATACCTGTTAGTGTTACAATCTTTGTCAAAATTACTTTTCTTTAATACGCGTTCAATGTTCTCAAGGGATGAGTTAATAAACTTTATACATTTTTCGGGGTAAAAGATTTAAAAGATATTTTTTATTTGACAATTTAAAGCACTGCATTAAACAAGTCGGTAGTTATAAACAGCAATTCAAGGCTTCGCAAGGGGGTGTGCAAACAGTGCAACTCAAGAGGGCTGATGTGGGCTATTTTATTATGCCTCAATTATAGCATATACAAAAAACCAACGTTTAAAAACCGTCTCAATCAGCCTGCGATATAAGGGTCATTCTCACAAAGAGATAGAATATCCAAAAGGTTAATGTAACAAAATAAGTAAACTAAGAAAAATTCGGATGCTATTTATTTATAAGCAGAATATTATGATGAATAAGAAAATATATGAAGCAGAGCTGAATTTATTTTTCTTCTATTTTTTTTCTTATTTTTTATGACCACAAGTGAAGAAAAACGTCAATATATAGGTCACGCTAGTCAAAATGGTGAAATGTTATTAAAAAGTAATTAAAAATGGATAAAAATTGTACCTTGTGATTCAGTATTGTTGAATCATTTATTTGTGAAAATAATAAAAAAGATCGTTGTATTTTTTTGATAGTAATAATAGAATACCGTGCATTTTCATCATCAATCTCGATTTTCGATCTAAAAGTATGGGATTTTTTGTCGAAACCGAATTGACGCGACCGCTACCGAATTGACGGGATCGCGACTGAATTGACGGGACCACCATTCAATCGACGCGGCAGTGACTAAGCGACGACTCACCATAGAGAAAATATATTAACCAATTTTTACCTAAAAAAAGATTTTTTAAGAAAAATAAACTAAAAAACAGTTATTGGAAACTTAAACCGATTCTATCCCGTATTGAAATTAAATTTAGGTTTGGCAAAGTTCAACTATTTGTTCAACATCGATTGTGCATATGTCCTATTCATTTATTGCAAACAAAAACTTGTCGTTAGCTGCACCATTTTTCAAAAGCATAACTTCTATTTTACCATTGACTACTTCCCTCTCGCTAATGCCAACAAATTGGTGGCACATTGATGTTTTGTTTCTGTTTCCGTTTTCGAAACGCACTAGCAAGAAAGTACCTAGATCCTAGATCGACTTTATGTATAGTAAAAACTGAAGAAGCACTAATACTTGAAGATGTCCCAGGCTTTGGACGGTCTTTTATGCCGTCATCTTCAAGAACTAAAGCCGAACTTTCGGGGTCAACATCTTCTGATGAAAAGAAGACGGAATCAACCAAGCATGGTGTAATCTTGGCACTAGCTTTCTTTGGATGGCTGATAATTTCGTCAGAATCTGACGAATCCAGCTTATAGAAATGGGTTCTTGCTTTAAGGACTTTTTTCTTCGAAGGGGTGTGTGGTTGATTGTCGTTGGCATTTCGGTTACGAAAATCATATTCGGTCACGTGACCGAATTGACCGTGACCGGATTGACGATTTCAGCTTTAAAACTGATTTGCTAAACACTTAATATTTTAATGTAGCGATCACAATTGTAGGTTTGATTTAGATTTGAAAACGTCGCAGTGAAATAAAAATATTCGTGGATTTTTTAAGTTTTCCATTTATAATTCGCGTGACCGAATTGACCTAGAATTAAGGTACTGTAGATTTCTTACCTGAGTTATTGAGATTTTCTCGGATATTTGATGAAACTAATAGCGTTTTCAATTGGAGCCCAGATTGCTTAATTGCAGATTGCTCTGCGGTTGCTCGCAAAAAGGTTATGGCGTCATTGCTCTTATAGAGATTGACCTTAGATTGATCGAAGAGTGATTCACAATACACAACCGAATCAAATCATTTCGATCGCCGTATGTTTGTGTGAACATTATTATAACTAATAATAATAAAACACCTGGCAATACTAACTCTTTTGAAACATGGTCAGGAATTTATTTATTGAGCGTGGATCGCAAAAATGAGCAAAAAAGATTAATAAAATATTGTATTGGGTACCTATTATTATAGCAAACATACCGATTCATCAGAAAATGAATTTATCGTCTCCAGAAAATTACGAACTTTGCATAATGGTTGTTTCTCATTTAAATATTCAATAATAGCTTCAATTTCTTTATTCTTAGGCGAATCTGATGATAAAAATTTCTAATAAAGCCAAACGACACCTTCAGCATCCATAATAATACTTTGAATGCCTTTTTTCAGTTAAAATAGCAATCTAAGAGCACTCCAGAGTCCAGAGCAGTCAATTGAAAACGCTATAAGCAATATCATAACTTTTATCATGTCACTTGTGACAATACTCCTTACAAATTAGGGGAACCAAGAATCTAGGATATTGCCGGACATTTTACGGCGGGAGTTTTAAAAGTTCGTTCGCTGTCGCTGGTTGCTGCAAGGATCAATCGACTTTACTTTAAAAAATATTTAAAACGTATCTGAAGTTTAAAAACAGTTGTGCAATGCTTAAAATGAGGTTTTATGTCAACATTGCCATGAATACCATACAATTAAATATTGATTTAGTATTTGTATATGGTTGGACAACTTTAGGTTTCTGGGCGAGGACAGTGACCGAATTGACGAATTGTTGTCGACTTCCGATGATGCCTATATATCAGTTACCGTTCACTGACAAAATCAGTCTCAGTTTCTCATAGCTTCAATAGAAATCATCGACTGTCACCAACGTTGACGATATTAATATGATAATAACCTTTCGCAACCGTCTATTTAAGGACCTGTTCTTGACTTCCCATAGCTGATCTACCATTTAATATCTTTCGGCCTGAAACATTTTTAATAGAAAGTACTTTCACTGTTAGATACGACATTTGAAATAGTTTTCACCTTCTTATGTGTTTTCACCAACACAGCAGAAAAATCTTACATAATTTCAGATGGTTCATATGGAAAAATCGTTTGCCATTATGATGATTTTCTATAGATGAATAGTTCTAAAACTCTGATGAGTCATATATGAATTACTTTTTACATGTTAGAGTATTAGAAATCATTATCGACATTATGTGCCTGTTATCGAAATATGACTAGCAAGGGTGGTGATATTTCTCATTTAAAACTCATGACATCGATATTGACTTTACATTCGATTCCAATTCTCTTCAAAAAATGTTTCCACTGTAAATGATAATATGAAGATTACAGCCCAAGTCCAAATGTGAACCCTAGGAATTATTTTTAATTTCTAATAAATGATATAAGAAATTTCCTTCGACGATAGAAACGAGCACATTAGAAACTCGAAGAACCATGATTTCGGGATTGCTCATATGCAAGTAAATTGTAAAACACTGTCATATTCTTAAACGTGGAAGGACTATCCTCAATCAAACTTTAGATCCAGAATTCCAGGAACGCCATTACATTGAAAGACCGCGGCAGTGCAATTTTCATCTTCATTAAAGACAGCTTTTGTCAACATTATTGAAGTACTCACCGTTGCTCTTGACGACATTTCTTTGTCGTTATTCTACAAGCCACCAGCTGTACCATTTCGTTATCCAAATCAGCATCCCACTTCTCCAAGGCTATAGGATTATATAGCTGGGCACTTTAGTAGCCACAGCATCACATGGAGATATAGAATACTATATTTATTTTACGTGGGGTACCCGCCTATGCATACCCCCACGTTCCTTCCATGAGGAAGTGATTGGGATACGCCCAATCAGCGCGCAAGTTGCACAACCGGCAGTCGTGCAATTGCTACCAGATTGCTCACTGGTAGGAGCGAGGTTGCCTATCCACCCTCTACTAGCTAAGACGCGCATAGTGACCGAGCAGTTGAAAAGACACGCTGCTCACCCGCCGGTACCTCCCCCGGTTGCGGAAGGGCGGGGCGAAGTACCTCGTCCAGCAATAGGACTATTCCCCAGCATGACGCTGTTATCATGTGGGACCACTGCCCGATCGAATCCAACCTCAATTGTGGCAGGACTTGGTTTTTAAGCGGTTTTGCCACCCCGATCTACCAATTTTAGGCTTGGTGGGCCCTCGACAGAGCTTCTTTTAAGTCTACACGTTATAGACACCCGGTGCGTACCCGAAATTGGAGAAGTTGTCTTAATAGTGAGAGGCTATGTATTCGCTTCAACTATCCTTAAGTGTAATGGCTTTCAGAGCTTCTCCCAATCACTGTACCCGGCTGCAGTCCGGATCAAAGGGTGGCCGGGATAGCTCTTAAGCGCATTTACTTGGCGGCTTGCAGTTTCCCATCTGCCCAAAGGCTGGGATAAACCTCACTTCTAGTCACCGCACTAGAGATTCAGTCAAACAGCGGGTTCCTTTGGTGACCTTAAATGACCTCGGTCAAACAGCGGGTCCCTTTGGTGACCTTACATGACCTAGGTCATGCAGCGGGTTCCTTGGTGACCATGAATGACCTCGGCCAAACAGCGGGTTCCATTGGTGACCATAAATGACCTCCACCCTAGGCGAGATTCGAATCCGCCCACACCGGTCTCATCTATCAGGGCTCCCCCTGATCGGTCAGAGTTACCGTCGAGAATTCTCACGAATTTCGTGAGAATACCACGAATAGTGGTAAATGGTGTATGGAATAGGTGTACAAATCTTTTATTTTTTAAAGGCAATATAATAACCGTGCGAAATAAGTCTTAGAGCCCATGCCGAATTTTCAACATATTATACAACCAGATAATAGACATTTTGTTTATTGTTTCCAGCCTTACTTTGTGGAAATCCATAATCATGAAATAAATAATGATATGATGATATGATTGTAATGATTAATCATTACAATCCGAACATGATTGACACTTTAATTAAACAAAAAGATTATAGGTTAGCTATCAAAAGAATATATCCCATTGACAATCAAACAGAAGACACAAATTACATATCTATACCATATTTTGGCAAAATATCAGAAAAAATTGCACATATACTAAGAAAAACCAACAATTATAAAATAACATTTAAAACCAACACTAACACTTTTTCATTTTTATTTAATGCTAAAGACAGAACACATGATATCATGAAATCGGACATTTACCGTTTAAATTGTTCTTTTTGTAGTTCGGTATATATTGGACAAACACTTCGAAATTTTCATATAAGATATAAAGAACACGTACGTCATTACAAAAATAAACATCCTGAAAAATCGAATTATGCCAAACACCTTTTAGAACAAAATCACACAATGACTCCTCAAAATAATATTAAATTCCTACATTTTTGTAATAACAAACGCAAATTAGACATTTTAGAAGCCTTTGAGATATACAAACACAAACTCAGGGTACCTTTAATGAATGAACAACTTGAGCTCAGTAATTCTCCGTTACTGGAAGTATTAGATATTTAATTCTGATTATTATTATTATTTTATCTAGTTACCTATTTTTGTATCTACCTTAGCGACGTGTTTGTTTATAATTATATTACCTTTGATAATGACAGCATAGCTGTCGAAACAGTATTGTCAGGTTGTATTTTAATAAAACTGTGAAACTTTTAATAATCTTTATTTATTTCAAGATAATATACAAATCAGAGCAGTCGCGAAGACAAAATTTATACCGTATCTCCGCCGTTTTAACCTTAAGAAAGCAACCTGAGAAGACTGCGAAAAACCATTACAACGTTTATGAGTCGTTACATGAGGAAATATCAAGGTCCCTTCTTAAACGTAGCTATTGCTATAGGCAGCAGACTGTCCCTAGAGATTACCGAAAAGGCGAAAATCATTGACAAGAGTGGCAACCTTACCGCTATCATAGATAAGGGTAACAGGAATAGGCTAACCAGGTTAACCTATTAGAAAGGTAAAGATTATGATGAAAGAGTTGCAAGATGATATTGCAACTCCAAAAAGCGGAAAAGTTGCAGACCTTGATGATTGCAAAGGAAATAGTTGTAAATTTCGGTGTGAGTACTAAAGGGTGTCTTAATAAAATTCCAAGGTCTGAAGGAAAAGCAAATACGACCTAAAAAAGTTTGGACCTGCATATCTCTTTCTTACGTAATCTTTATAAACCCTTTGAGAAAATAGTATTCAACAATGATGGCCATGATTATAATGCCGCCTTCTGGCCTGGGAAGACTTGCACTGTTCAAATAATAAGTCTAGCACATCACGTTGAAAATGGATATCAGGCTGGCATGAGCACCGGATTTCATTTTTGTAGACTTATTATCGGCGCAGGATTTTGTGTAGAACTGGGCGGAAATCGCGCTGGAGAATTCAAAAGAACGGGCTACCATAAGGTAGTGTGTTAGCTCCAGTGTTGTTCAATATCCACACAAACGATCAACCAATTCACCCACAAACTATTTTATGTTTCTTATGTGCAGACTGCCTAGCTTTCGCCTGCCAACATACATAAGAAGTACTCAGTTAACGAAAACAACTTGGCTTCATACCTGGGTACTGTGTGGAGCCATATACCAATAGGTGTTGCAATATTTTGTTATATTAAACTGTTATTAAAAGAAATAAAATGCAAGACTTGATAAAACATGTTTATCTAGTTTTTCTCTAGAAGCCGTTGTTTTGATCGTTGCCCGAGCTAATGTGGTGATCGCCAACTAAGATCACTACAGGACTCTGGCCGGGCATTAACAAGAAAACTCTTTACAGACACCATACCTATATAACACAAGAACTAAGGTCTCCACCATGAATGAACTTTCATCTTACGGACACTTGTTCTACCTAGGGAGGTAATCCACATCCCACTCCAACGTCACCTATTAACTGGTAAACCACATACTAGGAGACGAGTTGCAAGCATAAAAAAATGCAAAGAAACAGCTCCGATTCTTCAAAACAATAAAGATGTGGATAACAACATTACCACCTTACAACTTACTTAGAGACGAACCTAAAAAACCCAATAATGTCTTGATGTCTTGCATATAATCAACATATATTTACTAGTACATATTGCATATATGTACATTTTTTTGTGCTTTGAATTGTTTTGTTTTTGAACGGCACACGGGTAACGGGTATCTCTTGAAAGTGTTCCTTTCAATGTGCAGCTAGGGAAGTGTTGTCCAACATGTTGATTGTTTGATGTGTATACTTTCAAGAGATGCACACAGTAAATAATTGGACACGAGTAAATAAATATGCAAGTAAACTTTTTCTCCCAATATATCGCTTTCGACTTTTGAGAATGTATAAACTTCTTAACTTCAGAAACATAATTAAGAAATAAGATTCGTTTTTCGGGCCAATGATTAATTCCGCTGTTAATAGTAGGAATGGTTAGTAATGAGACATTTATTTATGACATTCAAAACTGTCTTGTCTTTGGATAAGGGGTTTGACTCCGATAATTGCTAGTTAGAAACTGGAAATTATGAATAGATTAGGACTATAGATATGAATTGTTGCCAAACGACCTACGGGCTTGGCGGCAATTACAACAATGGAAATTATGCTCGACTTTGTAGCCCCGAAATGAAAATTGGTTGTGTCCTTCAACAACAGTAAACGTTTTTTACAAGGCTTCAGTTTTTCACAACTTACAGTTGACGCAGAACTTAGCACTACTAGGTAAAGACGCTGATATCATACACGAAATTACCATTAGGCGCCAGAGGTACCTCTATAGTTTTCGCCTGATTCCGAAATCAGGTGTAACTTACAGTTCATCAATAATAACATATTCGGGTTTTCATAATTCATAGAGAGACCTTGGTGACACTGAAAATCGTTCTCAACTTTAGATGGCTAACATATTGGTATAAATCAGTGGCGTGCGGTCCATGGAAGCAATGCTTGCTTGAGAATTTATTAAAAATAAAAACAATGCTAACAAAAATACTTTTGTAAAATCATGGTTATCGTTTATTTAAATTGAAATATTTATCAAATTAAAGCTCAATATCAACTATGTACAGCAAAAAGTATAATTTTTAGAGTACTATTTTAAATTAGTTTCATTAAGCTTGCACGGAAAGGTAATACCGATTCAAATGTGATACATACGCTTCATATAAGCACTGTTTACAAATGCTCTTCTCTTAACCTTGGCGTGAATCAGCGAGCGTGGGGTGTTATAGTATACGGATGCTGTTAACATTGTTTGGGCGTTATTTTTATTGTGCTTCGTTCCCAAATGTTTATTTATTATAATTTGGTTATTTGTTCGATTTAGTGTTATTTAAGTAATGTAAATCTATTTAATATTAATTTATATTTTAATTTATAAGTTGGATTTTTTAAAGACGAATAGTTCTATTTAGTTTGCGTGTATGCAAATTTAAAATTGCATTATCGTCACGACTGCAAATTCAACTGCTTCGGTGAAAAGTTCGAGTACCTTCGATATAGCCGAATCGGGACGATTTCTTGTTCAGTTTGTAAATTATTAATAAGGATTTTTTCGCATACAGTTTTGGAGAGAAATTACAAATTATTAAGAAAGGCAGATCAAAACCAGATCTTTCAAATTTAACAACAAAGATTAAAACCTGTACCGGTATTTTGCTAAGAAAGACCGGAGAATTGATACGTAGTAATAGTTTTTTTTAAATAAAGAATGATAGTCAACAAATTCCATAAATATAAAGTGTAAAAGTGCTTCTTTGAAAAACTTTTAAGCTTAATAATTATAACACTGTTATTTATTGTACCTAGCAGAGGCGGATCCAGAGAAGTATTTTGAGGGGGAAATCTTTGGAAAAATAATTGTTTTAATAAATAATAATTAAACAAACATTATTTGTTTCTTTTCTATGTAAACTTATTTCTAAATTGGGGGGGGGGGATTATTCCCTCCCCGTTAATCCGCGCCTGTACCTAGGTGTATTATAATTAAAATCGTGGTTGCTTCCCTAGCCTAAATTCTCACCGCACGCCACTGGTATAAATTGGTTTTCGTCGCCAAAGGCGGCAACATTAACATTGCCATTGCCGACTAATATTTCCTATGAGAAAGTGAAACTGTATTTAAATTCTGATAAGCTATACAAGAGTCATCAGCGTTCATCGTTGAAGGTGTAGATTTTATGAGCCGTTTTTGATATCAGACGATTTGTATGATAATTACGGTTCAGTACTTAAGACCTTATAACGGCCATTAAATTATTAAATAAAATTTCAGTTTGTTAAATTAAAAATACAGATAAAAGAAGGAGCGACCTTCGCCCTTTCAAAACAAATGAGTTCAGTTGTCTTACCTAACTAGAAGAAGTGGTAAAAATACCTTACTCGAAAAGGCATGGTTACAACTTAAATCTGGAATGATATAAACTTGTTCTGTAGATGTAAAGAGCGATCGCTTTGATCATCTCATTTTAAATGCAGTAGATTAGGCAATCAAGTAATCAATACAATCCATGCAATATTACTATTCCAATACGCATAGTAAAGCTGGAAAACAATTTACTGGTTAAAACATCAATTTTTGCAGGAATAACCGATCGCCCGTGCTTTGCAACGCCCGATAAAAGATTTTTTCAATAAAACCCAGTCCCAAAGTTGTTTACCTCAAACAACACTCATTTTTAAATAAAGTTAATCTCTGCAATAGTCTAGGTCACAGTTTCCGAAGTTGTCTTTGTTGTAGTCCTCGGGTTTCTGAAAGCTATGTAAAATTTTCTTTTAGATTCCTATTACATTTTTATGTACAAAATCTTATACAATTTACTTGGTTCTCTATCGTGTTGTTATCCACAAAATGGGGACTGCTTATTGGGAAACGGTAACAACCCTTAACCGCAGTTAAATTTGTCGGCTGCCAGCTAACTAGTGTGAGGTCGTGGGTCTCACTAAAGGTCTTCTGTAATGGGCGCCAAGAATTGTCTAAAATAGCTACAGTATTGACCGACAAAATCTGAAAAAAAACAATAGTCCAGTCGGCAGGGAACCAAAGGTATCTGTTTTTGGTTCTTTCGTGTTAACAGTTATTTTAGTGCACAAACCTATTCAGAATAGTGGGTAGAGCAATATATGTACTTGCGTACTAAATCGTAGTGACAGCAGAAAAGTTATTAACAATTTAAGACGCCATCAACCGTTTTCGAGGAGTTTTTATTCCGTAACTCATCAGGATGATTTCCTACGAAAAAATGTTTAGTGTATGATTTGTTTATAATAAAAACAGCTACAAAATAGCACCAGTTCGATTGTCATAACTGAAATAATTAAGTTGCAAAATCGAAGAAACTGCCAAGATCGCGTATGTTTTGTAAGTTGCCATAAAAATTTAAATAGTCAACCAATACTGATGAAACTTACGTTAAGTATAGTTTAGATTATGCACAATAAGCACTCAAAACCCGTATACCAGGTATGCAAAACTTTTTGTTTAACAAGGTTTTATAAATCTACTGCGCCGAAAACTTTGGAAGTTTGCAAAAGCTGTTTGAAGCTTTGCATACTATTGCAAATGTGCATATATGTAGTTTAAGTCATTAGCAATCGAACGCAATTTGTAAAATTCGATTACGTTTATTTTTACAATTTTGGCGACGTTTTACATCTCTTCATAGTTTTGTTGCGTTTATAAATAATTAATTTTTTTGGTACGTATACTTGGTCATTTATGAAATATTCCATCGGGTTCGAATGGACGGCAAAAAATACGCAATTTAAAAAAAGTTCAAGAGTCGATGCTTGGATCCTGCGATTTCTTCAAAAAAACTAATTATTTATAAATGTAGCAAAACTATGAAGATATGTAAAACGTCACCAAAATTGCAAAAATAAACGCAATCGAATTTTACAAATTGCGTTTGATTGCTAATGACTTAAGCTATATATATGCACATTCGCAATAGTATGCAAAGCTTCAAACATCTTTTGCAAACTTCCAAAGTTTTAGGCGCAGTAGATTTATAAAACCTTGTTAAACAAAAAATCTTGCGTAGCTGGCATACAAGTTTTGAGTGCTTATTGTACATAAACTAAACTATAGTTAACGTAAGTGTCATGAATATTGGTTGACTATTTAAATTTTTATGGCAACTTAAAAAACACGCTATTTTGGCAGTTTCTTCGATTTTGCAACTTAATTATTCCAGTTATAACAATCAGACTGGTGCAATTTTGTAGCTATTTTTATTATAAACAAATCATATACTGAACTTTTTTTCGTAATAAGCCATCCTGATGATCTACGGAAGAAAAACTACTGAAAAACGGTTGATGGCGTCTTAAGTTGTTAATAACTTTTCTGTTGTCACTACGATTTAGTACGCAACTACATATATTATTCTACACATTATTCTGAATAGGTTTGTGCAATAAAATAGCTGTTAACACGAAAATACACTCTTCACATCTCTATTGATTGGACTACAACACATTTGCGACTACTACCAGTGTGGACGACATTTCCCAATATTGGCTCCTCGATAGCTGAGAATATAAACCCCAAATACCATACGTATAAATAATAAGTCTTCAAATAAGGGATGTACAGTGCTGTAACGGGTTAACACTTGGGCGGTGTTAATGTTACACTTATTATTAATTCTTAGACGGAATAAAAGACAGTTTTATATCTAAGAATTATTTATTTGACTCTACTAGTTTATTGATACGCGTTGCCTAGTACCATTTCGTATCTATGTAAAAATATATGAGTTGTGAGTCGTTCACAACATTACCCCGCCCGATCTGAAACGTGGGTATTACACACATGAAAAAGAAAAAATACGGAATGGTATTTTGGAGAAAAAATGGAGTATTTTAAGGGAACTTGAACAAAGTTTTAAAATTCTCCAGCTACAAAAACTCTACTAGGCAGTATAGGTAGTTACAATAAAAAAACTTAAGCTAAATAACACTACGGAACTTGCGACGGCAACTCTTGGAACCTGTAAACAGAAAGAAAAAAAACAGAAAGGTGTTCAAATTTTTAAAGTCAACAGGTAAAAGGTTTTCAAAAGATGCCCTCGCGTAGCATTTGAAATCAGCTTATTGTTGGCTTAACATTAAATGGTAACTAATCTAAAAAATATGCAGGCTTTAGCCTATCTAAAGAGATAGGGCCAGTCTTAACTTGTTGGGTTGAGGAACCTTGACTGCGAGTTCGGGCGGGCTGGACATCTGCCGTGCAAATGACCCGCTGAGAAGAGCAGTTAGTGAGAGAATTCACTGTTGGAGCTGGAAATTGACAACCTTGGCTGCGGTTTCGTGCGAGCTTGACATCTGCTGTGCAAATGACTCGTCGAGAAAAGCAGTCAATAGTTAGGTTGTGCTGCTGTAAAAAATCCAGGCCTAGAATGGCTGTAGATATGTTAGCAACATAAAATTTCCAGGTGCATGGCGGTAGGCCAGGAATTGGGAAATGTAACCTCAAAGTTATAATACCTGTCACAGGAATTGACGTGTCGTTCACGGCCAAAAATGAAATGTTGGCAGGCGTGATTTTTTTGTTACAGGAAACTGCAATGTGGGTTGGTAAAATGGAAAAATCTGCACCCGTGTCAACCACGAAATTAATCTTGTAGGTTAGGTCCTGTAAAAATATTAAATTAGAAGTTGGAGGGATTGAATTAACCCTGTATGGCCCTCCCTGGAGGCCAGGAGAGTGCGAAGTCAGTTTTTTTGTTTGGTATGAACAATTTCCTGTACAATTACGTGCATTATTTTGAAAGCGTTTGTGAAAATAACACGGTTGTAATTGGGAATTAGTATTGCCCGAAGGCATGGTAGGACGTTGTTTGAAATGTTGAGGATTTCGAAGGTTTGGAGAGATGCTGGAAGTCATAGTGGATTGTTGTTTGTGCATGGTAGAAAATTTATTGGAAATGTTTGTAAGATTGGTCGTTAAACTGTCTAGTTTCGCTTCTAATGCAGTAGTAGTTAAAGGTTGTGGTGCCTTCTGCATAGAATAAATCAAATCTAATCTCTCTACAAAAGATATTAATGGTAAGTCATTGAAATTTAAGGATTGAATTTTGAGTTCTGATGGTAGTTTGGCTATTAAAAAGTCCTTGGTTAACTCTTCAGTCAGATCAAGGTCGATAGCTAACTTCTGAATGTTAAAAAGCAATTCTTTGACACTACCAGAGAATTGAAGAGTCTCCAAAAGATTATTAATGCGAGATTCTCGTGGTCCCAGAATCGATTTTATTACTGCCCGTTTCAATGTAGTATATGGTCTTTGTCTCGGCGGATTTATAGTTAGGTCTCGATGAGCTCCTAAAACGTCAAAAGGTAAATTTAGAGTTAATAAGTTATATTTAGCTAGTTCATCGTTGATCAGCAGACGAGCAAAGTATCGTTCTACCAAAATAAAATACAGGTCGACATCGTTACTCGTAAAAACTGGAAATGGAACTTTGACAGTCGCCATTTGAAATATTAAATATTAAAGTAAATAAAATGATTTGAACTTATCGGATCAGAAAGGAGCACTAGTTCCGGTTCCAACGGTCACCTTCAGCCAGCCACGACAAGTCAAGCAAGTAAGGCAGGATCTTACGATGACAGGAGTCGAGCAGCAGCTGATGACAGATAACGCAGGAGCAACTAGATGTGGTTCACCTGGAGAATTCAGTGCAGCAGGCAAAGACCAGTACTGCTAAATTCTTCTTCAGGAACGTGGGGTCACCATTTGTAACGGGTTAACACTTGGGCGGTGTTAATGTTACACTTATTATTAATTCTTTTAGACGGAATAAAACACAGTTTTATATCTAAGAATTATTTATTTGACTCTACTAGTTTATTGATACGCGTTGCCTAGTACCATTTCGTATCTATGTAAAAATATATGAGTTGTGAGTCGTTCACAACAGTGCTTTATTAACAACTAGACAAATTATCAGCTAGATCAATTAACACAAATCAATCAAGTATGGTTATATTTTAATCAAGGCAAAGCCTTGGCAAAAATTAAATGCAAGTTATTGATTTCTATATACAAATTTGATCAGAGTGGGAATTAATGCGAGCGCGATTACTTACTCTAAATCTGACTTAACTTCAAATCTCAATAATGTAACTAGCACGGCAGATTAACGCGAATACCTGTGATGTAGATTGCGCAATCGTTAACCTCGGATTTTAATTGTTTAACCAATTCATTACGGAGCAAGGTCATACGTATTCAGTCGCAAATATTCCTAACAAAGTAATAGAATAAACAATATGTGACAGAATTATATACATGAAATAGATACCTAGATATAAGCGCTACACGCACACTGGGGAAAAACCATTTAACACATAAAATTATAATATACAAATATACAGTAATGCTTTATATTCAATAAGGGTTGTCGAACGTTATTGTTGTTGTAAATAGTTGCTACATTATAACTGACTCACGATACAGATGTATGTTCTTCGAACTGAAGAGGAACGTCACCAACCAGGTCGAACGTAGCATGATCCAACGAGACAACAGTAACCAAGTAAGCGTAATGGTCTTGTAACAACCCAAATATACAACGTAGTGTATGAAGTTAACGTAAGATTTATTAAAGAAAAAGTAAAAAATAGGTCTGTAACAAATAAAATCAATTACCAGAATGCACCTAGTAAATATTTTATAAATACCTTAGATAAAAGGTGACCTTCTGAAAGAGTTATACCGCTCCCAAATGCGGCTAACGTTGATTATATATCGAATCATGTCAAAGAATTATAGTATAAGAGACTGAATGTAAAGAAAAGTTAACCTATATACTACGAGATCGTGCTCCTAACCTTCAAAAAAGAACTGGTGGAAAAAGCCCATATGGTTACCAATAAACTTGGAAATTAGCACCAAAAATTAATTATCGATCTGCACAAACGCAATTCCCATATCACAACATAAAGGAAAATCTAATTTAAAGGCGATGTCACTAAAATATTCTTTAAACAATGTTCTTCATGAACGATTAAAACGAAGTGACAAAATCTCTTATCAACAACAGGAAGTTAGTTCCAAACAAAATGGCAACTAAACGGAGAGGAAATGCGAAAATCCCTAAACGCTATACAAACTAACACAAAAGCATAGCTATACAGGGTGCTACGAAATTAGCACGTAACAATGTGTTTTTATTTCATTAGTTTGGTGTGTCTAGTACATGCTTTCATGTATTTAAAAGCTAGGGTTTTCATTGTTTCCAAGATTAGAATGTTCAAAATTGAGCGAGCTCCGGAGATTCGATAACTTAAAAAACAGAAATTTTAGGTGGAAACTGGAAATGTTGAAATTCTAAACTCTGAAAATTTGGGGGATGGTTTTAGACTTTTGATTATTTAAGTTCTAAATAAGTATAAACTCACCCATAAATGATTCTGAAATCACTGAATGACGCTATTTGAAACTTCGAACTCTAAAACCTGTAAATTTCATCTATAATTTTCTGATTCTTCCAACATTTTAAACTAGTTCTAAGCCTAAATCTGAAAAATTTTATAAGCTGTTTATTTAAACCACTTTAATGAATTAAAAGTTTGAAACGTCGAAGATATTAAATTAAAACTCTGAACTATGACAACAAAACTCGAAATAAATGGCATTAAAACTATTTGTTTTTATAAAAGAGACTCGAGACTCTATACCTGTATTACGAGTTTTTTTTTAATGGATATCAATCTCCGAAGTAATTTTTATCAGCTCGCATCTTTTCAATACGCTTTTATTTCGAATGCATTGTTTTCATTTCATTAACTTAATCTGCATACATGTGTCAGTCATTGTTACATTTTTAACAGGGTTACCGACAATAAGAGCCCTCCGAGCATCGCAAAGATTCAAAAGAGATAATGAAGAATACGTAGAAGCTAACATCAAGGCCCAATTTGCTAGTCAGATCGCTGCTCGGTGGTTGGGTTTACGTTTACAATTTATAGGAGTGGCGATGGTGACAGGTGTAGGATTCATAGCTGTAATTCAACACCAGTTCGACGTTGCAAATCCAGGTTTTTATCTCTTAGCTACTTTGTATTGTATTTGCTTTTAATTTAAATTTACATTATTTCAGGTCTGGTTGGATTGGCCATATCTTATGCACTGTCGATGACGAGCCTTCTGAGCGGGGTTGTAAATGCATTTACCGAGACTGAGAGAGAAATGATTGCTGTAGAAAGAGTGAGCCAATATATTGATGAGGTAGAGCCTGAAATGACTTCGTATATGATGGATCCTCCTTATGCTTGGCCATGTCAAGGTGTTATCAGCTTTAATAGCGTAGTCTTGAAATACAGGTAGGTACCTACTTTAACTTGAAAATATTTACACTTCACTGGGATTTAATTAAAATTAGGCCACGAATGTCATTTTAATGATGAACTTCGTTAGAGCCTCATATTGAATAAAGTACAAACAGACGTGAGATACAATAATGAACCGCTAATTTTTTTTAATATTCCATTTCTCTTTGAAAGAGCATTCTCAAGTGTTTTGAGAAATTTGCTTCATTATAATGTAATTTCAGACAATTTATTGATAAAGTGAGTTTGATGATAATTGTGTTGTTTTTAGGAGCCATTTGTCACCAGCGTTAAAAGGTGTAACATTTGAAACCAGACCTGCTGAAAAAATCGGCGTCGTAGGACGAACCGGGGCTGGCAAAAGCTCGCTTATTGTAGCCCTCTTTAGATTAGTAGAACTTTATTCCGGATCGATTACAATAGATTCCGCAGATATTTCACGAATGTCAATAAACTCCTTAAGGTAATAATTTATATAAAGATGTAAACATGAATAATAATGTTAAAATATTATTTCTAGATCTCGTTTATCTTGTATTCCACAAGAGCCATTTTTATTTTCGGGAACCATAAGAGAAAATTTAGATCCTTTAAAGGAATTCCGCGATCAAGAAATTTGGTCCGCTTTAACTAGAGTCGATCTCGCCCCTACAGTTAGACGATTTGGAGGATTAGATTACTCAATTTCATCTGGAGGATTAAATCTTTCCGTAGGACAAAAGCAGTTGTTCTGTTTAGCCAGAGCTGTGCTGCATAATACTAAGGTAATTTATTTATTATTCTAGAAAATACCTACCGGTAGAAACGAACCAACCGCATTATATTTACAGATTTTATGCATCGATGAAGCAACCGCAAACGTGGATCAAGAGACCGATCGTCTTATTCAAACGACTTTACGTACTGCCTTTCGAAAAAGCACGGTGATTACGATTGCACATCGCATACAGACTGTACTTGATTGTGATAGAGTCCTTGTGATGGGAGATGGTCAAGTTTTGGAATTTGGTGTTCCTTCAGAACTTCTGGCCGATACATCTTCACATTTTTATAAACTAGTTAATCAAGAATAATTATGTTATAACTTATAAGACTTATTATACGAATAATAAATAAATATATTCTTTATGGTGTTTTTCTTTTCGTTCTAAATCTAAAAGAATGTCTAGTAAATACTAACACTAGTGGTGGAACAATTTGTGAAATGGGTGAGCTCTCGAGATAGCAGAAACTAAAGAAATCTCTTTAGATAATCAAATACTTGACTATATTTCTTTATATGTCAACTTTTAATGCGGAATTTGGATAATAAACAACAAGGCGGAAAGCTTTGGTTCTTCTTTTCCAATATTGTTCAAAAATAGTGCACCGATATGAATTTGTTTTATAAACTATTTAGTTCGGTATGGAAAATTCCACTTTCAGTTTCCACTCGAGATCGATTTAGTAGCTTAATTGTTTGTATGTAATCGGGCGTATTACCGTAGAAGCCCGGGGTTCGGGCGCAATCTTTCTAGGGGCGGCACGAGTCAAAGAACTAAATACATAAAAAGAAAACAAGTAAATGGAAATACAGGCTTGATTCTATCTACAAAAAAACCTGCGGAAGAGTACAATTATACCTGTATCACTATTTAAATGGTTCTATTTGAAACAATAAATGAATTGAGGAAAACTCTTAAGAAAAAAAGTCTTAAGAGAATTAAAAATTATTTTAACATCGATTATCCAAATCTAAATTAAGCGGTTTAGCCATGATGACCATAGAATCAATATTTATGAAAAATCTCCATTTTATAGAGATTATTCAAACTTTTGCTGTCAAATATTTTTAAGCGCTCACAAATCTTCATTATTGAGAAAAGACATTTGTGACAGATGTAGTTCGAAAATTAGATTTTTTTTCATCTTCTAGTAACGAATTTACTCCGAACAGGACTTAATCAATAAACTTTTAATTTTTACAAACGGTTCGTTTGCGGTTACGGTTAGCAGAAATAAAGCGGTTAACCGTTTCGGTTTGGTTAGAAACCCTGGTTCGGAATTCCTAAAAATCTCAATTTTATAGAGATTATTGAAACTTTTGCTGCCAATAAATCCGAAAAAAGACCTTCAGCTAAAATATATATTTTCATTTGGTGACTTTTTATTGACTATTACTAAGTTCTTAAGTATTCACTTTCTTCAATGAACAAAACATTTATTAATATGTATTTGTGTTTAATAATGTATAAAAAATGCTTGTTGATAATTTATATTTATTTTGCGTCTACTTATACTTATACTATGTGTAGTGTGTATATAAGAACAAAAAATTCATAACCGAAGGGGGCGCAAAATGTTGCGGGCTGTTTTGCTTAATACGCCTTTGAATGTAACTGTGTTAAAAGTCGATACAACAATTTATATTTTTTACTGTATTTGGCATAATAATAATAATAACTTACTACAACCCATAACCTAAACCAAGGCCCCAGAAGCTATAAGCTTGTGCGGGAGGGAGGGGGCGATTATTATTATTATGTAGGCCCAATGTGCGGCTGCAGCCGACTTACAGATGGAACAGCGAAAATCCCACATTTGTGTCACAGCTAAGGAAAACTACAGAAAACCTTAACCAGATCTGCCGGCACCGGGAATCGATCGCAGGCCACTTGGGTGAAAGTCCGGCACGCCAGCCATTACACTACCAATAGCTATAACTGTATAAGTTATAACATAAACAAAGAATATAGTATGCAAGAAGTAATTAATACTTATAGACAAAGAAGATTGTTAGAAATAGGAGTAAAAGAGAATTAATGAGCTCAATTTGTTCAATCATCAAATAGGGCGGCCAGCAATAGTAGTATTTTTAAATTTATAGCGTTATAATAAAACAAAGCCCCGCAATGGGCAACATTTGTAACAAAGTTATTTTAACACAAAGAATTACCCCTAAAAACAAAATTCCCCGATGTGTCTCAATAAAAAAATTTCAAATACTTACAATAATTTCTCATAATACTTATTTTGCAAATTTAAATACAGGTGAGGGCGTTAACCCCAAAAGCTTATAATTAATTAATGGAATCAGGAACAAACAAAAAAAAGAGAATATGTTGAGCGCCACCAAATTGATAACAAAATCTAGGAATCTCAATTTGGAAAGATTCCTTATTTAAAATTGACGTTAATTTAATCAAACACATATCAATCGATACTACTGAATTTTAATAAAAGAGAAAAACATCAGTAATTTGTTGGGCCAAACCATATCATACGATAATTAATTTGAAATCTGTATATTAAAACATAAAAAAAATTTAAAAAATGAAAACAAAACTATCATAATCAAAAAATTATTATACTAAAAGTTAGTGAAATTTCGGAATCCCAAATAAACGTTACATAAGAACTTAATAAAAAAATCAATACCTTACAATATTTTCAATAATCCAGCAAGGTTCAAGATTCCTTACACAAATAACTTCAAACACTAAAAACACAATATTGACATCAACTTAAATTTCACAACAAAACTGCTGACTTGGAAAACCAATACGGGAACAAATCTTCTGAATTCTGAACTATTATTATTTTTCTCATTTAACGACGAACTTCAACATACGATAATTTCCAATAACTAATAATTCTGTATTAGCATTACCATAGCTGGAACGGTAATTATCTTATTAGCACTAACTTCCGAACGGAACAAATTCCCAAGAATTATAACAGTAACTGTACTAAAAAACTGTATACTTAGAGATTGCTTAACAAATCCTTAATCGGTAATACGGAATTATACATAATTTTCAAATACAACAAGGCGGTATTATTTTCTTCGTTAAACTAACAAAGCTTTGCGAAACAATTCTTATTTTGGATCACTTTCCAAACAACGAAAGCGATACGATATAATACTAACTTAAATTAAGACATGAACAATAGTACAGAATATTTTGTCAAATTCACTAATTCCGAACTAAATTTTTATTAATAAAGGCGTACATTCATCGTAACTACCCTCTTTATATCACCGGAGCGCAGAGCACCAGCCTTCTCGATGGTGGTCTATTACAAACTGACTTAAAAATTCAACTCAACTAAGGGATCAAATTTTTAAAGGAGTAACTGCGTCATATCCTTCTACAACAAATTATTTTAATCTACCAAACTTTTCCCATGTTAAAATCTGCGTCGGCGGGATAACTCAATATATTTTTACACGTGTTTATCAGTGTGTTTATTCTTAAGTCTGGACTCGGAAGAATCTGTTCAGATAGCATGTACAGGAAACCACAAATAAAAAGCTAATGCATTTTAATAATATATATTTCGTAGAAGCTCAAATTATATATATGAGAACGTCTCAAAATGAATGTTCACACCGACAAAAACTTTGCTGATTTTAAAATACTGCTTTATAAATACAATATTGAAAACAATTTTGCTTTAGAATATTCTATTCCGCAAGAACAATTCCTACTGTTCATCAGAACATGAAATAGTAAACATTAACACTTGCAAAGACGGTGCTTTTAGAACGAAATCTGCAGATTTTTCTAGAAGCAACTTTTATTAGTCTGGGAAGTGACCTTTGATATTTAGTAGAACTCATATTTATACAGAATACCAACGTAATTTTAAATCAAGAAAAAATATACTATAATATGCAGGACCGCAATAAGGGTTTTTTTACCTATTCTACATACAAAATGGTATTTAGTATAGTTAAAAAAACGTAACGTTACAAATTCAAGGTTTTTTTCCCGGTTTTCCAGGTCATAAAATATTATTTTTCCCGGTTTTTTCTTCAATAATTTACGCAGATTCATATTGATGATCAAATTATTACTTTAGAATTAATAATAACGGAACTTCACTTGAAGCCGTTTTTTATTGTCGGAGAAACCTAAATAACCAAATAACGCATATCAAAAATGGATCAGTTTAACTGAACTCTGTAAAATAGTACAATAAAGTATTAGTTAATAAGTATTAGTATTATAAGACACGTTTTAGCGCACGTGTTCAAGGACAAATGCGCTAAAACGTCTTATGAAACGAATACTTTACACTATTTTTTCTATTTGCGTCTTTAATTATTTTTGAAAAATGACTTAGTTTTGAATAAAATTTGTTACGGAAAAACTTATTAAGTTTTTTGTTAGTTGGAAAAATTCAGATTCTACATTTGTTTTTGAAATTTACAGGGTAAATAAGTTTGACATTTGAACAGCTGTTCAATAGTGATATCAACTTTAAAATATAAAATGTTACCGTTTCCAGTATTCAATAAATCTCTTTTGGATACGCGAACGCGTGTCCAAATGGCTTCATTTGGACACGCAAATAGAAAATAGTATATTAAATTATTAGTTTCATAAGGCACATTTTACTTTATACAAGTTTTTCTATTTGATTATTTTGTAATCATTTAAAAAATAATAACTTATTAGTTAGTTTTTTAAATAAAATTTGTTAGGGAAACTTTGTTAAGTTGTTTTTAAAGTTAGCAACACTGAAAATTCCAATTCTGCATTTTTCAAATTTCCAGCGTAAATAATAGCGAATTCGACTGGTTGCCCTGGTGCGCACCGTAGCCGCACCGAACGAGGTTCGTAAATTCATTTTGGTTCGTCTATTAACGGTGCAGGAAAACCTTAAAAGCGTGCTTTGTTTATTATAAAAAAATATATAATCTCAAAACGTTGTCGTAATAGCAAAAGCAAAGCAAAGAATAGTTAGAAGAAGAATTACATTTTTGTTTAGTTGATGAACGATAATAGAAAGTAGCAGTAGTATCAATGAAGTGACGCTAATAATAGGAAGAAGCGAAAAAAGACTAAAAATAAACAATTATTTTGATATTGTTAAAGAATATTATAGGTACATTTAATTTTTAATTTAAAACAGTTACATTTGATCTTCAATGTCAAAAGTGAGGTTAGGATTGTTATTATTGTTACACCCACCTGATAACGCTCAAACGAATGGTGTAAAATAGGCAGTCGGTAATGCACCACACCAGATTTGATCTGGTGTGTCGCGATCACGTGACTGCATAGCGCTGATTAAACCGATTCGGATCTTCCGGTGCATCCAGTCGAATTCATCATAAGTTTGACGTTTTAAGAACAGCTATTCAACAGTGCCGTCAACTTTAAAATGTTACTGTTTCCAGAATTCTTTTGGACACTTCTCTATTGGCTTCATTTGGACACGCAAATAGAATATAGTACATTAATGTATTACTTTAATATGACACGGTTTTAGCGCAGGCGTTGAGGTTAGAAGCATTAGAGATGTTAAAACGTCCTATGAAACCAATACTTTATAATATTTTTTTATTTGTCCTTTAGGAAACTAGCTTGGACGCGTACGCTAAAAACGTGTCTTATGAAACGAATAATTTGTAATCGTTTTAAAAAAAATAATAACTTATAAACAAAATTTGTTAGGAATACTTTGTTAACTAGTTTGATAGTTGGCAATCTAAGAATTCTAATCCTGCATTTGGTTTTTAAATTTGCGTAATTAGGTTTGACATTTTAAGAACACCTGTTCGACAATGATATCAACTTTAAAAATCAAATGTTACTGTTTCCAGTATTCAACTAAATCTCCTTTGGATACGCAAATAGAAAAAAAAGATAACCTAAAACATTAATTTTATTTAACTAGGAGAATACAGCTTAGACCATCAACCGAAGACACTGTTTAACTGGCTGTGTAATTACTAAGTTAGGGCCGGCGGTGGACGAGTGGTGTTAGTGCATCACTCGTGTTCCAAGGGTCGTGGGTTCGAATCTCACTTGGGGCGACGGGATTTTTCTAATTGGAAAATTCCGTCACCTCAACTATGGATGTGTGTAATCGTGTTGCATGTTAGATGGGGGACAGATGACCTTAGATGTTGGTTCCCCCGTAGTGTAGGCGTCAAATAAAAAAAAATACTAAGTATAGGATTTCTATGCATTTGCATGTTTTTTCTGCTTATAGCAAACATATGCAGAGTTATATTTCTACATGTTTAAGCCACATATGAATCACATATGTCAATTTGAAAGTGCATACTTAGGTGTTTTTTATAAATGCATGCATATTTTAGCATTTTTGGAACGAGTGTGCATATTTTACCACTTTTTGAGCGTTTTACATGCTTTAATTATGAAATTTCTAATATTTTTTAAATAATTGTAGCATTTTAGACAACCAACCAAGGGCGGCTTAGTTGAGTCTCGGGAAACCCATAATTTAAGTTTATTGTTAAATACTAGGCTTTTATAGTATTTTACATGATGAGTTGGTAAAGGATATCTTTACAAGCCAAGCGATAATTGTTTGACCGAGACGGTACGTCGAGGTCAAACAATAACGCGAGGTGTGGAAACTTTACCAACGAAACATGTATACTATTTTATTCACAATAATTAAACTTAAGATAATCAAAATAAAAAGTAATTTTAAATTTTAAAATAATATTTATAATATTTTATAAACTGTCATAATTTCAATCAGAGCCATCTATCGACCAAAAGAAATTTTAAGTAAAGTTTCATTCTTCGCCGCTAGATGGCGATGTATGCGCTCAGTATTTTAAAATTAGAAAATAATTAATTCCATTGTAATTATTAAATATAAAATACGGAAAAATAAAAATAAAACTAATATTAAATAAAAAATATGTTTTTAGCGTTAAATATATTTATAAAAACTTAAATTTAAATCGGATAAAACGTCCTGTTTTAAATTATTCAGAAAAAAAGTTGGCCATAACTTTACATGACAGTTTTACAGACATGTAAAGGAAATTGTTAACCACTTTGGTGTTGCTATAGCAATAGCTTACTTTCCAAGGTTTTTACAACATATGAAATGTACATATTGCAATATGATTGTGAATAATAGTATATTGTGTTACAAGTGGAGAAAAGTGCCAATTTCTCACGAGTGTGAAGATTTTGCGGCATGAGACGTAGTCGAATGCCGCAATCACACGAGTGAGAAATTGGTGTTTTTGCACGCGTTACACACTATACTTTATCTACGACAACAAAAAAAGTAATAAACCACCAACAGCTAAGAAAGTTTTTTAACCTAGAATTTATACTCGCATCCATATTTTTTACGTGAAATATTTGGCAATAAATTAAGAGATGTAATGTGAGCCGCTTCCACGATGTTTGGAGGTGTACGAGTGTACACCCCAATTTTTCTTCATCGTATTCACTCATGATACATCTAGAATTTTAAAAACGACAAAAGTAAACATTAAATTTGTAACGACAATAGTAATAATACGTTTACAATTTGTATAATTTCAGTCATTATATCTACTATTTAGTACTTACAGCTAAATAATCATACGTATGTACTCGTTTTCAAAAAATAATTTATATATATTATGTACAAAAATCACAATTCAATTGTCAAGGTTATTAACCTCTGCGCAAAATATCAAATATTCTCGCATTATGTAGCAAATTATAAATGTTTGCAATGTTTTTATTGTAATTTAGCAATAATAATAAATAAAATTACATTAAAAATTATATAATAATGTAAAACATTGATTAATTTTACGTTTTAATTAAATAACAATCATTGTAACTTTATATAATGAGAAAAAAAAACATCATTGAAAGGCGTCTCGATAGCTCAATGCTTACGCTGTAGCTACTAACCGAGCGATCCCGGTTCAATTTCCCGGGTCTGACCTTAGTTTTTTTTCTAGATGGATTTCCATTCGAAATATAATTTAATGTAAAATATTAATTAAACAAAATAAATTAACCTTTATCCAACACCTCTTTATAAATACCATGTTTACTGTGTTCATTATAAATAAGGAAAGTGATTGTTTACTCTTTTGTTACACTATAACCCACGTTGCTAAGGGCAACGTGGGTTATTTTTGAAAAACTCACTCCCTGGAAACAAACCTTCAGTTTCATTCCACAATAGTTATTTATGGTACAAGTGAGTTAAGTAAGATATTATCCACGAACGAAAAATGTACCCTCGAGGGCCGGTAGGCCCGAGAGGGTTAATTTTTATGGGTGGATAATATCCTTAACTCACGCGTGCCATACAAAATTTTATCCAACACCTCTTTATTTAAGTTTAAACATCGAATTTGCAATGTATAGTTAGTCTGTAGTTTTGACGGTAATACTCTAGCACGATGACTGGATTTTAATAATATTAAGTAACGTAAGCTGGTGATTGGTTGTTATCTTTGAAGGAGTGAGTTTTTTAAAAATAACCCACGTTGCTAGGGGCAACGTAGGTTATAATGTAACATAAGAGTAAACAATCACTTTCCTTATTTAAAATGAACATAGTGAACATGATATTTATATAGAGGTGTTGGATAAATATATTTATTGTTATCACTACAAACTGATAGGAATAGAAACATCAATTTTTCGGTTGTTTATAATAAGAAATAGTTATTTAAAACATAATAGATATTTGGTAATCTTCTAGTTTTGCGCTCCCCAATGCGAATTGATCATAACAACTATGTTTAATAAAGTCGCTGGAATTGATTACTACACTGTTGTAGGTTCTACTTTCTTTATCCTAAATAAAATATTAATTCATAGTTTATAAAAGAAATTCTATATTAACTAAATTATAGGGTAAAATGCTTATTATAATTTCATAGATATAATCTTATCAGATATAAAATTCAGATTTTAATAAGCATCTCTTCTTATAATATAGAAGATGTTTAAATATTATATTTTATTTAGGATAAAGTAGAATCAACAACTGTGTAAAAAAGTGATTGCCACGACTTTATTACACATAGTAGTTGTTTTTGCGATCTTATAACCTAAAAGAAGAAACGTCAACCACACATTGTTTTTAATTCGTAAAACCAAGACCAGCAAACTAGCTACTACTTTTTTTACTTTCACAGCCACCTACTATTGCATGTACCATCATGAAATAATATTTTTGTAATGTATAAAATCTTCAATAAATTATGTTTTTATGAAATATAATTAGGTATTGGATAAAATGTTGTATGGCACACGTGAGTTAATGATATTATCCACTCAGAAAAATTAACCAACTCGGGCCTACGGCCCTCGTGGGTTAATTTTTCATTCGTGGATAATATCTTACTTAACACACTAGTACCATAAATAACTATTATCTAAAATTTATAACATTTTATATTTCAAATAATTAATAATATTATAAATATTGCAAGTGGTGACATCTATGGCGTTTTAATAGAACTACGGATTATTGAGAACTCCTTCCTCACATACTTTACCGTTGAGTTTGGAGATTGTTTGCAATTGATCGTTTTCACGGTTACTAGATTGTGTGGAATATGTAACTTTCTATGGTGGTCGCAGATAATAGTATATTATATACCAAGGTTGTGAAGAGTTTTTTCTAGAGCCGAGCATTATTAGATCCCGAGATGCGCAGCATCGAGGGATATAAGATGAGAGGCTCTAGAAAACACTTCACAACCGTGGTGTATATATAATTTTTTTCACTACTAGTACTTTTATTCCTTTTATTCTTCTCACATAAAAAACGTACTATCGCGATCACGGATTTTTTCCTGGATGCCAGTGTATAATGGGATGAATTTTTGCCCCGTGTTACACTAAAATCTGGATTATTGACTAGTAGTCAATAATAAAAAATTATTTACCACTAGGCAAGAAGGCTAACTTCACAAGGTGACAACAGACTAGATAATAGTATGTTTTAAAGCTAGTAGTGAAAAAAATATTTTACTGCCTTAACCATCTGTGTACTTGTTAATATTTTTTAAGAAAGAAATAGTTTTAACTAAAATTTAAATACTTACATCCTGCGGTATTGTGATAAATAGGTATTAGGAAATTCCAACTTCCTGTTCATAGAAAAATTTGCCTGTACTTTTGTTTACTAATCTTGTAATCTTTCAATTAAGACAGTTCAAAAATTACAAACTGCATTTCAGTTTGAAATTTTAGAGTGTAAAGATGGGTAAAGAAAAACGGCCTGTGTCTGTTACACTTCGAAGTTATGTTAAGGAATTCAGTGTTCTTACAACTGACGATAAGGTGTTGTATTGTACAGTGTGATACGATAAAGTGACTGCAACGAAACGCTTTCAAGTTACACAACATCTGAACACGGTTCGACATCAAAAGTGTGTTGACCTGAAATCAAAAAAACAAACATTGTTACCGGGGTACCTTAATAATTCGGGCGGTGAGTCCAGCAAATCGATCGAATTTAATAAAAAAACTATCTAGTGCATTAGTGGCTGCAGATATCCCGTTAAGTAAAATTAATCACTCAGCATTTCGTAATTTTCTGGAAGAAATTTCAAATATGCCAATACCCGACGAGTCTACACTCAGGAAAAATTATTTACCTCGTTTATACGAAGAGACCATAAAATCAATTAGAAAACATGTAGCGAATAACTACATATGGGTTTCCATTGACGAATCTACTGACACTACTGGAAGGTGCGTAGAAACTTCATTTTCTTTGTTTTGTTAGTAAAATTTAACTAATTAAAGACAGCAGAGCAATTTACGGATGTTTTATTTTCTATTTTGTTAGTTACATATTTAATCACAACAATATTTTTGCTTGATTAAAATATAATTTTTTTTAAATAATTGTTTTGCGCTAATTGTTTGTAACCGACTAATTATGTAGTTCGATAAAATAAAAATCAAATTTTTGTTTTTAGATACGTGGCTAACGTTATAATTGTTCTGTGGCAAAATTGTTTAATGATTCGATGGCTATTTTGTGGCCGGACGGCATACAGTACAACAAAGTACTCCTGTTCGTCACCGACGCGGCACCGTACATGTTCAAAGCTGGAGCAGTCTTACAAGTTCTGTACGAAAAAATGATCCACTTAACTTGTCTTGCGCATGCAATGCATAGAGTTGCGGAAAAAGTGCGGGAAATATATCCTAACGTAAACTCTATAATTTCAGATGTAAAAGAAATTGTTTGTAAAGCTCCATATCGCATACAAATATTTAGGGAAACTGCTCAAGAAGTGCCTCTCCCACATGAGCCTGTAATAACAAGGTGGGGTACTTGGCTTTCTGCAGCAGAATATTATGCAACTTATTTTGATATTATTAAAGCATTTGTAAATAAACTTATTAAACACGATGCACTATGCATACAAAGCGCACAAGATGCTTTTAATACTAAGGAGGTGAGGGCAGAATTATTGTTTGTTTTGACAAATTCTGTGCGTTTAGCTAAAGTAATTCAGAAATTAGAAAGTCAGGGAAATTCATTAGATGGATCTCTTGAGCATGTAAAATTGTTAAGGTGTTTCTTTGAATAAAGTAAAAGGGCTAAAGGGTTTGACTATAAAACAAAAATTTAAATCCGTTATAGACAAAAATGCTGGTTTTCACTTAATTTTAAAGCATAAACGATGCATTATCTGGCCAAGACATTTTAGACGATCTAAAACATTATTCGCTTGTAGAATTAAACAATTTTAAGTATGCCCCAATTACGTCTTGCGATGTGGAACGGAGTTTCTCAAAATATAAAACAATATTTAGGGATAATAGGCATATGTTTACTTTTGAAAATTTAAAAATGTACATCATTGTGAACTGTAACGCTCTATGTTTAGAAAATATAATTAATTAAATTATCGCATAGGATGTCTAATTAAAATAATTTCTGTAAATAAAATGTAAATAACGCTAAACAGGTGTTTTTTTAATAATGATAGTGCATATATTTATTAAAAATTTCTAATAAACGCATATTTCATGATTTTTAAGTGCATATTTCACGTTTTTATAGTGCATGAGTGCATGCATATTTCAGCATTTTTAAGTGCATACAAATCCTATACCTAGTAATTACTAACCCTATTCCTAATTACATAAGTTTAATAAGCAATGAATTTTCAACTAATAATTTGTCACCTTTCCATTTCCATTACTCTACACTGTGCTTTACAAAAAGCGGAAGGAAGAGAACCTACAAATTAAAAAAAGAATATCTCTTTGAATTATTGTTGCTGTTGTTCCTGGCTTGACGGCATCGCGAATGCCGGAAAGTTGACCTTGTCTTGTTATCATTTTTAACCTTATTTTTTGAACGCGTTTGGCTTTAAATTAGATTCTTAGAACAAAGCAGGTTCATATTAATTACTCTTATTATTTCATGCAGATTGCAACAAAGATTGTTAAAATATGTCATAACATATACTCATCTTTCACCACTTGAAGGTTTAGAAGTTTCCATAGATATAATAATAATAATAATCCGTATATAATATAACGAGCTTGTTCGCTGTTTATATACTACAGAGTGCTTCCGATAGCTAGCGCCACTACGTGGTGAGAATTAATAGTTTAAGCGAAAAAAACCTGACATAAAAGCAACTATCTTTTGCTACGAAAACAATTCAAGGTTTGTATCCAGGGCCTATTTTACCATTAGGCGCATTAGACACGTGCCTAGGGCCCAACGGCAAGAGGGGCCCGAATTGGAAAACAAAATCATAAAAATGTACAGAAAACCACGCGTACAACTCAATGCACGTGATGGAAAAAAATTCTAGTAATACTACGTTTCCACTGGCACGAAATTTGGAGTTTCGGCTCCGAAATTCTGAAATCTCATTTTAGTGTTTCCACTGAACTTTTGTTGAGATTTCGTTGACGTTTATGTATTTGTTTGTTTACTTTTTGCGACACCGCATTCGTTTCAAATGGAGGATAGGAAAAATTGATACTATTTATGTATAATGCACCACTTGAAAACGTACCAAAAATTTCAAACCATCATAACTTGGCGGATTTTGAACGAAAATGGATGAACCTTTGCGTACTAAAAAGTTTGTAGTGTCTAGTTTAAGGTCGGGCGAGTGAATGTTACGTTTAAGCCTTTTCGCCTCTCGCCAACCTCAATGTCAAACTTTAACAGCTTGTACGGTGTACCAAAAAAATCGTGGGCCCAATCGACTGCCAGGAACCCAATTGAATATGTGTGGGACATCGGGCGTTGTCTGCGAAACCTGCAGAGACCACCTACTACTCTCCGAGAATTGGGAATAGAACTGACGCAATAGTGGAACAACATTCCCCAGAATGAGATTCGCGCAGTTTTGAACATGCCAGCGAGGTTGCAAGAGGTGCGCCAAGAAAGAGGAGGAAACACACACACACGATGTGCAAAATCCGACCGACAACGTGCTCGTGGTGTACATCGGATAACGCTGATGTCGACGGTTACACGTTAAAAAAATTAACGTTAATAAAAAAATGTTTTTATTAAGTTTAAATTTGACAAAAATGTTCAAACTCAACCGGTAATAATGTCGTCGGCAGAAGACTAAAAACTCCCGACAATAGCAGGGTAGATTTCAAAAATCCATAACTTTGTGCCAAATTATCGTAGGCACTCGACTTTATATTTATTTAACTTTATTGCCCTGGCAGTCGATTGGGTCCACGATTTCTTTAGTACACCGTACAAGCTGCAAAGTTTGGAATTCTTTTTCTGGGGGGGGATCGCGGGGAGCGGAAAGGCTTAAACGTAAAATTCGTTCACACGCCCTTAAACTAGACACATTAAACTTTTCAGCACGCAAAACTTCATCCACTTTTGTTCAAAGTTAGCCGAGTTATGACGGTTTGAAATTTTGGTATTTTTGTATCCACATTACTGTTATATTAATTAAGTGAATTTAATTGTTTAAGATTCGAAGAACCGGAGGTGGTTGCTATATAATAATAATTTCTACTACTCATTAACTGGTGAACCAGGCCTCCAAAGCTATGAAGCTTGTGCGAGAGAGAGGGGCGATTAATCACTATTACGCATGTCCCAATGTGTGGCTGCAGCTTACTTATAAGGTGGTATTACCACAAATCCCACATTTGTGTTCCAGCTAAGGGAAACTGCACAAAACCTCAACCAGATCTGCCGGTACCGGGAATCAGACCCGGGCCACTTGGGTGAAAGAAGAGGACGCTAGTCCCTACACTACCAAAACTTAAATATACCCTGTGTAATAATTTTACTGTATTCAATATGTGCTTTTTCTTTCTGTTTTTATAAAACATTATTATTTTACAACCAAATTTTACATTATTGTGTTGTTTAAACTCCAAAAGACTTTTTTCTACAGCTTAAGATGGTTTCTATTAACTAAGGCCAAATATTTAGGTCAGACCTAGTAGAGTGGTGAGGGCTCCGTTTAGAATAAAGCCCTATAAACTGCTAGTTTCTGTGTTCTATAATTGCATGAATCGTTAGGAATAGTGATGTCTGTATGTTTAGGTTTTCTATATATGGAAAATTTATTGTGTGGGTTAATTCTAAAGGTTAAATCTAAAAAAGTTAAAAGCCCGATTTTGTTCTGTTTCTAGTGTAAAAGTGATATTTGCATGGAGACTGTAAAGACTCAGGAGAATTAAGGAGACATTTAATAGGAATTAAAAATGCATTGATAACATGAAAACAAAATACTATCAACATAACGAAACAAAAAAAATGTGTTTCGAAGGGTATAATTCACACATTCAGTTTTCTAAATTATCCATAAATACATTTACCTAACAGAGGACTAACAGAGATATTACTCATAGGTAAACTAACTTTTTTTTAAATAAATTTGTTATTAAAAATGAAATAATCTTGACTGATACAAAGATCAAACAACTGAATAATTCTAACCTTTTAATTAGCGCTATATTACTATTGAATAATATATTATCTAATAAAGCAAGGAATACACTCTTGAGGTGGTATTTTGAAAAAACTTACTAGATACATCAAAGCTAACAAGTTTTGAATGCGGTGGTAGATATTGTTCAGCAGTTATTTTACTAATTCTGATGAGTTTTTGATAGAGTATTTCGAAATAACCTATGATGTTAATAATGTGGTTTTTAATGCTGAGGTTTTTCCTTCAAAATGTTCAATTACAGCTGCTTGCAACTCGTTCTCGTCCTTAAAACGACGCGACGTCTCCTAAGGTCTTTCTTTAAAATGGCAAATAAATAATAGTCACTACTATCCTTTTTTTTCTAGAGTCCTCTGACTTTGATACCGTATTTCTCGAAAACTACTGAACCAAATTAAATATTTTAAAATTATGCAAATAATAAATTTATTTCTACATTCAACAGTAAAATATAATATTTCTAACTGATATACTTTTATTTTTATATGACGATACATAATAAAAGGTACCTATTTTTAGGCACAATTTCATTGAGGGTAAGTTAAATATTTCTTTTCTCAGAAAGTATATCTCTTATATCTATGAGATTTTAATAGGGGTTAGAAAGAAACCTTGCGGTTGTTATCATATTAATTTTCGGACAAAAAACGAACTATGCGTTCTTGTTTATTAATGGAGATAGTGTCAAATTTTTTTCGCTAAATACAACACACAACACTTTTCATATGTAGACATTATTTTCTTTAAAAAAATTTTCCGAATTGTAACAATAAAAGTGCAATAACAACAGTTTTTTGTCGAAACCGCTTGTCATCAAAAATCGTTTTTTTGTCTCCCCATTTTTATTATTAAAATTAGGAACATTTTTTGAAAACAATAATGTTTTTTTTTATTAACAAGCTATTGTCAGATCAACAAAAGGAATTGTTATACATGACATATCTAATATAGACTAACAATACATTAAATGGCTTGGCAAAACTATAACGTCTTGTTTACAATAGTACCAATAATAATTGTTTGAGTCAATAGTGATTAATTAAGAGAAGTCACAAATATTTGTAGAGCTAGGGAGAAAGGATAGCAATAGTTATTGTGTTAATCACTATTTCTAGATCAGAGTTTTGTGTGATTATTGCTGTCATCTGCAAAGACAGCTATGGATGCCGTGGTTTCTGGGAGGTCGTATGTGTATTTGTTAAACAGTAGAGGTCCTAATATGCTGCCTTGTGGAACTCCAACATGCACTTGTTTAGTCTCAGATATAAAAGAGTTGATCTTGACCGCAAAGGTTCTATCTTCTAGAAATGAGAAGATAATTGCTAACAGATAGTGGGGAGCATCTATGTTAAGGAGTTTCTTCTTTAGGCCTTCGATCCACACCTTATCGAAGGCCTGAGCAACATCCAAGAAGAGAACTGTATGTCTACATATGAAAAGTGTTGATTTAGCGAAAAGATTTTGACGCTATCTATTAATAAACAAAAACGCATAGTTCGCTATTTTTTCACATAAATCTTAAATAAAACTCTATTTTGTCTGGAAGTTAATAGCATAAGAATCGCAAGATTTCTTTCTAACCTTTACAAAAATCTCATAGATATATGACATATACTTTCTAGGAAAAAAAATAGTGAACTTACTTTCAATGAAATTGTTCCTAAAAATGGATACCTTTTATTGCGTATCGTCCGACAAAAACAAAAGCATACCAGTTAGAAATATAATATTTTACTGTTGTATGTAAAAATAAATTTACTATTTGCTCGATTTTAAAATACTTAATTTGATTAAGTAGTTCCCGAGCAATACGCTTTCAAAGTCAGAGGACTCTAGAACAAAAATGGATAGTTGGAGCCATATCCGGACTCTACGGTAGATGATCCAATGCTTCAAAGCCGCATTCGCAAATGGCAGCTTGTGAAATTGCGACAGTATGAACGGGTGCATTGTCGTCTAATAATCGAACACCTCTTGTCAATTTTCCTCGACGTTTTTCACGAATATTGTTTCTTAATTTATGCAATAAAGACGCACAATATGTACTGCTAACAGTTGTATTGCGTTCTTTAAAATCCATCAGTAAAATGCCGTCACAATCCCAGAATATTGTTGCCACAACTTTCTTTGTTGATTGGACAACTTTCGCCCTTTTGGGACGAGGGTCATCGGGTCGCCGCCATTCTATGGATTTCCTTTTGGATAGAGGATCATAACACAGAACCATTGTTTCATCTCCAGTGACAATGGACTCCAAAATCGACTTTGGGCCGTCTCCGCACAAGTTTAAAAACGAGCGCGCACATTCGACGCGACGTTGACGTTGAACAGCAGAAAGAAGACGCGGTACCCATCTTGCACTAATTTTATTCATACCCAAATGGTCATTAAAAATTCGGCGAACACTTGTTTCCGAAATGTTAGAGATCACTGCTAACTCCTTAACTTTCAATTCGGCGATCTTCTAATAGCATTTCTTTAATGATTGCAACTTTTTGAGGCGTTACCGCTTCAATTGGCCGACTGGTGCGCTCATCATCTTCAAGAGATTCTTGCCCCAAACGGAAACATTTTGACCACTTTTGTACGGTGGAATATGAAAGGAGATAAATCACCGTAAACGCCGTCTAAACGTTGTGTGATTTGAGTAGGCGTGTGCCCTTCTTTGTTAAGAATTTAATGACCGCGCGGTACTCAATTTTCGTTAGCTGAGACATTTTCATGCACTCATCACGATGCTTGAGTGGCTATTAAAATTTATTACGCTTCTAGCTGTAATATACATATAGTGTAGGCCTCTTACATGTTCAACTATGACGCAACCGAGTTTGAACATGTTGGCACCTGTAGAAGCCTGCCGGGCCGAGAATTTATGGCGCTTACCTCGTATTTGTCAAAAAGGTTGGGAAGGGTGTTGGTGTAGGGAATTGTTCGGATAACTTTACAAACGAACATTTAGTCATATATTCGTATTTGTGCACGAATATTCGTATACGCATGTGTAGAATCGGGTCTAAACGAGCAAATTAAAGCATAGTAATTAGTAAACCTACTCCGTTGACTTAACGCGGGACATCAAATCTAACTTTGGACGTGATTCTATGCACTATGCTCATGTAATAAAAGACTTGGATTATAACACTGAACTATATCTTAACCCCAGATAATAAAATAATATTTTTTATCAAATCGTCGGTGTCGATACGGGTTGTGACATTACACGAGTCTGTTATTAGTTATTCTTATTAGTCAAGGATTATTAAATTTATGATCCCAAGAAGTTAGTCACTATCGAGGCAATAAATTCATATCAGTTAGTTAACTATTTTGTTCATTTCGCCCGGTGCACTATCTTTGTTATTTCATTTTGTACCTTAAAAGAGGAGAAAAGGTCAGCAATTTAAAATTATCCCAAGTTCTGATGTAATTCCAGTATCTGCAATTAGAACTGCTGAAGTCAATAAACGTGACTTGAATATTAAAAATGTTAAGCACCGTTAGGTCGAAAAATATTAATATCGGAGGCTCGTAAACAGGACAATATGAAACAGCTTTATATTCATTCACTTTTATTATGAACTGGTAAAGAGCTTCTTTCTATACCAAAAAATTTCTTTTAAATACCTTCTTTATAGGGAACCTGTGCAATATTTTTCCATTAAAAATGAAACACTTCAGATCTTTAGTGCTATACTGCTATACAGTATAGTAGCTGCAACGTTTTATCAAAAATTGCCACTAGAATGAAGATATGTAACATAAAATCGTATACTATAATCGGATTTTTCAGAAGTAATAATCGGATTACACATATTCTCCGTAAAGGTTACAGATAAGCTGGCTGCATCCTTGTTATATGTTCCGGTTCTTCTTGTCGTGATTTTATCGGAAATGAACTGGTAATACGATATTAGGGATAAAATATTTACTGTTGAAACTTGAAGAGAATTTTTACCTACAATGATTATTCTCCACGAACAAAAAGAAAAGTAGAAAATATCATGGAAATTCCGTATTTTACGAACAACAAGTAAAGAATTACTAGGTAAAAAATAATTTATCGTTGTAAAAAATGTATAGGATAATCGAAATGTTCATAATATTCGATTACGGCCGACTTATAACCAAAGAATACAAACACTCTAAGTCTAAGCTTCAGGGAAGTGCTTTGTGGGAAGTTCATAAAAGTTGTAATCACAAATCAGATTAAATCAACTGTCTAGCCTGTGAAAGGGTTTTTACCATCACACGAACTTGTTTCGTCCTTTTAGTTTATTTATACTGTTCTCACTACCTAAGAGTTGTAGAGTTATTGGTTTAATAACTATTGAAATCTTTTAAATTAATTTTCAAATATTTATTTTTTTAAAGATCTTGTTTTCTACCTTAAATAACTAGTGGAGGAGGACCAGCAGTGGACGAGTGGTGTCAGTGCATCACTCGTGTTCCAAGGGTCGTGGGTTCGAGTCCCACTTGGGGCGCCGGAATTCTTCTAATTAGAAAATCCCGCCACCTCAACTATGGGTGTGTGTATTCGTGTTGCATTTTAGATGGGGGACATATGACCTTAGCTGTTGGTTCCCCCGTAGTGTAGACGTGAAATTAAGAAAAATACTAGTCGAGGAGCGTTAGGCAAAAAAGAACGTTATCTCGGAGCCGGTTAAAACCAGTCGGATTTTCATGATTTTTTGGAAATATAAAATACTAAAACCTTTATAAATCAGAAATTGACGCTTCGATCGGGAAATGCTGTGAAACTCGAATAACCTAAAAATTTTCTAAGTGGTCTACTGGTTGCTCAACCATCCCAGAACAGGTGTTAGATAGTAAGTTTTATTGTAATTTTTTAGATAATCAATTACTATGATTATTCGACAAAGTTTAATTGATTTGGTTTTCTTTTCATGTTATAATTATAAATTCATGTAATTACATTTCTCAAAACTATTATCATTTGTTTACTGAAGAATGTTAGTCATATCAGTTAGTTAGAGGTTGTACAAACTGCAATTATAATTATTTAGCTATTTTTGTATTAAACCCAAGTTAGAATCCAATTATCAAACCGTTAACTTAAAACCAAAATAAGGCTTAAGGCCAAGCCCCCCTTAACTCCCCATAAGCGAATACTACAGTATTCGCTTATGGAGGTGCCACACCATAGAAATTCGGCTTTTGACTCACGAGTTAAGGGGGGGCTGGGCAAAATAAAACAACTATTGGTCAAAACTGGGCATAACTTGGGCAAAATTATGCAATAGTTTTTTTCTCGAAATTCTTATATGGGGGTGCCAACTTCACGCAGGTTTACTTTCGATAACAGTCTTCATTATACGATAAACATAAATTAAGAGACAGTCTTGTTCAACGATCTATCCCTTTAACATGTATACAAAATTTGTCTTTTAAAGAAATTACTAGGGAAACCTCGTCAAGACATGACGGTCGGAAAGCTGATTTATTGAAGGGTTTCCTTATAAACAACGTTCGTTGTGTGATTACAATCCTACGGGTTTCCCAGAGTGATTATTTAATAGTAACATTTATTAAATAAACGCAATCGAACAAAAACAGTTGCAAATACTAAGCTTATGATTCTCAGATGAACTTTTGAACGCGTTATTTAACAAATACCTACTTACCCCTCCACCTTCAATCACGACTTATCCCATCTTCCTCCTTTAGTTACCCCCGTCTTACTGCTTTTTCCGTCTTTCCCCTCCGACTTATCTCTTCCTAAGCTTACCCCCCTCTCCCGATTTACCTCCCCCGCCACTTATCTCCCATTCGGGCTCACCCACCGACTTGTCCTTATCATAAAATTCTGCTTTGAATTTATATATCATATATTGTTGTGGAACAACATATAATATAAAAATATAAATACTCTCAGGGATTATACATTGAATATTACGTGAGTTCACTACACAACTTAGACGTATCTTCTTACACTTCTTTCTTCTTTTTAATCTTCTTTAAATTAGTTTTTATATATTATATTATAGGTTGTGGATCAGCATATAATAACTTATGCGTATCTTCTTACACTTCTTTCTTCTTTTTAATCTTGTTTCATTTATCTTCTTTGCTTAATTAAATTCTTATTCTTTCTCTTTCGTTTTATTATTTTATAAGTATACTATTAGCTTATATTTTATATTTATTTCATTTATCTTCTTTTTTACATTTAATGAATGCTTTCTTCTTCTTTCTCTTCTTTTTTATTTATTTTATAAATTTGTTTATTTTATTATTTCTCTTTTTATAAAGAAATTCACAACTTCCTTTTTATGTGTTTATTTATAAATCAAAAAAAACAATTGAATTCCCTTTTTATTTTTATAATGTAACTAGATAAAATAGAGAAGAACAGTACTAACATGTAAATTCTAACCTAAAAATGACATGACTAAAAGTTGACATTGATATTGACATTGTAACCTAAAATTTGATAAGACATTTATTTTGACATTGTAACCTAAAAATAACAATTACATTTATTTTGACATTCTATTATTCTACTTAGATTAATTTTGGAAATTAAACATAAGCAAACACGAATATAGTACCAATTCCACAACAATGTATATGTATACTTAATGTACCAGCTTTCGAATGTTTGTCGGTTATTTCGCCCATGCTCCTTAAGAGATAAAACATTAGTTCTTACACATTCCTATTCTACTTTCTTATCAAATATCCTAATCTGCAAAATTTAAAAATCTTGAAAGAACGAACGCACAGAAACAGGCAGAAATATCAGATTTTGTGAAAATGCTCCACAGCAAATACTATGAAACTCGACTGAGAACTGCTGGTGACATAGTAGGCAGGTATACGTATAGGGAGGATATTAATGACAAAACGTGACGAAGCAAACGGCCTTGGAAATATTGAAATGCATCGATTACAAATATTGCTGAAAATTTTAAATAAGTAAAAAATCACAAAAATAAAACTCCACAGACTAAAAAAAGGTTTTAAAAATATAAAAGTTAAATAAAAATAAAAAGTATCTGGTGTTGACTAATACCTAGATTAGTAATCGTGAATAGTTCTAAAACTTACCACCGTAGAAAGTGAGAGAGAGTCCGAAGTGAATGTCCGATTCACGCGTCTCAAATTAAACATTTTATATTTATTTAAATTAAAAATATAAACATTAAAAAATATAAAAATTAAATAGTGTTTACTAATCTATACAGCGAAAGCTTCAACATAAAAAAGAATGACGTAGATCGGCCTGGTGGAACTTTCAAACGAACTGGAACGAAAATAAGCCTTGTGTTTTAAATATATAGATTATTAATATAAGAGAACGTAAGTGTAATTAAATAAACAATTAAACAAAATATCAGTGCGACTTACTGTTTCTGAAGAGGTACATGACACAGGATAATTTTTTGTGTGTTATCACACCTATACATTGAAAGTTGGAAACCACTATTAATTTATTTTTGTTACTTTTGGTTTAAATATAGCAACCATATTTGTTTCATGGAGCATGACGTTTCTTGCACTATCTAAACGAAACTCTCGATATTTCAAGAACAGATGGTCGTAGGGACGTGTGGTAATAACCGTTGTATTGTTCACACTTCAAACTACATTTGTTATTCTAAACATAAGTTTTGTAAGCTGCTATTTTATGGCTACAATTTAAGCCCGAAGTCTAACACCGCTTCTGCAAAATCCCCACTTTTTAGGGTGCCACATTTCCAGAAAAATATGAGGTTTTAGTGTTCATTTTTTCTAAGAAGGTGCACAATTAGGAATAGTTTATGTTTCAGATTCAATCGAAGGACATTTCGTTATCTATGCAGCATCTCTGCCTCTGAGCTACCTAAGGCGACTATCAGCAGAGTGACAATTTTTCGATATATGAATTTGATATATGTTGTCGTCGGTGAAATATCGATTTTCGTTAAAACAATAAAAAATAGTTACTTTGCATGTTTGCTAAATATCTAATTAAAACTCTGCTGACAGTCGCCTGAAGCAGCTCAGGTAGGTCCTGGGTTCCCAGCCGGGGTGATACATTTTTCTCTATGAATTTTCATTCTAAACATAATTTAATGTAAAACATAAATATAATATATATATATATATATATATATATATATATATATATATATATATATATATATATATATATATATTTGAATATAAATGTATTTGTGTATTCCATATTATTCTTGTTACTGTTCCAAATCAGTAGGTCATTACCTTTTCAATTTTCTTTGCACTGCGGGAGGGCTACTTAAGCGGTTGACTAAATCATTAGGGTGCCTTGGGAGGCAATTGCTTCGAGGAAACGGTACCTACTTGCTATTCATCGGTTTGGATTGCATGTCTTGCATATATATGGCTGAAATGTTGAAAAATCTCTTCTGTTAAAGCACTGAAATCACAGAAATTATATGATACAAACAGTAGATACATGTAGAAACACAGTCGAGTATTTTAAGATAAGAAAGCAAGGTTGGCAAAAACATGCTTTTTTAAGTCAAAAACAGTAGTTTCAAATTACTCAATCCAGATTACTACCATAAGATCATACATTAAAGAAATATACATGGTGTCTCAAGCCATACAAAAAATTCAATTTCTCATAAACGTAATTTTCGAAAAAAATCGCAAATAAAGGAGGGTACAATGTGTTGAGAACATACAGTAGGATTGTTCCTATTGACCAATTTTTATGTAAAGCGTTTAAGTTACTACAGTAGCACAGATCATAAACAAGTTGATGATAAATAAAGTAAAAAACAAATTGAACCGATTTTTGAATAAAGATATTTCTTTCTTAAGTTCTAGTAAATATACGTATGTACCGTGTATATATTAGTGTTCATACTGTCTAGTAATATATAACTATTTGGCGACGAGTGAAGAACTTTTGTGGTAAAAATAGTATGTTATATACCCAGGGACTAAAGCGCATCTTTTAATCCCGAATGTGAGTTTATTTTCCGAGCATTAGCGAGGAAAATAAACACATGAGGGATTAAAAGACACTTTAGTCCAGTGGTATATACGCTATTTTTTGCACGTCCTAAAGGACTTAATCGCAAAAATTCAAAATTTCGAAATTTTTTTCCGAAAATTTCGTTACATATCATTCGGATAATTGAACTCTGCAAACGCCAAAATCACATAGTTTCAGGATAATAAATCCTAACATGTACCGCGATTACTGTTTTTTGTTGTTTACTTGTTGTCATGGAAACACTTTACTCCCTCAGGGAGAAAAAGTGCTACTTTACTCCCTCTTTTGGGGGACTAAAGTAGAGCCTTATATATATAGGACGTGCAAAATAGTTATTTATATATCAAGGGAGCAAAGTGGATAATTTCCTCCCGGACGTAAATTTGCGGCCCGACGCGCAGCGGAGGGCCGTACTTGCGCCAAGGGAGGAAATTCACTTTGCTCCCGTGATATATATATGCTTTTTTCTACGAACGAGATCATAAAAAGTCTAGAAATTCATATTTTTATATCAATTTGTTAACATTTGAGAGAAATTAACGTAGTGGTATGTGGTAAGTAGGTATCCTTGACGACGACATAAACAGACATAACAATTTTTGCAAATTCATCAATTTTGTGCTATGTTTGATGAAAATAATGGTGAGGAGGAGCTGAATTGCACTCCACCAGACCTTTTAGAAGAAGCAACATCGGTGTCGCTAAATCTTCTCCCCCAAAAATCTAAGGAAAAATATTTGAAAGAGCACGCATTGTTCAAGAAATGGTGTGAAGAAAGGAAAGCCAACAAAACTAGTGAAAACATTGTACTTGCCAATTTTTCTGAGATCTCCAAGGTCCTTAAACCCTCATCCCTATGGGCAAAATTCTCCATGCTGAAGACGACATTGTCAGTTAAAGAAAATATTGATATCAAGTATCCTAAACTAATAGCTTTCCTTAAACGTCAGTCTGCTGGATATAAAGCAAAAAAATCGGAAACGTTTACTAGAGAAGATGTGAACAAATTTTTATCGGAAGCGCCAGATGTACAGTTTTTAATGATGAAGGTTGGTTTAAAATTATAATTAAATAATAATAGGTACTTACTTGTTGTTTTTTTTTTAGGTTGTATTAGTTATGGGAATAACCGGTGCCCTAAGATGCGACGAAATGGTGAAAATGACAGTGGATGATATTACAGACAAGGGTTCTCTTCTGATAGTCAAAATTCCTGATTCTAAAACCAGAATTCAGCGAACATTTGTAATCGATGGGCAAACAAGAAATGGAGTAAATGTTGTTGAAATATTCAGAAAATATGTCGCTCTCCGTCCAACAACAATAGATCATCGGCGTTTCTTCATTAATTACAGAAAAGGAAAATGTTCAGTTCAAGTTGTTGGAAAAAATAGTTTAGCAAAAATACCTAGTATTATAGCGAAGTTTTTGGGTAAAGAGAATAGTGAGGCTTACACGGGTCATTGCCTGCGAAGAACTTCTGCGACTCTGTTAGTTGATGCAGGAGAAAATATTCTTAGTTTGAAGAGACATGGGGGTTGGAGATCGACTTCGGTAGCAGAGGGATATATTAATGACTCAATAGCAAATAAGAAAAGAGCTTCAGAAAAAATCCTCGGAGGAGAGAATCCTGGAATACCCTCATCTTCAAGCAGAGATACAGAAACCCATGTTTGCGCTACGTTTCCTCAGACTGGGGTGTCTGCAGCTGCTACCAAGAATAATATTGCTTCAGCAAAAGACGTTCAATCAGCGATTGGATCTGAGTTTCTTTTAAATACCGCTGTAACTATACATAACGCAAATAATTGTAATTTCACAATAAATGTACATAAATAAAATGCCGCTTTATTAAAATGCGGGAGGTAAAAAATATTACCTCCCGTGGGAGACAATGGACTACTTTGCTCTCTCAAAAAGGGGAGCAAAATTACACTTTCCATGCAGTGAGTAGAAAAAAGATGTTATTGTGACATAAAACCAGCTGTCAATTAACTGTAGATTTGAAATGAAGCATTATGAGATAAACTAGAAATGAAGCCATGACAAAAAAGTTACTACTAGAAAAATAATTAATGTTTTAAAATGCATGTGCATTGGTAATAGACATGGAAGGTGTCAAAAGGCGATTATCAATTAATAGCTAATAGTAGAATTCTTGGAGATGTCAAGAAGAGGTTAGTCAAAATAAGCTCAAGTCGCAACTTTATGAGTAATATTTTTCTAAAAGTATATAATATGAAGAGAGTCATAGAAGAAAATACCAGGTTAAGTCAAGAAACATATAAACATTGTAATCAAGTTCATAGAAAGAAGGAATGTCCATTAACAAAATGGGCTTGCTTCATTTGCGGTAGGCGTGATCTTATAGCTAATTATCGCAGATTTAAATATGTTAGAAGAAAAAATAATCGTAATCCTGTGCAGTGCATTCGATCGGGAAAGTAATTTGCCATTGGTAGCAGTAAATAAGATAACTAATCAAAGTATAAGGTTAGAGTGTAGTGCTAGCTTGACCTAATTACCTCAATTACATACCTCATTGTAAGATTCTTGAAAACGTCAACAGAATTGTTAAAATGACGCTACACTAATAGTCACAAATCAACACCATTTAAAAACAGTTGGCGTGGTTCATGTTCAGGATTATTTTAATGACAAGTATGCCTCGTTGTGTATCTGCAGTTTTCTTATTATTTACCTTTTATTGTTTAACTATAAGGGTTTTTCGTGGTCCACCTGAGTGAAGCTTATGACCACGGCTTGAGATACGCTCAATTAGCGCCCGCCTCCGAGTGCAAGTAAGTCAATGAAGATTGAGAATGAGGCACATCAACGACGTCCGCAAACAAGCATTACTCAAGACAACATTGAGCACGTCAAAAAGTCGATTTTGCTTCTTCCAGCATGTAGGGGGGTCTAGAAAAGCTTAACTTGAAGTTTTCGACCTCAAATTCATATGAGCTTTTTCCGCCATTTTGAAAAGAAGTGAACTTGAAAGTTTGAACTTTTTCATTTTTATACTACGCGAAAAAGTTTCAAATAAAAGTTGTAGACAATCGTATTGCCGACAAAAATGCTTTATACAAATTTTTTGTCGGACCTACTGTTACAGAGATAATTTCAAAATAACACTTCACCCTTCTTTTCAAGATGGCGGAAAAAGCTCATATGAATTTGAGGTCGAAAACTTCAAGTTAAGCTTTTCTAGACCCCCCCTGCATGCTGGAAGAAAAAAATCTTTTCAAAGACCATAAATGTAATGTGTTCTCCAGGAAACCGGCGAAAGGTAAATCGGCCACCACAATTTTTATTTTTGTTTTCCCTCACAACTTTTTCATTTTTTTATATTACGCAAAAAAGTTTCAAATAAAAGTTGTAGACGATCGTATTGCCGACAAAAATGCTTTATACAAATTTTTTGTCGGACCTACTGTTACAGAGATAATTTCAAAATATCACTTCACCCTTCTTTTCAAGATGGCGGAAAAAGCTCATATGAATCTGAGGTCGAAAACTTTAAGTTAAGCTTTTCTAGACCCCCCCCCTACATGCTGGAAGAAAAAAATCCCATGTACTTCCATTTTGCAAGTTAAATGTTTAGTTTGACTGGACTAATGAGAGAATTTGGAAAAAGCATTTCAGAGTGCTGGTCTAAGCAGACAACTCTTTCTTAAACGAAAGTTATACCGAACTCGATATGAAGACTTTGCATCAATGAACGAGTATGTCAGTGGTATGTTATCGCTAGTTCATCAATTATCAGACATTAAAATAATGATTGACGATAGTGAAATCGGAATGTTACCTTTGAGTGGATTACCGGATTTTTATGAAACTTTATTAAGTGGCTATGGTGCAACTCACACAACAATAACCAGTGCGATGTAATCAAAACTCTTCTCGAAGAGGATGCTCGCCGTGGTTTGCGAGAAGAATCAGCTTCAGCTTTATTTACAAGAGGTTTTAGGAAAAAACATATAGTTTGCCATGAGTGTGGAGTTGAAGGTCATGTTAGACCCTGTTGCCCAAAACTAAAAAAATCTAAGGCTAAAAGTAAGTCTTATTACTATAAGAATAAATCATCAGCTAAATCTGAGGATAAAGATACACCTTTATTTAGTCCAGCTGCTTTAGCTACGGGTAATTTTGATAGTAACGCATGGTACGTTGATAGCTGTGCTAGTAATCATGTTAGTCCTAAAAGGTAATGGATGAAGAATTTTAATCCTGATGCTGTAACTGTCTTTTGTACTGCTGATAGTGCAAAACTTTCAAGTAAAGGTTCCGGTGAATTTACAACCCCTTTGATGAACTCCTTAGATCAATCAAGCACTGTTGGAACTATAACTAATGTAAGGTATACTCCAAACGCTACTGCAAATCTACTACCTGTGAGTCAAATTGCAGATAAAGGTCATGTAGTGATTTTCAAAGAAAATGGTTTCGAAGCGTATCGAAATGATGAAGTAAAGATTCTAGGGACCGTCAGATTTACTGGATCTAAAGTTGGTGGAATTTATAAATTGGATCAATCAACTCACAATGCAGATGAAACTGCATGTAAGGAAGGTACTATTATGCCTGTAAATCAAGTAATTACCAAGCAGATTTGGCATAGACGTCTAGGACATCTCAGCAATCGTAGTATTTCGATGTTGAAGTGTGATCTTGCTGATAGTATAGATTTTCAAGATACTAACACCAGTTCTTCTTGTATTCCTTGTATTAAGGCCAAACAAACAAGGAATAGCTTTCCAAAGGGTCAAGCTAGACGAGCTTCTAAACTATTAGAATTGGTTCATACCGATATTTGTGGACATATGTCTGAACCAAGTTGGGGAGGTTCCAGGTATGTACTTATGTTTACTGATGATTTTTCACGTAAACCATTTGGTTATTTTTTAAAACAAAAATCAGAGACTTTTAATATATTTAAAGAATTTAAGAAATTGGTCGAGACTCAGACCGGTTTAAAAATTAAAAGAGTAAGGTCAGACAATGGCACAGAGTATTGTAATAATCAAATTTCATCGTTTTTTAAAGAAAGTGGCATTGTGCATGAACTGACTGTACCTTACACTCCTGAACAAAATGGAGTTCAGGAAAGATGTAACAGAACCATTGTTGAGAAAGCTAGAGCTTTATTACATGGTTCTGGTTTATCTAAGCGCTATTGGGTTGAAGCCGTATCGACTGCTATATATCTTAAGAATCGAAGTCCTACACATGCTGTTAAAGGTGCTACGCCTGAAGAATTATGGACTGGTTGCAAGGTAAATCTAAATCATCTTAGAGTATTTAGTTGTCGAGCATATGCTCACATTCCAAAGAAATTTAGAGACAAATCTGATTCCAAGTCCAAACCCATGATTATGGTAGGGTATTGTGAAAACACAAAAGGATATAGATTAGCTAATCCAGATCACCCTGGTAAGGTTGAAAAAGTTAGGGATGTCGTGTTCCTCGAACACATTATGCATGCTAAAGATGTTGCAAGTACAGAAACACCTACAAATGAAAATATTGAGGTTGAATATGTAATTTATCCTAATGATAGTGGTAATCATATTCCTGATGATGTTCCTAGCTTAACTGAAGATAAAGAAGTTACTTCTGAAAACGAACAGGAATTGCCGCCAACCTCACCTAGAGTTCGTCGTCGTCCTATTTGGATGAAAGATTATTTGCATGAACCTGGTGATGCCTGTCTACTTACAGCATATGAGTCACCCAGAGAGCCAATTTCAGTTGATGAAGCACTTGGTTGTTCTGATAAGAACAGATGGATTGACGCTATGAAAACTGAATACGATTCTTTCATCAAAAACGATGTTTGGATCTTAGTTGATCGTCCGAGAAATTTAAATGTAGTAGCTAGCAAGTGGATATTTAAGTTAAAGCAGGATAGTGAAAATAATGTCCGCTATAAAGCCAGATTAGTTGCGAGAGGATTTTCACAATCATATGGAGTTGATTATTTTGAAACTTTTTCACCTGTCGCACGTATCTCTAGTCTTAGAATGCTAGTTGCACTATCAGTTGAACTTAATTTATCAATAGAAAATTTTGATGTAACCACCGCCTTTCTACATGATGAATTAGAAGAGATGGTTTACATGGAGCAGCCAGAATTCTTTATAAAGAAAGGCGAGGAATCCAAAGTATGTCTGTTAAAAAAGGCTATCTATGGTCTTAAACAGTCTTCCAGAACTTGGAATAAAAAGGTAAATGAAGTTTTAGAAAAAGCTGATTACAAAAGATCCACAAATGAACCATGTTTATTTTCTAAGGTTCATAAAACTTCAATAGTTATTATTGTTTTATATGTCGATGATTTTTATATTTTTCATAATGATTTGACTGAAAAGAATAAGTTATTTAAAATTTTGAAAGGTCATTTTAATATCAAAGATTTAGGCAAGGCAAGAAATATTCTAGGTATCCAGATTTTGAGAGATGAGTCAAAAGATGTAATTTACTTGAATCAAAAGTCCGTTCGTTAGTTTCTTAAGTCAATTTAATACTGGTCATTCATTAGAGCATTGGAATCTTGTGAAACGTGTGTTTCGTTGCCTTAAAGCTACAGGTGACTTGGGCATAATGTTCAAAAGATCTAATTATACAAATATAGAAGGCTATGTAGATACCACTTGGAGAGATCATCAATTTGACAGAAAGTCTCACACTGGCTATGTTTTCAAATTAGCTGGTGGACCCATTTCTTGGGAAACTCGTAAGCAGAGGACTATCGCACTCTCATCATCTGAAGCAGAGTACATGGCTGCATCAGATGCCTGTAAAGAAGCTGTTTATTGGGTAGATTTATTGCAGAAATCTTAAATAAACCTATGAAGCCGATTAACTTATATATGGATAATCGAAGCTACAGGTGACTTGGGCATAATGTTCAAAAGATCTAATTCTACAAATATAGAAGGCTATGTAGATACCACTTGGGGAGATCATCAATTTGACAGAAAGTCTCACACTGGCTATGTTTTCAAATTAGCTGGTGGACCCATTTCTTGGGAAACTCGTAAGCAGAGGACTATCGCACTCTCATCATCTGAAGCAGAGTACATGGCTGCATCAGATGCCTGTAAAGAAGCTGTTTATTGGGTAGATTTATTGCAGAAATCTTAAATAAACCTATGAAGCCGATTAACTTATATATGGATAATCGAAGCTACAGGTGACTTGGGCATAATGTTCAAAAGATCTAATTCTACAAATATAGAAGGCTATGTAGATACCACTTGGGGAGATCATCAATTTGACAGAAAGTCTCACACTGGCTATGTTTTCAAATTAGCTGGTGGACCCATTTCTTGGGAAACTCGTAAGCAGAGGACTATCGCACTCTCATCATCTGAAGCAGAGTACATGGCTGCATCAGATGCCTGTAAAGAAGCTGTTTATTGGGTAGATTTATTGCAGAAATCTTAAATAAACCTATGAAGCCGATTAACTTATATATGGATAATCGAAGCTACAGGTGACTTGGGCATAATGTTCAAAAGATCTAATTCTACAAATATAGAAGGCTATGTAGATACCACTTGGGGAGATCATCAATTTGACAGAAAGTCTCACACTGGCTATGTTTTCAAATTAGCTGGTGGACCCATTTCTTGGGAAACTCGTAAGCAGAGGACTATCGCACTCTCATCATCTGAAGCAGAGTACATGGCTGCATCAGATGCCTGTAAAGAAGCTGTTTATTGGGTAGATTTATTGCAGAAATCTTAAATAAACCTATGAAGCCGATTAACTTATATATGGATAATCGAAGCTACAGGTGACTTGGGCATAATGTTCAAAAGATCTAATTCTACAAATATAGAAGGCTATGTAGATACCACTTGGGGAGATCAACAATTTGACAGAAAGTCTCACACTGGCTATGTTTTCAAATTAGCTGGTGGACCCATTTCTTGGGAAACTCGTAAGCAGAGGACTATCGCACTCTCATCATCTGAAGCAGAGTACATGGCTGCATCAGATGCCTGTAAAGAAGCTGTTTATTGGGTAGATTTATTGCAGAAATCTTAAATAAACCTATGAAGCCGATTAACTTATATATGGATAATCGAAGCTACAGGTGACTTGGGCATAATGTTCAAAAGATCTAATTCTACAAATATAGAAGGCTATGTAGATACCACTTGGGGAGATCATCAATTTGACAGAAAGTCTCACACTGGCTATGTTTTCAAATTAGCTGGTGGACCCATTTCTTGGGAAACTCGTAAGCAGAGGACTATCGCACTCTCATCATCTGAAGCAGAGTACATGGCTGCATCAGATGCCTGTAAAGAAGCTGTTTATTGGGTAGATTTATTGCAGAAATCTTAAATAAACCTATGAAGCCGATTAACTTATATATGGATAATCGAAGCTACAGGTGACTTGGGCATAATGTTCAAAAGATCTAATTCTACAAATATAGAAGGCTATGTAGATACCACTTGGGGAGATCATCAATTTGACAGAAAGTCTCACACTGGCTATGTTTTCAAATTAGCTGGTGGACCCATTTCTTGGGAAACTCGTAAGCAGAGGACTATCGCACTCTCATCATCTGAAGCAGAGTACATGGCTGCATCAGATGCCTGTAAAGAAGCTGTTTATTGGGTAGATTTATTGCAGAAATCTTAAATAAACCTATGAAGCCGATTAACTTATATATGGATAATCGAAGCTACAGGTGACTTGGGCATAATGTTCAAAAGATCTAATTCTACAAATATAGAAGGCTATGTAGATACCACTTGGGGAGATCATCAATTTGACAGAAAGTCTCACACTGGCTATGTTTTCAAATTAGCTGGTGGACCCATTTCTTGGGAAACTCGTAAGCAGAGGACTATCGCACTCTCATCATCTGAAGCAGAGTACATGGCTGCATCAGATGCCTGTAAAGAAGCTGTTTATTGGGTAGATTTATTGCAGAAATCTTAAATAAACCTATGAAGCCGATTAACTTATATATGGATAATCGAAGCTACAGGTGACTTGGGCATAATGTTCAAAAGATCTAATTCTACAAATATAGAAGGCTATGTAGATACCACTTGGGGAGATCATCAATTTGACAGAAAGTCTCACACTGGCTATGTTTTCAAATTAGCTGGTGGACCCATTTCTTGGGAAACTCGTAAGCAGAGGACTATCGCACTCTCATCATCTGAAGCAGAGTACATGGCTGCATCAGATGCCTGTAAAGAAGCTGTTTATTGGGTAGATTTATTGCAGAAATCTTAAATAAACCTATGAAGCCGATTAACTTATATATGGATAATCGAAGCTACAGGTGACTTGGGCATAATGTTCAAAAGATCTAATTCTACAAATATAGAAGGCTATGTAGATACCACTTGGGGAGATCAACAATTTGACAGAAAGTCTCACACTGGCTATGTTTTCAAATTAGCTGGTGGACCCATTTCTTGGGAAACTCGTAAGCAGAGGACTATCGCACTCTCATCATCTGAAGCAGAGTACATGGCTGCATCAGATGCCTGTAAAGAAGCTGTTTATTGGGTAGATTTATTGCAGAAATCTTAAATAAACCTATGAAGCCGATTAACTTATATATGGATAATCGAAGCTACAGGTGACTTGGGCATAATGTTCAAAAGATCTAATTCTACAAATATAGAAGGCTATGTAGATACCACTTGGGGAGATCATCAATTTGACAGAAAGTCTCACACTGGCTATGTTTTCAAATTAGCTGGTGGACCCATTTCTTGGGAAACTCGTAAGCAGAGGACTATCGCACTCTCATCATCTGAAGCAGAGTACATGGCTGCATCAGATGCCTGTAAAGAAGCTGTTTATTGGGTAGATTTATTGCAGAAATCTTAAATAAACCTATGAAGCCGATTAACTTATATATGGATAATCGAAGCTACAGGTGACTTGGGCATAATGTTCAAAAGATCTAATTCTACAAATATAGAAGGCTATGTAGATACCACTTGGGGAGATCATCAATTTGACAGAAAGTCTCACACTGGCTATGTTTTCAAATTAGCTGGTGGACCCATTTCTTGGGAAACTCGTAAGCAGAGGACTATCGCACTCTCATCATCTGAAGCAGAGTACATGGCTGCATCAGATGCCTGTAAAGAAGCTGTTTATTGGGTAGATTTATTGCAGAAATCTTAAATAAACCTATGAAGCCGATTAACTTATATATGGATAATCGAAGTGCGATAAAAATTGCGGAGAATCCTGTGTTCCATAACCGGACCAAACATAGATATTCGGTTCCACTTCATACGTGAAGCTGTTAGTGACGGTAAAGTTAGATTAATGTATAAACCTACAAGTGAAATGACTGCCGATGTACTTACCAAAGGTCTAGGAAGAGTTAAGCATGAGAAATTCGTAAAAGACATGGGGATTGTAAAAATCTAGTCTTAAGAAAGATATTGCATGTTATTAGTTTTAAGTTGTTGTAATAACAATGTTATATTAATCAATTTTTTTCCTTTAAGCTTAAGGGGGAGTGTTAAATAGTAAGCTTTGGATTATTATTTAACAGTAAATATGTCATGTCATATTTATCATAATACTGCATAAATAAATTATTCTGCTGTAAGCTCTATTTATATGGTATGTCAACTCGCCGTCATTTCAACATAACTTGTAATAATGAATATTTACTTTTGGCGTATTTTTCGTAATACAAATTAAATAAACTTTATCATGATGATAGAGGTACAAGATTCTTTGGCACTATTAAAACATGTTTGGTAATAAAACTAAATTGAAATTTTATTTTTTACAGCAAACTAAGGTAACATCTTTTTTTATTTTCATTTAACTTAAATAATAAGAATACAAATTGACCTATGCAAACATTTCTTTTGAGAATTGTAATTAAATTCATCAATTATTTTGTAATATTTTACGGAAAGCAGATAAACTGCAAGCATGGATTGATGCAACAGGAGTTTTATTAACAAGTAAAGACCTTGTGTGTCACTATAAAAAAATCTATATGCGAAATTCAAACCTATTAGACGCTCTAAAGATTTCAAGTATTAAAAAAGAGTAGGTATAAGTCGAATTATATATACTTAATGCTTAAACATGTTTTTAATTATATGCATTAAGCAGGTTAAGTAAAACTGTTACTGGTAATTAATAGCAATAAAGCACACATCTCAGCATAATTTTTATAGCAACAAGAAGCTAAATAGCAATATAAACATGGTCCACATGTGAAAGGGACAAAAATATTAAATACAACAGCAGAACACAGACTTTTGTACTGAAAAGCAATAGTTTTTTGACTTGATAACAATTATATTATTGTGCATCTAACTCTGTAACAAACAAGATCAATTACAGCAAAACTATCCATGAAATATTTATATTTTAAAAATTTAATTACAAACATTTATAAAATAACAAATAACAAGGCCATCGATGATGACAACAACGAAATCAATGATATACCAGACCAATTGTGGTCTGGCAAGGAAAGTGAAGTCGACACCGATCACTATTACAATAAAATCTAAACATAAATGTAATGTACGTAAAGATTGGTTTGACCCTGTAGTACAGACATATTCATATTTTGGAAACAAAATTCTTTCTGGTAACCAAATTTTGAAGTCATTTTAAGAACCTCAGTCACTTCCATGAGAATCCATACAAGACCTTCCATGCAATGTCCCTGAAAATATAAGAGGTTTAGATTAAAGCGATTTCATTTTATGATAAATTTAAAAATTACATTTTGACAACTGATTTTCTAAATACCTTATATTGTGATTGAGAAATACATAACCGCCCTCACTCCATTACCATTAGCCACATACAGAAAGGTGGAATCCCTAAAAAGAGCAATTTTAATAAAACAATTGAACATCAAACTATTTACTGGTAAAATTTATCACATGATATGAATGGCGTTTTGCTATCGAAAACAAACCAGAGAAAAATTAGTTTAAAAATAAGTGTTCATTTATACTTACCTGTATATTTGTGAACGCGTATATTAATCTTTTATTAATTCTGGCTTGTTAATTATAATAAACAGAAACAAAGCTGCATAAGAAACATCAATTAAATTCTCGAATGACAATAATAAAAATATAAATTTTATTATTATTAAAAAAGCTTAATAAATTTTGAAGGTTAACACATGTGGTTTGGTTTGACACTCACGTTTCACTGTTGCGGCATCTAGCGGTGACTTTCGAACTAATGATCTCGTTTCAATTTTGGGTGAAAAATTTATCATGGAGTTTACCTACCAGTGTTTTATATATCTTGATTTATATATACTACTCAATATAAACTTTTCTCGCGATCGGTTTAAAGATTAAACCCAATGGGTGCGTCCAACACGCCGCTGAAAATACAGCGCTGAAATAGCTTTCACAGGCGTCGTTGATTAAAAAACAACCGAAGCAGTAAGATCGTTTGAAATACATCATCGCTTTACACATATTATGAAACGCTTGAAGCACTGACAAGTAGCACTAGACGACTGATTTACTGAATGTCAATCATTAAAACGTCAGTTTTGACAATAGATAAGAGATATAATAAAAAAATAAGAATGGAGGTTTTTAAGTCTAAGACGGTTGTTAAAGCTGCAGCAATGGTGTGATGGACGCACCCATTAATGCAGTAATAGCGTTTATACGCAACTGGTTCATGACACAGCCCAAAGATTTTTACAGAACGGGCACACATAGGCTTCCAGGGAGGTGACGGAAGTGCCTAGATGTTAGGGTAGAATATCTGGAATAGATGTAACTGTTGTTTTGTTTTTGTGTTTAAATAAAAATGAGTTATTATGTAATTCGCACTCATATTTTTCTACAAATGTACTGGTCAAGTTTGAGTCATGGCTTGGAATGCACTCTGATTGGTACAAAATTTTGGCATCATTTATTTTAAGTTTTATGACTTCCTTAGTAGACCAACAAAGCCAAAGAAGGTATCTTTTAGTTTAAACTTCCTATAAATATTACAGTTTGCCAGGTCAAACGTTTGCAAGTTGTAATAATTGTAAAAAAAACAAATTTTTAAAATTTTTATTTTGTGTATTTATAAACCACTAAACAGAATGGAGAACTACTAAATAAATATAGGTGACTAATAAATTATGAAACCGGTAATGTTATTATTTATAACAATTTTATAAATATTTCCTATCTACCTTACCAATTTATTGTTGAAGTAGAGTTGTTTTCAGAGATTAAGTTTAAATTTTAGTTTTTTCAAAACAGATTTCTAATTAGCATTGTATCTATTTTTTTTTGTTTTCTTTTTTAATGTTCCTTTCATAGGTTATGATACAGGATACATTCTAAGATGTGTCATAAGAAGACGTCTAAAACTTCCCCTTCTGCTTGAAATTACGAAAAACCGAAAGTATTGGAGACCATTTATTTAAAAAGTTTTATGGAAAACAATTACAAAAAAATACAAATAAGGTTATTATTTTTTCTATTTTAGTAATAGAAAAATAAAAAGTTGTTTTACGACAAATCTTTTTAATTAAATTAATCCATTTGCAAGATAATTTAAACGAATATTTTTTTGTTTTCTGGGAATTACTTAAGTTTAGCAAAGCAGCCCCGATTTCGCCAATTTTTTTAAGCATAAAACACCCCCTCACAACACTCACAACGCAAAAAAAAGTGCGGAAAAGCGTAGTTTTCAAGAAAAAAATCTTGAAAGTTCACCACAAAAGAGGCTTCTCCGAGCAGTCATGATCAGCTGCAACGTCACATTTGCAGGTAGGAGACACCACAAAAAGCACAGTATGAGAACCGCAGGTAGCGATGTCCTGGTTGCCATTTGGCACCTAACCTAACCTAACCTAACCTAACCTAACCTAACCTAGCGATATAGTACTAACCTAACCTAACCTAACCTAACCTAACCTAACCTAACCTAACCTAACCTAGCGATATAGTACTAAATGGCAATTGAAATTACAGTTTCATACCAAATGGCAATTGAAGTAATACTAATGACGAATATGAGAGAAAATACAAACACGATCAAGACAATCATACGATTTCCAAATGAAAATAACCTCACTTTAAACGCAGTTTCGGGTGCAATGTAAAATTTTTTTTTGTGGCAAATACGCTTTTCCGCGTGTTTTTTTTTTTGGTGGGGGTGTGTTCTTAGGGTGTGTTTTATGCATACGAAACAAATCAGCGAAATCGGGGCTGTTTTGCTAAACTTAAGTTTTACCGTTTTCTGTGTATAGGTAAAGTAAACTTTTCTTTTAATCCCTTACATTAGTTTTTGTACAGCAACCGCATTCATCGTTCCAGCAAAGGAAATCCACCATTTCTTTGAAATAACCCATAATATTGGCAGTTTCACCCCTGTTTATTAATTGTCTCTTGGCTAATGTCCAATACCGCTCAATTGGTCGAAGACTATGAGTGTTTGGTTGGTTGCAGTCCTTTGACACGAAATTTATCAGAGTTTCTTATTAGCGCGTTAGGGCAAGTGTTTTAAACATACGTTTTAAACATTGAATTTTGACTTTTTTCAGTATTGTTGGCGTCGCATTTTATAATTATGTAATTCTGGCTCATTTTTAAATAAACCTATCAACTTATCTGAGACTATAAGACCTTGTTGTAATTCATTCTCTTTCCAATAATAAATATTTATAAAATGGTACTCTGGAGGTACTGTAGGTATATTACCTTCGCATTTTTCTCTAATAAATATCAATTAAATATCTACTTTTATACTTAACACTAGCTATTTTTAAATATAAATAATAAAATTATTTTCCAGATTCTATATAAATAAATTTCAATATTTTAATACTTTTCTCCTTATTCGTCTCAAACTGCTCTGAAGGAAAGCTCCATATAATGCTCACGTTATGAGTGCCCTGAAAAGCGACTTCAGACTTACCTACTCGAAATATTACAATCGTTGAGCAGGCGTATGAAGGGCGAACTTCAACTTTTAGATGATGCTTAAAGAACGAACACAATGATACGTACACAGCATTCATCTTTTTCTAACATTCTTTAAATCTTCCAAAACTTTCCCCTGAATAAAAAACCGTTGCGTATATGCAACAATAGAAGGGGATGAAGTGTATCGCTCTAATGGATTGTTAGCTGCTGGTGATATTCTAGAAGCAAGCAATTTTTGCAAGCTACTAATGAATTTGGTTGTTTTTTAAGTTTCTCAAAAATGTAGCTATCGTGTTATCCCTTTTAGTAAATTAAAGGTTACATCCTTTAAATGTAGTAAAATGATACTGCAAGATTAGGTACATTTACGTCAGAAAACTTCCAAGTGCAAACAAACCTATGACATGTTATACGCTTACCAGTCCCTAATATATGTACAAGATTAGGGTAAAAAGCCATGTCGAGTTAATTTTCTTAAATTAATTACCCGCCGAGGCGTATGTTACTTGATCTATTTTTAGTGATTAGTACCCACTGTAAATCTAAACAAAATTCATTGCATCCAACCAGCCATGTTGTATGCATGCATGCATAGGTTGGTGTATTTTATTTTAAACATTTTTAAACCTGTGACGAAAACAAGAAAGCAGTGTCGAGGGATATTCTGTTTTGAGTTCTTTCCGTTTTATTTATAAAATATCTTGTTTGTGTGTCAAGATTAAAAGGATTTCTTTTTATAAATCTTATGTTCATAAAACTGCGAGAGGAAATATCTAAGATTATATATTACAAAAAAACAAGAAGAGGATGAAACTGAGAAGCTCAAAGTATTGCTTGAAAAATATCAAAGGATATCACAGCGCATTCATTTTTATCTTCATCATTTTTCTAATATAAACATGTAGAAAGTTAAGATAGTGTCATCATTGGAAAATTAACTACTTTCCTATGAGTAATTGAATTTCTGCTGTGCGTAAAGGTGGAATCAAATTACGCAGCCCATTTTCATTGGTTTCCTGAAAGATGTAAATGTAATTTATTTGAGAATATTGCCTCACATTATAGTGGCTGCGAACTTTCATTTTTCAATTAAGTATTTTTATTTTGTGCTACCGCAAGACAGAATAAAGTGATCGTTTTGTGACTACTCTTAAAATTATTATCTACATCTCTGATAATAAAAACTGAATTCAGAAAAGGAATTCCACAGAAAACTGAACGCCAAATATACTTTTTCTGTAAACGACGTTGGGAATATTTGTATCGGAAATGCATACAATTTAAAACAGAATAGAGAAAGCATTCTGAATATGAAGCAACGGATCTCAGTTCCTGACCAGGCAAGTTCGTAATCGTTTTTGAATTTTGGATTTATAGTGGAGTAACCTTACGTTTTTATCTCGGAACCGGTTGAAACTACTCGGATATTCATGATTCTTTTAAAATCTTGTAAATATAAAACACTAAAACCTTTACAAATTAGAAAGAAACCTAAAGGTCTTCCAAGTGGACCAGTAGTGGTTGCTCGACCATCTCAGAACAGGATAGTTTTTTGTGTGTTATCACACCTTTGCATTGGTAGTTCGAAACCACTAGGAAACTGACGTTGGTTATACAATAAGCGAAGACGTCGTGAATTATCAACAAAGCTACAACGGAATTGAGACGACCCATATTGCGTGAAGGAACGTATAAGTTACTGGATCTACCGCATCCAGGAATTGCCAAGAGGGAAACCAAAGATAATACATTCCCATCGTTTGGTGCCCAGGAATATGAGACTGGAATGGCAGCCAATAGAATAAGCCCTGTACATAACCTGCCGACCGTTTATGGCTGCGTTTTCCAAGACCGGAAAAGCTCGATTCGGAGTAACGACTAGTAGACGACTTGAGCCAAATATTTTGCCATTGTCCTATTCATGAATTCTACCATAAATAAAAATAGATCTCAATGGAAGTAAAATATATAAGCACAATTATATATTTTACTTCCATTTAAAATAAATAATATCGTAGTGTTAAATACATACGTTCATTTAGTGATTAGTCTTCTTCGGTGTTAATTAGTTTTAGACGTTAGTTATTGTAAGCAGTTCTTTGTAATTAAACAATTCACACGAAAAATTGGTTTAATTACAAAGATCGATACAGTAGATACATTTAAAAGAATTTTTATGATAATTATAAAAACAAGGCAGTAGGGATTTATGTTTTGTTTAACTAATTTTTCTTAAATTTTCGTTTTCTGTCTATCCTGTGAGTTTCTGAGATCCAACGGCAAATAACTTATTTTACATTCAAATTATTAATATGATTTAAAAAAGTGAATACCAAAACCTAAAGTAAAGGTTGTAAATTGAAACCGACAAACACTATTGTTTCGCAGTTATTTGAAACACCTTTACTTTGGTTTAATAAATGGTCTCCGTTGAATCATATTAAACAATTCAGGTATCTATCAATAAAAAATTTAGTAACAAATGTTACTACAACATTAAATACAATATTATTCTATCTAGTTGCTTACTTCAAGAGACTTTTCTTACAAATGTTCCTTAGGATGTGTATATCAAATAATATAAGCGTTTTTCGCAATAACGTTTTAAGCAATACTTTTACATACTACCTTTTCTTTATCGTATTTTTAATACTTTGCAATAAAATAAATGTCGAAATTATTCCGAAAACTTGGGACAGGTTGTTGTTTTAATTAAAGATCCATTATTGATATGTAAGATACAGTTTTGGGAAACAGCTCTCTCTCCCTCTCTCTGTTTTCAATCTTTTTGTACTTTTCGACGTTTTGTCCACGTTCGGCCATTTGTACCCAGATATGCTTATGCGATTTGACCACTTTCGGCGATTTGTCCACAGATGACTTTCGGCGTTTTGACAACTTTCGGCGATTTCTCCACAGATGACTTTCGGCGTTTTGTACATATATGAGTTTCTTCGTTTTTACCGTGTTCGGTGATTTGTCCCGATATTCCTTTCGGCGTTTTGACCACTTTTGACGATTTATCCACAGATGCGATTTGTTCACGTATGAGATTCGGAGTTTTGACCGCGTTCGGCGGTTTGTCCAGATATTCCTTTCGGCGTTTTGACCAAGATTCGGCAATATGACCACGGACCCTTTTTGGCGTTTTGTCCATTCGGCGATTTGTCAGAGATTCATTCGAACACTAGACCACTCTAAAAAGTGTGTGTTTAGGTCCAACACATTTAGAGTAAAATATCTAGTCTGTAACTCCGTGTAGACGATAGAGTTAACTTCAATGCAATGTTAGTGTAAATTTATTACACTCTAAAACATATATATCTTTTATCACTTATGGCAACTTCTTTACACTAAAACTGTCAAATAATTGATTTATTTATTTATTGCAATGCAAACATACATAAAAAGTATATACTATATACAATTAAAACATAAGAACGTATTGAAAAAAATATATACGAGCCCAGTTGGGACACTTCTATTTTGGTTAAAGGACACCCTGGAACCTTTACTTCGAAATTGATTTTCTTGAAACATAGTATGGTTGTTAATTGTTGCTAGAGCGAACTACTCATGCTCAATGCCAACTCTTGTAACACTTTTTCTTTCTCGACACTCTAAAAGATAATAACTGTCGGTAATATATTAGCATGAGACTCTTTAATTTATTCTTTTTTTATACTTCTGCTTTTGCTACAGGAACACTATCGTATACTTAAAATGATAATAATAGATAATAAGATAATAATCAATACAAGTTTAGCTTATCGAACGGTAATTTAATCAGTATACCAAAATTCCCATATAAGTACAATTGTACATAAATCATACATTACAGTAGGCTCAGTAACTTCATTTACATCCGCCCATAAAGCGTAAATACCCAAGAAAACATAATATTGCCAGAAACAATTTCGAACAACTGTTTTACTCAAAAAGAAAAGTAATAAAAATTAAAAACTTAATTTTGTTCAACATATAGGTCTTTTTAATGTAGTTTCCCAATTGTTTCGAGACCTGAAATCTAGCATTCAATGCATCCTGGCCCACAAAATCTATGCTACATAAACAATACAATCAAAGATATATATAATTGTTTAAACTTACATTATAAGGTTGACATAAGTCCTTTTTAAATCGTTATGGAACCTCACAGTCACCACTGCACCGTCACTATCTCACTGAAGAAGACAATCCTAGTATCTCCCCCCTGGTATTCACTTTGTCGAAAACTGCTGCCCCCTTTGGAAATCTTCTCTTCTTTATTTTTTTATTAATTATCAATATATTCGATGTCTTTTTCACAATAACGTTCAACAGGCGAAAATCTAAGTTTTTTAATTAAATAACTTTCATTCCAGCAGAAGTGTGATTAAAAAACTCATTTTGCTTAGTTGTTCTTTACGTTTTAAATTGTGCAGCTACATTAAGTTATTTAAAGATTTTTTAAAGAAATTGCAAAGTTTCATCAGTTATAATTTATTGAAGTCAAATGCAGCATACAGTTGATTTTCGCAATTTTTTGTTAGTGTCGTTAATGGGCATACGCTTATCTTGTCAAATACACTGCCAAGTGTATATTGGTGACAATTCGTTTTGTTTACTCTAAATGGAGTAACAGGAACACTAACAAACATTGTTTTACAAATTTAGATTACTTTTTAACGGCTTTTCTTAAAAAGATTAAAAAGGAAGAATTATTTTTATTATAAGAATAGAGTGAAAAAAGTTTTTCTATTCTAAATTCTAATACTAAAATCTTTACACAGTACTCTAAAAATTGTTCACGGGGCTGATTTTTTACTGCGTAGCTCGATATACCTCGTCTAGCCTTTAATTATTAGTTTCTGCTTTCTGATAAATTTGAGATATCCATTTTACATTACGTTTTTTTCAAAGAAGGCGTTACCATCTCTTGTATCAACAAAAGGTAAGATCAAATTTGAAGAATAAATGTCATAATTTTGACAAATATATTTAACAATTGTGCGATATTATACATAACCTAACTACAACCGAAAGAAATGACTGAAAGTAATAACACTTTAATGTATACATACCATAATATACATAATATTACTTCTAGAGACATAATAACATAATATAAACATAATGTAACAATACTTCCAGTAACGTTAAATCTCTTGAGGATATATAGCCAACCAAAAGTTTTGTAACAACACTATATATACTATAGTGTTAATTAAATTTATATAGATTACTATAGAGTATAGACCATAGGTTCCCAACGGGGGCGGTACCGCCCCCTAGTGGGCGCTGGAGCTTTTCGTGGGGGCGGTAGCGGGTCCAAAGGCAAATGGAGAGCGTTATGACAGTCAAGGGGGCGGTCGCGGCGTGCCTACCTAATTAGAAATTTAATATAAGAAAATCCTTTGAAAATACATCTATTTTCATGAAAAAAACATTTTATCTAGCCGTCTAAGATCTTATTATTATGGCGTAAATAAACATTAAAACATTTACATAAACATTAAGTAACGCATGTTCATTTAAATTCGTAATCTAGCAACCTTTGGAATTTTAATGAAAGAAGACAGAGCGACAGATATAATACGTCGCAGATAGAGACAGGCAATAATCCAAAGGTTGCTAGATTACGAATTTAAATGAACACCCGTTATAAAGATAAACTAACTAATTGATTCGGTTTAGGACTGTGGTAACAAGTCTATGCAAGTTGCTAAGCAAAGACGTGATTTACGCAATCAAGCATGTTTCGACAAAAATAAGGGAACTTGTAACAACCTGTTTGCAGGGCAAGTGCACCGGGGCACCGCAAACAAACAAAGGCATACAAGTTGTTGCGTGCTCGAAATCAAATCTTTAAAAGGCAGGGATAGCTCTTCTAATGTCTTATTGTTTTTGTGAGCTTCGTCAGTGATCCATACTCGCGCGTGACTGATAAAGTAAAGAAGTCATTATAGCCATTAGTTTTATAACTTTCTATAAATCGGTTGAAAAGTTAATGTATTGAAATTGTGAATTTCAAAATGTCTGAAACTAAGAAGAAATGTCGGCAGTACAACATTGAGTATTTGAAATATGGATTGACGCAATCTCCAACAAACCGATTATTACCTATGTGTTTAATTTGCCAAAAAGTATTTTCAAATGAAGCCATGAAGCCTTCTAGGCTCCAAGAGCATTTGAATAAGATACATGCTGATAAAAAGGACAAAGGTTTATCCTATTTTCAAGGACTTGAAAAGAAATATTTAAAACAGCCAACTATATCAAACCTTTTTGCATCGTGTTCTAAACAAGAAGATGATGGACTACGAGCTTCATATAATATTTTACTATTAATCGCAAAAGCGGGAAAACTACATACAATTGGTGCAGAATTAATTATGCCGGCAGTCAAAGAGGTAATCGAAACTGTTCTTCATCATAAGACGCCATCAGATATCATCAAAAAAATTCCTTTGAATAATAATACAGTGCAAAGAAGAATCGATGAAATGGCTAAAGACGTTGAACTATCATTATGTGACTACTTAAAGACTTTCAAATTTTCCATTCAACTCGATGAATCAACTTTACCAAATAACGAAGCACTACTCTTGGCTTACGTCCGATTCATAAAAGAAGAAAAAAATTGTCAAGAGTTATTATATGCAAAAAATTTGGAAACCGATACAAAGGGAGAATCCATATTTAATACCATGCATGTTTTTTTTAAGAGAAAGCAATTCCTATTCGAAATATTTTGTCAGTTGCTACAGATGGTGCTCCAGCAATGACGGGGCGTCATAAGGGTTTCATTGCGCATAAAACAAGCAGTACCAAATGTACTTGCTGTACATTGTGTTATTCATCGTCAGAACTTGGTTGCAAAAAATCTTAATGAACGCCTGCATACGTCGCTCCATTACGTTATTAGAGCAGTCAACAAGTTAAGAAGCAATTCATTAAATGACAGATTATTTGGGCAACTTTGTACTGAAAATGATGAAGACTATAATGGCTTGCTGCTGCACACAGCAGTACGATGGCTCTCGAAAGGTATTTGTCTGAATCGCTTTTTCAATCTATTTGACTCAGTACGGGACTTCCTTGAAAACAGAGACAATGAACTGCGCGGAAACTTGATTGCGTCCAAAAATGGCATCGCTTATTTGACAGACCTTTTTAAAATATTTAATGACGTTAATTTACAATTGCAAGGTGATGAGTTGAATTTAATAAAAACAAAAAACGTCATAGCAGCTTTTGTGGGAAAACTTCTTCTATTCAAACGAAATCTAGGAAGAGGTGAATACAGCCACTTTGCGACATTATCAGCATTATCGGTAAAACAGGAAGATTTACTTACTCACTGCCAACACCTCGACGCTCTTCATGCTGATTTTACAGAGCGATTCCAGGATATTTTAAATATGAATATACCAAGCTGGGTTTTAAACCCTTTCGCAAATGCAGATACAGCAGAATCATCAAATTTAGAAGAAGAACTCGTAGAACTCACAACTAATGAAGAATTAAAAGTAAAATTCAGAAATGGATACCAAGAGTTCTGGCTCCAAAAATCAATATCAGCTCTCCACCCTGGATTGTGGGAAATAGTACAGAAATTTTTAATTGTGTTTCCTTCATCATATTTGGCTGAGCGTGGGTTTAGTGCAGTAGCTAATTTACTGTCTAAGAAAAGGAATAGACTGCAGATCACTGAGCGTGGTGATTTGCGACTAATGTTAACTAAATTGAAACCCGACATTAACAAATTGTTAAAACTCCATCAGCCTCAACCGTCTCATTGGTATTTGTTTTCTTATTGAATTTTGTTTTTTTTATTATATTTTTTTACTAATTTTGATTAATCGTTTTGTCTTTGCCTTTGTGCAGTGCGCCAGTGCGGGGTGCTCCAGCTTTGTGTATTACACTTTGTATGGTCTTTGTCTGAATTAAATGTTTTTATTATAACATGTTTTTGTATTTTTAAATAATTAATAATCACGACCCTCAGCCACGACCACGAGTAGCACGATTACAGAGAGAGAGAGAGAATTAATTTTTAATTTGTGATTATTAATAGATAATAGACAGACATATAAAATTGGTATAATTAACTATTATGTAAAGAGGGGTGTTGGAATTTTTTTTTCTTGTAAAGGGGGCGGTAGACCATAAAAGGTTGGGAACCTATGGTATAGACGATATTACAGTTTCCAGCTGCTCTTAAATTTTTTTAGAGCTTGCAAGTGTATAAGTTGCCTTCCGCCATGTCGCTATATGTCAAAATGAGATACGATTGCAGAGGCAGTATTTAAAATTCAATATTTAACTTACAACAAATATGTAATCAAAATTTTCAAAAGTGGTAAATTAAATTTTTATATTACTGAATAATTTAAAAGCTTCAGTAGTTTTGTTTGCAGCCAAAGACCTTCCGCCTTAAAATCTTGACACCCATACGCAAATTTCACAATTAGAATAAGTAAATATGTACTTATTAAACGTTCAATTTTTATGTTATTATACGTGCAAGATAACACGTCAACTAAGAATTTAAGAGAATATGAAAAGAATTGATGCAATGAATAATATTACAAATAAGTATACAAGAGAGAAAAACGGAAGGCATAATAAAAAATTGGTAACTGAAACATTATCGACACCATTAAATGTAAAGTTTATAAGAATAACCGCAATTGATACAAAACTATATAGTGGCAACGAAAACGTTTATATCGTGGGCTTACAAGCAGAAGACACTAAGTCAGAAAATACAGTTTTCAGTAAATCGCATTTTAATGTTTGTGAGCCTTTCATAATTATTCATGAAATGAATCTAATGCCTTTGGTACATGTATGTAAGTCCCTTAATATTGAATATAGGACTTAGTGCGTTCTTGCAGTCAACAGAACGTGAAACTTCATGAGAGAGGTACAATTGACTTAGTGCGTTTTTCTTGTAAGCCCACGATATTATTGTTGGTTATAAACTCTGAAGTTACATAGCGCTACTAAACAAAGGTGTTCGCAACGGTTATAAACTGCCCCATTTAAGCACTTTAAGGGGTTTATAAAAGAAAAAGCGATATCGTCGATATTAAATTATTGAAATTAAAGTTAGTTAAACTTTATCTACAACTACGAGTAGTGAACCCTCCAAAAAACACCAATTATAATCTAAGCTTTACTGACAGTCAGTCATTGAGTTTTTCTTGTTTTTTATCAGATTCTGAAAACCGTTACCTAATTGTACCTCTCCTAGTGTATTATTTCTTTCGACATCCATTCGATTAATTAGCTATAAGCAAGTAGAAACATTTTAACTAATACCTGACAATCGCTTTTGTTAATTTTTACACCTTAGTCACCAACTACAACTGTTTAATTAATCAGATGATAATAATAAATTCATGTAAAATAACTAAAATAGAATAACTGTCATTCGTGGTGCATTTTAAAGAATGCCGTAGTTGGAATTGTGCTTAATGAAAATCACATAGGAAGATTCAACATGTCAAATAATTTTGTCAACACGTCTCATGAGAACCTATGCGTTTATCAATAATCACAACTCCACTCGTTGTGCTAGATATATATGTATGATAATCACTGATCATATAGGAGGATAGTTGGATGGAACGGAACTTAGTTAACATTATGTTAACAAATGAAGCTTAGCTATGGCTAAGCGCAACTACTAATTGAGAGGGTAGACCTACTAGAGTACTTAAGTAAACATTTTTAAGTTAACTAAAGATAGAAAGAAATAAACTAATTACAAAATAAATTATTAATTAATTGTATAAATCAATCAGTTAACTAGCTGTGCTGTTGAAGACACCATTTTAGTCTGCTTAAAGTACGATAATGTTGATCCACTCGAACAGGGCAACACTCTTATGTTTCAAGAGCTGCGATAACTCAAAACGAAAAGGGCTATTATTGGAAGTACTTAAGTACAATTAATAGTGTAAATCTTGGATTTTAATGTTATTTTAAGCAAACTATTTTAAAATTTTCGAATTTATTAAATATAAACTTTATACAATTTGCAAGTAAATTTGAACGAAAAAAGAATAAGTCTTTAGATCGTACACAATTTGCATAGGTATTATTTATAGCCGTAGCATATAGTAGAATACAATTTAAAATAATTCGCTCTTTGTTAGCTTTGTTTGGTACTTAAATTTTTTTGCTAACGTCTGCATTTCAAGTTCATTAAATTTATGTACTTAAATCTAGAGTATTCATTATTTGAATTAATTTAAATATAACTTCATTTGCATTGTAAACTCATCGCATACATACATTATTTCCTAAGCAGTTTTTTTCTTTCTTACTTTTAATGTCAAGAATATTTATGCTAATGGCATTATAAAAAATTGTTTAACTTTTGTGAATTCCAGCTAATGTAAATAAATGGAAAAACAACAATGAAAACAAAAAATAACTTAGATGCAATGCAAAGGAAGAACTCCAACTGCAGGCGCGTAGTCAGAATTTTCTTTCAGTAGCGGTTACTTTTAAAATATTGTTCATCTCATAAAAAAGATAAAAAATGTAAATGGTGTAGGGGGGGGATAGATATAATCAGCAACTTCGAATTTAAATTCAAAATAAAATTCATTCTGCATGATTATTATATATACTTGCAAAAACATTTATTTACAATTTAATTATAATACGCCAGTAATCGGATAATAAACCAATATTCGGCATTAAACCATTAAGTAGGTACTATACAATTTTATTACTCAGAATATGTAACATATTAATTCAAATAAAATTATTATAAAAAAAATTTGTTTGTATAATAAAATAAACTTTCAAGTGAAAGAATTTCGAAGTAGCATATATGTTTCGGAAGGGGTTTCAGCCCCACGTGCCCTCTCCTGGCTACGTGCCTGTTCAACTGTAAAGTAAAGTATTTCCAAAGTTATCCACTGCAACAATAAGGTCAAAATAATAAAAAACGTTAACATTTCAATCAGAAATAACTAAGAAACCTCAAATTTTAATTGAAATTATACTTTTTTATGGTGCTTGGTGTTGTTTCGTACTACTTTTTTCTGTTTTTAAGTTTATATTTGGATACATTGTATACCTTGTTTTTAATTTTATATTGGCCTAACCACCTCTATTACCATTATCAAATGCATTGAGCTGTCACTTTGAATGCCGACGATACGTAAACCATTTTTTCACATATCACTACATGTACTGCTTAATATATATATAATCTAACGTTCTTTTTTAAAAATACTAACAAAAATGCTGTTTAATCGTCTATTAGCAAGAAAAAATATTATTTACATAAACCAATTTAATCTTAACTAATTATTCAACACTATAATTATATACTGTTTAACGAAGTTAAATGCTAGAAATTTACAAACAACAATTATTAAACATTTATTTATTCACTAATATATTTGATTACTAATTACACAAAACACATTTCAATACACCGGTCGAAATTAAAATTACCCCATATAAATGTTCTAGAACATACTTGATTAAACTAGTTGGTGTATTGTCGATGGCCCACGCCGATGAATCATACATGCAGATGTTGATGAATCATACATCTTGCCGCCAGAATCTAGAATGTTCGATGACGGCGTATAGGGTTTTCTATTCGTTACACTAAGTTAAAAATTCGATGATAAAGGGCGTTATAGTTAGTTTTCAAAATATCGAGTTATAATATAAAAAGTGTACCGAATCTCGGTATCATTTTCGATGTAACAATATTGGCGAGTTAATTTCTGTGAAACTAACTAATAAAACTACTTAAAATCTCTATAAGTTATAAAATGGACCTTTACTTATATGTGTTTTCTGCATAAAAAATGCCTTTTAGTTTTTCAATTATTAAGAAAATATTGCTTATGGTTTTGTCGTTAATGCGTATTTACAAAAGAAAGAAAATATTTGTACATAAGATAATCTTTGCGGTACGATACATAAAATGTATACTGTTTTATCAAAAATGAAAGAATCCCACAAGAAAAAAGTATTGAAAAAAGGTAAAGTTAACTGTTTCTATGGAGCAGCGGCAGAAAATAATCTCTTTCTGATTTGTGACCCTTTTAGTTTCTTAGTATAATTTTTACACACACTGACTCTTATATATTTATACCATTTCATTTAAGACATAATAAAGTATGGCAGCAAAACTTTTTCTTCTAGGAAAAGCATTGACGTTCAACTGAAATTTTCAAAGAGGGTGCATCGTGAAAATAAACATACGATATATGTCTATCTACACTAAATACTTCGTTCTGATATCTGTAATTAAACACTGAAGGGTTCGGTCATAAAAAGCGGTACATTCCTAAATTTAAATAAATACAAAATCTTGGCTTGTTCTAAAATCAGATTTTATCACATGTAAGTGATACATATTGTCATAATATTTGACATGCAATTAGGAAGTATGCAACCCCATTCAAACAGATGTTAGATGGGTTGCATAACATCAAGGGGAAAAAATCTTTAAATAAAAATTGTGTTTAATGATGCCAAAGAAAAGCTTTTAATTTAATCAATATACACTTTAGAACACACTAGGCAGAAAAAGAATAAATTTTAAAGTTGATTTTTTTACAATCTTGGTAAATTTTCATTGTCAGTTCACGATGTGGTATCGTTACTTATTTATGCATATAAAAAATGAATTTGAAGCCGTTTCAGAGCATGCTTTGACCTAAAACAGGCAAGGTGCATGGTAGTGATGAAGTATGCAAGCATTTGCTACCTTACCTGCATTATTAATGTGAAGAAATTATGTTTCAATTTAACGAGATAGTGAAATCGTTAAAATCTTCTTCTGTAGTTGGATTAAATAGCTTGTGGCTAAAATGTTTTATTGCTGTTTTGTCAAGCAGTTCCTTGGGCACAATTTTGAAATAAATGTAAATAAATCTAAAATATCCAGTTGGCGTAGTGTGTGTTGGGTGTGTTTTTTATAGAAGATATCATAGAAATAAAATGGAAAATTCTGCGTTTTGATATGGCAATCTAAAATAAGGTAATTTAGGTATTATTTCATAGTTTGCACATCTAAAAATAAGTGAATAATGTTCAATAGGATGTAAGGCCGGATTTTATTAACATAGGAAAAGGTAACTAGGCAGTTTTGCATATAAATAAAAACTATAACGTAAATTGGTATCAGTAAACCAAATTTACATACGTATATGTCAAGAGGATGCATTTGACTGTCTATCAATATAGTAAAACGAAAGAAAACCATTAATGAATACTTGATTTATACAATGAAGAGGACAGTCGCAAATTTTAGGGAACACCTCTTAATTATTATAGACTTTCTTTCTCGTGCGGTTGTCGAGTTTATATTTTATTGCGGAAGCTTTATAAGTAGATCTTTCTCCATCTACATGGCGTTTCCTGATTGACTACAATATATTTAATACTACTTGTAGTTCCAATCTTTCCAGTAATTTTGGTTGTTATATGACGATTAGTTGATTGAGACGAAAATTTCCTCAATCAACTACGGGTGTAATATGACTACCAAAATTACTAAAAAATGGCCAACAGCGGTATTCGTCTGACAATTTAACAAATTTTACCAATTCTTTTAATAGAAACATTAAATTATCATGCATCTATATCCGTTTGAAACTAAAAATGTAAAAAACACTGCAAAGTTTCTAGCAGAGGGCATCAACGACCAGTGGTAATTGACGTTGTAATCACCACTAGTGATGATTATTGTCGTAACCGGCATGCTATTAATTCGTTTGACTAAAATTGTAACGTTTGATTGGTTGATAAATAATTCGTGGAATTGTCTGATTTATTTCCTTATTGAACTACACCGCAGTGGCACAGGAACCTCTTTTGCTCAGGTTGCCAAAGCAATACCAATCCTATATTTGGTGTTGCTCAGCAATACCATTTCACTCAATTCTACCTATATTTATTTTTGTATTTTATGTTATATTTTTTTACGAATTGAAAATTTTCGAAAATTTTCTTTTTTTGAAAATTTGTTCGTTTTACAAAAAGTTATTGCATTCTTTCACAGACTGCATGTGTGAAACGTTTTCTGAATAAAAGTCCTATTTAAATATATATAGTCATAGAACATAGCTCCGAGTATACGCGTATGCGTTTTCTGACACTGTAAAATATGTTTTTTCGCCTCCTACATTAGAGAGTACAATTTTATAGTACCCATTCAATGAGAGAAAGCGACACTTTGTCTGTCTAGGCAGATAAAGTGTTTTACCTGACTGTTACTAAGCCTACTTGTTTAGGCTTAATAACTGGAGAATTGGTTCTAATAACATCTAGGTATCTAGGCTCATGAACGAGGTCCAATTTATTGTGTTCAATTTTATTATCTTTCAATACCCAGTGCTACAATTATTATACCTATTGAAATATTTTATTTTTCTTTAAAAATTAGGAGTATTATTTTTATTAATGATTCTATTATTTTAATTCCTTGAATTCAATTTGTAAAAACAGTTGCATATTGACATAATTAAATGTCAAGTAATTAATCGTTCAATCTTCAAACGCACATAACCTCAAACCTTGTCCCGTTTTGTTTGTGACTGTTTGGAGGGGCCAGAGCCTTGAGACGACGTTTACAACGTATCGTAAGGTAAATTAAATAGATTTCCTAAAAATTTATGAATCTGAACAACTTTGTTTCTTTTTAAGATTGATTTATGAACACAAACGCAAAAACAATGAGTGACATCGAGGAAAATATTGATTGCACCCCCCCGGAAATCAGAGAAAAGAGCGTTATTGCTAGTTTGGATATGCTACCAAAAAAGTCCAGAGACAAATATAACAGACAACATGAATTATTTTTGGAATGGTGTGCCAAAAATCACATCACAAAATACAGTGAAAATGTTATGATGGGATATTTTGCCGATATGGCTCAAAAGTATTCGCCATCCACTCTGTGGTCTTACTACTCAATGTTAAAGGCCACACTAAATGTTAAAAATAATATTGATATTAGTAATTATAAAAAGCTCGTGCCATTTCTCAAACAAAAATCGAAAGGCTATACTCCTAAACGATCAAAAACATTATCACAAGAGGAAGTTATTACATTTCTATTGAAAGCACCAGATGTCATATATCTTATGATGAAGGTATTTAGCAATAGTCAAGTAGTAGGTATATTGACCTTAACATCTCATTTTTGATTATTTCAGGTTTGTACAATTTTTGGAATTGCAGGCGCTACTCGTTCAGATGAATTGATTAAACTAAGTATTGATGACATAGAAGATAAACAATCTATTCTTATTGTACACATTTCACAATCAAAAACAAATAAGCCCCGGACATTTATTGTAACTGCTGATTTTGAAGGAGGGATTAAACCTATTGAATTATATAGGAAATATCTAGCTTTACGTCCTTCACATGTAGACAACAGAAGGTTTTTTCTTTCATATAGACAAGGGAAATGTACCATACAGCCAGTAGGCATTCACACTATTGGTGGTATTCCGAGTAAAATTGCTAGTTTTCTGAATTTACCTGACGCCTCATTATATACCGGACACTGCTTTCGCAGAACGTCTGCCACACTATTGCTAATGCCGGTGGTAGTAAGGAGAATCTGAAGCGTCATGGAGGATGGAAAAGTGATCATGTTGCAGAATGTTATGTGGAAGATTCCGTTTTCAATAAAACGAAAATTGCTAAAACAATTCTTGGCGGCATCGGCATTCATGAGCAAGAGCCAATACAATCAAATACTTTCCAAGTTAATGAAGAGAGAGGAATGTTAGAAACTTGTGAAAAGGAAAACAGTTCGACTAATAATAATAATTACAATGTAACAAATGAAACGTTTTCTGTGTCTGGTCCTTCAGCATCAGGTATTCATTTTCACAATCCCTCTGGTTGTACATTTACTTTTAATATACATAATAAATAATAATAATAGTGAAAATTTAATTCAGGTACTATGCAAAATGTAAATTCGCACTTCATATGCAAGCAGATTGACTTTCAAAGGTAGTAGGCGAAAAAACATTGTATGCACCACGTTAGTAAAGTGTCTTTATCGAACTCGTCTGTTGCTCGCCTCGGCTTCGCCTCGGCTCTCAATCTCCAAAAAAGTGCCACTTTACTGCCTTGGTACATAAATAGCTATTTTCTACTCATGACATTGAAATCACTCATTTTGCAATCGATAACAATGGTTGAAATCGCATTTCAACCTCTATACCTTTTACAGTATGATTTCACACATGTGAAAAATAATTTCACATTAACGAAAACTGATTTCACACAAATGAAAACAGAGTTCATAATAACGAAAACTAATTTATCATTCATGAATTCTGATTTTGCAATAATGAAAACAGAATTCGCACTTTTGAAAACCAATTTCATCTAAATGAAAACAGATTTTAACTTATATTTATTCCCTATAATGTTACAACGTTTTTTAAGTAAATACATTGAAAATAATGTTCATTTAACAAGATTTTTATAAACAGGAATAAGTTGAAAATTAAGTTTAATTAAATTTCAACAATGTCTTCCTCCCATAATGATGCAGGATGCAGCATAATACTGTTCGACATGGTTTGCATATCCAAGAGATGTGACATCTCTTAACTTGCAACGTTGACAATATCTTCCAAAATATGCATTCCAAATTCGGAAATGGCTGGTGCTTGGTTGTAATGGTTGAAAAAAGGACAACCTCTTCCGACAGCATACGCTGTATGTACAGTTGCGGCCGAAAAACTTTCAACTGTAATTATCAAGTTAGCAGATTTTTCTGATATTTACATCATATGAATCTGGCTTGTATGCCATTTATGACATTTCAAATTAATAAAAGTGACGTCTCTTATGAGAATTGAAAAGTCGAAATTACGCAGTCCATTATACCGTTGAAAATCTTTCGGCCGCAACTGTACGTTGACACCTAAAGCTTTGCTGTTCTTCTCCAATCTTTGTCTTCATCATATATTCTTGAACAATCCAGCTCTGTTATTCGGCAAAATTTTGTTGTATTTACCAAGAGGCATTTTTGGTACAGTTATAGAAAATAAAATTTGTCTTTATAATGAAATTTTACAACTTATTGCCTATTATGCAAAATCTATTTTCATTTAATTGAAATTAGTTTTCAAAATTGCAAATTCTGTTTTCATTATTGCAAAATCATAATTCGTGAATGATAAATTAGTTTTCGTTATTATGAATTCTGTTTTCATTTATGTAAAATCAGTTTTCGTTAATGTGAAATCATATTTCATATGTGTGAAATCATGCTGTAAATGGTATAGAGGTTGAAATTATCGGACTACCGCGATTTTGAATTTCAAACTGTTCGACATTCAATTGCTGACAAGAGAAATGTCACTTTAATGTCATGTTTTGTCACTTAAATGTAATATTTTTTTCTAAAGTGCATTAATTTACTAAAAATTCGAAGAAAAAATAGTATATGGAACGCGTGGCTGATACAATTTCAACGTCTCGAGTTACTTTTTTCAACGAGCTGTCGCTCGTTGAAAAAAATCACTCTCAACGTTGAAATTTTATTTCAACCACTTGTCCCACAATATACTATTATTTCATACTTATCGTATTATCCATGTTTACGTTAACGATTACAGTCCGGATAATACGGTTTTACAGTCTAGTATTATTTGTACCAATCTAACAAAACAAATAATACAACACTATATATATGTCAACAAATGTAGTAAATCTAGCAAAAGTAGCAGCCGAACAAGAACCGACGAAACAATAATGAGTAATTCAAAGTTGAAATTCAGTTCTAAAAATTCAATTAATTAAAGTCGATTAAAATTATTTTCATTCTTTCGAAAAAACATTCAACACTATAAAGACTGTATTTGATTGACTCTAATAACACGCATAAACTAATAAAAAATATTCTTCTAGACGAACTAACTTTAAATGTAATCTAAGTGTAATTTGCAATTTTTGCTAAGGTCATATTGTAAAAAGCATCATAGGATTAGATTTGTGAAAATCGTATCGAAATCGATCGAAAGTTTTAGCTTCGAAACATTACGTTAAAATCCCTATATAAAAATGTTAACTATGGACAGCTTTTAAGGGTCAGCGAAGTGTCCACGGTCGGCAAAGTGTCCAGTAGCAAGATTTATTTTAAGAGTCGGAGTAGTGTCCACGGTCAAAAAAGTGTCCGCCGCTAGCAGTCGGCGTAGTGTCTACGGTCGGCTAATGGTATCCGCTCACTAGACCTGACCGTAACAGGACCGACACTGGAGCAGCATATGCAGAAAAATATTTTTGGCATAGACTTAAGTTAGGTACCGCTCACAAAACCGTATGGTGGCCAATCCGGACCGGAGCGTTGCGTGCACAGCCCGTCACAGAATTCCCAGAGAGAATGTTTTGTCGGCGGTGAAATGTTTCGCTAGGGCACGTAACGTTGACAAACCGGTAAGTGCCGGTAGCGCAACACGTATGTGCAGAGTTTGTATTTATTTTAATCGTTTTTGTCGTGTAGTGCAGGCTATATTTTTAAATATGAACGAAGAAAAATTAGTTGAGAATGTTAGAAAATACCAATTTTTGTATGATCTTAGTCATCCCAAGTGTAGCGATTCAAGTAAAAAAGAACAAGCTTGGAGGGAAATTAAAAACTTTCGAATAACATAAAATGTTTAAAAAACGCGCAATACCGACAAACCTCATTTTGCCGTCTGCACTGCATGTCGTAACCGGATATTAGCCGAGGAGCGACAGCGGTTATACTGTTACCCAACTTTCCTAATCCTATGTAGTGAGTGTTGACTATAACCGGCTTGTCCGATATGTGACTGCCACGGTCCGGTGTTGGTCTAGTGAGCTAAGACCTTAATTGTCCACCGCTTGCGGTAGGCGTAGTGTTCACGGTCGGCAAAGTGTCCAGAACGGCCAGTCGGCGTAAGTGTCCACAGTCGTCGTACTGTCCGCGGTCGGCGAAGTATCCAGGGACCATGAATAACTATTTTTCGCGTCCTGGGCATTATGTTATTGCAGAATAGAAAATGCAAAAGGAATATTCTTAAGAATTCGTATTTTTGAAGATATTTCATAGCCCTTCCGCTGTTGTATATTTCTAGCCGTTTGAACATTTTTTTTAAATTTTGGTAATACCCCAAGTAGCAAAGGTACGTCAAAATGATGTTACCATCTGGTGAAGACTCGTCATAAGACGTCAGTGGACCAAAAGTCGACGACATAATGACGTCCAGTAAATGACATTAAAATGACGTGACACATATCACGTCATATTGTCGTTTCTTTAGGTAATAGATTTATTTATGCTGATTTATTTATAGATTATTATTTTACAGGTTTCCAAAGTTAAAAACTAAATGTTGCGATACGGCATTTTGTATCGTAACTAATATTAGCATCCTTCCAAAAACACTTTTTTTCATTTTTGGTTATATTTTCCATAATGGAATATGTTTCAGTAAGGCTATTGCAAAGACCCATTGCGCTTAAAACGTGTTATTGCGGCGAAGACAAACATTTATCTATATTATTTTCGTAAAAATATTATTTTTAGTACATTTCCAACAGTAATTCATGATCTGCAATAAGATGGCGCTACTTTCAAACTCTGAACCAATCGGTGTAAGCGTCGCTTACTCAATATACACGCGCAGTCCATCTTGGTTGTCAGTACCAGTCTTTTTTCTGTCGTTTATGTGGAGTTTGACTCCTCCGCCATTTTTGATGTGATAGTTGTAAGAACTGAACATTTTTGTGGTGAAATACTTGTCAGAACCTAAGGTATAACTTACTACATAAATATTTGGCAAATGCGTTGGTTTGGTTTATAAGTTTTTTGGCGATGTCTATTATTCGTAGCATTTGATTTATCGTTGAAGTCTTCAAAGGAAACATTGTCACTTTAGATGCCATTCATTAGAAATAATGAGACAAGGGTAAATAAAGCTAGACTGTGGACTATGTTATCTTTAATTTTAAAGAGCAAATACGAGGGTAAATCAAATATAAACGGTAATTTTTTTGCATCATTTATTGAATAACGTTATACACAATTCATTTTTTAACATTTTTCAATATAGTCTCCTGCGTGATCTACACACTTTTGCCACCGATTTGGAAGTTTCAGTATTCCCTGGTTATAGAAAGTTTGAGGGCGAGTTGTAAGCCAATTGCGAACGTGCTCTTCGACTTCTTCATTGCTTCCAAAACGTTTTCCTCCCAGTGATTCCTTAATAGGCGTGAACAAAAAATAGTTACAGGGGGACAAGTCAGGGCTATAAAGAGGGTGCTCGAGGGTTTCCCAGCCCATTTCTTTTCAGTGTATTCCTTGTCCAGGCCGCGGTGTGAGGCCTGGCGTTGTCATGGAGGAGAATGACATCTCTGATGATCATGCCTCTTCTTTTGTTTCTATAGGCGGCTTTTGCCGACCGTAACAACTGGCAGTAGTAAGCCGCATTCACTGTACGTTGATCGTGTAGAAAATCGCTCAGTAAAATTCCCCTAGAGTAAAAAAAATCGTTGCAAGGACTTTTCCAGCTGAGTGCCGAGTTTTGGGCTTCACTGGGCAACCTTCATTCTTTCTTCGCCACTCCTTACTTGCCATCTTAGATTCGGGGATGTAGTGATGTACCCACGTCTCATCACATGTCACGATGCGCTGCAAAAAGGCCTCCCTTTCTCGCTGAAATCTATTCAGAAGCCTTTCAGCGATCTCCGACCTAACCTGTTTTTGGTCTCCAGTCAACAACCTCGGAACCCATCGAGCACTAATTTTTCGAAAACCAAGTTGATCAGTTATAGTGGATTGAACACTTCCATAGCTGATACCCACATCAGCTACCTCGGAACTGCATTCTAAGCGGAATAGCAAAATTACCGTTTATATTTGATTTACCTTCGTACTTGTTTATAATTTTTAATATTTTTTTTAGTATATAACCTTTGGATATATGTTATATTTTTGTATATTTTTCAATATATAACCTTACTAGTAGCTTCATATGTATTTCTTAAGATCTGGGGGAAGAGGGATACCAACTATAACTTGAAAAAAGACGTCAAATTAATGTGTTTGTAAGACGTGAAATTCATGTCTAGCATATGACGTCATTGGTCTCAGACATTAGGAAGTCATTACCACGTCATATAATGACACCATTTATATCATTCAGTTGCTAGTTTTTCACGTCATCTTCACGTGCCTTTGCTACTTGGGACAGAATCATACTTGCTTCAAGTCGATTATAATTTTTTTCTAACAGCGTACCTGTCCTTTGTACATTATGTCGTTAAATTAATGCCGAAAAAGTATTTATCCAATATTATAAACTGACTTAGAAAAAGAACAATTCAAGCGGCAAATGCCGGATTTCATGATATTGTGGATTCTGTCTGCACCATTGAATTAAAATGAATAAGTCTTGGTGCTAGTTTTATAGGTTATTTTGTAATTGTTCGTTTTTCGTATTATACTAGCACTTCATTTATTTTTATTCAATGTTAAAAACAGGACACACGATATCATGAAATCCGACATTTACCACTTGAATTGTTCTTTTTTGTAACTCAGTTTATATTGGACAAACAATTCGAAATACTCAGCTTTTGTTTTTATAATAATTTGGAAACTAAACTTGTAAAAATTTAAATTTTCATCATTTAAGTCGATGACCTGCTCTTTCGATAGAAACCATCAATGATTGGTATCCATTCATAAATTTCTGACTTTCAATTTCGAATGTCCCCAAGAAATGTAGATCTCTTTCTCAGATTTCGTTTGGTGAAGCGGAAATCCTCCAACTACATTTCTCTGGGACTAATATAGACATTACATTATAAAAATCTAGAATATATAATAGTACATTAATTTCTTGGAAAATATGTTTTTATAATAAAGGTTTTAATTATGTACCAACTGGTTAGGTATAATAGTAGCAATAGTTATTTGTTGCTTTATTAATACAGAAAGGTAGTGATTTAATGATGTAAACAATTAACTGATGTTTGCGATTTACTTAACATTTCAGAAGAGGCCACTTTTGTTACTGCAGTTTTATTAAGTATTTCTGTCTAATTAGAGTGATTAGACACCTCACTAACAGCAACTCATTTAAATTCTAATTTGTACAGAAGAAAAAGTTCAAACATCTGGTAATCATAACTCAGTCTTTAATATCCCAACACAAAAAGAAAAAGCCGAACATCCTGTGCTCCACATTATTATACAACCCATAAAAATTGCTTGTCGAACTAATTTTTCCGTATAATATATGTCTTTCTTTCTCGTTCATCCAACAAAAGGCACAAGTAAAAGGGCTGCCAATTTGACGAGTGCCTCCGGTAGTTGTCGAAGAGCTGCCGGGGCCCTTACCATGTGCCGGCAAACAATGTGCTGGAACCCCCACTAGAACGGCTTGCTGTGTCTGCGGTGCAGTTTGGATGCAGCAGAATCGTGCGTGCCGTTTGGTCTTGAAAGTTTCGTCCGGTCAATTTCAAAGTGCGTGTTTGTGGTGTGATTAGGCGTTGTTGATTTTTTCGGCTTCTTCTTCGTGGTTAACTTTTATTATCACTAGTTGTTCTTTAACTTAGATTTATAGGGATTGTAAAAAAGTTTTTATAGTAGCAATTTTGGAGTAGTGGGTAGTTTGTGGTTGATAAAGGATAAATAATTGGTGTTAATGTAGTATTTTAAGAAGTGCAAAAAGTAGTTGTAGTGAATAGTAAAATCTGTTGATGATGACTTCCGGGTAAATTCATTCAGGTTCACATTTGCATACTGAACTTATAAACTTCATCATAATGTTGTAAATCAAGTTCTGTTTATGGTGTGTACAGGTGTCGTTATTCGTTAACTCTGTTTTCATAATGATCGGAGAGAGATAATTGGAACATCAAACCATTTTTCAGGAAAAGTGAGTGAGTAAAAGTCTAATTTTTGATTTATTGAACATCGAAGATAGATTTATTTTGTTTAGATAAAATTCAATTTATTTTTGATTATTTGCTGCTAGGATAACTGCGAATGTCAACACTCGTCACTTTAGAAATTTCGTTTTTCCTTTTTGGAACTTTATTATTCTTAAATTACAGAAGAAATTGAAAAGTAAAAGTAATGCAAACACAATATTTTTTATTTGGAAAAAGGGGGACGACTTTTTTGATCAACTAAATAACAGCAATAAAACTTTAGACATAATCTTCATCGCTGAAATCATTAATCTGCAACTAAATATTTAGGGTTGACGTTGTCCATTCGCAAATGGACTTGACCAATGGCGAAGATTAACATTTGCTATTCTTCTCAGCTCTGCAATAAACTTAAAGTGACACAATTGTGTGACAACCTAAAGTGAAAAATATCTTTTCATTTCTGGTAAATTTACTTTTGACTACTGATAAATTCTACATCACACATCATCGCAAAAATCTGACAATGGAAATTAATGTTCCGTGAAGTTTTTGCACGTTTTTATTTGCTGAGATGCTTAGGCTAGACTCTTCGACACCTCTAAAGTTAGCGTAGTCCTTACAACAAGATGACAAGGAAGCATGTGGGGAGTTAAAGGCGAATTAAATGTCCTATTTTAAAATTTTTTCTCGGCTGTTTTTTTATCCGTTAGCTTTAGAAAAAGTAGCGGAAACGTTATCATACATCTAATGTACGTGTACATAGAATACGCATATATAAAAAATAACTTGCGACGAATTAAAGGCTGATAAATTATTTTTCCAATTGTGGAAAAACTTTTTTTCTAAAGCTAGCGAAACTCGGTATTTAAAAAAGTACTCAACCTTATAAAATTTTTAATAAGACATTTAATTAGCCTTTAATTCTCCATAGATTATTTGTCTTATAATTCTGTATTCTACATTTGATATTTGATTCGGATTCAGCTAACGTTCTCCAAAGCAAGCGAAATCCGTGTTTAAAAAAAACGGCTGAGCCTTAAATCTAAAAACGGAATTTAATTAGCCTTTAATTACCTTCAGGTCGTTTTTTAATTGCGCATTCTTCATTATATTTTTGATACGGGTTCCACTCACTTTTTTAAAGCTAGTGAAACCTCCGGGTTTATAAAAATGAACTGAGTCTTAAAATTGAAAATAGGACATTTAATACAGCCTTGGTAGTGTAATGTCTAGCGTGCTGGACTTTCACCCAAGCTTCCCGAGATCGACCCCCAGTGCCGGCAGATCTGGTTAAGGTTTTCTGCAGTTTTCCTTAGCTGTGACACAAATGTGGGATTTGTGTTGTTCCATCTGTAAGTCGGCTGCAGTCGCACGTAGGGCCTACGTAATAATAATAATAATCGCCCCCTCCCTCCCGCACAAACATTATTATTATTTTATTATTATTATTAATTGGCCTATAAATCCCAATACGCTATTTTGTTATCCTGCTGTAAGGACGCCCGCAAAGTTGGCACCACCACTTTGGCAAAATCAGAAAGCTTTTATAGTTCTAGACGAGGGGTCAACCACTCGCCGCAATACATGTACATTTTGGCAGCAATCACACGCAATCCTTAGCAATCACAAGGAAATCATCAGAAATCTCGCAGTCTTTATTGGCAATCAGCGAAATCTTTCGCAATCCCGCAATCATCATCGCAGTCGTCGAAATCGAATATAGTAGAAGTGGTGCCATCATTAATTTGCGGGAAATTCGATAGTTATTCATACTTATTATCAGTATTTTTGCCAAAAGTGGCATTTTGAGAATCGGTAAGTGAATACGTCAATAAAGCTAACACTCCCACTTCAAGCAAAACGAAAAAACCCGCCTATAATTTAGTGCTAATTAAAGACAAAATACCAAAAAGAACTAATTTTTTTGTGACTAAAACCATTTAGACACAATTCGCATTTCAAAACTGGGGGTGCTAGCTTGAGCTCAAGCTAGGACCCCCACTTCAAACAAAAAAAATAATGAGCCATAATTAACTACTAATTAAGGACAAATTTGTACCACAAAAACTTTTTCGCAACTATAACCCTATAGACGCTATTCACATATCAAGACTGGTAGCGCAAACTGGCAATCAACTTTCATAAAAATGAAAATTTCCTAAGCTGTCATTAGTACTAATTAAAGACTAATTTGTAACCCCAAAATCTTTAATTTTTTGTACTTTGCGTTCACAATGGGCTCATTGTGATACCGAAAACGATTTCATAATAGAGGCTATTATAACATCGTATCTGGGGTCTATTTGTTTTGTAAGATTGGTAACATTTGTTTTATATTACATATAAATACATTTAATTTTGACAGATTCTAACCTCACAAAACGTGAAAAGTCATGTTATAGCTTTACCACATGTTAAACGCAACAAAAATCACTAGATTGTAATGCAATGTCTTTAATAGCTTGAATTTACAATTTCTATCAAACTAATGACGCAAAGTATAAAAAATAGTATATTATACTTGTTTTATAGACATATTGTAGCACCCATTCCTTTGAAACACTCCTCGCTTCTCTCGTCGAGTCCCAAACAGCTCATGCTACAAGAGACCGTCTTATACAACTCGTATAATAATACTATTGTACCATGATTAAAATGTTTAAATAAACGATTGTTTAAAACGTATGCCATCTGTTTCGAGATTATTAGAAATTGATTAAATATAAAAATGTTACCTGTCAACTGTGACGGCTTATTGCAAGTATTTTTGGAAGCAGAAGTGATTGCCTCGCAATGTCTTTTTCCAATCAGAATATTAAAAACTTTCCCATATGGATCCAACTTTATGGCAGACAGTGCATGTGACACATGGTACATCGGGTGCATAGTGAAAGTTTTAGATGATCAAACATTTAAAATAAAATTTTTAAAATCTAAACATTTAAAGACGAGTATTAATATTTGGCCAAAAGAAGAGGATGTGCAGATTGTAAAAATATATTTTCCTTTTATGGGCCTATCGAATTACAGTAGGACTCGATTATCCGTCAAGCATTGAAGGATAATCGAAAAGACGGTTAACAGAACAATACGTTTTAATGAAAATTTTTTTTTTTTTTCTCCAAATTGTTTTATTTTTGTAGCAATTATATGTATGTAGTAATAAGCAATAGTCCATTTCGTTTAAAAAGTCGTGGCAAAATGGGCATTGAAAAAGAGTATAAAAGTCTTAGAAGAAGTAAAAACTACTTAAAACTCTAAAAAATCTTTGTACTTATGTAACGTTAAAATTAGTAATCGTATATAGTTCCTAAATGAAGCATTTTATTTGTGAAGTAATGTCCTTCGTAATATCTTTATAAATGAATTTACCTAACAAACACATTTTAATTAATAGTACACTGTTCTTGTAAAAAACAACGAGTACAAATACTATCGATTTTGTTCTAATCTTTAGCAATCACATTGAAAATTGCTTTTCAATCATTAGCACGTTGATGAAGAAGCAATCGCATTCTAGAAATCATCCTGCAATCCTCGGAAATCATAGACATTGCGAAAGCAATCCTTGGAAATCGTAGAGATTGCGAACGCAATCCTTGGAAATCAGAGATTGCGAAGGCAATTCTCGAAAATCATAGAGATTGCGAGGAAATCTTGGATTTCGGCAATACATGTACATTTTTTGTAAGAGTGGTTGACCCCTCGGTTCTAGATTATAAGCTACTTAACAGCTAATTTTGAGCTACAATATTATACCCCGAAATTAAATCCTTTAAGTGGAGGTGTTGCCTTGATGTAAATACAGCACCCCCACCATACAGATTGTAATCGAATATTAACTACATGAGAATTATGAGCTAGTTTTGATCCAAAACTAAACAACTTGAGCTGCAATATGATAGAAAAAAATTTAAATTAAAATAAATATTTTAAGTGAGGGTTACCACCTTGCCGGCAATTCAGCATCCGCACCATACAAATTTCAATCGAAATTTAAATTTAAATACATGAGAATTATGAGCTACTTATGAGCTAATTTCCAATAGAGATGAACCACTGCTGGAAATCACTGTACACTTTGTTGGAAATACTTTGAAAATACCTGGGAATATCTGGAAATACCCAGGAATATTTGGAAATGCCTGGGAATACTATTTTTTTGTTGAAAGTATATTCCCAAAAACTAGAAATCACTGTAGGTTTTTTGGAGAGTGATTGACTTCTCGAGATAATCATTGCTGGAAGTCACTGTACACTTTCCTGGGAATGCTTTGGAGATACTGGAGATACTAAATATCTGGGAATACTTGAAAATACCTGGAAATATTTCAAAATACCTGGGAATACTTAGTAATACCTGGGAATATTTGGAAATACCTAGTATTACTTGGAAATACACGATGTTTTTGAAAGTATTCCCAAAAACTGGAAATGACTGTAGGTTTTTGGGGGAGTGATTGACCCCGTGGAGTCAACCACTGCTGGAAATCACCGTACACTTTGCTGGGAATACTTTAGAAATACCTGGGAATATTTGGAAATTCATAGGAATACTTGGAAATACCTTGGAATGTTTGGAAATACCGGATGTTTTTCTTAAATATTCCTAAAAATTCGAAATTACTGTACGTTTTTGAACTGGTTGACCCCTCGTTTTGAACCAAAAGTAAAATTTAAAAATGCTTAAATGAGGGTGCTATCTTGATGTCAAATTAGCACCATACTTAAATTTAACTATATATACTATAAGAATTCTGAGCTCTTAAGTTATAATTCGAAATTAATCTTTTAAGTGGAGGTCCAACAGTAATTATAGTAATTATAGTAAAAAGAAAAGGAAGACCAAAAGCAAGATGGAAGAAAGAAGTAGTGAGTGATATTGAACAGTGTAACATAAAAAACTGGAAAGAAAAGACTAAAGACAAAAAAGTGTGGAAAAATACAATTAAACAAATAAAATAGTCAATGATAAAGAACTACAGAACGTGACCGGACATGGTACCTATTAGCAGTTTTATTTACAAAAGTGACCCCTCTTAGGATTATTATATTATGATTTACATTAATCCGAGATTTTGTTTAACGTGGCCTGTCTGCGTTGAGCTTAGCAGTCAACGAATTGAGTTACGCTTAATTATTGCAAGGTTTAATTACTTTTGTAAGAGCTACCAGTACGGACTGGTGGGAACGGGGTTACCTATCCCTCTCTGCTAGCTCTTCAGGTTAGAGACAGAGCTATCTACGTGCTCACCGGGGGAGTCCATCTCTGAGGGAGTTCTACCACCTCGAGTCCAGCATGCGGACTTTCACTGCCCGGATGAGTTCAACATGAGTCTCAAGTATGGCTGTTTGGAATCTGTGTCCGCTTAGAATATCCTACAATGTAGCCACCCCGCCCCTACCATAATTATGACTTGGTGAGTCCTGACTGACTACCTTGAAGTAGAGTTCCGTCCTATATCAACTAGAAGCTGGGGTTGTCTTAGTGTGAGAGGCTGTTGTTTATATTCAACGCCCTTTCTAAGGTGATTCCCCGATAGTCTTCCTAGGATCAGCCATATCTATAGATCTTAAGCTACCGAAGTGACTCAAACTACCCGTCCATCTCAGAGTCACCTGCACGTCATCCAATCCACAGTGCCGAAGCATCTACGCCAGTAAACCAGTCCAGTGGTCCATCAACATCCAAGCTTAACGTGGTGGCACTTTCAAAACAGCATACATTTTTCTATATAATTGCCACGTGAAAACGCGAGTAAACTCTCGTATTATCTCATACTTTGTGTGACAGAATATGTATTTAATTGCTTCAACGCAACCAAATGATTTGTGATCTACCAAGGAGATTTGACTCTGAAGCTTCCGTGAAAGTGGGATACCTACTTACTATTTATTGAAAACATTATGGTCAAAAACGATAGGTTAACCGCTGGTGAATTATGTCGTACAGATGTCATGAAGAACAAGAAGTTTCAGATGAACTACGATGTGTATCTTGCTGTATAATTATTATTAGTTAATTATATTGTTGAAGGTAATTTAAATACTCTTGTACAAACTCATGGAAAATAAACATCAATTCACAGTTTTTTGTAGCTAGAATTTATTATACATCCATATACAAGGACAGTAATAGATTCTATCTTTTTATTGAGGAATGCGCTAAATGCCCTTCTAAGTTATTCTGAATTACCGTTTAAAATGTGCTTCAGCTTTTTTTCTTACATGGAGTGTTAATGTAGTGATCTTGCTGTAATAAATGCTCACCATGTATATCACTACATTCCTAACTTTCATCAGGAAGGCATTGAAGCATATGTATTGCTATAACAACAAATAAACCGCAGTAATAAAAAAGATTTAATACGTATAGTACCTACATGCTTTTTTATTGAGCTATTCTTATAGTAAATCTTAAAATAACGTAATAACTTGTATTAACTGGTAAACAAACACCCAATAGGTTATAGTACGATGAAATATAGTAGAATTGGCACGGGGCCGAATTGTCCCCGCCGAGTTGTCCCATACCGGATGCATCTGGCCCTTAGATCTTCCCATTTCGATGAAATTTGGTGAATCGGCTTAAACTCGTTTCAGACAAAGTCCCATAAAATGGTTTTGGCGAGGGGTGTGTTACGGTCGGCAGTGGTGTACAGTGAATTGAGAAATGATGGTAATGAAGTGAGAAACTTTTAAAAGCAAAGTCATTTTTGTTGAGAGTGCTTTAGCACAGTATCGCTTCTTTTCACGCATAGTAGCCTTTTTTGCCAGGTCTGTTGTATTGGATCGTCTACTAAGCAGCTGATTTTTTTATAGTTATATTCTTAATCTTTCAGAAATCTCAACTTGATATGGGCCCAATATTTTTCTATTGAATGCAATTAGAAGGATTGGTGTATTTTGGTACAAAATTAACTGAATTAGTTTCATACCATCTCATGGCTTCTGTGAGATTGTGGCAACGAAATTGGACAAAAAAAGTGTTCCGGTTGTGTGTCTTCTAATGACGGGCAAAAGTCTTTTTTGTATGCATTTCTTGAGGTATGTTTCGCTGTTAATGGTTTCGCAACTCATGAAGGAAGCATTGCGATTGCTTAATTGGCAAATCGCTTGCCACACAGATATTTTTGGAAAAGTTTTCGACTTCAACGTACTTTTCTGTCATTGACATTCCCATTTTTTAAACAAATTCATCATTCAATATCATTCAATTATTATTCATTATTACTTGAATGTTGAAAAGCTTTGATGTACTAACGTATTGTCATGATATTTAGATATTTTTAGGAGATATGGTGCATTTAATAAGATCTACTAAGCAAATATTATGCATAATTACAGGTCTTCGATCTAGAAGGTAACATAATCTCAATTTATAAAATAAATTTAAAAAAGAGTTTCTTAAAGTACGATAATAAGTAAAAAGATAATTTTTATTCATTAGTATTACGATTAGTATTTCGTACATGTATTTCTGAATGTAGAAATGTATTGGCTTGTATTCTGGTGGAATCTTATCTCGAATAGATAAAATAGGTTGTTATTAAGGTATGCATAAATAAACCGACTTACCTGAAGGAACTGTTGTTAGCTGTTGAATTTCATTATGATGTTATCAGTGTAAGATGGATTTGTTGATTTATTTTCACTTTTAGGATGCATTACTGGAATTTCGTGTAATTTCATATTAACCACATGATTTGGAGCGATTTCTGTGGAAAGATTGAGTTTCTTTGTTAAAATTACTGGAAAACATTTGTAGATTTGCGGTTACAATTATTATATTATTTATTTAAAGTATTTAAAAGTATTCAAATGATTTAGATTATTGAATGTGTTTAATGATATACAACAATGTGTAAGTGTGTTGAAACGTAAATTAAGTTAATTATCTGTAAATTAAGTAAACAAGGGATGGTAAAATTTAAAGTAAACTCTAAAAGTTATACATTTTTAGAATCAGGGAAATAAGGCGTACATTTCTGTCTTTTTAGTTTTGTGTTTAATTGTAATTTATAAAATCAGACTTTGGTTATGTTGATTTTAAAAGTCAAAAGTATTGTTTTTATGGGAGATTTTTTGCTTTTGTTAAACTATATGAGGGACTGTTCTTAGAAAGCAATTAAGTGGCATTATTTTATTAGAGGAACAAAGTATGCTTATAGCTGCTTTAAAAATTAAAAATTGTAAGGTTAACATGCAAAATTAAGTGAGGTTATAATTAAACGTCAAAAATAAAATAAAGTGAGGTTACAATAAATATCAAAGGAAAAAGTTGTGTTAATAAAAAAAATAAAAGTTTATAAGCAAAGTTATTTAAAAATATAAACATTTAAATCTACTAGTTAAAAAGAAAAATTTTAACTGAAAAAATGTATTTAACGTAGTTAAGGATAAAAGTTATTTGAAGAAGTTAATAATGATTTATTGAGTATAAAACTTTCCTATTTATTGTAAAGAAGATTTTATAATTATAAACAATAACAAACTCTTTCTTTATTGTACGAAATTAATTATTTGGTGGATCAATAAAATTTATTGGGTCGATATTTAAGGAGCTCTCAAATATTTCGACCAAATGATTTGAATTAAAGATGGAGAAATTATTATAATGAGTTTGCCAAGAAACTTGAATATAGAATGGAATGGAAGTTATTTATAGCGCCAATTTAGAAAAAATTAAAAAGTGAGTTGTTAAGTAATTTATTTAATTTAATTAGATACCAATTCTGATGAGTAATATAAAATTTGACTTGTTGTCAAAACATTTAACATAAAAATAGCTGAGAAATTTCAAATCTTAAAAATAAAACAATCGTCAATTTATATTATTTTTTATTTAGGTTAATTGTGGATTATTTTGTTGATTTAATATTATCATTCTCTTTTTAAAATAGTAAAGGAAACAGAAAGATTGATTATTATTTCATTTCAATAATTCTTTATAATATTACAATCAGTCTTTCTGAGTATAATAAAAGAAATTAATTGGTATCACATATTATTTATTTTATTTTCTTCTTGTTAATTTAAGAATAAATAAATACAATATTGTGTTCTTTATTTTGTGTACATTTTATTTGTGTATAGTATTATTTTTTGCCTATTATTTTTGTTCATCACTATTATAACAAGTTTAAGCTATAGCAAAGCGACCAACCCTGAAAAGAGCATCATACAAGTTCTGTTGGAAAAACGTACCCGCAGCAATACAGTTTTTTAAAGTAGGAAGGTTTACTTAGACTGATGGTATTCAATTGTCATTTTTTACCAGAATAGAAGCTAAATCATTATAAATAATACAAATAAAATTTTTTATAAAAAATTTTTATAACAGTAATGTAAGTTTTTCAGCTCATTGGTTTTTCGTTTTATAGTTTCGATTATAGTTCTAGTTCAGAGTAGGTAGATAGTTAAAACCTAATTAACTTTTCTTAACGCTGAAAAGTGTTTTTAAAATAATACTTAATTTCAAAACAAAAGAGACGGAGTCCAAGTAACAGAATAAACACAGTTTACTGTTAAGTACAATAAGATATTTATTCATTGTTAATTACATAATATGCACTTGCATAATCACTTAAACACTATTATATAGTTTCAACATTAAACTGGTAATAATACTCAGAAAACCTTGGTAAACAGCATCCCTGGATGCCAGTTTCTAAGGCCTCTGAGTTAAGTTCGAAAGGCTAGGTAAACAACATCCCTGGATGCCAGTTTCTAAGCCTTCGAATTCGTCGCAACTCGAACTGAAGTATCTGACCAAGTTGTAGTGTTTATATACTACTCTGTGGTCGTAACATTCGCCTACATTGCATATATTAAATCGATCAGATTTGGTTTTTGGGTACGGGCATACATTCGTATACATTATGTAAATTAGAATAATAATTATGTAAATTAGAATATTATTAAGATAAGGTTCTGAATATATTACATACAGTTTATAATGTTAATTACCTCAATGTTTTTAGGTTGTAAAAAAATTAACAAATAAAATAGGAACTGGAAATCGAAGGGAAACAATGCCGTCAAAATTTGCATTGAAGATGGAATATTAAAAAGTACGTGTTTAGAAAAAAAACTTATCATATCATGGTTTAGAATTAAAAAGACTCGAGGTATTAGAGGTTCAAATTTAAGATACTAGAATTTGAGTTGCGTGAGTGAGAGAACACAAGTCAAGAATATAGTTCATTCAGTTTAGAACTGATTCAGAATAGAGACTTAGAAAAGTACAGAATACTTCTTAACTCATTTTAAGATCGTCTTATTTATAGGCTTGAAGATAACTTTAGATTACACAGTTTTTGACAGAACCGCCACACCTAGTGATACCAAGCAGAAAGACAGTTAAACAGTTTTCAAACTGTGGGACTACAAATATTATATTTCGAGATTCTTAACATAAATATTTTCTCTTGGGACCGACACCAGAAGTAAAATAGAAAATTCGAGCTCATATAAATGGCCATAAGAAATGGGGACAGTTCTATAGCTTATAGAAGATATCCACTTCTATCCATCTTCTGTTATTTGGGACCTTCAAATCGCTTGCAACGGTAGAGAAAGCAGTTGCTGTAATGAAGGTTTTTTCAAGACGCCATTACAGTTTTAGGTTTCAATTCAAATGGATATGATAATCAGGTAATAACCAGAGCAGCTTGAGAGACGAAATCTAAAAAGTACTAGACAGAACTTCTGATGAAACGATTAGATACTTTTCGAACATGTTACAGCAAAAGTCTATAGATCGTACGTGTCCAGCGTACGATCTAAAGCGAAAACCACCCATTTAACTGGATTAAGTGGCAACGGTCATCGATCAAGGTCACTTGACCTCGAAGGGAAATCAACAAATTGTGCTATATACATAAATAGTAGTAGGTTTTTGGGGAGTCTGGAGATGTTGGTGACCAAAGATGTATAACAACGGGTACGAGAGTGACCCTTGAGGAATGATTACTCAAGGAAAAGTATAATACTGATTTCTTGCTTATCCGTTTTCGTTTCTTCGTGGATTTTTAAATTTTAACAATAGTGTGCAGTTGTGGTTATATAAAATTGATTTTCCTTTTCAGTAGTGAAACTCGTGCTATTTTTAAATGTCAACCGTCTGCCAGTCAGTTGCTTTTAAAGCTGTAATCCCAGTAACTTTGTGGCCCTTTATTTCTAATGTAGTAGCCTGTACTACCTTTGCTCTGTTGCAGCATTAACATGAAACGATCCATATCAAAAAAATTTTAATTTCGCAACAATTAATGACCGGAAGCGTATATGTACACTTTTCCATTCGGAACAAAGCCTTTTTCATTCCAACAACCCTATTGATGTCAGTTATGTAGCTTTTTATTATAAAAAACAAGTGTGTCCAAAGGTCCATTGTACTATACAAACAGTAAAAGAAGCGTAAAATATCCAACTTTTATTTAAATTACCAGATAATAAAGACGTTGCGGTTCATTTGGGGGAAATGATGTATGAATACTGTCGGTATTTCTGTCTGTTATAAATGCAGAAATAGTGTCTATTAAACGTTATTAAAAACAAAAGGAAATATACTGATACTCATTAGAGACCCTTCATTTTGAGAAGATAAGGCGAATTGTTAAATGTAACGGAAATTTGATGTTTAGTAAATTTTGCTAAATGAGAATGCATTAGCAAGATTATATGTTTGCGATGTTGCCAACAAAAAGAAAATTACACAATTTACTTTTATGAACTTCCTTTATACCTGTACATTGCGTAGGTGTATTACAAAAAGAAGAGTTTTCATTTCATTCGAATTACTCCTCCAGGACCAACACTGCTTTATGAGTGATTTCCTCTATATAATACGGAGCATGAATGAATGAATTTTTCCTGTTTACTTAAATACGTATGTATCAATTTGCTATAAATGTACAGCCTTTATTTTTGGAGTACAAAGTAATATAACACAATATTGACATACCACGTACATCAATACGCTGATCAAAGGTATCGATGGTATTTATAATAATGCGCGGAAAAAATACATAGGAGGGGGCTTTACATAGCAACAGAATTCAAAGGAATTGTTATTTCTGAAATTAATGTTTTCATTTTTATATATTAAATATATCTTTGCAACTATTTGTGTACAAAAGCAGTTTGAATAACGAACTAATTACATTTTACGTCATTTGTGTGATGTCGTAACCTACATGAAGGAGGAAAATTCATTATCAATTAAAAATCGCAATTTACTTTCTAATATTTTAGAGAACGAAAAACTTCGTATTTTTCGTAGTGAAACTAATCCAGACACCGTAAGTCTGTCAAGTAATCCAAAATTTTAAAAGACATTTTTAAATGAACTTGTTTTTGGCGAATTACTGATTTAAATACCTCATAAATTGTCATGAATACGCAATGTACTACACAAAAAAACAAACGAAAAGACTCCATTTTAGTCATACATATATCCATTTAAAATTATTTTTCTTATTATTATTTATAGGTTTGTTAGTGCAGCGGCTAGCGTGCTAGTCTCTTACCCAAGCGACCCGGGATCGACTCCCGGTGCCAGCAAATCTGGTTAAGGTTTTCTAATATTCGCCTCTCCCTCCCGCACAAGCTTCATAGCTTCCGGGGCCTGGTTTCCAGGTTAGGAGTAGTAGTCGTGTTATTATTATTATTAATTTGAAAAGTATCAAAAACATGTCCAAATGATCGTTTACTTTCCGCACTATAAAATGAGGTACGTACCCATATCATAGTCAACAAATATTCTAGTCGCACGTGCGATGTTCAAAATTACTGTGAGTAATAAATATACACGGTGCCTCATTACGGAATAGTCTAGACCTTGCCAGTGGTTAGATAATGGTTAGATAGTGGTTACATAGATTCCTATACATCATTTTTCTCGTACTTTTATACTTTTGGAGAAAAGCAGCATCGAAGTTCAGCTCAATGTTTTCATTGGGTTTTCTAGAATGTCCAAGGTAGCCTAATAAAGTAACAAACCAATCTATATTTTGGTAGTTTTTCGTAGAATAACAACAGATAAACAGAATTAAGTAACCAAAACATGTTGGGAAACGACCTCTCGTTTGGAATTATGTTTCAAAAACGGTATTTTTGTTTTGTGATTTCTGCTTTTAAAACAAATTCAAATTCTTTTAATAGGCACATTAACCCCTATGTGTACTACCAGTCTGCAGATTTGCGAATAAAAAATTATAATAGTGACAGATATTTTGAAGTTCAAGGAGATAAACAATACTATTTGGTTTCTCAAATAATAACAAAATGCAAACCCCTTACTCTGCAGTTTTTAGTAATAAAACAGTAATAACAGTACTTATTTTTTACGCATTATTTTTATACTATGTAAACAAATTTCCATCCATCAATTTTATTCTATCAAAACATGGCGATAAACAATACAAATAGGTCAATCTCCCTTTTGTTCGAGCAGGTATATCCACTATGCTTAACAGTTTTTTATTTTGGAAATGGTACATTACAAAACAGGCAAAGATCTTTAATTAATTCTAAATAATAATAAATAAAAATTTATTAAACTAAACATATACAAACACAGAACGTACTAACTCAATATCTTTTATCAAATGAACATCTTAACTACTTGCTCTTGTTTCTATGTAAAACTACGAGCTTGCAGGATAATTTAGAGGCTAAATGTTATTAAGGGCCTATCTATGAAGGATAATTGTGTTGTTTTTCCAAACATCTATTTTTAATGTTTAAAATTTAAAAATATGCTCTTTTCTAAAGAAAACGTCTGCAGTAATAAATAAATCCTAGTAAAATGCTGCCTTACTCTTTTAACATATCTGCAAATAAATAAACTTTATCCCTTGTGTTAGGTACAATATTACTTTAAACATGGAGAATAATTAATTAATCATACATTTAATACGACCGTAATATTGTTGCATCGCCAAACCAAGAATTCAAAACAATACTGTAAAATCTACTACCTGGAGGATCGCAGTGATGGACTCGTTTAAAGTTAACAAAAAGTTATAAAAAGTTATGTTAAAAACGCAGTTAGACATATCCAGTTCCAACTACGTTTCTTAAACCAGTGACCACCAAACCCACTTTTCAAAAACATTTTTTTTGTTCGTCATTATGAAAGACAGGCTCTAATAATTGGCACTAATCATCAGGTACTAATTGCAAACAACGCCGAACTTGCTTTTAGCGACCAACTAGAAACAAGTCAACCAAGAACAAGGGCCCAAGGAGTCGAGACGAGGAAGTGACTTGTTTAAAAGGTAGGTTACCTGTTAGGAGAAAACTTTTTGGAAAACTCGTCCCGCACTCAGCAAGGCGTTCATTGACAGACCTTGCCAGAAAAGAACAACAGAATTTCCTCTCTTTAGTAGGTTGCAACTCAAGATCATTACGGGTTTCCTAACGGGCCATGGTATCGTTAAGGAACACCTGTGTAATATCGGTAAATATACTGGAGACCTCATTACCAGGCTCTGCAATGAGGAACCAGAAATAGCTATGCATACTTTATGCAACTGCGATGCGTTGAGTAGGAAAAGACACCGCATTTTGGGGCACCCCTCGTTGGAACCGAAAGACTTCAATATTCGACAAACGTCCAGCGAGAAACCTGTATCTATTGATACAGGGTACTGCAGTAGCAGTACTACAGACACACGATTGTGATTAAGTTTTGATAGGGTGAGTACAATAAGCCTTCTAGGTTGCAGTGCCGCCGGTACCAGATGTGGACTAACACTATTGATCGGATTTAACCGTTCGAGATAGCGTTATTTTAACGTGGTCCACCTACCTTTCGGCGTATGACCACGGACCCCCTTTAAGAGTCACAAATTGAGATACACTCAATTAACGCACTAATGCTATTGCAAAGCTACCTGGTGGGAGCGAGGTATACCTATCCAGACCTCTCCTAGTTCCCCAGGCTAGTACCTGAGTTATAAACGTACTTGCTCGTCGGGGTCTATCTCCTGGCATATGAGACGATTCCTACTCCAGCTTCGGACCTTCGCCACAAATGTGGGACCACTGCTCGACCGAATCCAATCTGAATATGGTTGGACTTGGACGGTTATGCCACCCGGGCCTACCATGTTTTATGCCTGATGTGCCCTCGTCAGCGCTTCGTTTAATTTTACATAGGTAGAATCCCGGTGTGTACCCTTTAAGGTGAAGTTGTCTTGAGCATTCAGAGGCTATGTATTCGCATCAATTCCCTTTAAGCGTAGTGGTTTGAGACGGTTTCTTTCTCGAAGGGGTACCAACTGGCAGCCGGAACCCTAAGAAGGAAAAAAAGAAAACTTTAGGCAGAAAACTTTAGAAGCACCATTATAACGCATGTTCATTTAAATTCGTAATCTAGCAACCTTTGGAATTTTAATGAAAGAAGACAGAGCGACAGATATAATACGTCGCAGATAGAGACAGGCAATAATCCAAAGGTTGCTAGATTACGAATTTAAATGAACACCCGTTACAATATTGTGCTTCTCTTGTATTCTAGCCATGCGACTCACTTACGTACCTATTTTTACTGTGCACCATCGACGCGAGTTGGTTAGGTTAGGATTAGGCTAGAGGTTAGGTTGAAGGTCGTATTGGGTTAGGTTAGGTTAGAAGTTAAGTAAAATAAGAAGTAGAGGTTCGGTTAGATGTTATGTTAAGGGTCAGGTTAAGTTAAAGGTTAGGTTAGAAAATAGATTAAAATCAATGTTAGAGGTTAGGATAGAAGTTTGATTAAGACTTATGTTAGAGGTTAGATTAAGGGTTTGGTTAGAGGTGAGATTAAAGGTTAGGTCAGAGGCTATACTCGGAGCTAGGATAAGTTAGATGTTAAGTTAAGGGGTTAGGATACAACCGGATAGAGGTTAGGTTATTGATTAGAACTTAAAGTTTCGATTAAGGGTTAGGCTAGGTTAATGGTTACATTAGAAGAGCTTCTAACCTAACGTTAGATTAGGGACAGATTCAAGGTTATTTTACGAGTTAGCTCATAGGTTAGTTTAAGACTTAGTTAAGGGTTAAGTTACAGCTTGGTAACCAACAAAACTAATTTTGTATATTCACGAAGATATGTAGTAGCATCTACCTATTAGTCGGCATTGCAGCTACAAAGTCGGTTAAATTTGCAATATTTTTTCTGCTGAGTAACATGTGGAAGATAAAAGATAATTGAAGGTCGCGTTTTCGAATTATTCAATGAATGAAAAATATGAAAACTGCTTTGTTTTTTATTTTAACTTTTATTATTAGGTAATGAACATAAACTTTTGTATTTATAATGTTCATCATGTCACTGTTCATCATTTTCTATAAAAATATACCGGTGTTCGTTTTTAAAAAATGTTACTTTTGAAAATACATAATTCGAAATCGCGATGTTCAGTTTTAATGGCATCTTGATTACAAATACTAAAATTTAAAAAGAACTAAATGTGATAGAACAAAAATAATGGTATTTTTGGACTGGAGGAGGTGAACAAAGTCAATATAAAACAAGTATCAAAATCAAAAAAAGAAAATCGGTGTTGATCTGTGTTGGCGTATTAGCGAAATCGAAAAGTAAATTGATCAATAATATCTTAGATAATAATAATCTGTTAGAAGGATTCGGAATTTTTGGACTATTCATAACTTCACAATCAGAGCTGTCACGACGAATCGTAATTTAATGTTTTCCGATTTAAATCATTATTTGAATTAAATCTTTTGATTTTAAATCGTTGGTCCAGTAATGATTTTTGATTCATGATTTAAAATCCTTTTAGGTATCTTTGATTGGGTTGCTATATGAACAAATCCGTAATTCAGCTGTCCCCCATATTTTTCTTAAATTATAATCTCGTCGACACAATTTGAAATATGATTTAAAAACAAAGCAATCGGTAACTTTTTTATTGCTAGTCAACAATCATAGTTAATTGTTCAAATAGATACCTTCCTGTTCATAGCATAATATAATAATTAATAATAAGACATTGCAACTTGCAAAATTTAATATTTATTATACGCTCGCAAATTAAAGCAGTAGTTTCAGGTTTCAGTTTCTAAAAAGGGCCAAGAAGCAATGTATACAAACAATACCCACCAAAAAATCCAGATCACCGTCATTTTTCTTTGTGGTAAATATAGGTAGTTATAGTTTTATTTTAAAACACCTAAGGTCATGTCATGCAAAGGTAGTGCAACATTCAGTTGCGTTCCCGACTCCCTTTTATGCAATTGTATGAAGAATCCTAAACATGAGTACAGATTGCGATGCACCACTGATATGTGGTTATAGATGCCAGATGAACGTGTTTTCAATTCGTATTGTTTATTCAGGTGGATATGAATGGGTTGCGGGTGACTAATTTATTGTATTTATGCTTGAAATTATATAGTAGCTAGAATAATTTAAAATATTTTTAAGATTTAAAATCTTCTTAATATTTAAAATCATTTTGCAATAGAATTAAATACTTTTTAGTGATTCAAATCATTCTTAGGATTTTAAATCTTTACCAAATGATTTAAATCATATTGAATTGAATTAAATCTATAAAAAGTATTTAAATCTTTTGCAAAGTGATTTTAAATATTAAACAAGAGTTAAATCTTAAAAGCTTTATGATTCAAATACTTTACAGACAAAGGTATTTATGATTTAAATCATTTCTTAAAAAGATTAAGTATCTTTGATTTTTTATTTAAACCATTGATTCGTCGTGACAGCTCTGTTCACAATTCAGTTTACTATAGACTGAATTGCATAAAGCTTTGCTTTTTTCGAGTTGAAGTGTTTGAAAAGTTTAGCTTTCTAATTTTCAGAGTGTTCGATGTTAGTGGACTGTATTTTTGGGGTAATTGAAACGCCGATAAAAACCTTAATCGTATATTAAAAATATAAACAAATAAAAACAGTTTAACTACAAATATTATAATTAAAGAGGAAGCGACACTTTTCGACCGTTCTGGTCCGTTGTTCTGAAGAGACTCTCTTTTACATCTTAAGATTCTTCAAGGCCCTTAGGGATACACCACCCACATTCTCATATGCACCAGTTTAACGTAAAACAGATGTATCCCTTAACAGGCCACCCTGAACATGCCGCCCCCTTTGAAAGCCTCGTCTTTCAACAACAATACCCATTACACAAATCCAAACTAAAACTACACAATGTTCTTTTCCTTAAAGTCCTATTCGATACCTAACTTAACCTATACATGGACAACGTAGGTCTTATCCCGACAATATAAAGTACGAACTCACTCTTCACTCATTGGTAACACACAAACTCGCGTTAACCCCCTTTTAACCACACTTCTTGGTGTCTTTATTGATATGACGCGACACTGCCCATCACTTCCAGGATGGAGCTCCACTACTCTACCTAAGTTCCATTTTAAAGGAGGCAGATTATCGTCCTTAACTATCACGACGTCTCCTACCTTCACTGTGTCCTTAGCTGCCTGCCACTTGCGCCTTTGCTGCAGCTGTGTCAGATAGTCTTTAGACCACCTTTCCCAAAAACACTGTACCATCTGTGTCATTAACTCGTACCTCTTGAGTCGACCTGGCTTCACATGTCGGAGGTCTTCTTGTGGTAAGGCCGACAGTGAACTACCGATAAGGAAATGACCGGGTGTAAGGACATTTAGGTCCTTAGGATCTTCAGTTAATGGGATCAAAGGACGGGAATTTAGACATGATTCCACCTGAGCCAATATAGTTTGTAACTCTTCAAATGTCAATCGTTGTTCTCCCACTACCCGCTTAATATGATATTTAGCCGATTTAATTACCGACTCCCATAAACCCCCAAAATGAGCAGTTCGTGGTGGAATGAAATGCCAAAATATTTTTTGTTTTAGAAAGTGCTCATGGAAGGCTACCTGTGTTTCGCAATTTTTTAATAATTTATAAAGGTCTTCTAATTCGTTTCTTGCGCCCACAAAGTTCGTTGCATTATCACAATAAATATTTAAGCTCAACCCCCTACGAGATATAAATCTCTTGAAACTATGTAAAAAAGCTTCCGTCGATAAATCACTCACGGCCTCAAGGTGAACAGCTTTTGTTGCCAAACATACAAATGCGCACATATAAGCTTTTATTGTTTTGTGTCCCCGTGTTTTGCTAACCTTTATTTCAAATGGTCCACCGAAATCTATCCCACAGTTAGTAAAAGGTCTAGATGGCGTTACCCTAGATCTTGGCAAGTTACCCATAATATATTGAAAGTCCTTAGGTTTCACTCGAAAGCAAACTATGCATTTTCTCAACATTTGTTTGACCATGTTCAAACCTGTCAATGGCCAGTATTGAAGCCTCATCGTTGCAAGCAAGGCTTGCGGGCCCGCATGCAAGTTTTTATAGTGAAAATGCATAATAAGTAACTTCGTAAACCTATGATGGTTAGGCACAATAATGGGATGGCGCTGGTCGAAAGATAAATCCGCATGTTCCAACCTACCACCCACTCTAAGAATACCCTCAGAATCTAGAAATGGATTTAATACCCCCAATTTACTAACCCTTGAAATTTGTTTACCCTTGCCAAGATCCGTTATTTCCATTTGAAAGGCTTCCATTTGACAGCTCTTAACCAAAACCCTAGTCGCACTCGTTAATTCATCCACAGTCAAACATCCTAACCTCTTATTAATCTTATCCCTACAACTATGTACAAACCTTAAACAATATGCTATTACCCGCTGTAATTTGTAGAAATTTGAAAACTTGTCCCAAATTGAAAAATGCTTTCTAACGAAAAATGTATCTTGCTGTTTTCGTTTTTCTGGAATCTCTATATCCACAGCATATTCAAAATCTGGCCAAACCTCTTCATCTAATGACAACCAGCGCGGACCATTCCACCATGACTTACAATATCCTAATTCATCTGGATTCAACCCCCTCGAAATGACATCAGCTGGGTTGTCATTAGATTGTATATGACGCCATTGATATCCCGCTGTAAGCTGTTGAATTTCAGCTGTCCTATTACCAACGAATACCTTCCACTCTACAGGCTCCGTTGAAAGCCAAGATAACACGATAGTAGAATCGCACCAATAGGTGATTTTACTCGGTGTAAAATTGAGTACCTTTAATACCTCTGATGTTAATCTTGCACCCAGCAAAGCCCCACATAATTCTAAACGAGGCAAAGACACTACCTTTAATGGCGCAACCCTGGATTTCGAACACAGCAATTTTACATCATGTTTTCCCTGAATATCTGTTGAACGAACATATAAGCAGGCGCCATATGCCAGTTGTGATGAATCACAAAAACAATGCAACTGTATATCTTTAAACCTCTCGATTAATAACCTTCTAGGAATAAACACATTGTCCAATTTTTTTAAATTGTTCCTAAAAGATTCCCACTTTGTTTTAATTTTTAACGGTACTTCCTCATCCCATGATAATCCCTTTCTCCACAAAACTTGCAAAATTAGTTTAGCCTTAGTGAGCACTGGACCAGCCAGACCCAATGGATCAAAAATCTGAGCTACCGTAGACAATATCCCCCTTTTAGTAATTTCTCTATCCAACACCTGACTAACCTGAAAATGCAAGACGTCCCTATTTGAATCCCAATACAAACCCAAGGTTTTATGATCAGATCCATCAGAAATATAATGTTCAATTTCTTGTGCTAAATTATTTTCATATCTAGTATTAAATACTCCCCTGTCGTTAGACATCCATTTTCTCAATACAAACCCAGCCTTACTAAGAATTTCGGTTATTTCATTCTTTAATTTTCCAGCATTTTCTACGGTATCTGAACCTGACAAAAGATCATCCATATAAAAATCCCTGAGAATGATCTTAGATGCATCTGGTAGTTGTTTCATACTTCCATGTGCCAACTGTTGCAAACACCTAACTGCTAAGAATGAAGCTGGACCCGTCCCATATGTGACTGTATTTAATTCATAAATACTCAATGCTCCATTCGTCGGATCTCGCCACAAAATATTTTGAAGCTTCCTTTGATCTTCATTTACCCAAATTTGTCGATACATCTTTGCTACATCAGCGGTAACGACGATCCGGTGTTCACGAAATCGCAATAAGATGGCAAACAAATCGTCCTGCAGCTTCGGCCCCACCATTAAAATATTATTTAATGACACCCCATTATCTGAAGGTGCGCTAGCATCGAATACTACCCTTAATTTTGTAGTTAATGATGTTTTCTTAACTACCCCATGGTGCGGTATGAAATACAAATCATCTGTACCAATTCCAAAATAATTTTCTAAAGCTACCCTATCTATTTCCCGAACCCTGGACATATGACCCAACTCTATATATTCAGACATAAAGTCAGAATACTCCATTTTGAAAGCTTCATTTTTTGAAAACTTCCTCTCCAGATGCTCAAAACGTTTAAGAGCTATTTTAAAGGAAAATCCTAACTTCAACCCGTTGTTTTTTATTGGCAAATTTACTACGAACTTACCGCTTTCATCTCTCTTCGTAGTTTCCCTAAAAATCTCTTCGCATCTCTCTTCTTCCCTAGACCTTCTGTTTTCTTGAGGAAGTTCCTCAATTATCCAAAATCTCTCTATTTGGTCACGCAGAGCTGCATTTGATACTAAATGACAGCTTTGCATCCTAGTACCTAATCTATAATTTAAACCGTTGACAGGTCCTGCAACGATCCAACCCAATTTCGTTTTTTGCATTATAGGTTTCCCTATTCCCAATTTATATTGCTCCCCAAGAACAAGATCCCAGAAAATCGAAGAACCCAATAGAATATCTATCTTGCCCGGAGTAGCAAACCCTTCATCAGCTAATACCATATGCCTAGGGATCTTAAATAACTGATGATTTACTGCAAAAGACGGTACCCTATCTGAAATTTTATCAATAACCAAAAAGGAATTATTTGAAATCCAATCACCACATAATGACGTTATTTTTCCCGTTACAACTTTATCGATATGCATTATGTCCTTCCCAATTCCCATTATCGACATGTTAATTCCCTTTGCAGGAAGCTGCAATTTTTCCCGAAGTTCCTTGGTCATGAATGAAGATTGCGACCCTGAATCTAATAATGCCCTGCATAAATGTTTATTTCCCTGCACGTCTTCTATTCCTACCATGGCCGTCGATAACAGTACATCTGACACTGCAACCCCAAGATTATCGTCTGTCACAAATGCTTGACTGCTCGCAACCAAATTTTCATCAACCGCATTCTCTGCCGGTACCGATGCCCCTGTTTGTTGATGTTCATGCAATACGAAGTTGTGTTTTCTTCCACAATATTTACAACCCCTTGCGAAGCAGTTTTGTACCTTATGCCCATATTTAAGGCAATTCCAACATAGATTTGCTTTATTAATTTCGTTTCTTTTGTCAGCTAAGGACAAATTCAAAAACATTTCACATGTGTGTACCGGATGGGATTCATTCTTACAAATGACGCATTTTTGACCCAAGTTCTTTAACCCATTTGTTACAAACGTCTTGGTTCCCACTGTTTGTTTTTTTGTATCCGATTTACTAAAAATGTGTCTATTTGTTCCGAAGTTGAAGTTCGGCTTATTTGTTTCGATTTTACCACTAACCCTATGATGCGTGTCTGGTTCTAATAACTTAGATTTATCAGAAAGAAATTCCAAGAAATGGTCTATTGAAGGAAAATTATTTACCCCAATTTTGGCCTTCCATTCCTTTTTTGTTATTGTGTCTAATTTCTTTTGCATGTGAAAAATAAAATATGTTTCCCAATCTTCTACATTGTGCCCCAAATTATTTAATGCCCTAATGTTTTTTCTTAATGCACTCAGAAATTTACTAATTTGTTCATACGACTGCTTATGACCCATCATTGGAAATTCATCCAGTGCCTCTAAATGACTATATGTAATAATTTTTTTATTTTCGTACTCTATTTTTAATAAATCCAGTGCATCCCTATAATTAGCCTCAGTAATTTGCATGTCTTCAATTAGTTCTGCGGCTGAACCTATCAATGACCGTTTTAAATAAACAAACTTTTGATAACTTGATAATTTTGAATTTGAGTCTATAAGTGTACTGAATGCATCCCAAAAACTAACCCATTTATTATAACACCCATCAAATTTAGGTACATCAATAGGCGCTAATTGCATATGTATACTGGCATTATTAGGCTGTTCCCCTTGAAATTGTACATTTCGTCGTAAATGATTTTCTACATTTTGCATGTTCTGATTTTGCGTATTTTGAACTCCTTTTGCAACTAAACCTTTTGCTACTAAACCTTTTGCTAACGCAAGTGTATCATAATACGTTTCCTCAAAATGTACCCTTTCCTCCTGTTGTTTTTCACTTATATCATTTTTTTCAATTTCTAATTGAATGTGTTGAAATTCAGCCCACCATTCATTACACTTTTGAATTCTTATTTCCACCCTACTAATATCATCTAAACTGACTGATTTTATAAAATTCTCAAACCGCGTCAATTGACCCTTTATTATCCCACGCTTATGAATTAAATCGGCTAATTCGGCATTTTGTGTGCATTCATTTGCAATTATTTCATTTGGCATTTTGAAAATCAAATTAATATATATTGCTCAGACAGAATACAAAGAAATATATATAACAATGTGAAACAAAGGATTTTGTGAACGGAAATCGGTACTCACCAATAGTTGTCGAACCTACGCCGATGTCAATTAGACACGCTCCTTGCAAACCTTTTATTTTTTCTTAAAATACCCAATACTTAAAAATGTGTGGTTGAAACCATTATAAAACTATCCCAATCGTCCTCTGCTGAATGCCCGTTGAGCCTCTTGACCTGTTTTATGGTTCTCACTGGGTGCCGCTTCCCTTCGGTTATTTCTTTGAAACTGCACTTGACCCAACGATTATCACTTGATTGTATGTTTATTGCTACTGTAAATCCCAATTCACTTAAATATTTTACAATAGCAACATTCCCTTAATTAAACTGCTTCCTTGAATACACTATTCTTATCGGTTTTGCACTGATTTTTCACACTGAAATATTTCTTACAAAGAAATATCCGGCTCGATTGGACCAAAATGTTCGATGTTAGTGGACTGTATTTTTGGGGTAATTGAAACGCCGATAAAAACCTTAATCGTATATTAAAAATATAAACAAATAAAAACAGTTTAACTACAAATATTATAATTAAAGAGGAAGCGACACTTTTCGACCGTTCTGGTCCGTTGTTCTGAAGAGACTCTCTTTTACATCTTAAGATTCTTCAAGGCCCTTAGGGATACACCACCCACATTCTCATATGCACCAGTTTAACGTAAAACAGATGTATCCCTTAACAGGCCACCCTGAACACAGAGATTTAGTCTTTTCTACTTTTACAATTTCAGAGCTTTCAAGTTTGATTGTAATAGTCTAAAATCTTCAAAGTTTGGAAGGTTTATAAGAATTGACCAAATTGAGTTTTTTTATTACTATAAAACCAATCACAACGACTAATATATAATTGTAGTCTTTCTTAAATAAATTTAAATATGATCTTTTATATGTGTGTATACCTACTTTGTATACAAGAGAAAATCGAACGGTATCATGGCATTATAGCTGAAAATCTAATTAGTTTCTTACAATGGTGTAATAAATCGATACATGGTGTCAATTCTGATTGTCATTCCGTATTGTTCTTTTTAAATTTGTATAGGTGAGTCCAATAACTACCAAATAATTGTTGTTACTCACTCATTCCGAGCAGATCGTGAATTGTTAACCTATTTCAGCGACACCTTAAAATCTGTAGATAAATATGTTTCAGTCATAAAGACTTCATCATGACAAGTACTTTTTTTATAGATGTAAATTTATTTACATACCGTTCTAAGAATTTTGCAATATTTATGGTACTATTGAATATGGGACACGTACATCCTTATATCCTGAGTTAACATCAATGACCATCAATTACATCCGTTTTAATTTTAATTTGCATGGACAGGATTCTGAGAAGCTTTAGAAATTATCGAAAGCCTCTTATAAATAAATAGGCATTATTAATATTAAATAAAACTGCCTTTGAAGATTAATATTAATCGACCAATAACTAATCTGGTTGGTATGTTTCTTTAAATATAACTCTAATACTAATAATAAACATAATAAATGTTACAAAGTCCCACCTTCTTTAAATATTTTAGTATATTTTATCTAGCTATAAAAGCAATGACAATAAATTATAAATTCGACTTATAAAACCTTAAAGCTAAGTTTAATGACCTAATAGTTGTTAGATTTATAAGGACCACATCTATAATGTATGACGTGACTTGGTAATTGTATGATTATTAACAATATGAAAGCTTTTAGAATACGTAATGCGAATGATGATAACACTGATTATAAAATATAATTGATCGTTGAGATTTACATTTATTACAGGGTCAAAGAGATGGAAATAAAATAGAGCAGGAAGCTATGATACTGTGTACTTTCCTTCTTATTACTACGATATTTTGTTGTACTAATTTCATCATGTCCATTAATTATAACCAAGTGACATGCTTTTCGTGCAGAATAGTATAATTCATAATTAATTAATAACTAAAATGGTATATCTAACTACTCTGGGGAATTTGAGTGATATATACTTAATGAACAAAAAACTAATTTTAAACTCATTAATCAGAAATTAAATAAAAATTTTAATTTTAGCAATTTATTAGCTCCTTCTATTTTAGCTTGGAAAATAGAAAATTCACCTTTTTTTTAATAAACGCACATACATATAATAAACATGGAACAAATAAAGAAAAGAATTACTCCATAGTAGAATCAAATTGCCCCAAGACGTTTCTGTCTGAAACAAACTGAAAAATCCACAAGGTTTAACCTATTATACGGAAGTTGCAAAGTAAAGATAAACACATCATAAAATATACCTTCTACTCAGCAGGAAATGCAGGCTTATCACTGTTTGTTCAAAGAGATCATCCAGCTGAACAGTCATTTCCTTCGCCCTCTCAGTATCCACAAGGATCAATTGATTTCAAAATTTAAACCTCCTGTCCACTAATTAGTTTCATTTGAATCGTATTATCCCTATCAGAACATAAAATAGAAGGGTATTTTGACAGGCTTCCTTCTTAATAACAATAAGTTTCAAAGGAGAATTGTACACCTCCCCTTAGTATTACTTTTTAAGTGATAACAGAAAAAATAAATGTACAAGGTTTAAATAATATAATGAAGAAAAGATAATATGTTCAAATGTTATATTATTTGAAATGCTTATTTATAAATCTAGTACTTTAGACTTTTCAATTCTTTTAGGATATTGTAATATAAAATCTGATATGTTGTAAGTGATCTTTCATTAATACTAGGTGGACCCGTGGGCTACGCTCCACGCTCTCATTATATTACTTAAAAAAAAGAACTTTTCATTATCCGTTTGTATATACGAAAGTTCCATAAAAACACAATATTTCAATAAATAGCACTAATGAACCACCATGCGTATTATCTCGACTGAACCTGGAACGTTACCCAACAATCAACACAAATGCTGCTCTTCCAATTTCCTTATTTGAACGCACAACTGTAGTGGTCGACTGGACGGACAAATTTGTACCTTACGTCAAGACAGCATAGATACTACGCCGATAGCTTTTAGGCTACGCCCTCCAAAATCTTAGACGATTAGACGATGTGGAAGGGATCGGGAATTATAATATAGATACTGAGTTTAAGAGATGAAAATTCTAAAATTTCTAGGATAATACATTGTTCAAATATGATTTAGACGAGATATGTAATTAAGTTTAGAATATTATAAATATGTAACAATTTTGTCCCAAAACAATAATACAAGAACAAATGTGTATAGTAAAATGTGATAAATATGGCCAGCTTTACACCTGAATCGTTACTAAAGTCCTAAACTGTACACTAAAATGTAACTATGCTAAATATTTTTGATGACTTTTGAAAGCCAAACGATCCAGCTTTGTAGATAACTTAAACATTGTTCTGGAAATCAAGCTGGAAGCAATTTTATGGAAATATTTATGATAGTATTTTGAAAGTATTTTTAAAACCTGCAGTTTAATAATAACCAATACTAATAGTACCAATCATTGTAAAAAAGGGAATGCTCTGCAGGCTGTACTCCTTACACTGTACTCCTGGCCAATCCTTACAAGTTTATTTATTTTGAAGAAAACCCAAGCAGCATTTTTAGTCATCGCTACGTACCAGCAACTACCGTTGGAACTATTAAGTTTTTGCCACTAGTCACAAGCACGTAATTGCTACGATTTTATTACGTGCCTGGAACGAAAATGGGAACCAATTTGTAGGTAAACATACGTTGCAGTAACCTCTGTGAAACTTGTCCAGTTACGTAGCGGGAACGTGGCGGCGTAGTAATTGCTACTTTCGTGGAACTTTTTTTTCTCTTTGACACATTGTGTCGTGTAGTTGCTCTCTCTTACTCTTGCAACTTTATTAGCAAATATTCCATCATTTTTTTCCAATCTTTCAATTATTTTGTCATTCCAGTATACCAAATTATAAACCATTGCAACTTTTCTGTTAAACGTGATGATGATAGATCGAAAAATAACAACGCGCCTTCTTTAAATATATTTAAAAAAAACTATCTAATAAAATATGTTGTTATATTGTATATACTTTTGTAAATATTTATAAGTTGATACACATGATAGAAACCATTTTTATATTATTCCTAAGGCACAATTTGGCACCAATTTGTTATTTTTAATGAAGGTTATATAGTAAAATATCTATTAACAATTATAACAAATTGCTAATTGATTAATGACCTTCAACATTTTACAAGTATAAATATGGAGATGGAGTAGTTTACGAAAAATCACTTTAAAGTGGTTCTCCTGAGTAGCAAAAACGTAATATAAGTTTTACTTTCAATACTAGTCTAAGGTTCCGTGAGTTTAAAGGGCTAAGCAATGGTTTCAGACTGGTGGCCAGAATCTTCAGTACGACTTTAATGTAATTGTATACTAACAATGGCACCTTAGAACTGACGTACCGCTGATTTAAAAATTCTTTTTTTAAATAAAAGTAAATCAAAACTAGAAGAATAAGGAAATACGTGTCTCTGCATTTAATCTAATGCGGCTTATTTAAAAAATAAATTAACACAAACAAGACACAACGTATTTATGTGGAATAAAAACGTTACTCGCAACAGACAAGGTAGCCGCGTGGCTAACGTAGTAGCCTTATATATGGTCGGCCTAACGTTCGATTCCCACTAGCTTCGTTACTTTTTTTTAAATTATTTAGTAAAAATGCATCACTGTTTACAGTTGGGCTTTTCTTCGACTTTTAAATAATTCAATAAAAAAGTGTATTGCTTGGATCTTAGATCGTAATTGTAACGCCCTCTAATTATTATGCAGAAGAACCTACGAATAATATGAGTTAAGAGTTACCATAAATTTAATAAAATAAAATTAATATTCGAATAATTGACATAACGTTTACTATTTATTTCTTTTTAAATTATTGCTGAAAAATAAATCAAAAACTATAAACCTGCGAATTTACATTTTGAAATCGGCGACACGTCAACTGTAGGTGGCAATACCGTTCTACATACTTTAAAGGTTACACAGAAGTAACTGAACTACATAATTCCAATAAATAGTAGAAACTACGACATAATTACTAAAATAATCCGAACTGAAGTAATTAAACCTATCATCATCATCATTTTCAGCGATCAATCGATAGTCGGATTTGCCTCCCCTAGTTTTGTGTTCACCTTTGAACATATGCTTGTTCATGCCTTTTCCATTTTTCTCGATTTTGGGCTTGTTGTCCCCAGTTGGTGCCGACTAGTCTTTTTATGTCGTCGGTCCATCTTGTTTGCGGGCATCCCCGGCTTCTCTTGTTATTGCGTGTCCTCCACTCGATGATTCGGCGAGTCCAACGATTGTCAATCATTCTAGCAATGTGACCAGCCCAGCTCCATATCAGTTTGCAGATTCTTGTTACCACTTCAGTTATCTTAGATCTTTTAGGTATTTCTTCACTGCGTATGTGGTAACTTGTGAATAATTTCTTTATTGCCCAAGTTTCTAGTCCATATGTGAGCACAGGAATTATGCATTGGTCAAACGTACGTGCTTTCAAGGTGTTGGGTGCGTTCTATGTTAGAATATTGCGAAGTTTGCCGAATGTCGACCCTGCCAATGATATCTTCCTTGCCACGTCTGCTTTGAGATTATCTTTTGAAATTGTTAGTTTTTGACCTAAATATATATCAGTCTGCCCTTTCAATGAAGTCACTATCTATTTCTAGGATATTGTTATTATTATTATTTGTGACTTCATTGGTCATATATTTCGTTTTTGAGATGTTTATTTTTAGTTCGGTCTCTTTGAATCTGCTTTTTAGCTCTTTTAATATTTCTGTTAGGTCTTCTTCGTTGGATGTTATTGGCAAAATATCATCGGCGAAACGTGGGTGGTTTAGGTATTCGCAGACTATCTCTATTCCTTTGTTTTCCCAGTTAAGTTTCTTGAATATATCTTCTAAAGCCAGTGTAAACAGTTTTGGTAACATTGTATCTGCCTGTCTCACGCCGCGACTAATCGGGATTTTGTTAGTACTCTTTCTGTGGACTACCTGGGACGTTGCCCTAGTGCAGATTTTTCGGATGAGAGCCGCGTACCTATTGTCTATCCGACAGTTAGTCAAAGCTTAAACTTAATTAAGCCTATAAAGTCATAAATTTAGTTATAGTTACGTAACAAATACTCAATCAAAGTTACGATCTTAGTTAGTGCTAGATAGATGCTGCTTGGGAAAGTAGATGTAAACAAACCTCTACGTGAGAAGACGGTGATTAGTAAGTACACTATTGGTCGAGCCTGCACTTATTTCACTGTTTTATTGTGATTGCTACAGTACAGAGTGAATAAAAAATAAATAAATAAGCTTCTAATACATTACATACAATGTTATAAAATATCTCGTTATTCTTATGGCTGAGTTTTCTGAATCATACTCGTTTTATAGTCATAAAACTTTCTAACGAGAGTTCATAACAAACGAATTATTGTTAATTTAATACTTATTCAGAAGAAACTGAATCATTAACTCATAATTAATTCTTTAACTTCAGTAACTTAATGAATTCAATAAATTGGTGGAAGAGACTGGCAGATTTTGTTTGTTAATTGAAGGAAGATTTCTTCTATTTCTTAGATGGATTTAAATTAGAAAAATAACTCAATGAATTATTTTGAAGAGTTTGTGTGTAACTGAATAACATTGGCATGGATTTGTACATATTTATGTGTACAAATATTTAAGCTCTTCAGGGGCATAACTACCAGTAGATATTGACATTAACACCTCAGAAGCATTAAGATACATTTAGAAGATTGGTTCTTTTCAGAAACAGAAAACATTACTGCAAAAAGAGTTCTAAAACGTTCGAAGTTTTTGTAAGTTGGTCATTTATGTACTTAACTACACGCTCCTACTCAACTCCAACTCATGTAAACAAGCCTTTGTTTACATCAACCTTTTCGTCTCCGTAAATAGTAAATATTATACAGAGTATTTAACTCGTTCGGTTGTACAATTGTACCTGTACTTGGTTTAAATAAATCACCAGGTACTCAAAGAAAGATAATTCAGTATAATGTACATCCACTAGATTGATATACAATATACACAATTTTTAAACTAGTAATAATTTACTATAATAATGAAACATTAATTTAATAAATTGAAAATGTGAATATTTACAATTTTTTTATTCATATTGTATTTTATTGTAAAAACTTAATGTGCATGGTAAGATTTGAAAGCATTTATCATTCGGTTCAATTTTGCTGATTATCCTGTCCATACTTCTGGTGGAAATAAAACCCTGTCCGATATACAGTGTGTAAGTAGTATAACTGCCATTATTAAAACAGATCATAGGGGACATTGATACCAACAAAAAACATCCAACACTTATTTTTTTATCGACATTAGTTTCCGCGTTATATGAATAAAATAACAAAAAATTCGTCATATTCCAAACCTAAAAGACTGTTTTGAGTTTCTTTTAAAAAATTGTAATAAATTAGAAATAAAAGCATTAAGAATTTTAAACTTGTTGGTTTCCCTAGTTTAAGATCCTCTTATGTTGCCAGTTTATAATGCTATAAGAAATTACTATCTTAATGCATTCGCATATTATTGTAATGATGTACTGATAAGAATAATTATTATTAATTAATAATAATTCTAAAATAATAAGCGAGCCAATAAAATAATACACACACGTACACACTCTCTTATTTCTTCTTTTTCATTCGTTATTTAGTACGTTTCCCTTTAAAAATTAAAGAACTGCAACAACCATTTGAGTCTTGTTCAAATAATACCACTGGGAAAAGGTCGATAATCTAATAAGGTAATAAATTCTATTACATTATAATTATATTAATTATAATTATGACAATAAATGTGTAAAGTTGAATTTGAATGGATTTTTAAGTGGGTTAATAGTTTCACCTAATTGCGAGGTTTCAAATCGATCGCTTAACAGGATGTGGAGGAAAATTATATTTTTGCAATAACCATCAGTTAGGTTTAATACTAAGGTAAAATCATTAGAAATTACTAAAACTAATCCAAATGTTTTGAATTTTCCCGCCACTCTTTTCAGTGTGTTAGATTTTGTATAATATCTCTGCAAAGGTTTATCCCTTAAAATGTCTGCTATTCCAGCTTTACTATTTATTCACAAAAGAACATACTTGTTAGTGTTTAATAATTTTAATCCTGTTTTTATTATGAAAAAGAAACACGAGTATTTTTAGAGTGTTTTAAAGTATTTTAATTATGTATAATTAGATGTACAATAGTTGTAAACAAATAATATTCTCTACTTATTTTAAATTGTATTTGGTAAGTCATAAACAATTTATTTAAATTTTCACTTGAATGTTTTATAGTCGAAACTGCAGTAGGAAAATAATATTTTTATATTAATAAAAAAATTTATTTTGTGAAGAAGAGTAAGTTATAAAACTTTTTGTTCCTTTTGGTGTCTTCTACCACCTGTTTTAATAATGGCAGTTATGCTCCATACACCCAGTGTACGTATCCACAAGGCAAACGTACACTTTTTTTAATTTATCTCCGCCATGATTGGGTTAGTTGAAAATTGTTGGCCTTATTTCTTTCATTGGATTGTGGATAGCTGTTTCGAAATTTACTACTGGTCTCGATGGTTGTAGTAAAAATGATTATTGAATGTTTTTAATTTCCTGGGAATATATGTGCGTGTTTTCACATCACCAAACAATAATCTAATATCAAGTAATGCCCCCATGGAATAGCTTTTGCAAATAGAACAATTGTAAAGATATTTTGGACAATATTCAAAAGTACCGACCATGTGAAATGTCTTTGAATTGGGCAAATATTTTAGATACTAAGACAAGAAAAATAAACCATATTTTCGTTTATGGTTTAAAGAGAACAAAGTGAAAGATTCTTTTGACACAACTCTATCCCAACATTGCATAAAATGATTAAAATTAGGATTTTCACTTTTATCACATGAACAACCTGGAAAGGCGGAAAGAGTCATTTGCTATATACATTTAGATCTTATTACTCCTGTGTTTCTATCTTTGTCTACATTATTGTTCAAGAAGATACCATATAACACTGCAGTTATTGTCATAAAGGGTACGTTTTCAATTGTATTTTATTAACTTCTTCAGATAAGTTAATTTATAAATTATAAATAATAAATAATAAAATTCAGTCTTTTGAATTCCTGCATTGGAAAGATATAATAAAACTCTTATAATAAAAGATATGTGATTTCTTAGTGTAGCAAAGGTCTCCGTCTCACTACTATCCCAACCAATTTAGATTAAAAATCTTCTGAAGTTTGCTTTTATCACGTCTCGAATGATAAGACTCCTATTAATTTCACCGTAAATATCGTTTCAGAAATAGCAAGATGGCTTTTATTATTTCAGCCTTGCATAAACAACTTGCTTTTATTACAACTTCATCTTTGCCGAAGCTAGAGAATAAACTATCCTTATTATCTGTGGTTTCCCAGCCAATTAGGAGTTATAATTTTATATCCTGAAAAAGAAAATAAAGTAACCGCACCTTCATTCATTACGGTATATTATAGGATTTACGAAAAAGTAGTTAGAGCAAAAAATTGTAGATTTCTTTTAATCAGGGCTTGTAAAATATACGAATAACGGAGTTTATTTGTGTATTATTTTGTATCTTTTGATTATGCATTTGTGCAGTTCCAAATATAGGCTTTCAAGAACACCTGTTTTGAACTAAATTTACACATTGCCAATGTTCTACTTGTCCGCTATGTTGCTATAAAAGTCTTCTTCACAGCGGCTGACGGTTGCTCGTCCGCCCGTGCAGGTTTCTTTAAGGACGTACTAGTGTTGTTGGCTCCGCTACTTTAATCTTTACGGTGCTTTGCCATTCTGATGTATTCCGTTTTTCGAAATGCATATAAAGACTCCAAATATTATATTCATTTAACTCCTTATATCTAGAAAAGTAAGCATTTTATCAAAACATCGCTTCAAAAGTTGTAATATAGGTTCTCTTACACTTCTGGTGGTTTTTAGATCTTGAAGAAATCTTGAGAAATTACCAACTAAGATTGTAAAAAAGGAAAACCGATCATTTTGGTATGGGCTTCGTTTAGTCTAAAATTTAGTAGACTATGAATTATATGAGCCGTTGAAAGCCAGAGCGGTACAAGTCACAAAAGATAAGTTTGGGATAGGAAGGGTTAAAGTTTAAGCTGCATAATTAAATCCTTATAACAAATACAAAAAATACTTTACATATTTAGACTTGGTACGGTTTGACTTAAATTTCCACATATCGAAAATACTACAAAACTAATATTTTTCTCCCTTCCCCCCTTGCCCCTTGTGACTTGTACCACAATGTCTTTCAATGGTTATCACCAGGGGCAACCACATGGTTGCTGAATGGGTAGCTGAATGCACAATTTCGTGTAGTCGAATGTATAAGTATAAAATTACGTAGGTTACGGTACGGTTAGGTATACATTCGACTACACGAAATTGTGCAGTAACTATCCATTAAGCAACCATGTGGTTGCCCCTGGTTATCACATTTAATAAGTCAGACTTAGACCACTCTACCTCTCAATAGTTCTGGTTATTTATTTTACGTTGGTAATAGTAATGACATCTGCGGTAATTGTACTGAAAATATATGTTTCATAATTTATTAAGAATTAGAAGCTTTAAAGTTTACAAACTTCCTAGTTTCAGACACATGCAGGATTAAGTTAATATTAGGATTCATATTCTAATAATGCCAGCCGGCCAGCTATTACAAAATGCCGAAGATTGCAGTGTTGACACTGCCAGAGAGCATTCTATTGCACAATCTTGTTATGTATGATAAAAGACGTTTACCGGCATCGCTTGTAAGTTTGGACGTCATGTCTTTTTAAGATGTTAAGGTTTCAATCCGTGAATTCCTGATGCTGAGCTATTTGGAAATGAAGACATTTCCCGGGCTATATCTTCTTGTAAAACGACAATGACTGGGTTTGTTTCATTTGGTGGGTCAGGAAAATGTAGCGTTTGTGAAGATGAAGAGTGCTTAGATTCCAATTGATGAAGAGTTTCATGGTTCATAGGGGCTATCTCGTCTGCAGAACATAGTAACTTCACCATGTCACTTCTAATGTCACCATCTCCCACTTTTGCTTTAGTCCGTTTGAATATACTGTGGAAGATGGAGAGAAGGTTTTCTAACGATTTGGTGTCATTTTTATTAATGCGTGTAGTAATAATCGAGGAAAGTTTGCTTATTGCCGTTATTCTAGCTACATTGGGAATTCGTTTCAATACTGGAACGATTTAGGCGTTTCGCATAATAATAATAATAATAATAACAAACATCGATTTTTTCGCAATGTGACGGCAAAGTTTCAGTTATTTTGCAAAATGTCCCAGTGCTTTTAGATAAACTGAACAACGACTTGATTGTATGCAATGTTTTATGCCCACCTCACATTGGCACTACAAAGTTGGCAGACAAATATCTTGATACTAAACCGCAAAACTAAAATGAGCAATTTTACAAGTTTTGAAACCGTTGCCTAAAAAAGGAATTGTCATACAGCGAATTATTTCAAAGGATTTTAACGTTCGTGGTCAAGTTGAGCTGATTGTTTTACAAAATAATAAAATAAATAAATTATCATGCAGCTTTGTATAAAATATTATGTATTATATAAAATCCGGTTTTAGATTTTTAGTTTCAAGAATATTATTTAAGAGTATTTGTTTATTTTCAGTAAAAACATGTAGTAACATACAGTCTAATCGATTGTAACCAAAAGTTGCTGAAATTAAAATTCTTTAACATATTTATGTATTTTATCTTTTGTATCTTTCATTAACAAATAGTCTAGATTATGCATACAATCAAGTCGTTGTTCAGTTTGCCTAAAAGCCATACAACATTTTGTAAAATGACTGAAACTCAGCCGTAACATTGCAAAAAGTGTCATGTTTGTTCAAAGTGACGACGTTTTGTTAAATGACTTGACAGTTTGCAAAAAAAAGGGATTATGCCATACGCCTGCGACATATATATTTAATAAAATACATAGTGGGACCGGCGGTGGACGAGTAGTACCAGTCAGTGCATCACTCGTGTTCAGAGGGTCGTGGGTTCGAGTCCTACTTTAGGCGACGGGATTTTTGTAATTGTTTTAGCCGGGGGATATGTGACCTTAGATGTTGGTTCCTCCAGGACTATCAGGCGTGGCTGTAAGAGATAACTTTTACAACCGAGGTGCATGCTAAAGAGACCTTTTTCGTTTAGCAACTGTGAGATAAATGCGACACAGGGAAATCGGGAAATGTGACGCTAGATCTTAATTAAAAGAACCATTTTTCTTGAGAATCGCATACAAATTTCATTTGTGTACTGTGTTAGGAAAATATTATTTTTTCTACAGCGGTCAAAAAATGATGACATTTTTCATTAATATCCGTATGCAAATTTCCACATTAGATTTGTTTACTTGACAACGTGCACGAAATATTTTTCGTTCTGAAGCGAAAAATCATTATGCTATTTATGCATATTTGAGCAATTTCGTTTCCGTAGCAACAACGAAACTGTACACTTTGCGCTAAAATAAAAATTTCCTTATGTTATTTTTATGATTTGTCTACTTTTTTAATTATTTCATTAACGCTGTAGAAAAAACGTTGTGTGCAACTCGTGTTCGAAATGACTTTGAGGTGTTTTTTACTCGGCTACGTTTTGTTAAAAGACTTTCATTCTTACTACCACAGTAGCATTTTGCGAGTTAATATTTATTCATTATTAAAGAGATAGAAGCAGCTGCATTATTCAGGAACTTTATCTAATGCATTGTAGGAAAATGCTAGAAGAAGCAAAACGCTATCGTCACGTATGCACAACCCACGGCCACGTGTACGCAAACGAACAAAGGATGTGGGCTCGCAGAATCATATATAAACACCGGACTTCGATGGGATCCTTCAGTCTGAGTTACCACGGGCTCGGGGATAGAAACTGATGACCAGGGTCATTGTTTACCTTCCTTCAAGCCATTCTCACCCAGAAAGCCGCAGAAACTGGCAGACAGGGTTACTGTTTGCCTAGGTCTTTCTGAACATCATTATTATCAGTTTCAAGTTGAACTTGAATAATAGTATTTAAGTGAATATGCAAGTGCATATTGTGTAATTTCACGACGAATAAATATCTTATTGTACTTAACAGTAAACTGTGTTCATTTTTGAAACTTGGACTTCGTCTTTTGCGTTTTTAAATAAAGAGTCATTTTTAAAAATGCTTTTCCTTGTCAAGAAAGGTTAATTCGCGCACTAGATACACAAATAACTATTAATCTAGCAAATTTGATGTCGTTTTTAATTGAATATGATTAGATCTAAAGTAACAACAATTATTAAGACTGATAATTGAGTCCGTAAATGTAGTTTTATATAACTAGATTCGTTGTCTAGGAATACCGAGTACGAGGCGATTTTTACTTATTTAATATGGATACTAGCAAGGTCCGTAAATGTAAAGCAAGCTTAGAAAGATAGGTCGCCTCATTAGACACCATTTAGTTGTCCACTGACATTTTTTAACGAAGCCATAGTGATTGTCGTTCGACATTATTTCCGTCTCTTTATACTTTAGGGGCCTACATATTATTACGATATATCAACCCGGGTTTGGGGCGCGAAACCACCCTGGTTATGATGATGATTGATATTGAGAATTGGTTAAAATTGAATTAAATTAAGAGTACAAACAAAACATAAAACAGTCTTCAGTAAAAGCACAGTGAAGATATATATAAAATATAAACCACCTACCTTTACCATAAAAGAAAAATGCTCCGGCTAAAATAATTGTTGTGAAGCTTGAATCTCATCACAACTGAGACTCCACAAGCGGGTCGCTATAATAAGACACTAAATAAATATGTATCTATGAAACATAATTAAACACAACAAATGAACAAACAAAAAAAATTGAAATAAATAAAAAACTGAAATTTGGATAACCCTTAGTCAAAAAAAGATCAATTCTAAGATAGCCTAACTAGTTAAATTGTAAGAACTTCAACAAACTACTAATCACTTCGGCGTTTCACCAAAATATAACCTAACATTTTGACGTTTGAAATTATTTACATTTTTTTAATTCACAACATAATTTTTATATTTTAAAATTTTGCTCTGGGCATATATGCACTGCTTGAAAATTCTAAATTTACAGAGAGTTTGTCAACAAATCGGTCGCTGTTTTTATATCCTTTTGAAAACAAACGAATGTTTTAGTGAGATTTTTGGTGGAAAACAAAACACAATATGGAACTAAATACTACATAACCACATAATTGTTTATAATAATTAATAATGTTTAAACAAGTTCAATAGATAAATAGAGAAAAAAAATTCTTTTTTTAATGATATAAAATACTTGTACTAAGACAAAATAATAAGATGGCTAGAACTTGTGAACCAAATCATTTTTTAAATGCATTCAATTAATAATTAAAAATTAAATTAATTGTATAAAACCGCCTAGTTACATCGATCTATTCCTACAAAATCCATCCTTACATCCTATTGAACATTCACATATTTTTAGATGTCCAAACTATAAAATAATAACTAAATTACATAATTTCTGATTACCATGGTAAAACGCAGAAATTTGTATTTTCAAACTAAAACATCAACAATAAAAAACAATCTCAACATTTACTTGTATTCCCTCTCAGTTGTGCCCAAGGAACTGCTTGACAACAACTCAATGAAATATTTCAGCTCATAAGCTTTATAATCTTAGTAAACAACAAGATTATAATGAAATCATCAAATCTTTAACTTGTAAGAAAGCTTTTATAAAATAAACCTGCAGGCAAGGTTATAAATACCTGCATACATCTTCACAACCATGCACCTTGTCCATTCTATGTCAAAACAAGCCTGGAAATGGCTTCGAATTCATATTTGTGTACAAAATTAGGTAACCATAGCACATTGCTAGCTAAACAATTAAATTTTATCAATATTGTCAGAAAATTTAAAAAATTTAACCTTTTTCTACCTAGTGTGTTCTAGAGTGTTTCTTTATTAAACTAAAATATTTTTCTTTAGTTTCATTAAAAAAATTTAATAAAATAAAATTCTCTTAGCGATTATGCAACACAACTAACAGGTTTGTAAATAGGGGTGCCAATAGTATGTCATATATCATGACAATATGTTGTTGAATTTTATGATCAAAGCTGATCAATATATCAGTTATCACATTCAAATTTGTAAAAGAATAACCCCAAGTTAACAAAATATTTAGTTTTTTATTGAAAGACAATATATGTCATTGACAACTTGCAACGATTGTAGTAGAGCCATTAATGTAATAACAAATGATGCGCCATTAAAGTTAAACATAACATTCCCTGTATGTAAATATTATCAAAATTAAACATACAATTGCGTAATGTTTTAACGCCAAATACATCTGCAGAAAATGAAACTTCATTGCTCAAGAAGTGCGTTTAGATCTTCTTTAAGTTAGTTTTGTTTTTTGAAGAAGTTTGTAAATACCTACCTGTTTAAAAGATAAAAAACACTTCTTAGTTAAACGTTTAATATTTTTATTTGAACTAATAATTTTTGTTGGACTGTACAGGACAGCAACTTATAAACAAGTGAGTAAAAAATGTACTGTTCTACCCCTCTCCCTGACAAGTAACCCTTGAGCTATGCGCCCCAAACATGCTTAAGTCGACGATAGGCGAACATAGCCGAATAAATGTACTTAACAACAAATTTGTACAAGAACATAATTATTAACCTAAATTTATAACGTAATTAAGAGAAGACACTATGATACAATAAATAATTAAATATGTAACCTAAACCCTAACACTACCTTCCGATATTTTTATGCTTTTTAATAAAAAATAAACATCATAGTGTACTATTCTGTATCTAACAGTTGCTTTGAAGGTATTTTATTTTTTCGCTTTTTATTAACAAAATAAAAAGTCACGGCATATCATAGCATTTAATACACTTAATTTTAAACTTGCCGCCATTTTCACGCCTATTCAATTCTGGAAATTGAAGTGGTGACGACCTACTTTTCTAAGCTTGCTTAGATTCCGAAACAATTTAATCGGTTATCAATTTGTAAAAACATTAGAAACTCTGTAATGTTGCTACTTGATATGTTATGTTCATGCGCAAATCTGCAGAATATTAAAACTATTTTCTTTATTATCTATTCCCATTTGTATGGCAAATTTGACGAAACAATCTCTTTCATGCTGCCGTCTTGCAATGGAGCTAGAACGAAGGATGCGATCTCTCTAGGCAATGAATCAAAACTTTTCAAAAATCTAACACCTCTAAAATATAGGGACAACTATACAACTTTTATAGGTAATATTTATTTTTCTCCAACAATATAACAAAGATGAATGGGCGGTCAAAATATAATAAATAACCCTGTACATAGAAGCCCATTCAGACCCTATAATTACTTATAATGAAAAATTTATTTTTAAAGACATGATTTTTATTTGCTATTTTCCGCCTTCTTTTTCTTCTCCTTCCTGTAATTTCTTTTAAATCTCCCATTAGCAAAAAACAAATCGAAAAACATTACGGTCAAAAACGCCCGCCAATGAAAGAAAAGGATAAACAGCAATTTCCTCTATCTGTTTTTAGCCGCTAAACTCAACTGGCTGATATCCATTAAAGGTTCTAAGTTTCATGTCAGAAATGGACCACTGAATGGCTTACACACTCATATCTCTCTCAGATTGCAGTCATTCAACGTTGAATGAGCTTCAATGCTGATCTTATCTGGGTATACTATATATATGCTCCAGCTAGACTGTCGGCTCTTAAAATCTCAATATGTCATCGTTTCTAAAGAATCCTGTCTGCACTTTAATTATTTATATGTACAACTGTAAATATTATGATGAGATATGAATAGTGTTTTTTTTTGTTATGGTTTCTTGGAATGTCAAGTATTTTTTAAATATTATTTTTGGTTTGTTTTATTGGAAGAAGAGATTAATAATGTTTTATTAACCGAGTGCTTTAAACGTTTGATTGTTTTAATCCGGTTCGTTTTTAATTAAACCAAATAAATTATTTACATAATTGACTTCATTAAGCTCTAGTAGAAGCATGATACATCATTTACATTTAAATAAATTCATAGATTTGATTTGTAAACTCGTGAAACAGCACTGTGGTGAATTTTCAATCAGGGATTGAAACTGTAACGAAAATAACTGTTTGAAACAGTTATTTATCGGTCATTATAAAACAATTATGAAGGCCCAATATTTATATTTCAAATCTGCATAACTGTTATTAAAGAACCGAAAAAGCAAATTTCTCTCCTTTCATAACTCTTTCAAAAAGGGAAGATTTATAATAACAGTTATCGTTTTAAAGCCCGAAAAGGAGAGATATAAAAAGTCTATAACAGGATTATAAATATAGTACTTGTAACATTTCAATTAAGAATTGAAAGTGTTAAATAGTTTCAGATCATCTTGTTATTCATTCCTTCTATTAATAAGGAGTCTAATTTTTGTGTTATATATGTAAATAAACAAAAGTCCCCGACGTGGCCCGGATAATGTTTATTAGATTTGCTATAATTTATTGTGTAAACAACTTGGGCTTCGCGACTGTATAAAGTATTTCTTTATTAAAATGTGTTTAACAAACTGAAAGACATTATTGACTTCATAATAATTAGAAAAACAAGGTGTCCAAAATTTTGTCTGTATTTATTTGTAAAATGTTTACAAAATAATTAAATTTTGTATACACATGTTTTAAAGTATTATGGGTTTGCTATGGAAATAATTTAAGTGTAATTGATACCTTTACAGTCGCACATTTGAATAGCGTATCTCAACTTCATGTAAACATAATAAGAAACAATAATTAAACAGTTTGCAAATTTTATTACTCTTTTCCTTTTTTTCTGATTTGTCGGTTTGCAAAAAGCAGGTACTAAATCATAATTCCAGAAAATCCAAATCCCACCATTGTTTTCTGTTGTTACTACTTATAAATTTTTAAATTAATTTTAAAGAAATATTTCAAGTGTTTGCTATAAGTACTTTATGACTGTTTTTGCGAGTGCAACCCCTAATAATAAGACGCCATTGGGTTTAAAGGGGTTTATTATGATTCCTTTCTACATACCAAATGGTGTATATCTGCAACCTGACAGCAAAATAACGTCGGTCAGCGCGCGAAAAGGTGCATTTCTCCAATGGCCAGTCAGCGCGCTGACCGTACGCGAGGCTCACGGGCCACGCGTATGTCCGCGCGATGTACAACCAATTGACCCTATATACTTGTAAAAAGCTATTTCAATTGCACTTTTTATTAATATTTTGGTGCGTTTGTTTACGTCTGGTACGAGGTTGAAATGTAATCTGCTACAAAAACCAGAATGACATCATTATTAAATTTAAAAATTTCATAAATAGTATTATTAGTTGTAACAATGTTTAAACAAACATTTAATTGATTGATGCCCAACACTGCCGTCAACGTGTATGTGAGAGTTCAATTTAAAACTGCAGCCTTTCCGCCACCACCACCAAACACGTTTTAAAGAAATAATACAATACGAATAATTTTATTATACTAATTATCTAAAAGTCCAACGTGTGTGTGTGTATGTAATAAATTACAGTAAATCTAAACATTGAGCCAATTATCCGCACCCCGTCCCGGACGTTATCGTAGGATATAATTATGTCCACGTGGTCTCGAATAATAATAATAAATAATAATAATAAATATTTGTAGTACTTCTAATTTTAAGAAAGATATAAAAAATATTATCGTCTATAAGCAATTTCTGAAAGGAAATACATTACTAAATGCTGTTCATATCATGAACATGTGCTCTTTTACATTCAGTGTATTCAATTCCTTTTATAGATTTTTAAATATCGGTCGTTTTCGGTCGTTCAAACAATAACTCTTATGAATCTCTTCCCTTTTTCGAAACAGTTATTAAGCTAGAAACCTTTATTTTCAATCGTGGATAAAGGTCCTTTATAACTCTTAAGTAAAATTATCTCGCCTTTCATAACTGTTATGTGGCTCGGACCGTTATTATTTCTCTCTTCAATCCCTGTTTTCAATTCTGCATAGCTTTCCCTCCTGAAAAATTAGTTTTGTTTTGTAGTTGTTAACTGCATTATCAAGTAATGTTTCTATTGGTGTCGCTTGGTTTTGTTTGCGTTTTGGGCTGTTTAAACAAAGCTACACTGAGTCGACGGTACATTAAATTTACTTTTTGCCTTGAAACCCACTGTTATAGGGGACTGTAATTTTCAGTCGCATGAATTTTCAGGTTAACTAGTGGTGTACATTTTCCAAATATTAAAGACCACCCTTATATATCCTGGCATTTAAGTAATCCCCTCTAACCGCATTTGTCGTGTGTAATCTATTTTAACAAAATTTTGGGATTTCTGCGGTATGTGCTTCGAATAATGTTACCCTAAAACTTTATCCATTTAATGATTCAGAATGTATTTTGAGTGTGTTTTTATATACAAATTAAATGGTTTATTTTAAGATTTATTTTAGGATTTGTTTCTGTTTCTAACCCTCTTTATAAATTATTTTACAGAAATATATTCACCTTCGTTTCAGTTGAACTAGTTAAGTTTAAAAGATTATTAAATCCTTAAAGGAGAGTTTTCTAAAAGTCACGCTTTTAATGCTTCAAATTTTAAATTTTAATCAGTTATTCAGCGGTGTAAAATGTAAATACATACCCAAAAGAATTTAATAACTCGCCAGTGTTCTCAAACAAGATAGCGTTGATCTATTGCGGTAGATTATTTGTTAATTAGTGTTCTACAGCTTTATTACTTAAGTAATTAATTATACTATCGATAGGAAACCTACAATATATTACTTAACTAATATATATTACTTACTTTAAGAGTTTGAACCCTGGAATTTATTATGAAACTCTTAAAATTAACAAAATTTCCTAACACAGGAATAAAGTACACACACTACTTTCAAGATAACTTACAACTAACTTCACAAAAGGAGTGACAAAATCGATATTACAATGGGGAGAAGCCTTTTAAGAAGGAAATTTTAGGTTAAACACTAAAGTGAGATTGAACTGGGGAAAAGTCAAATAAAAATTGTAACAACCTTTACCGAATTGCATTCAGATAATCCAAGTCGCTTTTGAAAAATAAATTAAATTTCTTTGTTGATTTGGTAACATATTATGACTAAAAAATTAAATTGATAAACACATTTGTGTATATACCAATTTCTATTATTATATTATTTATTATTTAATAAAAGTTTCAAAAAAAAACAAGGTCAAGGTTCTGTTTCAAAAAAGCTAAAGCTAACGTATATTGAACACAGTGGCGTGCGGTGAGAATTTAGGCTAGGGAAGCAACCACGATTTTAATTTTAATATACCTAGGAACAGGCGCGGATTCACGGAGGGAGATGGAGAAATCCCCCCCCCCCCCAATTTAGAAATAAGTATACATAGAATAGAAACAGATAATGTTTATTTAATTATTATTTATTAAAACAATTATTTTTCTAAAAATTTTCCACCCAAAATAATTCTCTGGATCCGCCCCTGCTAGGTACAATAAAAGAACAGTGTTATAATTATTAAGCTTAACAGTTTTTCAAAGAAGAACTTTTACACTTTATAACTTATGGAATTTGTTGACTATTATCCTTTATTTTAAAAAACTACTACTATGTATTTATAATGCAAATCGATTTTCCGGTCTTGTTAGCAAAATATCGGTGTAGGTTTTAAGCTTTGTTGTTAAATTTGAAAGTTCTGGTTTTGATCTGCCTTGCTCAATAATTTGTAATTTCTCTCCAAAACTGTATGCAGAAAATTCTTTATTAATAATTTACAAACTGAACAAAAAAATCGTCCCGATTCGGATGTATCGGAAGTACTCGAACCTTCCACCGAAGTAGCTGAATTTAAGGTCATGACGATAATTAAATTTGCATACAGAACAAACTAAATAGAATTATTTGTCTTTAAAAAAATCCAACTTATATAAATTGAAATAAAAATGTGACAAAATCCAGTCTCATTCGCAGATTTACATTACTGAAGTAACATTAAATTTAACAAACACTAAATTGAACAAATAACCAAATTATAATAAATAAACATTTGGGCACGAAGCACACTAAAAATAACGATCAAACAATGTTAACCGCATCGTCTGTATGACCACGCCCGCTTATCAAGGCTAGAAGAGCAGTTATAAGCAACGAAATTAGTGCTTATATGCAGCGTATGTAACACATTTGAATCGGTATTGCCTTTCCGTGCAAGTTTAATGAGCCTAATTTAAAATAGTACTCTAAATAATTATACTTTTTGTTGTACGAATTTGATATTGAGCTTTAATTTGATCAAATATTACAAATTTAAATAAACGATAACCATAATTTTATAAAAATATTTTTGTTAGTATTGGTTTTTATTTTTAATAAATTCTCAAGGGAAGCATTGCTTCCATTGCTTCCATGGACCGCACGCCACTGATTGAACATTATGTTCTATGACAGATCACCGAACCGGGTTGTATTCTGTTCAGAAGCATATAAGACTATGTACACTGGCTTGCAAAAAAATTCGCGTACACCTATTTTTTATTGTATTAAGTCAGTCTTAACTTTTAAGTTGTCAGTGCCAATCAGTTAAAATTATTTTGTTTTATTTTCGTAATGACAGATTTATCTGTCAAAAATGTAATGTCAAAAGTCAGAAAGGTCACGTTTACATAGCAAAAACTACATCAAAACTCGGCTACTTGATTTTTAAAGTGTATGCGATTTTTTTGCAAGCCAGTGTATATTGTCTCAAATACAATCTGATGACCTACTAAATGAATAGTTTAATCTAAGTTGCCTATGAAGAATGTAAACATTCTATACTCTCAAATCACGATAGGAATAAGGAAAATTAAATAGGAAATCATCAATATGTAAAATATTACTGTTAAATATATCCTTAATTATAATGAAAGGTTCTGTATATTTTTGTTTATTGTTTCCAGCCTTACTTTGTGGAACTCCATAATCAAGAAATAAATAAAGATTAGTAAAAGTTTCACAGTTTTATTAAAATATAACCTGACAATATTGTTTCGACAGCTATGCTGTCATTATCCGAGGTAATATAATTATAAACACATACATAAATAGATAACTAGATAAAATAATAATGATAATCAGAATTAAATATCTAATACTTCCAGTAACGGAGAATTACTGAGCTCAAGTTGTTCATTCATTAAAGGTACCCTGAGTTTGTGTTTGTATATCTCAAAGGCTTCTTGTCTAATTTGCGTTTGTTATTACAAGAATGTAGGAATTTAATATTATTTTGAGGAGTCATTGTGTGATTTTGTTCTAAAAGGTATTTGGCGTAATTAGATTTTTCAGGATGTTTATTTTTGTAATAACGTACGTGTTCTTTATATCTTATGTCAAAATTTCGAAGTGTTTGCCCAATATATACCGAACTAGAAAAAAGAACAATTTAAACGGTAAATGCCCGATTTCATGATATCATGTGTTCTGTCTTTAGCATTAAATAAAAATGAAAAAGTGTTAGTGTTGGTTTTAAATGTTATTTTATAATTGTTGGTTTTTCTTAGTATATGTGCAATTTTTTCTGATATTTTGCCAAAATATGGTATAGATATGTAGGGTCAACCGGGGTAAATATGAAACCAAAAATAAAACTTTTAATTTTAAACTACCTTAAAATTAAAAAAGTCTTCGTTTTTATACATCAATAGATTCCTTTTAGCCTTACCTATAAGATCATATTGTTACATTTTATTTTTTGTGTAACTGGGGGTTACTGAGATGGTAGTATATAATTAACACAGCATCGATTCAATGATATATTTAACTTAAACTAATTTACAAAATAACTTAAGATCTACTTACATACATACAATAGTTAACTTAGCCTCTCCAAAGCCTTGTCAGGAACTCTCTCTGTCAGGAACTAACTTTTAAAAACCAAAATTGATTGCTCCATCCCATCGCATAAAAATTGCTTACAAAGGAATGAAGTTTATTACCCTTGGCAACCTCAATAAAATTGATGTGCTTTGACATTAATAATTATTTGCATTATGCAATTATCTTAATTTTGATTTCCAAATTAATCTTTTGATTTTTTAATTTAACCCTTCGTAACAATATAAAAGAAATTTATATAAAATTATGTTTGTAGTCCTGAACAAGTAAACACTGCGTTTCATTTTTAACCTGGATATGGGGTAAATATGAAACGGGAAAAAGTGAAACATGACCTTAAGTCTTTATTGAATGAGGTATCAAGTACGTCAAGGGCATACCGGGTGTCCACTTTCAAAGTCGATCATAGGCAATTAACATTATATATTTTATTTTTATGTATTTTGCTGTACTTCTATACTAAACCAATACATATTAAAGTAATGAACATTTTAAATAGTCGTTATTCAATTGTGGTTTGATACCGTCATTATTAACTTCCTAATAACCTAGGTAAACAAGCGTGTATGCGCTAAAATAAAATAATTTGAAAATCATGGCTTGTCATACTTAACAACAGCTAACTTTTAAATTAGTATTTTAAAATAAAACCGCACTCTTAATATTATTAGTATCATTTGATGCGCAATAACTTTCTCTTTCTATTGATAACATTATCTTTCTTGTAGTTGAATTCGGCGCGCAGGAATTACCAAAAACGTTCAATACAATGACCGCATTCAGCAGACTTACCGGTGATAAATTTGTGCTGCTCACCGGTAGATTTTAACTGAATTATGAAAAATTAACTAATTTTTCATTATTTAAATATATTAACCGGTAACTATCGGTTAATATATTTAAATTTACTTGTCAAATATAGAGCGACATACATAACCTAATTCGATATTTGTACTAATAATAATGGAGCAGCTAATAGTAGATGAGGATAATAAAACTAAATTGTAAATATCAACAGTTTTTTCGGTAGAGATTGTAATCTTTAAGCACAACAAAATAAACGTCAAGGGGCAACCCGGTAGGTCTGCTGAATGATCCCAATGTTGGAGTAGGTTTCGCGATTTTCTTCCCGCTTCAACTTCTATACTTGAATAATTAGTACCATTCTTTTAGTAAGTAACTCAAAATATTAAAAAGAAATAAGAAGTAAATCCAATAACAACTGTACCGCTAACACATGTTGAATCTTGCAAATGGTGATGCATTTTTTCCCAGGTCAAGTTTCGCTTTTTCCCAATTTTGTGTTGCATTTTTCCCTGAACTTTGTAACTGAATAAAACAAAATCAAGATGTTATGGAAGCAATTTATTATATTTGCTGTGTTAAGTAATCTATTCCTTATTTAAAAAATAGAAAATTAATGAAGTAGCTGGTATAGAATCTTAATTATCGGAAATGTTTTATATATACTTTACAAATTTGTTTTGATGGTTTTTAGCAGATTTTATATTGAATAAAATAAATTATTTATAAAGGGCAGTCCAACATCTTATAATTATACATCATGTAATATAAACCTGAAGTAATTATATTAACTTTTTAGAATTTTCCAAAAATTAAAGATAGAGTGGTTATCAACATGTTTTACATTCGCCCCAAATTTTTGGCGTTTTATATTTACCCCGGTTGTCCCTAATTTGTGTCTTCTGTTTGATTGTCAATGGGATATATTCTTTTGATAGCTAACCTATAATCTTTTTGTTTAATTAAAGTGTCAATCATGTTCGGATTGTAATGATTTGCATGTGCTAGTTGTTTAATGGTTGATATCTCTTTGCTAAAATCTGATTTTGTTAGTGGAATAGTTAAAGCTCTGTGTACTAATGATCTGTAGGCTGCTATTTTATGTGTATTATGGTGACAAGATTCATTTGGTATTGTTATGTCTGTTTGTGTTGATTTTCTGTATATGGAAAATTCAAATAGATTGTGTTCGTTAATCTTGATATTTAAGTCTAGAAAGTTTATAGCCCTGTTTTGTTCTGTTTCTAGTGTAAAATTTATGTTAGGGTGGATACTGTTAATAAGAATTAAAAATTCATTGATAACCTCAAAAGAACTGTCAAAACAAGCTAAAATGTCATCACCATAACGAAACCAGAAGATAATGTGTTTAGAGAGGTTTAATTCAAATATTCGATCTTCAAACTTGTCCATAAATATGTTAGCTAATAGAGGACTTAGAGAATTACCCATAGGTAAATCATCCTTCTGTAAATAAATTATGTTATTAAAAGTGAAATAATTTTGACTTATACAAAAGTCAAATAATTGAATTAACTCTAACCTTTTAACTAATTCTATATTACTATTGATCAAGAAACTATCTAATAAAGGAATACATTCTTGTGCGGGTATTCTGGAGAACATGTTGCAAATATCAAAACTAACAAGTTTTGAATGTGGTGGAAGATGTATGTTTTGCAGCTTATCTACTAATTCTAATGAGTTTCTAACAGAGTATTTCGATTTGTAACCTATCGTGTTAATAATCTGGTTCAGTTTTTTTGGATAAAATGTGATTAGGTGCATTGATGTATGATACAAGTGGTCTTATTGGCATATTCTGTTTACGTGTTTTGACTAGTCCGTATAGTTTAGGTGGTTGTGGGTTATTATTAATGATTTGTTGCTTTTCTAATTCTGAAAAGCAGATATTGCAGTTTTCTAATCCTTGTTTTATTTCATTTTGAAATTTGTGGTAGTGTTTTTGTTTAAAGTTTCTAAATTTTCTTTATTAATAAATTCGTTAACTTTTTGTATGTAAGTATCTTTTGAAAGAATTACCAAAGTGTTACCCTTATCTGCTTTAACAGAAATTAGATTGTTCTCTGTGTTTTTGTGTTTTATAGATTGAAGAAGTGATATGTTAGATGTGTTGTACATTTTGTCCTGTTTCAATGACATCTCTTTTAACAAATTCGAAAAATCGTCAGTCACATTAAATTCAAAAAATACACCACACAGAAAAATAAACTTCATCGACTTGTAGCACAAAAACGTACACTACAAAATAACCTTAATTTTCAGAACACTGCAAACTTTTATCCTCGTTTCATAAACTTGTCAAATATAACATTCAATGACACAGAAACACAATTTCTTAACAAAGGTTTCAAATTTTGTCCTTTTCCAAAATTTACCAACTAAATTAAGAAATTTTGGCCGTTGAATGCGAAACTATACTTAAGAAAGATCATAATAACTATGCAAAATTCCAAATTTCGAATTTGTTAAAAGAGATGTCTTTGAAACAGGACAAAATGTACAACACATCTAACATATCACTTCTTCAATCTATAAAACACAAAATCACAGAGAACAATCTAATTTCTGTCAAAGCAGATAAGGGTAACACTTTGGTAATTCTTTCAAAAGATACTTACATACAAAAAGTTAATGAATTTATTAATAAAGAAAATTTAGAAACTTTAAACAAAAACCCAACCACAAAATTTCAAAAAGAAATAAAACAAGGTTTAGAAAACTGCAATATCTGCTTTTCAGAATTAGAAAAGCAACAAATCATTAATAAAAACCCACAACCACTTAAACTATATGGACTAGTCAAAACACATAAACAGAATATGCCAATAAGACCAGTTGTATCATACATCAATGCACCTAATCACATTTAATCCAAAAAACTGAACCAGATTATTAACACGATAGGTTACAAATCGAAATACTCTGTTAGAAATTCATTAGAATTAGTAGATAAGCTGCAAAACATACATCTTCCACCACATTCAAAACTTGTTAGTTTTGATATTTGCAACATGATCTCCAGAATACCCGCACAAGAATGTATTCCTTTATTAGATAGTTTCTTGATCAATAGTAATATAGAATTAGTTAAAAGGTTAGAGTTAATTCAATTATTTGACCTTTGTATAAGTCAAAATTATTTCACTTTTAATAACATAATTTATTTACAAAAGGATGGTTTACCTATGGGTAATTCTCTAAGTCCTCTATTAGCTAACATATTAATGGACAAGTTCGAAGATCGAATATTTGAATTAAACCTCTCTAAACACATTATCTTCTGGTTTCGTTATGTTGAGGACATTTTAGCTTGTTGTGACAGTTCCTTTGAGGTTATCAATGAATTTTTAATTCTTATTAACAGTATCCACTCTATCATAAATTTTACACTAGAAACAGAACAAAACAGGGCTATAAACTTTCTAGACTTAAATATCAAGATTAACGCAGACAATCTATTTGAATTTTCCATATACAGAAAACCAACACAAACAGACATAACCCTACCAAATGAATCTTGTCACCATAATACACATAAAATAGCAGGCTACAGATCATTAGTACACAGAGCTTTAACTATTCCACTAACAAAATCAGATTTTAGCAAAGAGATATCAACCATTAAACAACTAGCACATGCAAATCATTACAATCCGAACATGATTGACACTTTAATTAAACAAAAATATTATAGGTTAGCTATCAAAAGAATATATCCCATTGACAATCAAACAGAAGACACAAATTACATATCTATACCATATTTTGGCAAAATATCAGAAAAACTTGCACATATACTAAGAAAAACCAACAATTATAAAATAACATTTAAAACCAACATTAACACTTTTTCATTTTTATTTAATGCTAAAGACAGAACACATGATATCATGAAATCGGGCATTACCGTTTAAATTGTTCTTTTTATAGTTCGGTATATATTGGGCAAACACTTCGAAATTTTGACTTAAGATATAAAGAACACGTACGTCATTACAAAAATAAACATCCTGAAAAATCTAATTACGCCAAATGCCTTTTAGAACAAAATCACACAATGACTCCTCAAAATAATATTAAATTCCTACATTTTTGTAATAACAAACGCAAATTAGACATTTTAGAAGCCTTTGAGATACACAAACACAAAGTCAGGGTACCTTTAATGAATGAACAACTTGAGCTCAGTAATTCTCCGTTACTAGAAGTATTAGATATTTAATTATGATTATTATTATTTTATCTAGTTACCTATTTTGTATCTACCTTAGCGACGTGTTTGTTTATAATTATATTACCTCGGATAATGACAGCATAGCTGTCGAAACAATATTGTCAGGTTATATTTTAATAAAACTGTGAAACTTTTACTAATCTTTATTTATTTCATGTTCTGTATATTGATTATATTTTTAAAGCAGGTAATATGATCTTGTAGCCTTTCTCGATATCCGTAACATCAAATATAGCTTAAGAATAAGGAGCAAAATAAGAAACAGACAATTCTTTTGATGTGTGCTATTTTTAATTTAATTAATGCTGGTAATCATTGAAACACCCTGTATATAAAATTCGTATAGCACTCCATAGCTCTTATCAACGACTAGTTATAAATTACGCTTCCGTTACCTTACCTTATAATATGGAATCACTATGGCCAAACCTGCCCATATCGGCATTGCTGAAATGTCCCTAACGAATTTGTAGACGTATTATGCTCATACGATGTTATCTAAATTTGTTCAGTGTCTGATCTCAGTATGTGTAAATATTAAATATGCGTTTAGCATCTTATATGCTTCTTATTCATTCTTTTATTTGTAACTAGCATTCAGAATATAATACTGGCGAGACTACAATATTGCGGAAACTAGGAGAACTGTGCGAAACTGTTTACCTTAACTTACCAAGTAGTAGCTGATTTATTTGAAGTGGCATGGCAGTGCAGTTCCAACCACTTCTTGTATACCTTAAAAGTATGACTTGCACCAAATGAAAACAGGCTGAACACAAGTAATAATAATAATAAAAAGCTTGAATGGTCGTTATACATTGCACTGTCAGAATCGATGGCTTATGCTTATAAGGTCTAATAAAAATATATAATAAACCGACCAGACCTAACTAACCGTTCACTATACACGAAAGTAGAATAGCATAAATAATATGTCAACGCTAATAACACAATGTACTTTTGAAACTGAAAGTACTACCATACATAATGCTCGACGGCGGGTGTTGACAATTACTCCTAAAAATCTCAATACACTGTGGTGCTGAAAAGCACGGTCGTCAGTCACGTGGACGACACGTGCCATGGACATGCTGCTTATGATGAAAATGATTGCTCTTTGGTTACACAAATAATAGGTTTTGTTTTTTCACCATTAAATTTAGATTATTACTTCCCTTGTTAACTGGGAATCAAAGCAAATTAAAATAGGAGAAGCCAAGAGCTCAAGAGAGGGGTTTGTTATTTCTTCTTCGAATTACAATTATTATTACTAATAATAGAAATAACTAAAAGCAGTATAATAAATCTATTTACTACTACAGGAAGCTTCCATAAAAATAATGCGCTTAGCTGTTAGTACTATTTGTGATTCAATTTATGGTAAATGTAAGCATTTAGTAGTTCAAATGCATCCCACCAATAATACAAAGGATAAATTGAAAAATTCCTTTTAATGAAACGTGAAAAGCAAATGGAACTTAACAAAATAAACACGATAAAGCGTATTTATTCATATTTACCGACATTAGTCAGAAAGTGGCACGTTGGCAAAACCATAAAAATGACAATAAATCATGCTACGTATATATACACATAAATATACACACATTACAATGTGTACATACACAAACCCTATTTTTAAACCAAATGGATCCAAGGGTTTATTCGCGCCCTCCTTTTACTATCAAACACACACAATGAACTTACTACAACATGTGGGAGTTATACTGTTTGGAACTATGTAGAAAATTTAATATCCCTTTGGCCTGATTACGGTTTATTGCCGTAGGATAAAGGAGACTACTTAAATATAGAATGCTGGAGTTGAATCGAATATAAAATGATTTTTATGTTTCAAACAATGCATAATAGGTTATTATTTTTGGATTTTGATTACCCAAGGTAATAATAATGTCATCAACCATTGTAGTATAAACTAAACGTTTAAAAAGGTCACAATTTTTTCTATTTCTCCTTGATTTTTGTCTCTTTTCATAACCGAAAACAGAACGGAAACAGCTCTTTTTGATACATTTTTGAAGTTTTTTTATTATTACAACCGCCTTGGCATCAACTGTTAATTAAATGTGTAAAGAAAAACATTTTATAAATATTATAATATAAATATTAACAATTAATAAATATTATACAACAAGTGTATTAAACCATTGTTTATTTGCGAAAAGATTGTTTAATACCACGAGCGCGTTAGCGCGAGTGGATTAATTCTTCGAGCAAATAAACTGGTTTAATTCACGTGTTTTATATTTTTTTTTATTCAATTTTGACGAAATGTATCTACCAAAAAAATTGAAATCACACTGAACGGTCTAGAGAAATCATGTAGGTAGGTTGCGAATTAAATTTCCATGACAACGAGTTGTTTAATTTTTCTCAAAAGTGCGAGAATTGTCAAGTGTATGTAAAAATATTCAAAAAATGGCCGGAATCTGTGATGATAAAAAGGAAAACCAGGTTTTTGTGCCTGAATTGGTCATTCAAGAAGCCTCACAAGCTATAAATAAAATGGTGCCAGCAAAATCTAAACAATTATACGAAAAAGAGTATGCGAATTTTTGTGAATGGAGGAAGCGGATGGATGCAAGGGGAGTAGACGAAAGAATAATTTTGGCTTATATTTCTGAACGATCCAAAAATGCGAAATCTTCGTCCTTGTGGGCATATTACTCTCAATTGAAGAAAATGTTATCCGTGAAAGAAAATATTGACATAAGCAGGTTTGTGAAGCTGATTTTATTTATGAGTTTTGAACTATTAGATAACTGTTGTTGATTTCATCAGGTGTCTGCTTTTCTAAAACAACAATCTGTAGGGCACAGACCAAAGAAATCTAAGGTGTTCGCATTCGAAGAAATGAAAAGGTTCTTGGATACTGCTTCCCATGATGAATATTTGCTGCAAAAAGTCGTTCTAATTGTGGGAGTTTTTGGAGGCTGTAGAGTTGGTGAATTGGTTGCTATGTCAGTTGATCATGTTGATGACAGAGGCAACGTAATTGTGATCAATATTCCTGACACGAAGACTTATAAGCCCAGAACATTTACTATCATCAATGGAAGTAACTCTATTTGTGCAATTGACGTTTTCCGGAAGTACAGAAAATTACGACCTGACAGTATTTTACACAAACGGTTGTTCATCAATTACAAAAACAAAAAATGCACAGTACAACCTGTAGGAATAAATACTATTTCAAAATTTCCCGAAAAAATTGCACGATTTCTTGGTCTCCAAAATCCACAAGAATATACGGGCCATAGCTTTAGACGTTCGAGTGCAACTTTACTGGCAGACTCTGGGGCAGATTTAGCAGTTGTAAAGAGACACGGCGGTTGGCGTTCAAATAGTGTTGTAGAAGGATACATAGAAGATTCCCTTAATAATAAAATTGAAATTTCAAGGAAAATCATAAACCATTCAACAATCATTCAGGAGAGATCGTCCTCACATTCGGAAGCATGTACTTCCGCGTCAACATCAATCATTCAGGAGAGATCGCATTCAAATTCGGAAGCATGTACTTCCGCATCAACATCAGTGTCAAATCAAGATACAAATTTGCCCATTAATAGTGCATATGGTGTACATCTCAGTGGTGTCAGTAATTGTAATATTTATTTTAAATAAAAATAATTGTTCTTCGTTAAAGGTTTTTTATTTCTCTAGTGAAATAATTTTTAACTCACTAGTGAATTAAAACGGTTTTAATTCACTAGTGAATAATAGACTGCTTATAAGGGTTACTATGGAGTTCATAATCTCACTTTATACTGTCAAAATTGAATAAAGTAGATTAGTGCGAAATAGTAAAATAGTTATTTTCCATAAAAATCATGTTAATTAATTAATTAATTAAAGCACGACGTAAAAAACGGTAGCGCAATGTTTTAACGCCATGGGCCTGAAAGTTGACAGCGCATGCGCATCGAACAATATTTTATCTAGGACCACTATAGAAAGTTGCACGTTTCGCACAATCTAGTAACCGTGAAAATGACTCATTGCTCACAATCTCTAAACGTGAAGGTAATGACCGTGGGAAATGATTTCCCACGACCAGTAGCTTTATTAAAAGATGTCAGCACTTGCAATGTTATAATATTATTAATTACAACGTGACTATGGTACTTCGATGTATTTTTTGACGCTGAAACCAAATCCAAGCCAAAACCTACCCCCAAAACTGAGTAAAACCACTCCTGACATATGGTGACAATAAGTATATGCAAAAAATGGTTAAAAACAGAAAATGTTTTGTATTTGGAAATAGACCTCTGGTATATGGTCAAGAACCCTACCCTCTGAGGGGGCTAAATGACCCTAACATGAGTCAAAACCACCCCTTATCTCAAAATACAATAAATACATGCAAAAAATGATTGAAAATCGCAAATGTTTTGTTTTTGGAAATAGACCTCTGGTATATGACCAACCCTCACCATCCCCTTGAAAGGGTAAAAACCACCCCAAAATGAGATATAACCACCCCTTACATCTGGGTTACAATAAATAAAATACATGCAAATAGAGGCAATGAAAATGCATGCAAATAAATACACGTAAAAAAAATAAATTCAATAAAACCCCGTAGTCTCTCTATGTATCATATCTCTTCCTTTTATTTTCAAACGATCTGCGCCTCTTATGTACTTCATTAGTCTCCCTTTTCATTAGGGCCGGATTAACCGTAGTGGGGGCCCTGGGCAGAAGACTAATGTGGAGGCCCTTCATAAAAAATATTTTTCCACAAAATTGTAAATGTGTTAATTACCATAAAAAAAGTTAAGACATAGAGAAGAAAGTTTAATCTTGTTGACGTTTAAGAACATTATTTATTAACAGTAATCAATATTAAGGTGCAATACATACATTTTGATAGTATGATAAAAACTTTAATTAAAAAATCTTTTATGTGGAGGCCTTTGTATGTGGAGGCCCTGGGCGAACGCCCCTTCCGCCCATCCGTTAATCCGGCCCTGCTTTTCATAGGCCAGCAGTAATCCGCCATCATATGCTCATCCCATATTCCTTGATAACGCCGTTCCATTTCTTTCATATCCTGGTGGAACAGTTCTCCTTGTTCTTCGCTGTAATCCCCTAAGTTATCTAGAAAGTAATCAAGGTGAGAATGGAAGAAAGGAAACTTCACACTCATATCACAACCTAATTTTTTATAATTCTTCAACAAACCTCTTATGATTTCTTGGTAGTGTTCTGATTTGTATCCGCCAAGGAAATTTTTTAGCACGTCCTTAAAACTCAACCAAGCTTTCTTATCTTCTAATATTGCAGTCCTCGTCTCTAAAACGACTGCACTTGAATAGGAAGCTTGCGACTACTTTCCAGATAACTTATGGGAATACAGCGAACCAGGGGAACGGTTCCACTAGGATATGAAAGAAGTGGAATAGCGTTATCAAGGAATATGTGATGAACTTATGAGGGTAGATTACTGCTGATCTATGAAAAGGGAGACTAGTGAAGTACATACGAGGCAGCCAGTTTGCAGATCGTTGAAAATAAAAGGAAGAGATATCATACATGGAAAGACTAGAGGATTAACGGAGTTTTATTTTTTTGCATGTATCTATTTGCATGCATTATTTGCCATTTATTTGCATGTATTTTATTTTGCGTGTGTTAATTTATTGTAACCCCGAAGTAAGGGGGTACACCCCATTTTGGGGTGGTTTTACCCCCTCAGAGAGGAGAGTTCTTGGCCTTATACCAGAGGTCTATTTCAAAATACAAAACATTTGCGGTTTTCAACCATTTTTTGCATGTATTTATTATCACAATATGCCAGGAATGGTTTTACTCCATTTTGGGGGTTGTTTTTGGCTCTAGTACAATACTTTAAGGGTATACGTGTTTTTCTGATTCTGAAAAAAATTGGCTGTTGTTGTCATTTTGACCGTTGTGGTCACATACTCTAGTTGGCCGTTGTGGTCACGCTCCACAGTTGACCGTTGTGGTCATTTTGGCAGTTGTGGTCACACACCTTAGTAGGCCGTTGTGGTCATCGTCATAATACATAAACCAATACATGAACGTCGGTGGCCGTTGTGATCAAAATCGCGGATGGGGTGGAATTTTTAGTTGGCCGTTGTGGTCATGGTGGCCGTTATGGTCACGGAGGTCGTTGTGGTTATGACCACAACAGCCAAAATATCGATTGGCCGTGGTGGTCAGGCCTCCTTTGATTGTCCGGGGCTACCTGCACTTTCCCTACGTACTAAAGAAAATTTTAGTATATTACATTACTAGTGTGGAAAGAGAAACTTTTCGCAAGCACGAGTGTGAATTGACGCACGAGGCGTAAGCCGAGTGCGGAAATCACACGAGTGCAGAAAAGTCCCTTTCCAACGTGTAATGTACAATATTTTTCCTACAACCCCTCCAAATTTCAAATGTTTAAAAAATTTAGATTTTTTAAATTTGTAAGAATATAATTTTTAAAGGTTTTAAAGCAAAATTTTTATGGTTAGGTTTAACAAAAAAAATCACACTTAAAGCTAATTTTCTTAAGCCATTTATTTTTAGGATATAAAGTTTAATTTTTTAAACAATTTAGTTTCACAATATGAATAATTATAACGAAATTTTTATCAAAACATTTTCAGAAAAATAAAATTAAGTTATCTTGTTAACTTGTTATAACTTAATTTTATTTTTCTGGAGCTGAATAGAAGTTAAATATAAAAGTATTGTTATGACAATTGTTAAAGTGAATGGGTGTTTGTTAACATTTTATTTAATAGATTCTTTTACTAAATATAAATTTCAATTTTAAAAAATCATATTTTCATAACATTTAAACATAGTATAAAATTTAACTTTGGGTTTAGCAGCAAAGTTAATTAAATGAATTACTATTACAATTTATAATATAATTTGAGAGGCACATAATTTATTTTTTATTTATATTTAATAATATCTTCATAATTAACAAATATAACTTCAACTAATAACATAATGCCATGTGTGAAAGAGGTTGCCTAACTAAATTATTACTTTTATTTTTCTCCCATTTGGCATCGCTGATTTTAACCTTGGCAAAATTGCAATAATCTTCGTGTATTATAGTGAGGTTATGTTAGGTGTAATCTATTAGATATTTCTTTTTGATAGCTAAAATAACTAATTAAACAATAATTAAAGTTATATTTATAAGAAAAGAATAGATACATAATGGTTAAAATGCTTCTCAAAATTGGATTAAACATTAATGTCATCATTTTAATGTAAACAAAATTCATGGATTTCTAGGTATTGCTTAGCGTGACGTATTTTCCTAACACACACGTGTGTTATGTTCCTAACATGCGCGTGTTATATGACTCACTTTCTTAATGTCGTTAATACTTTCGTATGGGGTCGTAGGAAATAATATGTATGTTAACGCTTCATACTTTTTAAAGTTTAAGAAAAGGAATTTCCTAAAATATATTAAATGCTGATGTTTATAAAAGTACCCACTTATTAGTTTTGAACAATTGAACAACCTCTTGCACTTTTACAGAAAATTCATATATGTTCTTCAGGAAATGCGATATTTAATTTCAAAGAGTAAGTATTTATTCCCAAAGCGTGATGTTTAAAGTAACTTTTTTGTACAAATTCAATATAATAAAATAAGGAAACTAAAAACAAATCCAAAGAATGAAAATTGAACGTGTTCATTTAAAACGATGTGATCGAGTGAGATGGATCTGCGTAGAAAGTGATATGCTTGCTAGTGGGACATAGACTGGTCAAGTGTTAGCGTGTGTTTCGAAAAGTAAATTTTTTTACATTTAATTGAATATTTTCTTTACAATAAGTCGTAAATTAGTATATTACATTACTAGTATGGAAAGTGACACTTTTCGCACGCACGAGTGTGAATTGACGCACGAGGCGTAAGCCGAGTGCGGAAATCACACGAGTGCAGAAAAGTCACTTTTCAACGTGTTTTTCAATTTTCTTAAGCCATTTATTTTTAGGATATAAAGTTTAATTTTCTAAACAACTTAGTTTTACAATATGAATAATTATAACGAGATTTCTATCAAAACATTTCCAGAAAAATAAAATTAAGTTATCTTGTTAACTTAATTTTATTTTTCTGGAGCTGAATAAAGTTAAATGTTTGTTGTTATGACAATTGTTAAAGTGAATGGGTGTTTGTTAACATTTTATTTAATAGATTCTTTTACTAAATATAAATTTCAATTTTAAAAAATCATATTTTCATAACATTTAAACCTCGATTTAAACATAGTATAAAATTAAACCTTGGGTTTAGCAGCAAAGTTAATTAAATGAATTACTATTACAATTTATAATATAATTTGAGAGGCACACAATTATTTTTTTCTATTTTACGGCCATGTACATATCTCAAATTTCGCGTTTAGTGCCCTTTTCCATGGTGCAATTCTTGACAGATTTTGGATTCAGAATCGTTAGGACCGAACCTTCATTCGATACAATTTTCAGTTTGTAATCCCGAGACTCCCACGGATGTTCCAAGTCTTACTAGATTAATTTAGCTACAAGCCAGTTCTCATTTTTTTGGGGTAATTTTCTCTTGTTTTCTCTAAAATATATTTTTCTAATTTCAACTTTTTTTCATTACGATAAAATAGCATAACTAAATGGTGAAGAATAAACGCTTTTCAAAAATGCAAATAAAACGTATGAATGCCATTTGAAAAAATAAAGTTGGTTGGCAACAAAACAAAAAAGATACGAAGAAGCCAAAACTCACCATATGTTTCGGGATAAACAAAAAAACGTTTGTATTTAACTACTCAAATTAATAAACTTACTGCCATTATTTGATGCTTTTGTTACACTCTGTATAATATTTTAAGTCGTTCAAAATGTAAAGAACTACACAAACTCACAGACATGCATAAGGAAATCAATACATGTAAAACAATAGTCTTACTTCACAAATTAATTAATCTTAATGCCAAACTAACTCTTCATATGCCCCCTGAAGGCTCTTTAATAATAAAATAATGACGATCATTGATTTTGTGTGCACATGGCCGCATACCTGGTAATTAATTTATCTTATTAACAATACAGACTTCTGAACTTACTATGGCTTACTATTTCTTGTTGATCTTGTATTTACCGATTATTGCTCGGAGGGTAATGCATGTGTAATAGAATCTTGAAATAGCATAGGGAGCAACAAAGTTGGTATTTGAGACTACTTTGGTTGTTATCATACCTACTTTTAATAATGTAGCAAAATCTCAAACTTTTAAATAGATGATACTCAAAAACTAAAATAGCTAGAGACCTTTCTTTTTTATTTCGAATTTTTTAAATTTGAACTATGACATAATACAAAAAGTTGTGTCAGTAAAATTCAATTTAATAAACTACATCTTTACTACCATAATTAAAACAGGCTACTTCCCAGCCGAGTGGGAGGTCGCTAAAACTATTTTAACCTTAAAACCACAGAAACCATCCAGTGGTACCTCAGTATACAGGCCTTAAGCCTCTTGCGAGTTCTGTATAAATTATTCGGGAAGCTCTTACGTACACGTTTGATGTCAATCTTGCATGGTGTAAATGTAGGAATAATAGAGAATAAGGAATAAAAGCACTAGTTAATCAAACAGTGTATGTCGTGTTGTACCATCATAGAAATGCAGTATTTGAAGTAAATACTGCCTTGCGTAAAAATAAATCTTGGTCAATAAAGTTTGGTATGCGGCGCTCCTTTTTAAACCTTTGATTTATTATTAAAATCTTATGTACACGAAATATACTTTTTAGTACAGCATGCATATACATGGCGCTGAAAGCAGGATGTTCCTCAAGGAAGTGTTGTGGGGCCGTTATTGTACCTCATGTTTTCAGTTGACTTACCAGCGAATCATGATGCAATGATTGCTACATTGTTATTTGTCATCTGGGATACAGATGAACACCATGTAACAACATCACAAAAACTACAAATCTACTTTAGACCAAATACAAGAGTAGTTTAGAAAATGGCTCATCAAACTAATTGAAATTAAGTCTATCTATGTTACCTTCACGAAAAGAGAAAATTTCCAAATCAAATAAAATTCCATTATTTAGCATTTAAGAAATAACAAACCATATATACACTACAGCTTAAGGAAACTTTTTAGGAAAAACTGTTGCACTGCTAAAATAAGCGCCAAATATTGCTTTCGAGAGTAGCTTATTAATTGTACTTCGCTTTGCTTTTTGTTTCAATTTAATAAATTAAATAATAAGATCAGGAGACGAATAATTGAAAATCAATTTTTCTGCATTTATGTTATTGGTGTTAATTGATTTTGAAATTTCAATTTATGCGAAATTTATGGCATTTATGGGAGTTTAGTAAATATAAGTAAAGTACGAGTATGCTATAATAGTTATTTATGTATTAAGGGCATAATGAAGCTTTTATGGCCAGAAGCGTTATTTCTAGCCCGAGGCGTTAGCCGAGGGCTAGGAAAAGGCTGTAGGGCCATAAAAGCAAGTTATGCCCGTTATAGATACACTATTTTATGCACAGATTAAATTTTTATTTTATTTTAAATCTATTATTTTGTAAAAAATATAATTAAATGAGTAGGCAGATATGCCAAGCCGCTGTGCTTACACTTGAAGTACGTTGCTATAGTAAAAGCAGTAAACAAGGGTATCCATTTTAACCTCGAGTTCGACTTCGTTTAGGTTCGAGTTCGATTGTGTGAACCAGAATTTTTCGAAATGAGCTTGAGCGATCTTTCGTCGGATGAAGAAAATGTGATGACCTGTGAAGCCGAAATTAGCGGGATGGCTGAGACGGCAAGGAGCTGTGGCTTGATTCCTACAAAATCGAAATATATTTACTAGAAAACTTACTCTGATTATATCAAGTGGTGCACCAAAATGAAAGTGAAAACATGCTACACCGAAAAAAACCTGTTGGCGTATTTTTATCACCTTTCTAAAATACGAAAACCGTCTTCACTCTGGAGTTACTATTCCATGTTAAAAGCTACGTTGAAAATGAACCATAACGTGGATATTACCAGCTATTCCGGATTGTTTGGTTTCTTGAAAAGGAAGTGCGAAAGCTACCAACCGAAAAAAGCCAAAGTCTTCAATCAAGACAACGTCGAAACTTTCTTGTACGAAGCTCCGGATAAGATTTATTTGATGATTAAGGTAAACGTCATAATGACAACTCAAAAATATTTTAAATCAATTTGTGGTTTTTTTCTGCAGGTTGCTTTGATTTTTGGGTTGGCGGGGGCATGTCGTCAACAAGAGCTTGTAAACCTCGAAAAGGATGATATACAAGAGTTACAATCGTCGTTGCTAATTACATTACGAGATACTAAAACTAAGACAAATAGAATGTTTAGTGTATTCTACAAAAAATATGCTGATCTTCGCCCACCGAACACAGAATCTGGTCGATTTTTTTTATCTTACCAGAACGGGAAATGTACTAGACAGGTGGTGGGCAAAAATACTTTTGGCAAACTTCCAAGAAAAATCGCCACTTATCTGAGACTACCCAGCCCTGAATTGTACACGGGACATTCATTTCGCCGATCATCAGCTACATTGCTATCAAATGCAGGGGAAGGTATGATAGGAATAAAACAGATTGGGGGCTGAAGTCTACATCTGTTGCTGAGCAGTACATTGAAGATTTCGTTTCGAACAAACAAAGGCTTGCTCAAAAGGTTTTTTGTGGGGAACACGCATCAACAGTTTGTAACGTAAATTTGCCAACGGACATGGTCCCTGAATGTACAGCTAATGCAAAGATCTCAAATAGTGCTCGATTAACTACTAGTAATCTACCTGTTCCTAATGTAAACATGACTAATTGTCTTATTTTCGTTGTTGATAAGTTAACAAATTATATTAAGAACAAATCAAGTTCTACATGAAACAGCTCTGACATTTAATTGACGTTTCATTATTGCCCGTCGGATCATAAAGAGGCCCTTGGGCCATAAAGAGACGTTTATGTTTAGATGAGTCTTGCAATAATAGTCTAATTATAATGCATATAATGCATTAATGTGCATACTGTGTGCAAGTGCAATGTGCAAGACTCATCTAAACATAAACGTCTTTTTATGACCCAAGAGCCTCTTTATGGTCAGACGGGCAATAACGAAACGTCAATTAAGTGTCAGAAGTTTTTTTGTAGAACTTGATTGGTTTTTAATATAATTTGCAAACTTATCACCAATGAAAATGAGCTGAAATTCAATAGTTTGGAATAGTAACTATAGTAACGTACTTCGTATAAGCACATCAGTATATACGCACAGCGGCTTGATGTACCTACGTACTTATTTAATTATATTTTTACACAAGAATAGATTTGACATAAAAACTTAATCTGTGCATAAAATAGTGTATGTATAGCAGGCATGCTCTTAATACATAAATAACTATTATAGCATACTCGTACTTTACTTATATTTACTAAACTCCCATAAATGCCATAAATTTCGCATAAATTGAAATTTCAAAATTAATTTTCTCAGAATTTTACCTGGTAATGTCAACATAAAAAACGCCACAAATCTTCATTTGTGTTTAAGAACAGTTTACCAAAGTTTAAAGAATTTCTATGTATTTTTATTTTACCTACCGACCGTCCTTAAACAATGTCTATAAAATTAAGTGATATTAAATATTTATAAAAATCTTTTATCCAAGCTGGGATTAGGACTCGGGTTATTGAATTCGAAATCTAGCACGCCCTGCATTCAACTATGGTAGCTGTTGTCATACATTTCCTCTTTTACGAATGAACTTTTCTGGTTGTTTCTCTTTTATTATTAATTACTTTTTAATTCTTTTTTACAATGTTACTAACTGTAGTACATTTATCTATTCATCTATTTTCGTTGCAATTCTATAACAAGAGGGAAATGAGTAGGAAAGAGATGCATGCTTCCCACTACTTAACATGGGCGTGTAATTTTAGCAAACGAATTCACTCACATTACAGAAGATTATTTCGAGGTTATACCTAAAACGGTGAATGCTCCTGCATAGTATAGGGCCAAGGGCATTTTACTCTTGGAGCGATTTCAGTTTTTGAACTTGTTCCTACAATAGCATAGTCAAAACATTTTTTACATTTTCTCATTAGTCCTCAAATTAATATTGTGATACATCATTTTGTAGATTAAAATGTCCTTTATAAAACTGCAATAATAATTTTGGAAATTATTAACATTTATAACAGCCTACCCTGCTATACACCAATAGGCCTTCATGGCCTGTAAAAGGGGGCTATTATTATTATTAACATTTATAAATAATGTATTGTAACTCCCAATTGTTTCTGGGGAAGAAAACTAAAAATCTGTCAGCACAATCTTCTGTTTCTTCAAAAAATATAAAAAGGAGACCAAATTCTAGTGAGCTTCTCTGTATTTTCTCATCATTCAAAGAGTATGCACGTTCGTGCAAGTAGTTTTGTTAAAAATTTGAGGTTAAGCGGGAAAAATTTAAACATGGCAGATGTCAACATTTGAAGGTTATAATTTATTTTATGTCAAGTTATTATAATAATGAAAATAAATCACTGTTATCAATTATGATGAAAATAAATCATCCAAGATCACAAATAACCTCAACATAAACAAACAATTCAATTGAGAAAAGTGGTGGCCATGTTATAATTAAACCATTGCCAACAACAACATTTTACAGTTTCCTATAAGGTCGGTAAATTATTTAAGGCGCTAAATTTTAAAAGATGAATTTGAGAAAAATTAAACTTTAATTATATTTTTTTGATTTAAATAAAGTAGATAATAAAAGGAAATTTTAATTTAGAGAGGTAAAGAGAATTATACTACCTTCAAATTATTTTCTTTTATTATAATTAATCACAAAGGCATCCAACGTTATTTAATTTGTTTTTATGTGTTCAATTAGATATAAGAATTATTTCAATTTGTGTTTTCATTTTTATTTGTTTATTATTTTGGGTTATGTTGAAAGAAATAAATTAATCCGTTCAAATTTTGTAATAGACTTGGTTTTTTATTTAGTTGTGTTTGGAACAATTTAACAATATTTTGCAGATATAGTTTATGTAGTGCTTCAATTATAGCGACCCGCCGGAAAAGAGTCTCAAATTATTAATGCAATTTGTTTTCGATTTTTACAGTAAATATAAGCCGGTGCATTTTTCTTCAGTGGTGAAGGTAGGTGGTTACTTTGTGTACATTTCCATTGTGTATTGGTCGAATGTTTGTTTCTTGTGTTAGTCAAAATAAATCTTTGTAAATCAATTTTAAAATTGATAAAGGTGATATTATCGTTATTTTTCGGCCATTCGGATGAAAATTTCTTATTGGCAGGTTATTTCTCAGGAGAATACAGTGTCCTAGACAATTTTTTATCCAACCCAATACGCACAGGGCGTTTCGCTTTTTTGAAATCCTAATTTCCTTTATTTATAAGACCTTGGTATCCAGTAAATTTTGGATACGTTTTGTAGTTCTGTACGTATTGAGTTTCATAAAAAAATTGCCTAGTGCAGTGTACTCTCCTAAGAATTAACTTACCCATTCGAAACTTTCGTCTGACTGGCACCAAGAATAACGATAATATTACGATTTTCGAAGAGATGCTAAGGTAAAATGTGATTGGACATCCAGCTCCCAACGAATTGTATTTAGCTACTTCATGACGAATATGAGACCACAAAAATTTTCGTCCGAAAGTTCCTTGAGCAAATTTATTGTTGCAAATTGCTCATTCATGTATGACATATCTTCTTTCTTCGATTACACAAAAAGAAGGCGGGGTACGGGAAAACGTTCGAACATTCTTGGTATGGAATTAAATAAACTTTGTTTTACCTAACCTCATTCATCTCGATAAACTTAATAGTTTTCGAAATAAAACAACACAAACCTCATTATCTCTTCGAGCTCACCACCTAGAGGCGTTGACTTTTAGAGTGTTATTTAACAACCCACAAGGAAGGCCTATGCAAAAATCCACGGACTTCAACTTTCCGCTATTCATGAAAATTTGTTCTAAATTGACTGGACTAATGTTTAAGAAGAAGCAGAGACTTTCATCGCGAATAATTTTTTTCAGAAATCGAAAATAAAAAAGTTTCCCAAATGGTGCATACTTTTTGCTGTTTACTGTATATTATGCTGTATAAATTCAGTTTGAATTCAGTGACGTTTATGCTTTCTAAATTTTAAAATGTAAAACAATTACATGTTTTAATTAATTAATTATTATAAAGTGACATCGTTGGATGTTCACTTTCCCTGTCGCTACGGAATCTACTTAATGCTCTTTGAAGCAGATTGTAAATAGTTATATGACAATTAAAAAAGTGAAACGAAAACGGCATTTTGTTACAAAAAAATATTTTAAATATTTATTTTTTTCAATACCAAGCGAAGAATAATAAGGTTGGTAACTGTCACGATCTAACATATCGGGGTTAGCAGGGGTAGGTACAATCGGTCTGAAACTAAATGAAAGGTTCGTGTTCTTAAAAGCACCATAGTTTATAAAAGCAGATCTTGGAGATAAAACGTTAATGTAATCAATGTTTACATCAAGATTAGAAGGATTAAAGATGTATAAGTATTAAGTTGTCAATATAAGTTTTGCGGTATATTTACTATCGAGAAATTCAATTTTGCTACAGAAGCTGCGCTTGAATAAATATTCCAAATTAATAAAACACATAATTTAGAACAGTGGTGAAATTTGAATTAAAAAGTGTACTCCATATAATCACATCGCCATTCCAAGCTTGAAAATTCCTGAAATATTTCTTTTTTCTGTTAGAGAATAAAACAAGCCATAAATTTATTCAAGCGATAAAAAAAGAAATTAAGAACATTTCCTACATAATTAGACACGCTATGTTCTTTTAATCAATTTTACAACCCTAGCCCAGACTAATAAAAGAACCTACTACCGTGATGATGTGCACATATAAAATTAATAGAACAAAACAATAAAAAAGAGGACAAATGTTATTTTAATAAAATTGAGGGGCGCTAGTTAGATTGATAATCATGCTTAAGCCAAACTATCCCAACAGCTATTGAAAAATAAATTATCTTCCTTTAACAATAGTCCTGTGCTTCGGGGCATGAAAAATGCGTGGTGCCCCACTATGTAATTTACGCACGTTACAATGAAGCTTGTCGATTTACAAAAGACGGATTAAACGAACGGTTCGTTGGATAAAATGCAATTTTACATCGTTCGATAACTATGAAACTCCTCATTCAATACAGAATACATAGTCAAGTAGGATAACAACCCGATTCAACAAGGTTTATCCATCTTCTGGTGGGGATTTTGGAATTCTGCATTTCAGAGCACCTTAATGGTTTAAAACGAACGAGGACAAAAAGCGAATCAAAAACTGGTAGGCATTTCGAGCAAGTAGGGCGTATATTTATCACGATGGGAACCGGACGGACATTCAGACTTCGTAATTTTGTTTCCAGATTTGGAAATGCAAAAGGGAACTATAAATTCAAGATGTCACTGGACTGAAACAAGTTTCCTTATATGGCATAAATCTATACGGATAAACAGATTAAATGCAGTGGAACTAATCTTAGACAATCTGCAGTGTAGGTTTTTCTTTTGTTTTTTATTCCTTTTAATTTAAAAAACTGACAAGCACACAGGAATGCTGCTACTGCTGAATGAGCAGACGCGACCTAAAAACCTACCACAAGTTCAAAATAAGTTTCTACTTATTTTCTTTTTTTGTTTGTCTATCTGTCTAGTTATTTGCAAAAGAAATGTGTCATCAATTTGCAAATGTAGACAGTCGCCTTGTTATTGAGTACGTATTTGAAGTTATCTTAAAAATCTCTTCGATAGTTGTAGAACTTGAAATTCTGACAGCTTTTCAAGTCGGAAGAATGATGTAAATATCATAGATGGGCTTTATTAAACAGGGCTAAAAGCTCCATTTTACTTTGAACAAATTTTACTTTACTTTATTTTGGGATTGCTGATCAAACATTAGCTATAAAATGCGATTCCCAGAAAAATAAAAAGTAGTGAAACGGATAAAATTCAGCTAGATTTATTATCTCTTCAGGGATTTAATCAACGAAAGGGTTCTATCGTCCTTCTCGATAATTGGGAAATGAGGAAGAAAGCTTCTATAGACCGAAAATTATTTGGCTTTATTAGAACCCTTCTACACACATATATGTATACGAACGAGTATTACATAGGAAACTGGTAAGATACAATAGGACGCATTTAAAACTTTTGTTCTGATGGGTATTCGATGAATCAATTTGGGACAGTTTCCATTGAGATATTACAGTTAGCTTAAAAATTAAATTTTTAAGTAAATTACAACTTTGCTAAAAGTTCTCAGTTTTTCTAAAGCTTCTTCTTGTAAGATATTGACATCTATGTATTTGCTAGCGTGAATGCTAAGTTGTTGATGACAGCACTAGTGTTCGAAACTATATAAAACACTTGTGTTTTATATAGTTTCCAACGTGGGCCTTGGCCCACGTTGGACCGCCATTGAAACGTAGGTTGTTTATCACAAAAGAATGCCCGTGTTGGTAAAGCCAATTGAAACGCTCGTTATTTTCAGCAACTAAAGTTACTTTATATTCTTACTCAAACTGTACAATTCAAACATAAAAAAATATACGTCGCACCATGGACGTGTAAAACTCATAAAAAAACTTCAAATTATTTAATACTTACTGCATAACTCAAAAATTGCACCGGCTGTTGAGATCTCTATTATGCAAATTTAAATACAAATGTGGGTGTTAACCCCAAAAGCTTCTAATTAGATAAAGGAAATCAGGAACAAAATAAAAACGTGATGAGCGCCACCAAATTGATGACAAAATCTAGGAATTTCAATTTGGAAAGATTCCTCATTTAAAATTGACGTTAGATTAATCAAAAACGTATCAATCGATACTACTGAATTTTAATAAATAAACAAAACATCGGCAATTTGTTGGGTCAAACCATATCATACGATAAATTAATTTGAAATCTGTATATTAAAACATAAAAAGAAAAAATTGAAATAATAACAAAATTAAAAATACAAAGTTATCATTATCAAAAAAATTATCATACAAAAAATAATTTAAATTTCGGGATTCCTAATAGACATTACAAAAAAACTTAGTTAAAAAAATAATACCTTTCATTTTCAATAATCCAACAAAGTTCAAGATTTCTTACTCAAATTACGAACACAGAAGCACAATATTGACATTAACATAATTTTCACAACCAAACTGCTGACCTGGAAAAAACCAATGCAGGAACAATCTTCTGAATTCTGAACTATATTTATTTTAACGACAAACTTCAACATACGACAATTTTCGATAACTGATAATTCTTTTTTAGCACTTTCATAATGAATAAATCTCTTCACAACTCTTTCATTAAAATCCGGTAAACTAAAAACTATTTGCGCTACACCCATTAGCATTTAAAAACTTTAAACTGTAACTTGAAGCAAGTAGGCTTCCTATACTGTACGATAATACACAAAACTGCATTAACACAAATAATTATTACTTGTTAAACTGTAACATTAAACACACCGAATATCATAATAATTTGGCCGGGGTCTCCCTTTTCACGAAGAAGGCACAGGCCTCCCCCGCGTGCAAACGCCACCTTGCTTGGTTGTGTCTTTTAACCAGCCCCTATCTTAAACTTACTTCGACTGACTGTAAATTAAAAACTATTTCGCGATGGTATGATTTTTGAGGAGGGCGAAACTTTAAACAATCCAATAGAAAAGTGGCGGGATATTCATTAGCCAATAAAATATGTTTACGTCATTTTTTTCTAGCAAAATCTCGAAGGATCTTGTGGGGATTCCTTTTTGAATTTATACACACAAAACTGAAGCCAATAACACACAGATGGTGTCTAGACTACCTATTCCAGAAAATTTCTTTTGGCGGTAAATAGTGGAGTAACGCTAAGCAAAAAAAGAGCGTTATCTCGGAACCGGTCCAAACTACTTCGATTTGAATAATTTTTTTTGTAAAAATCCATCCATGACCATAAGAGATGTTGAGGTCCAAAGTTGCTCAAAAATGAAGAAAACGAGAATTTCAAAAGCCCATAAATACCAAAATAATGAAGTTTCAGATTTGAAATATTTTTAACTTAAACTGTCCTTAACTGTGTACTTTTTTAAAAAGAATGAGCGCTGATACTTCACCATTGTCTGGAAATCGACACTCTAAAATGCCGAAATTTAAACAAATAAGTTGGCTCTATTGGCATTGGTGCATGTTAGGTGACGTTATAGGTTTTTTGTCAGTATGTTTCTTCTTTTACAGATTCGACCTCTGCAAATTTGACACCCAAGAAAAGCAATGGACCATAGGGGTGCAATGGGTGGCGTCAGCGTGATTTTTTGTTAGTATGCTTGTCCCTTTATACACTTGGTCTATGTAGATGTGCCTTCAAACAACATTTTTGGTTGAACTTAGGATGGACACGAGGGGTGCATTAGGTGGGCGTGGCTTCATGTTATTGGGCGTGATAAGTAAACTAGCGTTTCTATTTTCTTATTCAAGTGATCATGACTCGCAATACTGCGATTCTAAATAACTGTGATGATGTTTGCCCTACTATTCTCTTAAATTTTTCAGTCAGCATATGCGTCTACGTCAGGTGGACGTCGGCAGTTGCCTTGTAATGCCAGCTGCAGCCGATATTTAGTATTCCTCCTTATGTGACCAAGATCTTGTAGTTTAGCGTTTTTCATTTTCTCAATGCATTCAGGTTCTTTTTGCATCCTTTCGAATATTTTCTTGTTGCTAACTCGGTGTATCCACGTGTATTTCAAATGCCTCTATTTTTTCAAGTACCTGTTTTGTTAGGGTCCACGTTTCCATGCCATAGAATAGTACAAACTACAAATAGCAGCGCAGCAACCTAATTCGTATTTTTAAATGGATTTGGTAGGAGTATAATGTTGTTTTCATTCTCATAAATGCTGGTCGGGCCATTTCAATCCATACCTTAATTTCTTGCAGGAAAATCACATGGAATATATTTTGTTACAATTATTTTGTTGTCAGGCTTTAGTACTATTTGAGCTGCTTGCGAATTTCTGCTAATCACCATTGATTTTGTCTTTTTTATGTTTATGGAAAGACCATGTTCTTGACTAGTGTCTGCTACCTTATTCAACATTTCTTGTAAGCCTTGTGCTGATTCAGGCTTTAATACCGTAATAATAGCTTTTCTATAGGAGTGAACAATAAGCACAAAAGGAAATATTCAAATGGTTTGCTTTTGATACAAATCATTAATCCCGAAAAAATGACCTTACGCACGAGACAATGCATTCAATTATTAGGTATTACGATCACTAGTAATGGCCGGATTTAAATGCATTTACATTTTTTGGGGTAATATTAGCGGGTTAATTAAACTGATTTGGAAAACGAATTCTTGTTTTTTGTAGATTCCTAGCTTCTTATGTACCTAATGCTATGTAAAATTACTGCATAGGATTCCCAGGAATCTCTGTGAGTTTTCAGTCCCCCAGTTTTCGAGTTTTCTTTGATGATTGATAGTATAAAAGTTCATAATTTCTGAGATTGAAGTCTAGCACAGTTACCCCCCAAGACTTAGTATGATCCGTGGGCAAACGAAATTTTGGGATTATGTGTCCTATTAATGGGTAAACGAATGTCACAAAGAATTTTAAAGAATTTTATTTTAAAGACTAGCTTCACAGGATTGTATCTTACTATTGAACGAATTAGTAATAGACAGGTCATGTATTAGACGTTACCGTGCTAGTTTGAGAAATGAAGTTCAAAGATTGCAAATTTTTAGATTAGATTGATTAGAAATTATAGATTAGATTAGAAAATAGCAAGTAGGCTGCAAAAATGTTGAAACAGCACTCTCTTGAGGCAATGATTGTGGATTTCACAAGCTTTGTCATTCAAATAGGCCTTGGAACTTTTCCATTCAATTATTATTTATTGGTAAGAAATCTTTCGCAGATATGGTATGTAGAGTGGAAATTTATTTTTCTTTCTGTCTTATGATAAGACTCCAGGGAACAAATTTTTGCTCACTACTTCATTTGCCACTCATCATCTACCTTAATACGAAGAGTTTCTGATATTATTCAATATGCATGACTCCCTTTATTTTCTTTCATTACGGATAATGGTATGGAATACGACTTTGCTTTGCTTGGTCTTTACTTACTTCTGCAGTATAGATGATTTAAATAAGACTAGGCGTAGTTAGGGTAGAGAAACAAATAAAAAGCAAATTTAGTATTTTAACGAATTATAACTGATACAAAAATAATAGAAGGAAAACTCAACATGTTATGCCAGAAACGAGATTTCTCTAAAGGCTGACTCTATATATGCAAATATAATATTCACACCAGTTACCAGGCTAACAAGATTAATGCTAACCAACTAACTTAAGTAACAGCTTTTGACGAGCCTGTTTAAATATGGTATCTTATTTATAGTATGCTGACTTAAGCCCATTACAATACAAGATAGCTTGAGTAAACAAACTGTGTGGCTAGCCGAGTGACTGTGATCTATTCTTGAAAGCATTGATGTACGTAATATAAGTTTTAGTTTGTGTTACCTTACTGCCGCAGGCGTGTCCGCTAAAAGGGCAACCTATTAATAAAGTGCGCTCGCTCCGTTTTTTTTGTGGGAAACCAGTTTGAAACACTTTAATGCAATATTTTAGCATTTATATAAAATGTTTTAAAATTTATTTAAAAATTTATATTGTATGTTTATACAAGGAAAACTAACACCGGGTTCAAAAATATACGCTAATAAAGATTTTTCCGATAAACTTTTTAACAATTTCATATCAATATCTCACTCCGTCTTTAAGATACTTGAAAAGTTTTCGAGATCTAAAATATCAACGAATTAAATCCGTGCAAGTCTAAATTGTTGTGTTGGTGAATGTATAAAAGTATAGCTATGGAGAAAATGTTTTGGGTTTTGAAGGGTTTCTGATGATCAAAGACAGTAATCCCTGGAGCCAGTAATCATCAATTCATTAATAATAATAATAATAATAATTGCTACAACCCATAGCCTGGAAACCAGGCCCCAGAAGCTATAAGCTTGTGCGGGAGGGAGGGGGCGATTATTATTATTACGTAGGCCCTAAGTGCGGCTGCAGCCGACTTACAGATGGAACAGCGCAAATCCCACATTTGTGTCACAGCTAAGGAAAACTGCAGAAAACCTTAACCAGATCTGCCGGCACCGGGAATCGACCTCGGGCCGCTTGGGCGAAGGTCCAGCACTCTAGACATTACACTACCAAGGCTATTAAGGGATTTATCCAGGAATTAAATCAATCCCTAATCTCCAATTCCAAGCAAGTAATCTTAAAAACCTAATCCCTAATCCCAAAAATCTGTAATCAAAGAATGAAAAAAAAATTTGAAAAATCTAATCCTTAGTTCCTTGCTCTGTTGCAGAGCGTTCGCATTTCCCCCCTATACTCAAACTACCCCAAGTATTATATATAGTACTTGGATTTTTTTATTGATTTCAGGGAAATTCTCTGGGCAAAGTATTAGCTCGGTGGTTTAACCGAACACAATCGCTGTGAAGAAATTTAAGAATTCAATCCATTATCATTATTATTAAAATATACCTTTAAAGATTCAATCCCTAGGCCCAAAAATACTTTGAAAAATGAATCCTCTATCTGTAATCCCAAAGAAATATTTTTCAAAATTCAATTCTCAGTCTAATCAAAAAAACAAAAATTTTTTAAATCCATTGACAATTCCTAATCCCATTTTTTTAAATTCAGTTCCCATTTTTTAATAATAAAAAACATTTTTGGTAGTGTAATGCCTGTCGTGCCGGATTTTCACCTAGGCGGCCCGGGTCGACTCCCGGTGCCGGCAGATCTGGTTAAGGTTTTCTGCAGTTTTCCTTAGCTGTGACACAAATGTGGGATTTGCGCTGTTCCATATGTAAATCGGTTGCAGACGCACGTAGGGCCTACGTAATAATAATAATAATCGCCCCCTCCCTCCCGCACAAGCTTATAGCTTCTGGGGCCTGGTTACCAGGTTATGGGTTGTAGCAATTATTATTTAATAATAATTATTTAATTAATTTATTTTTTTGAGAAATTCAATTCCTAATCCCAAACAGCTTTTAAAAATTTCTCTAATCGCCAATCTCTAATCCTAAAGATTTTTAAAAAACTAATGAACTACAGAAACTACTGAGAAACTACATTTCCTAATTCAAAAAATATTTTTAAAGAATTTTCAGTCCTCAATCTCTAATCTCAAATTACTATTTTAAAAAAATCCAGTGCCTAATTCCAAAGAGTATTTTTAATGATTTAATTTACATAGATTAGTCCTAAGACTGTTTTAAAAAATCTCTAACCCCAAAACAATATTTTTTGAAATTCAGTCCTACATCCTTAATCCCAAAATCTTTTTAAATTTCATTCCCATTCCCTATTTTCAAAAATATCTTGAGAAATTCAATTCCTAATCCCAAAAATATTTTTAAAGCATCAATATATCAGAAGCCTATATCAGAAAATATTTTGAGAAAATCCAGTCTTTAATATCTAATCTCAATGAAAAGTTTTTAAAAATTCAATCCTCATTTACTAATCCAAAAAAATATTTTTTAAATTCCGTTTCTAATCTCCAGAAAGATTTTTGAAAATTTAATCCTCAGTCCTGAAAATATTGTGAAAAATCTAATCTTCAATCTCTAATCGCAAAGAAATATTTTCCAAAATTCAATATCCCAAAACATATTTCTTTAAAATCCAAATGCCAAATCCCCAATCCTATCTTTTTAAATTCAATCTTCAATCCCTAATATCAAAAATATTTTGAAAAACTTAAACCCCAATTCTTTACTTACCCCAGTACTTACATCTGCCTGTCTTCTGCTGCTGAAGAGCTTGTTTATATGAGGTTCTCCCAAGCAGCATTTTTAGTCACCTAGCTACGTATCAGCAACTACCAGTGGAACTATTAAGCTTTTGCCAATACGTGGCGGTGTAATAATTACTACTTTCATGGAACTACTTTTCTCTTCTCTTTTCTCTTTGACACATCGTGTCGCGTGGTTACTCTCTCTTACTCTTGCAACTTAACAAATATTCTGTCATTTTCTATATTAATGCTGCGATCGTGTCACAAAATAGATTACTAAATATTTTATTTGTAATACGTACTTAATAATACAAAGAGCGATGAATTGTTTGATTATTTTGTCATTCCAGTAAACCAAAATTATAAACCATTGCAACTTTTCTGTTGAATATGATGAAGATAGGTCAAAAAATAACAACTAAACTAACAACTTCTTTAAATATATTTTTTAATAAAAAATGGCTTTAATAAAATATGACAAAAATACTTATAAGTATTGATACGCATGATTGAAACCATTTTTATATTATTCCTGTTATGTTCTTTTATTCGTTTAAATAAAATATACTCGATTACTGTCATTAATTAACTTTATTAATATTGAGTAAGCAGGGAGCATTACATACACAATGCATACACTGCACAACAAGCCGACTCAAGTGGTACTGACGGACGGACCAGGATTGGCTAGTTACATCACTGCAAATAAATGTTGCCAACTTCAAGTTACATACATAACAATTCCTAACGCAGAACTTGTTATTTTTATTGAAGATTATGTAGTAAAACATCTAATTACAATCACAACAAATTGCAAATTGTTAATGGTCTGCAACATTTTACAAGTAAATATGGAGATGGAATAGTTTACTAAAAATTAATTTAAAGTGATTCTCCTGGGTAGCAAAAACGTAAGTTTTACTTTTATACTACTGTAGGGTTCCGTTACTTTAAAGGGTAAAACAATGGTTCCAGGCAGGTGGCAGGAACTTTCAGTACTACTTTAAAGTTTTAAAAACTTTAAAGTAGCTTCGAGCAAGTTACTGCTACAATCGTAATACCTCTTTGAAGTTGCAACGACTTTAAAGTAATTATATTAAGTGGCAATACCGTTTCACATACTTTAAAAGTTACTTAGAAGTAATAGAACTACATAGTTCCAATAAATAGTATAAACAACTACACAATTACTAAAATATTCCGAATTGAAGTAATTAAACCCATAAAGTCATAAATTTAGTTGTAGTTACGTAACAACTTCTTAATCAAAGTTACGATCACAGTTACTGGTACTTAGATGCTGCTTGGGCTGTGCTCTAGAGGAAAGTTTAATAAGCTACCAAAACTGGAACCACGAACAAAGTAAATGACCTGGGCACATTTTATTTAAATTGAACTGCATGCGTTGTATAATATGATAATTATGGGCGGTGACCTTGCTAATTGTGTAATTGTATAAACAATATCGTGCGGTTGTGTCTATAAAATTACCACGAGTGATGAATTGCTCTTTTCAATTTATTTATGCACCCAAGTACACAATTAGGACGGTCACGCCTGGCTTTGATAATAATTATACACACACATAGATTGTAAAACAGAAGTAGCTTGTAATAATAAACATTAGTATAATTCAACATTATTCGTTTACTACGTTCATCTTTCCGGCTTCAAATAAGTGTATAAGATTAGTACTTTTATTCCATCTCTGTTTGTATCTATCTTAAGTTGCTTGTATAATCGTCACTACTAGTAGTATTAAGGATGAGTTCTAAAAAAGACAAGTTAATATAATTTTGATGAATGGTGTGCATAGCCCTGTAACTGCGAAGGCGCCTTACGGCTTCTTCCAAACTAATTAATTCATAAATCAAGTCTCTTGCTTTTCTGCATATATTATTTTACCGGTTGGTTAGCAGCTGCATTATAAGTCATTCTTATACGCAAGATATTCATATCTGAAGAGTTATGTAACTAATGCAGCTAATTTTAATTTATTTACCATGCAATTAACGGTTAAATTCGCAGAACATAAATAATTTGTTTACGTCTAATTTAAAGAGAATTTTAATGCTTATTAATTAACGATATCTCTAGCTGTTGAAAGAGTGCATTCATACTTGAACAGAAATTAATTTCCTTCTTTCAGTGTTAACCGATAATAATGCTGCTGAAAGAATATAATTAAATTGATCTCGACGTCAAGTTTTATTGCTACAGGAAATATATTTTTAGATACAATTACGGGATTATGGAAAGAGGAAGTGTATTATGTACACATGATAAAAATGATACGATTTATTGAGATACTTTATAACATGCCTGCTGCGAGAAATCTCATTGTATCATGAAACATAGTTATTTTCAAATTATTCGGGTGTGTCAGAGTCAAACAACATAGTGTTTCTAGTAATAAAACTTGTCTATTCAAACCAAACAGCGAGTCTTATTATATTGGTTCCAATCATGATTTCAATTACTGGTAAAGTGGACAGTAATGTCGAAACACATATGAAATGTATTTTATTGAAAGCTACTTACTTGCGAGTATTTTCTAAAGAGAGACGCTTTGGGTACTGGAGTTTCTTCATTTATTAAACATATACTTTACAGTAATAATTAATTAAGCTAATTATTATTAATTAATTAACGAAATATCGTATGAGTGTATCATGACAACGTTCATCAACTATTCATACGTTACATTTCTGCATAATGCTGTACTACCAAAAAGCATATATAGTCAACTTCCAGTTGACGCCACTGTCGGTCGTTGAAGTTATTTATATTTACTACGGCTGGGACACAAGCTCATTAATTGAAATACAATCTGATTGAAGACGCCTCACGCTGCAACACTTCTCGCAAAACATCAAAAAATCTATTAAGACAAGTTATACTACAGTATTACGTACGTCCTGGATAACAAACGACTTTCGGGTATAGATCGCGTCATATTAAAAATAACAGCAGAACGAATTAAGCTTTCTCGACTACACATTACAAGTATTACAAATCTTGTAAATGGTGGACACCCTGTATATTCTCTCATTAAATGATTTCTTTTTTTAATGCTAATTATAAAAATACCACATTGCACGATACTAAATGCAGTCGTTTCGGTGCTATTTAATAAATTATATTTTAAATTGTTATCACGCTTTTTAACTGCTTTATATTACCCGGTGTGTTTAATTAAAATTAATTCATATAACCTCACTTATCCCTGTGAAGAGTGATATCAAATGAATAGCTCCATGTACTCCTTTACTTGTGTCATAAAAGATTATTGTAAGGTTGCTCTGTTAAGTTTCCTACAAAGGAATACATGCGAGAATTGTATATTAGTGTGAAAATATACTTCATTGATTATCATAATTTGCTTATACACATAATATAAGTGTTTTTATACATTATTACATATTACGCAAGAACTCAAAATGCGGATAACACACTAGAAAATTGAAATTTATTTTCGTATTTTTGTACTTAACATATTTCTGTACCTAAAATTTACACTTTTAAAAGGAATAAGTATGTCAGTTCTATTGATAAACTTTAGTCTACATTGTAATGAAACTATCATATCTAAGCCATATGGTAGCTCCACGATGATATTTTTTAATTTGAATTGCAACGTATTAAAATGTGAAATGTTTATTATTCGTAATTAACAAAATTCTATATGTAGGTATTGCTAACGTAAATCTTTTTAAAATGTTTCTTCATTGATAGTCTTGGCATGTGTAAGTCCTGCTCCAAAACCAACTATATGGTAAGACTCAGAATGGACCAGGGGGTTGCAATAGGTGAGGCTAGCAGGCGTGGTAAATGTGTTTGCCAATATATTTGTCCCTTTATAGACACGCTCCATGTAGGTTCCACGCCCAAACCACAGATATTGTTGGATTAAGCATGAACCAAGATGCAATGGGTGGATGTAGTGAATGTGGCTTCCTCTAGATAAGTATACTAGATTTTTTTATGAAAGGGAATAATAATAATATTTTAATAAATTGCTTTTGATGCAGATTTTTCTGCAATTATTAATTATTATTAAGTATTTCATTAAATAAAGCGAATTAACTACCCAATCCATGAAAATTTCGGTGATATATATATATATATATATATATATATATATATATATATATATATATATATATATATATATATATATATATATATATATATATATATGATACTTCACTACTTTTCCGGGTTTCACTCCGCGTATTCACTATTCGGCTCCTAGAGGAACCAGACAATGGTTGACGACGTTTCGGCAAGATCACACTTGCCATCTTCAGGTCACTTCTAACTTCCTTCTGCTTCGCGTGGTTACACGATGTAGACTGAGTCTACATCGTGTAACCACGCGAAGCAGAAGGAAGTTAGAAGTGACCTGAAGATGGCAAGTGTGATCTTGCCGAAACGTCGTCAACCATTGTCTGGTTCCTCTAGGAGCCGAATAGTGAATACGCGGAGTGAAACCCGGAAAAGTAGTGAAGTATCATATAATATCCGCGGAAACTTAAAATGTAACATATATATATATATATATATATATATATATATATATATATATATATATATATATATATATATATATATATATATATATATATATATATATATATATATATATATATATATAAGTGTTATATATTGAATAACTTGTTTAAGTTCCTGATTTATTCTTGGTTTTGTATATATCGGTATAGATTTTACCACAACCATATTTATCATGTATATAGTCAACTAGTGAACTATAAAAACACCGTGATCCGCGGTAGATTGGCTATTAAAACTATGTTGTCTTAATCAGATATAACAGGATCTTCCTGACCAGCTAGCCCGCGATATTAATAAGAAGTCCCGCTATATTTAAATTTATAAAACAAGACATTAACCTGCAATTTTACTATATTTTGGGGCCGGCAATCATCTGCTACAAGATAACAGCCGCCGTTTGAACTAAGCATAAGCAATAATAGGAATAAAAATCACAAACGGATATAAAAGAAACATAAAGTGATTTATTGAAAAATAAAACATACAATAAAAAAGTAAATATCAAAAATCAGAGAATCAAATTAATATTATTATAGATCACACAAAAATCAGATTGCAATTACTTATTTCACAAATAACTCCTGCGTCAATGTGAACAGTAATTCACTTCAGTTACTAATTCATATTATGCAGCTCTTATAATGCTAAAATCAATTTTTTAAAACATTCAAATTGGAATAAATGCAATCAGTAAATTTAAAACAATAAGCAAATAGGAGCGACGGTGGACATGCGGTTGTTATTGCATTATCCGTGTTCCAAGGGTCGCGGGTTTGAGGAATGCTTCTAATTGGAAAATTCCGCCAACTCAACTATGGGCGTATGTATTTGTGATGCATGTTAGATGGGGGCCATATGATCTTAGCTGTTGGTTTCCCCAGTAGATGAGGCGTGAAATAAAAAGATCAGCAAATAGTTAAATACTAAAATTAAACAGTATCCGTCAATAAAATTTAAATTATTTAAAAGAACTCTGATACTTATACCTACGACTTCTGCAGAAAAGGTAACTTTAAAGTAAATCTTGCAACTGTGTAAACATGATCAAGATAATCAAATAAAGATAGTAGCAAAGTTTATATTTAATACATAAACTAAAAGTTAAGGAAATAATTTTGATTAAGATTACAAGATTAGCAATAATTTTGTGTCTAGAAGGATGTAATGTAGCCTATATTCTTGTTGTAGACATCTTGTATTCGATAAAAATATGTTTTAGATGCGTCTTCAAGGGTACTAGGTAATGAAACCCAACGTTTAAAAATACGTCTAAAGTAAAAACGTAGCGATGGGATTGGCTTGAACAAAGAGTCCCAGAGAAATAAAAATTGCCTTTGTATTTAGGATCTGCCTACAAAACAAGGAATTATTGGAAATATAAATTAGTTTAGAGGTTTACCTGGTATGTTGCGATTAAATCTCAAGTTAAATTGGATTTCTTGTGTATGTGAAAACCAACCTAGATCCACAGGAAATAATATTAAACCTCACCCACTAAAAAATTATGAAAAATTATTGGGAAATTATGAAAAATTCACAAGTGAGTTATGCACAACACTACTTGTCCGCAAAGAATATACAACTCAACTCATACCTAATAGGACATAATTATTATATTTGCATTGTTAAAAAGTGATAAGCAGAATTTACAAGAATCCCAAACTGAAACATTACCAAATAAGGAATAGCCAATAAAAATGTATGCTTAAAAACACTACCAAATTAGGAGTGATAATATATGATGATAGCACAATGAGAGAAAAAACTTTTAGCTTAAACAAAGTGAAATCGAACTGGGGATAAGCAAAAAAGGCTCATACACTGCCAGCCACTGTTCAAATGAGTCATAAAAGTGCTGGTAACTGAGATATTGAAACTATGACATCTGGAAGTTAACATCAGCGATTTGATGTAAATTATGAAAGATTATTATGAAATTGATATGAATACAAAAATTCTCTGATTTGTAACAAGGTGAATGTGTGTAGGCAGAAACGGAAAAGAAGACAGAGGAGGTATTATACAACAGATTGTCTAAAAAAGCTTATTTTCTAAGATGATGAAATTGAGTCATACTTTACTTTTGGAGGTGGTATACGGTTCTAGCAAGAACGTTCGGATTACAGGATTTAGCTTTAAAGTGACATGGGGACGAGGGTACTATTGAATATTGCTTTGAGCTATAGCTGCAAACTTACTTATGTCCTTATATAAAAAAAATATTACATAAAAAACCTTGAAAACTTAATAACAACATATCCAATATTTTCTATGAAGTTCTACTATTTATTTTCTATAACGCTATAACGTTATAGTCCAACGTATGATATAAAAGCAAAAAAGAGAGGCTTTAGTAAATTCTAAAATAGTTTATTCTTGTTATTAAAAGAGAGTAATGATGATGTTAATGTTAATTTAATTATGATATCTTTAAATATTTGTTTAGATCTATCATCATTATGTGTCGTATGATGTAATTTCCAAAAATATTTAAGTAAAAAATCGTACCTACATGCGTACTGGCGAGAAGTATTTTATGGACGCTTAAGTTAGTTATGACCGGATGTCCTAAGGCACTTTAAAAGTAGAGCTTGTGGTGTATAGTGTGTATATAATTTTGTATAATTAGTGTAATTTAAACTTATTATTACTGTATTACTAAAACCTATACGTTTTATAAAAGAAGAGAGACATCTTTAATGTTTAAAGTAATGCAAAAATAATAATTAATGTAAAAAAGAAATAACTAGATACCTACTTTTAATAATTTATATATCTTTTTACCGTATATAGTAGATAGTTCCATAATATGCAGCTACATATGTTTTAATATTGGCACGATTTTTCGAGATATTGACCAACATAATTGGTTTCTAAACAATTTTTATTCCGAGAATAACGATATAAGGGTAGAATATCCACTGTAAGACATTTTGTAGAAGAATGAGTATCCGGGAGAACAGTGTATGATATAGTAACCAAAAGGTAGTGACTTAGCAGCAAAAAGGCACACCTCTGAAAGAAAACTCAAATTTTTCACTCGAGCGGAAGCCGGATGCAAAAAAAACTACGTCATCGGGTTCCGTGATGAATTAATTATGTAGGAATAGGTCATCTATAATATGTTAGAAAAACAATCATCGGAAGCGGCGGATCTTGGTAGATTATGACGATGACGTCATCACTCTCACGCCGATTCAGTAAATAGAAAACTTCCTGTACCAGAAGATAGAGTATGCGTATCTATATGCCGAATGCTTCCATTTTAACAAACTACACGCTTCTTCATGAATTTCATAGCCTTTCTGTGCTAATAATTACTTTATGTCATTACGCCTTGTTATACATAAAATCTTATCTTTGTGGCGAGCACCTACCACATGTCCAAGTGTTTCAGTCTCCTTAAAGCATCTGTAGGAATAATTCTTGCTAATTTTAAGGGAGTCTTCATTTTGACATAATTTGACCCTGTTTGTTGTAAATACAAAACTTGTGTTTTACATCTTGATAAAGAATCACTCCACGTCCTCGTTGAGGATATCTGCACCGTTTATCGACAGACAGCATTTGTAGGATTCTTTGAACAATGGAATCTCAAGTGTATTGACACTTAGATTTGAACTATAGGAATTCTGGGTCTCAACAATTTTGCTATTTCCGAGACTCCAGATTTTTTACCAGAAGTTCTGGAAATCCCGGGTAATAGTTTTATATAGGCGTAGGTAGCAGATACGGCTTTGCAAGTTTTTTGAAACATAGGTGGTGTTACATCGCGTTTGCGTTTCTCTTGTGTGTCTGTTAACAGTTTCTGGCAATTTTGAAATTTCTTACATAATTGTAGAGGGTGAGCATTAGGTCAAAATTGGTTTAATAAAAATCAAAAGCAGATTGCTCTAGGGTTGATTGGACAGTAAGGTTTTTATACTAAATAGTAAAAGGCTTTTCAGTGTATCTTCTCACAAGGAAATCCTTTAATACGGAAAATGCGTTTTCAGCAGACGATGCATGGCTAGAGATCGACAGCTCTCGAAAACATTATCTGGGAGGTGCAATATTACTTTTTGAACTCACTGTCTAGAAAGCAGTGTTCGACGCACTGTCTAGTCAACCGGGAACACTTTCCCGGTTAAGTAAACCGGGAAACACTCAGTGGTGCCAACTGCCAACCCTTGCAAAATTTAAATACCTAAACAGTTTTATTATCAAGGAAATTATTATCTCGGACGCTTTAGTTAAAGTTTATATAGGCCAGTCCGGAGCTCCGGCAAATTTAATCTAAAATGGCTGCTAGAATTAAAGACAAGCTTTTGTAAAACTTAGCATTGGTAACACTGGTTTACAGTTAACATGTCCCTAAAGACTGAAGAGGTTATGTTCGTTCGAAAACAAATTATTAATATAACAAAATTATTTAAAAACATTTAAAAAAGAATTTATTTAACTTCAAAGGTAAGTAAACTGCCTAATTAAAGTATTACAAAAATTGTTTCAGGTTATATTAACTTAAGCAGTATCTTTATTGTTATATATGTTGATAGTGCAATTAGTGCAGTTTGAAATTGCAATTCCAGAAGTATCGCCAGAAAAAGACCCTGATGAACACTGTGCCACATTTACAGTTTGAATTGCTTCTGATGAATTTGATGATGGTCTTGATGCTGGTTGAATTAATCGTTCAGCTATGTTGATTTTACTTTGAACAGAATCATCAACGTAAGATTCTGCAACACTCGAGGATTTCCATCCGCCAAACTTTTTGAGTGTTATCAGGTCTCCACCGTTGTTTGCTAATAGAGTGGCTGCACTTCTTCGAAAGCAGTGGCCACTATAATCTTTTGGATTCTCTAGCTGAAGGAATTCTGCCACTTTGCAGGGTATTTTACCAATTGTGTTGAGGCCTACTGGGGAATTTATACATTTTCCATTTCTGTAAGTACAGAAGAGGCGTTTGTTTGTCTCTGGTCTTACATTTTTATATTTTTTCAGCAAGTTTATCCATTCTGGATTAGTCACTGCAAATCGTCGAGACACATTGTTTTTTGTTTCCGGTACATCGACAAAAACAACGTCAGACTTGAAGTTAATGTGGTCAATAGACATTTTGCATAATTCTTGGCGTCGACATGCACCGGAAATACCCATTATAACTACCACCTGTAAAATAAATTACTTAAAAATGTTTTAATTAGATATGTTGTATACATACCTTCATTAATAGGAATGAATCGTCTGGGGCTTCATGAATAAATTTGGCAATTTCATCATTATCTAATACTTTTGATTTCTTTCGCTTTAACTTATAGGTTTCTTTTTTTAAAAATGCCACAAGTTTTGTAAACTTTGAAATGTCCACGTTATTGTGAATTATTAAGCAGGACTTGAGCATTGAGTAAGTCGACCATAACGACTTTTTACTAGGAAAGGTTTGAAAATATCCCAATAAACAATTTTCCGTATAATTATGTATCTTATTCGATCTGCACCAATCCATAAATTTAGAATATGCCAATTCATACCTTTTCCTAGATTTGTCCGGTAATAAATTTTGAATTGCCGTATTGGCGGATTCCCTAATTTCGGGCGGGGTACAACTCATATCCGAATCGGAAGACATTTTTTTTTTACTGCAAAATTTCTGCCGAAAAACAATCTGTCACATTTGTCAATTGCAGTCATGACTTGCTTTGGTTTATTTTTTTAAATAAAAGTTGTGAAATCAGATAAAAATTTTATTTGACATTTATAACAATGACTACGTTCGTTTCAAAAAATATTGTACAATTCTCGTGCGTGAACAATGTTCCCGCGTTCACGCATATGAAGGCCCTCGCTCCCTTCGGTCGCTCGTGCTTCAAAACTGCGTTCACGCGGGAACATTGTGTTCCCGCACTCGTATCGTAAATAACTAAAATCGAATTTCTAATTCTCTGTGACTATATGGTTAAACTAAAAATAATGTTCTACTAAACTAAAATAGAATTCAATGTCTGTTCTGAAATTTCAAGATTCGACTGTTGAATTGTGATGCATGTTGACAGGTTGAACTATCTGAAGGGAATTAAGTGTTACTTATCTTATTTTTGTCCTATTTTTAATCAAGAAACGGGGATTGAGTTCCGGATGAAGGTCCCAAACAAGCCGAAAACGTCGATGGATCTTGAAGTATTGATAAATTTTTGGCAGGAAATTACGAGCTGTATCACATCGCGAGGTTAGCACATGCTGTATTTGCTGTACTACAGTTGAGGTTTGGATTGAGTAAAAGACAATTTAGTTCATTAAAAGCTTTATTATTATAATTTCAGATATGAATTCATTAATAAAACAGTCTAACATTAATTCTTAGTACAGCAAATACTACAGTACCTAACACAAAAATCAAAATATTTCTTTTTAAAATTGCTTTAATTAACCCTCTAATCACTTTCTCCCAGAAATTCCTATTGGAAAATACCTGTAATTATTTACTTAATGAAAAGCACAGCAGTACATAAATAAATTCTGCTATCATAAAATTATTTTTCTCTCTTTTATGACATTGTTGTATTGTTTGTAGGTAAGTCTTAAGTTATTCATAGTTTTTATAAAACACTTTTCCTGAATATGAACATAATAAATATTATTAGCAATAGTTCGAATCGATACTCCATCTTCTGCGACTTATTGAGATACATACAATGTCACTTGTATTTTTCATTTTCAATTTTTTTCAATATTATATTATTAAACGCGATCCGGGCATGAGCCCGCTAGAATTCGAACCTTACACGAAATTTGTTTGGGACAATAATTATATTGGGCCGTTTCTACATTTTTTAAAACGATTTCAAACTGTGGTTTGGTTTATTTTTATCTTGAAACTAAACAGAAAACATTTTATTTATAAACTTAATAGGTAAATAAAAGTCATATGGAAGAAATTCAGAAATCTACTAAATACACACTATAAGCAATTAGTTTTGAAAGGGCACTATTATCATTACAAAACCTATTAACATCTTGGAGCTCTTTACCTATTGAAAACGACTGGTTGTTAAAAAGATTAAGACCGTACCTCAATATAAATTTTTAAGTAGAAGCATTCTGTTTAGGTCTTTAAGAGGACTACCTTACCTGGTTAGAAATAAGAGAGGAAATTCCGGATGGAGACCCTTTTTGAATATAATTGCACAGAAACTACAAGTTTACTCATAAAGAGTGCTATGACCAGGCATCGTACCTAACAGTACTTTCTTACTGAAACTATTCCATTTACCTTTATTGATTGTTTATAGACAGGTTTTAAATAATTTGCATGAGTTTGCAAAGACTGTTTACTATTTTAAAAAAAAGTGGTTAAGAACACCATCTGTGCATAGCGACACTCTGGTTCAGAATTACCTTTTTTTTAACTAATAATTTGCTCAAGAAATTGAAACAAATAAAACTTTAATTCTAAAGTAAGTATTTTAATTGAATGCCTTGTATATGTCGCAGGCCGATAGTCAAATCCGGCAAATAATTATATGCCTAATAGTCATTTACTAAGTGGCGGGGCATATAGTAAAACGAAAATAACTGTATGCAATCTTGCTATGTGCTTAGGCATTTACTAAATGCCATTGTTTCAAACAGGTAGTCAGTAAATGACTTAATGTGGTACTGGTAAATAAGGTAACACAGTCTATGTTTGGATTGGGTACGTTAATTATTATTAAACTGAATTACAGAATATAACTCTTAAATCATCAAGCTAAATTCATTAAAATAATAAGAGTTCTCTGGCTTCCAATCGTTGTATTTAGTATTCAGTATTTATTTATTAAGTTTGTTTTTTAAGAGAACGATGTATTGTTACGTTCTGTAACTCAGTTTAATAAATAATTAACTTATCTATCTAAGTTTTAACTTATCTAAGTCCAAACATATAGACAGTGTTTATTATTACCTTATTTGCCGACAGCACATTAAGTCATTTACTAACTGGCGGCATTTAGTAAACGCCTAGGCACATAGCAAAATCGCATAGATTTATTTTCGTTTTATTTTCTGCCCCGTCACTTAGTAAATGACTAGACATATACTGACATGACTGGGACATATACAAAAAATCCCGTGTCTTGAATTATTTGTCCCGGGACTCGAGGCAACAAAAAATAAGTAATTCCCGTTATTACTTGTGTCCCTAATTTGAACTATAATATATGATTGGAAATCGGTACACTTTTTCGACCAGAATAGCGTTTGTTACTAAGAAAATCGAGGTGAAATTTTGCAAAGGTTGTTGCTAGCTATAAGTAGTAGTAATAAAAAATCACATGTAATAATTATATTTTAAAAATCTGTTCAGTATTCGAAACAGAACCCTCGACTTCAATACTATACTCATTTTTCTCATCGCTACGCTCCATTACTAATCAGTAGGTATAGGATTTCTGTGCATTTGCATGTTTTTTCTGCTTCTAGCAAACATATGCAGAGTTATATTTCTACATGTTTAAGCCACATATGAATCACATATGTCAATTTGAAAGTGCATATTAATGCATATTTAGATGTTTTTATAAATGCATGCATATTTTAGCATTTTTGAACGAGTGTGCATATTTTACCACTTTTTGAGCGTTTTACATGCTTTAATTATCAAATTTCTAATATTTTTTAAATAATTTTAGCATTTTAGACAACCAACCAAGGGCGGCTTAGTTGAGTCTAGGGGAAACCCATAATTTAAGCTTATTGTTAAATACTAGGCTTTAAAATATTTTACTGCCTTAACCATCTGTGTACTTGTTAATATTTTCTAAGAAAGAAAAAGTTTCAACTAAAATTTAATTATTTACGTCCTGCGGTATTGTGATAAATAGGTATTAGGAAATTCCAAAGACCCTTTGACAACTTCTTGTTCATAGAAAAATTTGCCTGTACTTTTGTTTACTAATCTTGTAATCTTTCAATCAAGACAGTTCAGAAATTGCAAACTGCATTTCAGTTTGAAATTTTAGAGTGTAAAGATGGGTAAAGAAAAACGGTCTGTGTCTGTTACACTTCGAAGTTATGTTAAGGAATTCAGTGTTCTTACAACTGACGATAAGGTGTTGTATTGTACAGTTTGCGACGATAAAGTGACTGCAACGAAACGTTCTCAAGTTCGACATCAAAAGTGTGTTGCCCTAAAATCAAAAAAACAAACATTGTTACCAAGGTACCTTAATAATTCTCGCGGTGAGTCCAGCAAATCGATCAAATTTAATAAAATACTATGTAGTGCATTAGTGGCTGCAGATATCCCGTTAAGTAAAATTAATCACTCAGCATTTCGTAATTTTCTGGAAGAAATTTCCAAAATACCAATACCCGACGAGTCTACACTCAGGAAAAATTATTTAGCTCGTTTATACGAAGAGACCATAAAATCAATTAGAAAACATGTAGCGAATAACTACATATGGGTTTCCATTGACGAATCTACTGACACTACTGGAAGGTGCGTAGAAACTTCATTTCCTTCGTTTTGTTAGTAAAATTTAACTAATTAAAGACAGCAGAGCAATTTACGGATGTTTTATTTTCTATTTTGTTAGTTACATATTTAATCACAACAATATTTTTGCTTGATTAAAATATAATTTTTTTTAAATAACTGTTTTGCGCTAATTGTTTGTAACCGACTAATTATGTAGTTCGATAAAATAAAAATCAAATTTTTGTTTTCAGATACGTAGCTAACGTTATAATTGGCGTTTTAAATTCGGAGAACAACCCCAAATCCTATCTATTAGCAATGGACGTTTTCAAGAGCACCAATCATTGTTCTGTGGCAAAATTGTTTAATGATTCGATGGCTATTTTGTGGCCGGACGGCATACAGTACAACAACCTGTTCGTCACCGACGCGGCACCGTACATGATCAAGGCTGGAGCAGGCTTACAAATTCTGTACGAAAAAATGATCCACTTGTCTTGCCCATGCAATGCATAGAGTTGCGGAAAAATTGCGGGAAATATATCCTAACGTAAACTCTATAATTTCAAATGTAAAAGAAATTGTTTGTAAAGCTCCATATCGCATACAAATATTTAGGGAAACTGCTCAAGAAGTGCCTCTCCCATCTGAGTCTGTAATAACAAGGTGGGGTACTTGGCTTTCTGCAGTAGAATATTATGCAACTTATTTTGATATTATTAAAGCATTTGTAAATAAACATAATAAACACGATGCACTATGCATACAAAGCGTACAGGATGTTTTTAATACTAAGGAGGTGAGGGCAGAATTATTGTTTGTTTTGACAAATTTTGTGCGTTTAGTTAAAGTAATTCAGAAATTAGAAAGTCAGGAAAATTCATTAGATGAATCTCTTGAGCATGTAAAATTGTTGGGTGTTTCTTTGAATAAAGTAAAAGGGCCAAAGGGTTTGACTATAAAACAAAAATTTAAATCCGTTATAGACAAAAATCCTGGTTTTCACTTAATTAAAAGCATAAACAATGCATTATCTGGCCAAGACATTTTAGACGAGCTAAGTCATTATTCGCTTGTAGAATAAACAATTTTAAGTATGCCCCAATTACGTCTTGCCATGTGGAACGGAGATTCTCAAAATATAAAACAATATTTAGGGATAATAGGCATATGTTAACTTTTGAAAATTTAAAAATGTACGTCATTGTGAACTGTAACGCTCTATGTTTAGAAAATATAATTAATTAAATTATTGCATAGGATGTCTAATTAAAATAATTTCTGTAAATAAAATGTAAATAACGCTAAACAGGTGTTTTTTAATAATGAAAGTACATATATTTATTAAAAATTTCTAATAAACGCATATTTCATGATTTTTAAGTGCATATTTAAGTGCATATTTCACGTTTTTATAGTGCATAAGTGCATGCATATTTCAGCATTTTTAAGTGCATACAAATCCTATACCTACTAATAAGTGTGTGATTTTTTGTGCTACTTATTATATACGGGATCTCAAACCGCGCCTACGTACATAGTGCTACAGAAGAACCGATTGCGGAGGAAGTGTAGGAAGCCGTCCGGCTCGAGAGAAGAGTACTTGTTTAAAAACAACTACAAACACGGTATATAGCGGTTAAAAACTTTGGCTTTTATTATCTGTTTTCTACGAAAATCCACCCGGTCTAAAAAGTATGCTTATGACTAGTACTTCTTAATGAGAACTTTCCAATATTATAAAGGTATGTATCATTTAAATATGATTGTCAAGACTATAGACATAAAGGTTTCATTATTTTTATATCGCGGTTGTCTCTATGTAATTTATTTATTTCTAGTTGCCCTCATAGGCGTCGACTTTAGGCGACGTGATAATAAGTCGCTGTCGTCCCAGGTTAAATTCTAGCTGGCAGATAACTTCTTATTTTTATATAAATCGGGGCGATCCAAAATTATTGAGGACGGTTTGAATTTACCGCCACGTGGAATTATTGTCACATTGAGAACGCGAACATTTCTCAGGCATTTTTATCCTTTTATCCTTATTACAATTTTTTTACAAGCCCTCCGTGGTCGAGTGGTAGAGATCCTACCTCTCGTTCAGAGGGACAGGGGTTCAAACCTCTGTTGCGACTGAAATTTAGTACAATCGTGTTTGAGCTCCTTAGGATAAGGTATGAAAGTTGTATGAGTGATAAAGTATGGGGGAACGTAATGTAACAAGAGAGAAAAAGGAACGAACCTCTTTTCGAGCGACAGGTGGTGTGTTCTGTCGCCTTCGAGAAAATGACGCATAGCACCAACAATGTAAACGAGGCACTGTTTATCTAGCACCTTCCAGAAATACATGGTAGTTTCTACCGGCTTCTAGTACGATTGTAGGAGGGTATAAAAGCGACTCGCGGATAAAAGGAGTCAGTCAACAGCAAGTCATTAACTGTGTATTACAAAATAAATAGTGGATATAAATGTTGTATTAGAAATTCATAGTCTGTAAATAATAGTTTTTAATAGTTTATAATTATAGCGTTAATTTATAGTGTATTCATTAGTGTATAGAAATAAATATTTGTTTGTGAATAGACGATTTAAACAGCACTTGTGTTATTATTTTTAGAAAGAACGTTACAGTGGTGTTACAGGTGTGAGGTTTTTAAAATAAATAAAATCGCGTAATAATTAAATAAAGTGCTGTGAGATTAAATTTTTAGTGTTAAAAATAATTTCAACAAACAATTAAGATGGCGATGAAATTGTTGAAAGATCTGAAGGTAATAGACTTGAAACATGAACTGGAAGAACGAGATTTGGAAACAACTGGCCTTAAAAACGTGTTAATAAATCGGCTAAAAGAATGGCTTTTAGAACAGCAAGAAGATCCTGAAAGTTTCCTCTTCGAAATACCTGGACCCGCAATTGATACTAACGTATTGTTAAGTAAAATGGAAGAGAATTCTAGAAAGTCTGGAGAGAATTCTAGAATTTTAAAAGAAGAATTACTTGAAAATACTAAAGCACTGGAAGAAAATGTTAAAATGCTTAAAGAAGATTTACTGGAAAACTCTAGAACGCTTAAAGAAGAATTACTAGAAAAGTCTGAAGAAAGTTCTAGAAGGCTTAAAGGAGAATTGTTGGAAAATGTCAAAGCGTTGGAAGATAAAGTTTTCGAAGAATTTTTGGAGAATGCCAGTGCGTTAGGACTATTGGAAGGTAGATTGGCTGAACAAGATAGGGTAATAAAGATGGTAGAAGAGAAAATAGCCCAAATGCAATTACCACCAACAACTAAGAAAGACGATATGGCCGAAATGCTGGAAGATAGAATGAGGCAACTACGGTTTCCCTCAACTTCTGAGAGGCCGTTTAATGAAGTAAAGAAACAGTTTAAAGAAGAAAAGGGTCCTGTCGTAGGGATAAAAGTAAAACCACCCACGTTCGATGGAAAGATACCTTGGTCCACCTACTATAAACAATTTGAGGCGGCTTCTGGGGCCAACGGATGGACAGGCAAGGAAAAGGCCGTTTCTTTAACTGTGGCTTTGCGTGGAGACGCGTTGAACGTCCTGCAAACAATCCCAGCAGGACAGGAAAATGATTACCAATTGTTAGTGTCTAGATTGGAAATGAGATATGGAGACGCGCATCTTCAACAAGTGTATCACGCGCAAGTGAAGAATCGTATCCAGAAGAATGGAGAAAGCCTGCAGGAGTTTGAAGCCGATGTTGCGCGGCTTGTCCGATTGGCGTACCCTACGGCACCCGATTCATTTCTGGGACAGCTCGCTGTGCAGACCTTCATTGATGGGTTAAGAGACGGGGAAACACAACAATCATTGAGGCTGGCACGACCAAGAACAACTGATGATGCGCTTGCTCACGCCTTAGAATTTGAAGCTGCAAAACAAGCGTCCCGAGGTCACGGGCGTGTTCGGACCGTTGTGGAAGAAGATGGAGGTTCTAAAGATCGCCTAGAAGAATTATTAATGAGAGTTCTTCAGAAGGAAGAGAACCGTAAGAAGAATCATCAAGAAGTTCGAGGGCCTCGTTGTTGGAACTGCGGCGAACAAGGACATGTAGAACGTCGTTGTCCCAAAATAAGAAAAGTACAACCGTCGGAAAAGTTAAAAGGGGTTGGCAAGAGGGGGCAAACGTTGACTGCGAGTGAAGATGCCCCGGAGATCACGATCCATGCCGTAACATCAAAGAATAGTAACGGCAGTTTGTTTGTAGATGGAAAGATTGCTAATCGAACTGTTCCACTACTTATTGATACGGGGGCGACAAAATCCATCGTACGCCCTGATGTTCTACAATCAAGTATTAAATTGTTACCGACAACTACTCAACTCCGTACAGCAACAGGTGAAGTGATACCAACACGCGGAGTGGTGAAGATGAAGATTGGCATTGGAAGTGAAGAACGTGATCATGAGGTGCTGGTAGCCGATATCACTGATGACTTCATCTTGGGAATGGACCTCCTGAGAAAATTTGGTTTTACGTTGGATTTGAAAGAGGGTGTTTTGAAGGTCGGTAACGAAGAACTTCCTTTGCACCCACGAGAAGATCCGATTGTAAGGGTTTTGCTGACTGAAGATGTGATATTGCCGGGTCAAAGCGAGATGGTTGTCGAGGCGGGTTTGGATGGAGATCTTCGGGTAGGATGTGTGCGAATGATGGAGCCTGTTTGTGATAAGAAGATCCATAGTGGCATACTGGTGGGAAAAGCGCTGATCAAGGTTGGAAAGAGAGTACCGGTGAGAATTATGAACGTTAATGTGGATCCGGTGACATTGAAGAAGAGTACCCTTGTGGGACAGTGTGTGCCAGTATTCCGAGTAGCCAGGTGTATGGCTGATGTTCCAAAACCAGCGCCCAAAGACCATGGTGGAAAATTAGTGGGCATGGTTACTAGTTCGTGCGAAGACCTTAACAGAACAGAAGTGAAAGAGGTACAGGGTTTGGTTCACCGATACCAAGATATCTTCGCTCTTGACGATAGCCAGAAGGGACGAACAAATATAGTAAAACATAAAATCAATACAGGTAACTCTATGCCTGTCCGTCAGCAGCCGAGGCGTCTACCTCTAGCAAGGCGAGCAGAAGCCGAAAAGATTATTACTGATATGGAAGAACAAGGGGTCATCGAGCCATCCAGCAGTCCATGGGCATCGCCGGTGGTCCTGGTCAGTAAGAAGGACGGGTCAACGAGATTTTGTGTGGACTATCGGCAGCTTAATGACGCGACCAAGAAAGACAGCTATCCCTTACCACGCATCGACGACACGTTAGATACCCTGTCTGGTTCACGATGGTTTTCGACTTTGGACTTGAAGAGTGGTTATTGGCAAGTTGAAATGGAACCTGAAGACCGGGAGAAGACCGCGTTCACTATTGGTTCCGGACTATGGCAGTTTACGGTTATGCCTTTTGGTCTATGTAACGCTCCGGCCACCTTTGAGCGTCTAATGGAGACCATCCTGAGAGGGCTGTCGTGGAAGACCTGCCTGGTATATCTAGATGATGTGATTGTAGTCGGAAAATCATTCAACGAACATTTGAAAAACCTAGAGGAAGTGTTCCGAAGACTACGTGGAGCCAATCTGAAACTGAGTCCGAAAAAGTGCCATATATTCAGAAGGGAAGTGAAATATCTCGGGCACGTCGTATCACAAAATGGAGTGGCAGCCGACCCCGATAAGATTCGTGCAGTTCAAGAGTGGCCAACACCGAAAGATAAACACCAAGTTCGTAGTTTTCTTGGGTTATGTACCTACTATAGGCGTTTCGTTCCTGGGTTTGCCAATATAGCGAAGCCTCTGACAAGGCTAACTGAAGATGGACGCGAGTATGTTTGGAGCGGAGAGTGTGAAACAGCTTTCCAACAGCTGAAGCGTGCCCTGACAACCGCACCAATATTGAGCTATCCACGGACAGAAGGGAAATTCATACTTGACACAGATGCAAGTAATCTGGCCATTGGGGGTGTACTTTCTCAGATACAGGATGGACAAGAAAAGGTCATCGGCTATTTTAGTAAGGTTTTGTCTAAAGCCGAAAAGAATTATTGTGTGACCAGAAAAGAACTATTGGCCGTCGTGAAGTCCGTTGAGCACTTTTACAAATACTTGTACGGACGGAAGTTTTTATTGAGGACGGACCATGCAGCGTTGAAATGGCTTCTACAATTCCGTAATCCTGAAGGCCAGGTCGCAAGGTGGATCGAACGATTACAAGGATACGACTTTGACACCGAACATCGAGCGGGCACTAGTCATCGAAATGCCGATGCTCTTTCAAGAAGACCCTGTCCAACGGATTGCCGTCATTGCTCTCGTTTGGAAGAGAGGGTTTGCCAAGTATTAAGGACTACCATCGTCAACGGCAATTGGTTGCCGGAAGAATTGCAACGACAGCAGGAGGCTGATCCCGAACTAAAAATGGTACTGGAATGGAAGCGCGTGGGAGAAAGGCCTGCCTGGGAGGCCGTCAGCCCTTTCAACAGAACGCTCAAAGCATATTGGGCCCAATGGGAGTCCTTGAAGGTGGAAGACGATCTCCTGAAGCGAGTACTGGAGAGTGAAGATGGCACCACCATTAGGTCTCAGTTCGTGGTTCCAAGAAGCCGAGTGGCTACAGTATTGCGACATCTCCATGACGGTGTCTCAGGAGGACACTTCGGTGTGAAAAAGACTTTGGAGAAAGTTAGGGAGCGTTTTTATTGGGTCAACTGTAAAGAAGACGTGAAGGAGTGGTGCCGGAAATGTGAACTATGTGCCACTGGTAACGGACCCTTGGGGAAACGAAGAGCACCTATGAGGCAGTACAATGTGGGTAGTCCTCTGGAAAGAATAGCCATAGATATTGCCGGACCATTTCCCGAAACCGACGATGGGAATAAATACATATTAGTGGCAATGGACTATTTTACCAAATGGCCAGAAGCATATGCCCTACCAAACCAGGAAGCTGCAACTGTTGCTGACGTACTAGTCAAAGAGTTTTTCAGTCGCTTCGGAGTGCCCATGGAGCTGCATTCGGATCAAGGCCGCAATTTCGAGTCTGTACTCTTTGGAGAAGTCTGTCGATTGTTGGGCATTCGCAAGACTCGGACCACACCGTTACATCCGCAGTCCGATGGAATGGTAGAACGCATGAATCGAACAATGGGCAAATATTTGGCCAAGGTCGTCTCCGATCATCAACGAGACTGGGACCAATACCTGCATCTGTTTCTGATGGCTTATCGTGCATCGGTCCACGAAACAACCGGTCAGTCACCAGCGTCTGTGATGTTTGGACGCGAGTTACGGTTACCGTGTGATCTGGAATTTGGGTCTCCACCTATAGAGCAGGAGGTAGCCGGGAATGATTATGTCATCAACTTAAAGAAGAAGTTGGAGGATATTCACGACCGAACCCGAAATAATAGTCGAATCGCGAGTGACCGGATGAAGGCTACGTACGATGTGAGAGCCCAAGAAGGAGGGTTTCAACCTGGAGAGCTTGTCTGGTTATACAACGCGCAAAGGCGTCGTGGCTATTCTCCAAAGTTACAGCGAAATTGGGAGGGTCCATACCAGGTGAAGAAACGAATAAATGACTTGATTTATCGCATCCAGAAATTGCCAAGAGGGAAACCAAAGGTGGTACACTCCAATCGTCTGGCGCACTATGAGGGAAATAATGACGCAGTTCCGGAAGATGAGGCTGAGGTGGCTATCAATACCGTAAGGCCTGGAGATGATCAGCCAACCTTTAGAGAATTTATGGCTGCGTTTTCTGGAACTAGAAAAGCGCGATTCGGAGTCACGACTGAGATGCAACAAGATCTCTTCCGGGTCCCTGGTGATTATTCCATTGCCCACTGTGTCTCCGAGGATCTTCGTATGTCCAGGGGGATCGCAGTGGTGTTTAGAAATAAATTTGGACGGCTGAATGAACTACGAGAACAAAATCCCTCTGTTGGTAAATCCTTACGCTTGACTGATCATGACCGATCCATTTACTACTTAGTAACCAAGCAGTTTTACTACCAGAAACCGAGTTACGCCGACTTGTGGAGGGCACTATGGAATTTGAGAATCGAGTTGCTTACCAGGGGAATTAACAAATTGGCAGTTCCCAAACTCGGCTGTGGGCGGGACCAGCTGGATTGGAGAATCGTTAGAAACATGCTGGAAGTTATCTTTAGAGGTACGGACGTCAAGATCTTCGTCTGCAGTTTTGACCCACAGCCCGCATCAAGGCCAACGAAGAGTGTAGACTGCTACTTCTACCGTAATGGAACGTGTAGTCGAGGTGAAGACTGTCGATATCGTCATGACCCGTTCTACAGGAACCAGATCATAAAACCTGTTCTGGGACAGAACAGACTTGAAGAGGGGGGCAGTGTAACAAGAGAGAAAAAGAAAGAACCCCTTCTCGAGCAGCGGATGGAGTATTCTGCGGCATTCGAGAGAATGACGCATAGCACCAACAATGTAAACGAGGCACTGTTTATCTAGCACCTTCCAGAAATACATGGTAGTTTCTACCGGCTTCTAGTACGATTGTAGGAGGGTATAAAAGCGACTCGCGGATAAAAGGAGTCAGTCAACAGCAAGTCATTAACTGTGTATTACAAAATAAATAGTGGATATAAATGTTGTATTAGAAATTCATAGTCTGTAAATAATAGTTTTTAATAGTTTATAATTATAGCGTTAATTTATAGTGTATTCATTAGTGTATAGAAATAAATATTTGTTTGTGAATAGACGATTTAAACAGCACTTGTGTTATTATTTTTAGAAAGAACGTTACAGTAATGTACTTGCTACAATAGCTCCATTACCTCCGTTGCACTCCCATAAGAGTTTGTGTGGATCCCCGACACTGCAAAATGCGTTAAAAGTATTTTTACAAAACATAAAATTTAAAATGGCAGTTTATTTTGCACATAATTTTAATAAATTGCATTTCAAAATTGTAATTCTGATCCACTGTACGCACGACTAAAAGCAGGTTGAATAGGAATGGTGTTTTTTTTTGCATTAACAACCTAAATAGGTACTTAATTAATGAAAATTATTAAATTTGTGATATCTTGTTTCCAAGAAAATAGCGTGCTTCACACTCCTAATTCAATTACTACATGGCTTGAGCATTTATCTTACCAAATTAAGCAGGTCTGTAAAATGCACAAGAAAATTCGAAAAATTGTAATAAGCAGTAAAGCAAAACATTAGCAAAACTACTAGTCACATGAGAAATAAACAAAACTATGCAATGTATTAAAATTATGCAGAAAAACCTTTTCGAAAAGAAAGATGCATTTTAAATGGTGTTTTGTAAAAAAATTAATTTTAAACAATCTTCCAGCTGGAATCGAACCTGGAACTGTAGTAACTTAGGGTTATTATCACTCCGCTCCCGCTAACTAATCTATGGTATCATGTCGGCGCTCGAACACGCTACATTTATTTTAGGATAAAAGAAAGTTGTACTAATATTTAAATGATTGTTCTTTAACAAAGAGACTAAATGTAATTTTGTTTGTTATCTTCAGGATATGAATACCGTTTAAGCTAATAAACAAGTTGATAAACAGAATAATAGGAGACTAGGAATATGTACAGTTTAACCAAAAAGACAAAAAATTAGTCATCACAAATTACGTGCTGAAAATAGGTAAAGTTATCCGGTACCACATGGATATCATTCACTGCGAGCGTGTCATGCAAAGGTTGTGCAACATCGGCTGCGTCCCCGACTACCTTTTATGCAACTGTGTGAAGAGTAACTATCCTAAACATCAATACAGATTGCGATGCGCCATTGATATGTGGTGAGAGATACCAGATGAAAGTGTTTTCGTTTCGTATTGTTTATTCAGGTGGATATTAAGGTGGCTTTCACACTGAAATAATCAGCAACTAGCAATTGGAAACACGCAATATTATCGCCATCGGGTTGTTTACATTGAATTTAATCAAAAATCTCACATTGAAGCATCTTACTATCGCTTCTACTTGTATTTGTTGCCGGCGATATGCGCTTCATGTCGAAAACCGATTTTATCGTGTCAATATAGAGCAATACTTGCATTATTATTATAAATAGAGAGTAGAATTTTTATACAACAGACATGACGATTCAGCATTTGTTAGAAATATAAAGACATACAGTGTGTCGCATTTAAGATGAATACACTCTCGTAGTTTCGTTATCTTAAGGAGTAAAAATTTGAATGTTGGCACAGTGATACATATTCATGAGTTGCATTTTTTGAGGTAATCAACTTAAATGTGAACTGTACACCCAGCCTACCACGACTCTTCAAACAGGGCCAATTCTCGATATTTCGCTTCGCGTTGTAGATATCAGAAATTGTTATTACAAAAAGTTGTTTAGAATTCAATTTTGATCCTTAGTAGCAAGTTTCATGACAAAATTCGCATTTTTAATTTTTCAGTATGTTAGCGTTGTCTGCACACAGTTTTTACCTTATATCTACCAAAATTAAAGGTATTTTTTTGTCAGATTGACATTTCGTTCAATCAAATTTTATTTTCCATGAAGCTCGATTGAATTAAAAAGTAAACTTGTAATTGTGTGCAGACTTAACGCTAACATACTAAAAAACTAAAATGCGAGTTTTGCCATGAAACTTGATACCAAGGATAAAAATTGAATTCTAAACAACTTTTTCTAATAACTTTGCTAACTAAATTGCTGCAGTGTGAGAGGTGGTCAAAATAATATTGTTTGTTGCTTATTGTCAGTTTCTAGTTGCTAGTTGCGCATTGCCTCATTGCGAGAGCTTACTTAATGGGTTATTACGCGGGTGACTCATTTATCGTATTCTTGGTTGAACTATAGGTAATGAGACGCGTTAATAAATATATAAGGCGTAGTACAGCAACAAAATTAAACAAAATAACGTCGATATGCGTTATTTGATCATGCAACCTATGTTTTTAGGTAAATAGCTTTTGTTTTTAGCAAATGTGGATATAAATATGGTCATCAAAAATTTACTATACTCTAAATATCTTTTTGCTTTTGCACGTAGACTCCTAGATCTTCAATTTACAATTGTATTGTCTAAAATATATTAACCATGTTAATGAGGGCTCAGCCCTCACTACATTATTTAATGAGTGCTACAGCCTTCGATCCACTACATAGTCGGCGCCTATGGCTTGCCCTACTTAAAAATAACCATTATAAACGAATTAATCTTATTTTCCAATACAGTTTTTTTACCGAGTTTCTATTTCGCAAATATTATACAATGACAATCAGATAATACATTAACTGTTTTCGTCAACATTTCAACCTTTTTTAAGCAAGTCATAATATAAAAACAATATTGGTCGTTCCAGTCACTAATCTAATCGTAGTCAGTCGATTCCTCCCCTTTTTCTCGATGTTTATATTTCGACACGTTTTAAAAAGCAAACACCCTATTTGCTGGGAAATATACGAGTGCTGGGCTCGTTTACGTCTGAGGCAAAGAATGTGTTAAAACAACGACGGAATGTAAACCGTATCGGATAACATCCCAAACAAGTGCTAACTTTACGAAAATGTCGTTGTCATGTCCAAAAAGATGTATGGTTATTATTGTAATATTACCGTTTCTTATCATTTCGTCCAGGTGGTCGATCATTATCTCCGAAGTAGAACACCGTGTTTTGGACGACGACATGCTCTTCAATTCTTATAATACTGCAACTTGAAATGAGGTTGCTTTTATGTTGCAACGCGCTGCATTCCTTTCGTTACGTTGTTGTTCTGTTGTTCCCGTTTATTACCTCTATAAAAGATCGTATCATTTTGATCAAATTTTACCATTATTTTCAGTATCTTCATAGAGTAAAGCAAATCTAGTAAACGAAAGATCCTGAACAAATCTGGAAACACCTGTCTTATAATTACTATATGTAATTGTGATATTTTACTTAAAGTTGTTGGGATTTAGAATTGCAGGATTAAAAGCTTGGATTTTACGACGTTAAACTAAAGTGTAGTAAAATCAGGAACGTTTTGCAGCTGTTGGATAAAGCTCTAAAAACTTTATTGCTGGATCTTGTGATATCAACGTACCTATTGTCGTTTTGCATTGCGAATATTGGAACAAGAGTGAAGCATTTGGAATTCTTATCTTTACATTGTCCGTATGAAATGTTCTGTTCCAAATATTGTTGTCGTTTAGGGAAAAGAAAATCAAAAATTCATGTAAATGTGCTCGTTTTCTAAATGTACCCTACTACTGTTACCTGCTGTTATATAATTTTATTAAACAGACGTGCGTCTACCTATATAGATCTCGTTTAAAATAATCTCATTTTTAAAGAATTTTTTACAATCTTGTAATTTATAAATCAGTAAGGAAGGGAAAGTCAACTCCGTATTCTGATGTTTTTATTGCATGTTTGTGTATAATTAAGCTTGTCACAATACGAAAAATATATATGCAACCTTGAACTAAATGGTACTAAAACACATAAATTCTTCTTATTTATTCCATTTCATCCCTCATTATTACACGCTTTACTTTAGAACAAAAAAAATAGTGAATTACATATTTTACTTTTAGGTGTTTTTAATTGAATACGGTACGTATTTATTACATTATTCTATCTTCTTCTTCTATCTATCTTCTATATTTAAAACGCAAGGCTTATTTTTGTTGCAGTTCGTTTGAGAGTTCCACCAGTCCGATTTACGTCGTTCTTTTTTTATATTGAAGCTTTTGCTGTGTAGATTAGTCAACACTATTTAATTTTTAATTTTTTAATGTTTTTTATTTTTAATTTAAATAAATATAAAACGTTTAATTTGAGACACATGAATATGACATTCACTTGGGGCGCCCTCTCACTTTCTATGATTCAAGAACTATTCACGATTACTAATCTAGGTATTAGTCAACACTACTTACTTTTTATTTTTATCTTACTTTTATATTTTTAAAACCGTCCTTTTTTTAGTCGGTGGAGTTTTAGTTTTGTGATTTTTTAATTATTTAAATTTTTAAGCAATATTTGTAATCGATGCATATATTCCCAAGGCCGATTGCTTCGTCACGGTTTGGTACTAAACATCCACCCTATACCTGCTTACTATGCCACCAACAGTTCTCAGTCGAGTTTTACACTATTCTGCTTTCTAATTTTTAAATTCTGCAGAGTGGAATATTTGATAAAAAAGTAGAATAAGAATGTCTAAGAACTAATTTTTTATCTCTTAAGGAGCATGGACAAAATAACCGACAAAGTTTCGAAAGCTGGTATTGCGAAAGTTGAGGAAGAGATAAGTCCGAGGGGCAAGACGGAAAAAGCAATAAGACGGAGGTAACTAAAGGAGGCACATGGGATTAGTCGTGATTGATGTTGGAGGGGAAGGGGGTGTTTGTTAAATAACGCGTTCAAAAGTTCGTCTGAGAATGGTAAACTTAGTATTTGCAACTGTTTTTGTTCGATTGCGTTTATTTAATAAATGTTACTATTAAATAATCACTGTTGGAAATCCGAAAGATTGTAATCACACAACGAACGTTGTTAAGGAAACACTTCAATGAATTACCATTTTGACCGTCATATCTTGACGAGGTTTCCCTAGTAGTCATAAAAAAGGATTATCGTGTTGGCTAAGTCAACCTAAACAAATAAAAACGGTTATGTATCGTTCGTTTTTGAGGAGCTTTTACGTACGTCCATATATAATATAATCCATTCATATATAATATAACGAGCTTGTTCGGGATTTATATCCTATTTACTTTGGAAATTGACCAACAGAGGCGCCACTGCGTGGTGATTCCAGGCGTATCCTAAGTGGTCCTTACAGATGGCGCTACTGCACGGTGCAAATTGTAAGTTTAAGCGAAGAAAAAACCTGATAAAATCACCTTTCTTAAATTTAAAATTTCAAGGCTTGTACCAACATAATAAATAATTATATTAGTTAAGGGAATGAAGTGGTCAAGGTTCGAAGAACCGTCCTTATGCTAGTACGTTAACTAACTCTAACGAAGACGCTACGTGTGAAGACTGCCAAATGGAACAACGGGGTTTTCAAAAAAAGCTAAGCCTTTCTTTAAATTTATAGATTTTGCATTAAGGATAATATATTATATTACTAATTTAATTATAAATGTTATTTTGATTTAAAAAATACTGCTGCCAAATATTACAAGTCGCTGACTCTTTGATGACGTTTTCTGTTACAGAAACATAATACCTAATAGTGGTAGAATTATTTGACGTAACCAAATAGAATATCATTTATAATGATTTCGAAAAGGCATTCATGCACAAATTCTTCGAAAACCTCATAACAATATGGAATGTGTCTGGTTTGATGTTCATTAGGTCTCTGGTCTTAATTATTATTTTGAGTCGCGGGGACTTCAAACGTTTCTGATAAACATATTCAAACGTAGTTTGACCTCCAGAGGTCACAGAGGTCATCAAAGCCACATCATAAACCCTCCGAGAAGAGTATCAAACGAAAGTCAGTGACGAGCTGATTCAAAAAATATGGAACACTCAACCTCTCTGTTAAAGATCGTTGACACATTACCGCTCAAACGCTCATAATAGGTTAATGCCTTTTGACTTTCAGCGCTAACATGTCGATGGTGGATATAACAAAAGTCGACTTTACATATTTTTTAATCAGTTTATCAATAGCTTTTATTTTATATTCAACTCGATATGGTTCATTATACGGCGGTCGGTAACCCTTAACTTCGGTGATGCCTGTAGATCAAACCATTTGAAGCCCTGCCTTATCCCGATACAGAAGTTGAAGCTAGGGACCTAATTAACAACTAGCCTATGAGCTTCTTTTTTACTCCAAATGCGTTTTGGTGCCATTTTTTCAAGCTTTATGTTGGTTTTACTACAAAATTTAAGCTACAACTAACTACACTAACAACTAACTACAAAAAATCCTGTATACGGTGTATTATCGGTTTTGTTACATAGGCTTCTAGCATGTAAAAACACAATTTCTCAGATATTGGCTTCCCTAATTATTTTAGTGGACAAATCACTTTCTGATCTTATTGAATATTATATAAATACAAAGATTAGTTAAAGTTTCACAAGTTTTATTAATATCTTAACCTGACATTATTGTTTCGACACTATTATGGAGTTCCACAAAGTAAGGCTGGAGACAGTAAACGTTATTGAATATTGTTCAAAACATCCCCACTTTAGAATTCAGAGTTAAATAGTCTCCAAGATATAAGTGTATGGATATAAAAAGATGGTTTATCTATGGGTAATTCTCACAGTCCTTTCTAAGCTAACATATTTATGGATAATTAAGAAAATCAAATATTAGATTTAGACCTCTAAATACATTATTTTTTGGTTTCGTTACGTTGATGGCATTTCAGCTTGTTTTGACCGTTCTTTTGAGCAGTGCCGGCTTTTGGGAGAAATTAGTAAAATCATAAAAATCATTCGATAACAGTTTAAAGTTTCTTTTTAAAGTTAATAAGGGCGCTCTGAAGGACTCTGCCCGAGGGCGCCAAGAGGGCTCAGACCGGCACTGCTTTTGAGATTATCAATGAGTTTTTAATTCTTATAAAGTCTTTACAAAACAACACTTTTACACTAGAAATAGAACAAAATATAGTGCGGTGATCTTTGAAGATAAAATAAAATACAATATGTCCACCGTTCCAAATATAAACATAAATTATATACGGTGGATTGAAATGAGAATACACCACAGATATTTTTCTTTATTCCTCTCAGCTAGCTCAGGTTTGCTCAGTAAAGCATAAGTTATTTGAATTACGAGACTCTTATTTACTTTTATGCCTGGAAAGGAAGAAAAACTTATATCGTAAGCACTAAAGCTCCTGCAAGCTGGACAACTGCTATTAAACTCTGAATTCAAAAGAAAATAACGCTGGATGCTTGTATTAACATCAATTAAACACATATGTAAAGTCAAAGTAAAAAAAATGTTATTCAAAATAATACAGTTGATAATTGAGAGACACTTCTCAGGTTTGCTCAAACGTTAGAAATAATTGTAGTGACCTGACATAGGATTAGTACGGTCATTCGTTTGAACAGACCAACACAAATGAAATTTATTTATAAATAAAAATATTCATCAAATGAAAATAAATTTTATATAAAAGAAATTTAGTTGTTTTATTTACTTCAAATCAAATAAATTCTGAAAAGAACTTAATGAACTAACAAATAGTTTTATATTTGAGGATGAACTTTACAAGTTAATTATTATTCATGAAATTAACAATAATCATTTATTATGACCAACCTGGTACGTTATAAAATAGTTTCTTTTATATAAAAATCCTTTTAGTGGTAACACTGTGACAGAGCCTGTCAGCTGACTTCTTGTTTATAGAATATCGATACGTAGATCGATGGCAAAAAAAATAAATTCAATCAGAATTTATTTAAACGATCACTCTCACTTTCAATAATTGTTACACAATAATTAAATCTTCTTTTAATCCTTGAAAATTGTTCAGGTAACACTTTTAGTTTAATTTTAAACTTTATTTATACTATGACATTTATGTCAAAAACATATGATTGAAGTATAACCTCAAATATATTACAGATATTATCCGGAGCCGGGCATAAGTTCTGCCTTCTACGTTTTATCGACTGACTTTGTTACAATTTGCCCCAGCTTATATAGTTTATGCCAGAACAAAAGAAAACTATGAACACATTTTTTCAACACAACGGAACATCGAGTAAGCTTGTGACGTCATTAATCCGGCACAGCTGTTATTTTTTATCACTAATCCTAATTCTGTTATTATAGAATTGTAGCCCTTGAAACAAAGATCAAAAAGGTATACATTCATTGTCCCAAAATGTATAGTAACGAAGATATTCAAGAAAAACGATTGACAATGTACATATCTCGTTACGATCTAGTTACATATAAAGTTCAACAAATCAAGGTTCATTCTTTACAAACTAGTTACATAAATACATGACACAAGTAATACAAATAATTTCTCCATAGAAACATCTTTACAATTTACTATGAACATAATTTTTAAATATTAAGTCAATGTTTATCAATTTATGCTCAAAATGTCCAGCATACAATGCTCTAAGCACTTACATCAAAACAATGGTGAGGAAAAGCAGGATAAGAGTCTATAAGAGTCATATCAACACGAACGGCAGGATTTAATACCTTCATTAATTGAAGTGATTAGAAATCTTATAAACAAATTCAAAAATTAATTGTATTGTATAAGTCACAACAAGATTGACCTAATTAATTTATCTTCAGCTAATTAACAACATAAACTTGAGCTGGCCTCCTGGAAAATAGAAAAATCTATCTAACGTTAAACATCGTTAACTGTAAATTTGAATAAGGAAATTTCTTTTTCCTAACAAGTGGGAAACCCGTCCCAAAGTGTAACTTGGGTTGCATAAACATAATTATGATCAAGCAATCTAACTAATTTATATCCTTTTTCTAAAATGAATTTATGCATAATTCTATTTATTTATGCATAAGAAAGCTAGGTTATGTTTGCATGGAATTTTTATTCTTAGTTTTTAATTTAAGTATTTATGAACCTAACTATGGTCTTATGTATAACCTTTATATTAATTATGCCCAAGACATAGCATGTCCCTCTTTTAATTTAAATCTGATATAAAAATATTTGTGTTAACGTTTCCGTTCCGTCGTTGATAAAATTTTCAATACGGTGATTTGGTAACACCGCAATAGCCATTAACTTTTTTGATTTAGCCCTTATAATTAACCCATCCAATGAATTCGAATTTTTCATCTATTTAAAACCTACACATACAAACATCACTATTCCTAATGATTCATGTCATCAAAAAACTCAAAAACTAGCATCTTATAGGTCTGTAGTACACAGGGCTCTAACTCTAATGAAAAGATCACATTTTGATAAAGAGATTTTAATCATCAAACAATTAAACAGCAAAGCCAAATCATTATAACCATTTTCACTTTTAACTAAACAAAAAAGATTTTAGGTTTAACTTTCATGAGAATGTATCGAACTGACACTCAAATAAAAGACAAATTATATATCAATGCCATCCATACTTTAAGCAAGATATCAGGAATTACAAAATGAGCTATAAAACCACTACCAACGCTACTTTATGATTCACGGATTTTTACAGAATTTTTAGTGTAATTTGTTGTTGAGTAAGGAGTTCAAAAGTTACCTGCCTGAAAGCCATCGGACGCATATCCATATTCATACGCATAAAATTAGAATACGTATACACAAGAGGAGATTACTTGACACAATCCTATAATAAAATCATAATTGATAATAAGATTTCGAGCGAAATTGAAGGTAACGAACGAGTTCGACAAGGTAGTGCATAGGGACCGCTACTATTTACATTTACATTATACATTATGTTAACGATTTGAATAATCCATTGGAAGTCAGTTTTTAACATTTGTTAAAAACCAGCCACCAGGTTGGTGGTTTATAATAAATTTTTTAGAACCCCCTTTTTAAGGGCTCTATACCTGATAAAAAGAGATCGTAATAAATTGCAAGTAATACAAACTAGGCAGAATAAGGCTGTAACAAACAATTTTTCCCAAAGGAACTCCTACGTATGCACATCAAAATTATCCATATAAACAAATGACAAATAAATCCTTTATGTCTTATACTTACGTTAATAATTATTGTTCCCGGCAGTGCCTTCTTACTTATTGAAATTAATCTCAGACGACGTGGATATTAATTGCAAAGGCTTATATTAATTTAAGATAGAACACAGCAATAAATTGAGGAGATAGAGGGCGCCACTCAAATTTTCTGTTATCAATAATTTAAAAGCAACTATAGAAAATACAATTTGTGAAAAGATTTTCATCTAAATTACATTAAGTTATTTAGATTTCATTGTATCAAGTTTATCATGGCTAAAATGACCTCAAACCATTTGTAATGTCAAGTTATAACCAGAGATTAGTAATTTTAAACTTGTGTTCCTGAATCTGATTTCCGAGCATTATGAAATTCTACAATTTAACTTATTTTGGGATCCCATTCTATATGCTTTTTTCTGAATTTCTAAACCAAGAACCAATAAGTTTTTTCTTGTAATCATGAATCAAATTTTGAAAAGTTTAATTATAAATAACTTTCATAAAGTAGGTTGGACAGTAGTACTGTTAACCTTATATTCTTGCTTTAACTTTAATTCACCTTGGCACAACCAGATAAACATTTCGACTACAATACAAAAGACTAGTGTTTACATATAATCAAAAGAACCAAACAACACTATCCAAACCAAAGTTACCATAACAGCTTCACTGATCTTTAAACTCTTCAACTAAATCTTCAGAGGATTCAATGATTTCCAATTTTTATAGATAAATTTAGTATCACCAACTTCGTCCTAAAGCTTTAACTGCTACTAAAAAAATTAAAAAATTATCTAAAATAATTTAAAAATACACTTGTATTAGCCATTTCTTTCACGGAATTATACGGCAACTCGTTATTATAAGCATTATCGTATAACTTCGTTAATTTCCAAAAAGGGCACACCAACCTTAATCGGTACTAACCCGGTAAAGATAAATTCTTAAGTTCTTCGAATTGAACGAGGTTTTTTGTTCCACTCGTTAATTTAACGTCTTATCATAAGGGAAACCTGTGGCGAATTACTATAACAGATACTTCCACAAAAATGGTCAAACACTAGGCCCACCATACGATACGAAAACCTCAGCAAAACTCTTAACAAACCCAACTAATAAGATAATCCCGCAAGACTTCGTCTAGTAAAATGCGAAACAAATTCATCGCTAGCAGCCAAATAGCCTAAACGCAGACGAGCCGAAGCCCGCAGACGCGTACAGACTCACTCTTTTGTGTCTATTTATGGCTTCACTTAACTTGATTTCTCCCCGAACGAAAAATTGTACATCTAAAATTTAAGAGGGGCTGTTTGTTCCAACCAACCACACAATATTCTTGACGTCAATAACTACAAATGATCAATTTAGACGAGATTTTCTCTTATATTTTATAAGAGAATATTATATTATTGTATGTTATTTATATATTATTTTAAGGTGCAAAAGGCCATTAAACTCAAAAATCAGAACAAGCTTACCAGCATCCAATCCCTTTAAAGAACTATAAAAATGTCTGGTGAAACATGAATTATGTTTTAAAAAGCAATTTGTTCCGGATTTTTTATTATATAACATGTTTTGCGATCGTGACGAAAAGGGGAATATATTTTATAGAAAATGGTACATATGTTCATACAACTGATGATTCTTATTCTTTTTATATATTTGAAAATTAAAACGAAGTGAAATAAATACTTTCAAAGAGCTCCTTGCAAGGCAGAAGATACACTGATAAAAAGCGCTAATACAGCATGCTCCTTTGTTAAGGAAAATTACGAATTGAGAATATTGCTAATATATCGATGTTTGTGAATGTAATTTAGTGCTTTCAAATAAAGTACTGTTAGATTTATTACAGATAGCTTGAATTGTAAACGAATATCAGTTATTGATAGCAATTTATTGCACTAGAAACACTAGAAATTCATTAATACACTTCATGTATTGCTCCCTGGAACATATTGGTTTTAATCATTTTATGCTTAATTACAGTTGAACTCACCTGTTATATTCCTGCATATTTGAATAATGTGCACGATAATTAGACATAGTTGAATATGAAATATTAATATTCTTGCTGCATAAAGGCCAGTTACGTATCAGAAGCTTTTTGCCTGTACACACTGAAATTTAAAAAGGTTTCATGTTGCTTCTCAAAAAGTACAAAAATAAAATTACGAACAAGCTTGTAATTTATTTATTTCTGTTTTTAAGAAACTAAGAATTTTATTAAAAGGTAAGTGGAAGCATAGCATTTAAGTACTATGCAAGCAGTGGAAGATAATTCATTCTGAAAGCATCCCAGACACTTGTTGGCTGGTGGATTAAATATAGAAGGCAACCGTAAAAAAACGACAGTGCTTTTAATAACAAAATTGCTCTTCGACTTTAGTGTACGTGTTATGTTTTATGTACATTGAACATACAACCTTATGAAAATATGCTGAATTTAGTTGTTACATTACGTTAGCAGTTGAATAATATGTGACGTGTCCTTAAAATTACACTCTTTGTCTTGACATTTTTAGTGCATAAAGTGATCAACATTTCGTGTTGTGTTCAAATGTACAGTAGGCATAAATTTATGTAAAATGCATTGTAACTAATTTGATTGGAATAGTATGTATCTTTGTACGGATGTGAGGGCATCTAGTAGTAGGACAGCGTTTTTACTAACGTTAAAGTTAGATTGGTAACGTACCGTATATAATATTAATTAGTTGCTTTCAACAAGTGTAAAAAAATTGAAATCAATACACCCCTATATTGTATGGCTAATTCCATATATAAGTAAATAACCAAAACAAATGAACTAATCAGTTACATGGAAGGCATGGAAGCAATATATTTCTTAAATCTAGAAAAAGGTATAAGTCTACAATAGTTTCCTCTATCTGTTAAAATAAAATTGTAGTTTGTGTAAACAAAACTGTCTTCTCACGTGTTTGTTTGTAAAGCATGTCTGCTTACACTATAGTAAGAATACAAACTAAATAATAGTTAATTCTTTTAACAGGCTTTTTGAAGGCAAGTTTTTCAATATTAAAATGCTCATAAAGGAACAAATCGGTTTTAGAATTACAAGTTCATGTTTTACGAGACATCATTATAGCTGAGTACAATGTACTTTGATAGGTTGGTTTCGGGTCTATTTTAAACACACAAGAATGATTTTCATCTAAAAGGCGAGGGGCGATAAGCGCCAATATCGGCCCCTGGTAAGCTTAAATGTCGAAATATACAATAAGTGCTTGGTTTTATTTCTTATGAAATATACAAGGTTTTCGAAGTATCATTAACGAAAAATGATTTCTGAGTTTATCGATTAGAATTAATGAAAATATGGCTTTTTTGCGATAAATGTGCATTTATCGAAGTATTTTATAAACTGTGCATTAAAGTACCTTGGAGATTGTCACATATATAATGTATGATTACATAAGCTGCAACATTCTTAAAAATATCTCAGGTAGTTGAACGGGCTGTTTATAAAATACTGTAATAAATGCGCAAATGAAGACTAATGATAGCGAAATAATAAATATCTTTGGTAAGTTTATAGCTTTATATAAGGCATGGACAGTGTATTACGTGAACAAAATAATAAAAAATCTATGAGGGTACCGCGCCGCGCCAACTTTTTCTATATGTTCATAAATAAGAATTGTTTAGTGTTTTAAAATTACTATCAACTTGTTGAGTTATGGCAGTAACTACAAATACTGACAATTATCTTAGGTTAAAACGTTTAAAGCAATAATAAAGTTGGTTAAGCAAAACAATTTTGATAATTTTGAGGGCATTAGATTATAATTTTTTAATTACTCTTGTAGTTTGCTTACTTGCACTGTATGCGATTTATAACAATTTATTGAACGATAGGTTGAACTACGTACCCGTTTTGTGTAATTTGTACTTACGAGGATGAACACGACAAAGAAATAGCTTTTAAAAGGCTTACTTGTGTAATGTTTATTGTTGATATATATATAGATATATATATATATATATATATATATATATATATATATATATATATATATATATATATATATATATATATATATATATATATATATATTGTGATGATGTTCGTCGACTTAACCAAAACAAAATCGACCAATTCTATAAAAACTAAAAGTTGGGCGCCAGCTCACTCAGATTGAGCATGATAAACATGTTACAAATTTCAAAAAGTTAATTGAAATTGTTGATCTCAGGTAGTGTCATGAAAAGTTCTCAAATTCCTTCTTTCCTAAGAAAAACTAATAAATTACTTTTATGATTCAAATAACGATCAGACTTTACATTCTGTCTAATAATAAAAAAAATAACTATTACGAGTATCACCAAACTGAGAATCTAGATTGTTGTCTTGTAGCTGAAAATTCTCTTGCACACACAAAACCAAAAGAAAAATGTTTCACCACACAATATTTTCCTACCTGGAGAAGCTCGCCGGAACATCAGCAGCAGAAGAGCTCATAGTTGATGCAGGACGCATGATTACCAGGAAGCTGCCATCCAGGATGCCTTGGAGTAATATGGAACATGGATTCAGCTTACCGTTCTTGAAGATTTGTTGATTTATTTCTTTTATTTTATAGAGTAAGTCCTGTTTTGTCTTATTAATCTTTTATTGCAGTATTGTATACGCAATTTATATCTAATGCTTTTTTATTTTTAATAAAATAAAAAACACAATAACACTTTAGTATTTTTATTTCCCGCTATCCCAAACAAAAAAAAAATTATTTCCACATAAACAAATTACAAACATTAGGCTATAACAGTGATGAACGTTATTTTTACATTAATCTTTATTATTATTAATTTATTATATTTTTTTTGTGAACTTTGCTGTTTAGACTTTTGTTTTAAATATTTAAAATTACTATTGAGGTGAACTTTATTGTTTACACCTTCTTATTTAAAAAATTAGAATACTACGGTGAACTTAACTGTCTACACCTAAAATATAACTTGTCCAGTCAACTAATCTTAAATATTATTATTGTGATTATTATGGTGAACTTTACCGTTTACACCTTTTATTCAAAATATAGTAATACTACGGTGAACTTAACTGTTTACACTTTTTTTTTCAAATATCTAGTAATACCACGGTGAACTTAACTGTTTACACCTCAAGCATCTCTAAACAAGTCCACTAATCTTAAATATTATTATTATGATTATTATGGTGAACTTTACCGTTTACACCTTTTATTCAAATATCTAGTAATACCACGGTGAACTTAACTGTTTACACCTCAAGCATCTCTAATCAAGTCCTCCACATTTCAATTCTCTCCCAAAACCTGACACATAAAGTGCCCTCTTGTAGAATTTTCAAAATTCTTCAAAATATTCACAATTCTTAATATACAGTCTAGTGCAATATTTTTGATTTACAAAATTAAATATAAAATAACGTATTAGATTAATAATGACACAATTTATAAATGTTTAATTAGTCTGATGGTTTCCAATATAATAATTTGAAACTACAATTTCAAAATAATAAAAATTTGCGTACAATAAATCTCAAAACCATTAGCGTCTCATAAAATTGGGCTTAATCACAAAAAGAAAATTCATATTTCGTTCTTTCATAACGGAAACTCATTAATGATCACCTAACATCACGAAAATTGACCTTAGCCTAAAAAAAAAAATATTTTCCTTTTTAAATAAATATTTTAAAAGGCAAAATCCACTACAATATATATATATATATATATATATATTGAACGCGCTGTTATTATATATATATATATATATATATATATATATATATATATATATATATATATAATTAATATTTTGAATGCAAATTCATATAGAAAAATTTATCGACTCTGCTGGGTATAAAGATAAATTTTTCTATATGAATTTGCATTCAAAATATTATTTAATGTAAAATCATTATGCAACTTAATAAAAATTAACTCTATCTAAAAAATATATATATATATATATATATATATATATATATATATATATATATATATTTTAATATTTTCAGTTTAAATAACTGTTGTGCATATTCATGACGAAATTATTTCTGTTATAGATATTAAAAAGCAACCTAATCTTAGATTAAACTAGCCGAAGAAATATAACTTATGCAACTTTATTGACATCACTTCTAGACGGAAACTGTAAATTCCCCAGTGCTCCAAACTTATTCACACTAAATCACCCAATAGTATTCAAACAAATTAATACGTCGCTAAAATGTTACCGCATGCCTGGAGAATAAAAAACACCAATAGCAATTAGTTTTTGTTTCAACTTAATAGCCTTCTAAATAAAACAAGTTATGGGTTTTACCGCAAAACATGTTTTTTCTCGCAAAAATAGCATACCTCTAGATTTCTACAGATGTTTTTTTCTTGACTCTTTCGCATAAGGCTTTCAGATCTACAGGTAAGCTTTATCGGGAAACAGCACATCACATTGGCAATAGTCGCAGATGTGTTTAGAACTTTATAGGTAGGTACTATGTTGACGTTTCATTCAAAGTAATATTAAATTCCATTATTGGCACCTAAAGGGCATCTTGTGCCAACTACAACCTGACGTCTAGTTAGCCGACTGCCGACAGAATTATGTTTTTTCCAATTAACCATCCTTCTTGGGGTAACAATTCTTATTTTAGAATTTTAGTTTATGAAAATTCCAATATTTGAAGTTTTTGCATGTTTCAATATATGAGATCGTGAAGTATTCATATTCCAGAACTTTAAAGCTATAAAACAACCTTTTCGATATTCTAGAATATTGGAACATTGGATCTATGTAATGATATCTAGATCACTCTAAAATAGCAAATTCTGAAATATGAAACTTTGGATATGAATATTTCTGGAACTTTAAAATTTTTGGTCTTTGAAACCTTCGAAAAAAACGATCAATTTCTTAAGTTTCTGGGGTGTTTCCAATACATTGAAATATTAAAGCCATAAATGCCCGAGACTTTTTTATTTTATTTTAAAAACTTTTACTATTTAAAAATTGGAAGACCTTGACAATAAGAAATCCTACATGTTGAGATCTTGAAACGTTTGCACTTTAAATTACAATTCTGCACGAGTACATTCTATGCAACTAAACTTCCAAGTTATTGACTTTTGAATTAATTAAGTCGAGTAGCGACTAAGCCCAAAATCAAGTAGGACAACAGTTCACACAACATTTATTAAAATACGACGTATTAAAAAAAATAATGGAAACTGCTATTAATGATTTCCCCGGTTCACCACAAAGGAAAGAGTGAAAATAAAACAAAAGAAATAACTAGTTATGAGGTAAACCTGGAGTAGTTCCTGTATTACATTCATAATTTTGATTAAGAAATTTTTATACCATAGCTGTTTATTTTACAAAGAAAATTAAAACAAAATTCTATGCGCTACATATATATTAAAATTTGTAATAACGCGTGGGTTTGGTGCAGATTATTTTTCTCAACTATTACGTTTACATAAAGTTAGATGCTCCAAGCTATAGAATTTAAAGGGAAACCTCTGTTTAAGAGTTTAAACATTCTGTATTTATAAATTTTAGATGCAAAAAATAATAATTATGATATATTGAGTTTTCGTATTATAACAGCTAGCGGTTCACCCTAGGCAGATTCTTCCCCGATGCGCCTCCACTCTCTCCTTATCTTATCACAAAAAAATATTAAAATTAAAGTGTAAACACGACATGAACCTGTTACTGTCAGACTACTCTAAAATACATCATAGATAAAAATTGTTGTAGTTGGACCTTAGGCAATTGCCTTGTGGTTAATCCATCACTGCATGTATACTTCTTAGAACCGTAAGGCATTATCCTGAATGTACAAATTCCCTAAAACTTCTTCTATATCCCTCTAACCCATCTTTTTTATATTATCACAATGCAAACAATCCTACCATCACTTTCTGAGAAAAAATTATTTAATTTACTTTTAATGAAATTGTCCCTAAAAATGGGTACCTTTTATTACAGGTCGTCCGATAAAACAAAAGTTAACACAATATTTTACTGTTATATGTAGATATAAACTTTTTTTTTAACTATTGCTGGCCTTTAAAATATTTAATTTGGTTCAGTAGTTTACCAACAATATGCTTTTAAAGCCAGAGAAAATAAATGTTTTTAATACTGATTTTTAGCTTTAAAAAAATATTATTATGTTTATTTGATCTGAAAACAATGTCATGTTGCTCAAAAGAAAGTAAAATTTAAAAAGAGGCACCATTTCTTGATCACTCTGTATATGATAGGTTAATTTTAATAGCAGCATTTGAGGTTGTACATGAAGCAAAACTTTTGTAAACTGTGACTCTTTTTCGAAAAATCAATAATAAAAAAGTTTTACATTTCTTCTTAAATACAATAAATCACTTATTGATAATATAATATTTATTCTGAACAGTAATTTTACAGAATCACAAGGAGATGATTCAGCATAAGCTGCTCTTCCATCATCCCCTTGGAGTACAAGAACAAAAAAAAAATAGCAAGATTACACAGATAATACAATCCATACAGAACACAAAATAAGATAAATAGAAAAACTATAGTATATATATATATATATATATCAGTATACATATATAAAAATATCTTACAAAGAATGAATTGCATAGCCTATTTACGAGCTGGTATATCAATTGGTTAATAGTAACTTTTCGAACAAAGCTTTTTTAAATTGTTTAATAGTAAGCGTTTTAATGGAAAAGGGTATCTCATTATAAATGTTTGCGATAGTATAAGTAAACGAACGTTGATAAAAAGTAGTATTATGTCTGGGGATGGTCAACAGACCTCTATGGCGCAGATTTATATTGTGCACATCTGTCCTGTACCTAATTTTATTGTATAAATAGGGAGGCTGCTTGTCAGATATTATCTTATGGTAGAATGCAGCTGTTTGTAAGTAAAACCGTTTTTTCATATTAAGCCAACCGGTATCCATTAGTTTATGTGAAATATGCTCGTATTTTGGAATTCCATAAATAAGACGCAAACAAGAATTTTGAACACGTTGAATACGTTGAGTTGTCTCATAATCCAGACATGGGCTATACACAGGAACACAATAATTAAATTGTGATAAAACCATGGACTCGCATAGTAAAATTTCCGATTCTTTACTTAAATAATCTTTATGAGGAAAAATAAGTTTTAATTTATAATAAGCTTTTTGTATATATTTAGAGACTTGCTTTCCAAACCAAAGTGTTTTGTCAAAAATTACTCCCAGATTCTTAGCATTTTCTACTATAGGTACTTCAATTTCCCCAATTTTAATAGGTGGCACTTCAAGAGCGTAACTTGATTTTCCTAATAATAGTGCACACGATTTCGTTGGATTTAACATTAATGCATGTTGTAATGAAAATTCAGAGACGGCTTTGAGACCATTATTTAAAATTTCAGTTGCTTTTTTGATATCACTTGGCTTAAAGGAAAAGTTAATTTGAGTACCATCAGCATACATGTGAACATTACAGGTCCCCACACAACCACAAAGACCGTGCGTGTACAAGGTGAATAACAGAGGTCCCAATATGGATCCTTGTGGCACCCCTCTGATAACATCGATAGGCGAGGATACCTCATTAGGCATTTTGACTCTTTGTGTTCTATTACACAAATAGCTTCGAAACAGACCAATCGCATTTTCACTCAGACCTAAATAATGTAATATTTTGAGAAGTAAATCATGATTTATTGTATCAAAAGCTTTACTATAATCTAATAACACTAAAAAGGTAGATTTCCCTTCGTCGTACGCTTTAAAGACATCATCAGTAATGTGAGATAAAGCAGTTGAACCGCTGTAACCAGACCGAAAACCTGATTGATATGTTGGTAATAAGTTATTATTTTCTAAATATTCCCGAATTTGCATGTTAATAATCTTTTCAAATATTTTTGAGAGTGTTGGAAGAATGCTGATTGGTCTATAATCCTTATAATCCACAGGATGTTCTGTTTTCCCTATCGGTGTTATCAGAGCTGACTTCCAACTATCAGGAAATTTATTCTCTAAAATACAAACATTAATTATATGTACTAAAAACTGTATAATAAAAGGACAACATAACTTAATCATTTTGATATTTAATCCATCTAATCCCGTTGAACTACTTTTTAAAGAACTAATTATTTTGAATACAATCTCGTAATCTATAAGCTTAAAGTTAAAAAAAATATCATTACTTAACGTATTATTCTTGTAGAAATTTAAAGTGTTCTGATCAACAGCCATAGAAGGAATGCTATCGACAAAAAACTTGTTTATTTCATGAATGTTACCATCAAAAGAATTATTATCATTATTTTTGGAATGAACAATATCTAGACGTTTGAATTCTTTCCACATCACATTAGAGTTACTGCTAGCGAGCTTGAACTGCAAGTAAGCCCGTTTTTCATTTTTTATTGCGATATTTGTGAAATTGCGCAACATCCTATAATATTCACATGCAGCTGCTGTTTTTAACATTTTAAATTTAGTTTTTGCTTTGTCTCTTAGTTTCATAAGTAGTCTAACGTTATCGGTTAACCAAGGTGCAGGTTTTTTTGTAACTGTAATGGTTCTCCACGGTGCATGCTTGTCAAAAAGACTTCGTATATAGCTAACTAAAATATCTACCTTCCTATTAACGTCGTTTTCATAGAAAATATCATTTAAAGAAAGTGTTTCTAAGTCGTTGTAAAAATCTTCATGATTGAAATTTTTGTAATCACGTTAAGTATAAGTATAGTCTCGCCAACAAATGAAGGATTTAAGATTACCGATATCACGAGGGCAGAATTGTAAAAAGCATCTCAAATCACGCAGTGTCCACCTCATGATTACGTGGTCGACCCGAAAAATGTACCTGATAACAGAAACAACTGATAAACTGGAATGATTCAGTAGCGTCACAAAATGTCCTTTACGAAGGCCAACATTGATGCTTAATGTTGTATTCGATTATAATCGAATACACGTACAAAATAGGGAAAATGAAATTAATTTATACTAGAAGAACAATTATTATTAACGTCCAAGTTTAATTATTTCATTCCACCTATAAAATACTATTTGACTCACAGTTAGGCATATTTTTGTTTTCTATGTAACATGTATGCAAGTAAACGGCAAAAAATATAAATTAAATTAAACATATGAAAGCAGAAATATTGTTATAAACAAAAATTCTTAAGAACTACTATAATAGTTAAGTAATTCCTTTACAACAGTAACAAATTGTTTATACATTAATTGTTTTATTGGTTATTTGAAATTGGTAAATTATTATACATTACGATTCCTAATATATAAAAAGGATTGCCATCATTTAGTATCAGTTTTATGCACTTAAAAATGTAAATTAACACCAGTTATGATTTTGTGTAGTTATGATTATTGATTGATTCCCTATTTTTTACTTTTAACGATTTATAGTTAAAATTTTTGCAATTACTTTTCTTTAAATGTATTCATTACCCTATGCCATTTAAAACGTAATGAGATTTTTAATTATAAATCGTTATTAAGGTTGAATAGATACTTCAACAATGATAAATTTACATAATGTTAAAAAGTACTATCCGAACGTACGCTACTGACTTTTTTAAAACGTCTCTAGTAACACAATACTCTGCTTACATTCTTAGCTTATCGTAATGTTCTCACAGCTGATGTGCACGCGTTCATTTAAATCCTTCATTTGTCAGCGAGACTATAGTTGGGATGCGCGGTATATTTTGACATGTTATTTCACAGCTTACTAAGTCATGATCAGACAAATGAAAATTCTCGACATTTGATTTTCTTATAAGTGAAACCTTAGAAATAATTATGATATCTAACAACGAATTTAACCTAGTGGGTTCTTTGATAATTTGAGTGCAATTTAAACTTTCTAACATATTATTGAAATATACTGTTGCAGGGTTATCTACCATAAGAAAATCAACATTGCCATCACCCATGCATACAATATTATCAGAATATGGTGTGCACAACATAATTGAGTTTTCAACTTCATCTACAAAAGCTTTATAGTTGAAGGTTGGAGGCCTATAAACACTCCCAGCACAACACTTTGACTATTTATCTTGATTTGTAACCATAGTTGTTCTATTAAGTCGTTTGTATCAATAATTAAACTAAAAAGCTTTTGCTTTATGTAAAAGGCTACCCCCCCTCCCTTTCCATACCTATCCTTGCGTATTAGTTTGTAGTTTTTAATATTAAGAGCTCTTGAATTTATGTCTTCTGATAACCACGTCTCTGATAAAGCCAGTATATCGAATGTTGTAACCAGATCCTTAATGTCTTTAATTTTAGGTAATAACTAGGTAATAATTAGGTAATGATAGGTAAGTAAACAATATGCATATTACTACAAACATAAATAACTTGAAAATAAATGAATATTTTAGATGTACTAATTGAAATTAGTACAACGAAGAACCGTCTTTTAATTTTAACTTGAGACAATACACAATAATAGAATTTAAATTATTTACGTTAATTCTAAAAAAGAGATAAAAAGGATTACATAGATTCGAATGAAGATATGTGCCTTAAACTCTTGTTTATAAATTAAAATGTAGTTAAACCGTGGTGCAATGTGCAGAGCCCTTAACTTTAACTGCAGCTGACGATTATGTCTTAACCATTAGAATCGTATATTAAAGCGCTTAATCATTTACGGTTCTAAATTAAAAAAAAACGAACTTTACTAGGGATCAAAACTATAAATATCCTTTATGGGGAGTGAAGATACATAACTAATCATTGTTCTAAATACAAACACTCATGCATTGTCCTGATTTCAGATTAAATTTTTTAATCATTTTTCTATTTCAGAGAGGTTTATTCCTATTAATCCTTGCAGGATACGTACATAGATTTTTAATTAAATTTAACAATTTTCCTGCATCATATAGTAGTCTTTGATCTTTCTATCATATCACAAAAATAAGAAAAATATGTTTTTAAATTATACGCGAAGGATGCTTTAAATCCTTTAATCTGACGCACCACATTTTGCAGAAGAAAACCTGCATATTTTTCTGGGATTACGATCCCGTTATCGCATTATGTCCTCGAATGGATCTTGCTGCCTGCTCTTAAAACTCGACGTGGGGTGGCATATTAGAAAATTTGTCCTTGTAACACTGCCTGTGTCACATTTTATATAGAAACCCCTTCTGCTTTTGCCTTATGAAATGGTTTTTGTATGTGAGAATGAATGAAGTAATGAAAAAAGAACGGTGAAAAATATAGGTTCCGCTTAATTTAGATGTCTCTGAAAACAACTAGTTGTTAAATAGCGTCTGGGCAAAATTAGTTATTAGTTTAAGCAGTAATGTCACATTTGCTGTTAACAAATTAGTAATTCTGAATAAGATAAATGATGCTCAGTTAATTTATTTTGCAAAGATATAGCGTTTATGAAACTTGTACGCAATTCATATTGTTTAGACAGAAAACCGTATTTTCGGTTTAAGCATATGGTAATCCTTTCAATTGTTGCAAGTTTTGGATGTAACAAATAGTGTTTCCCGTACCATATACTTTGTTTTGCATCATACACCTAAACATTAATTTGTTTCGATGCAATAAGTATGTATGGATGCTATCAGACAACAATTAATGATCAAGGAAGATGTCTCATCTTCTCAGGTATTGGAAGTATTTTTTTACATTTGAGACGTCTGTATTAAGTGGATTAATAATAAAGTAGCTTTCTTTGTGATTAAACAATACTACATTTTTAAACAAAACGACTGTAAATGCTTGTTAAAATAAATTATTTATATGCTGTTGCTATTGCATTGTTAATAATCCTATCTTGTCTGGAATTCATGTTAGTTTATTTCAGGTTTAATTTCAACTTGTAGAGAATTGTTTTAGTGGCGTCATTTAGCTAATAAAGGTAAAATTCATACTAGGAAATCAAGTGTTCCGAAGTAACAATCCTAGGTGCTTTTGAAAGTATTTGATTGTTATGACTGAAATCAACCTGCCATATAGACAACCAAAACTGATAAAATGTTTGTCGAATATATTTGTTTTCCTTCGTGCTTTACCCGTATGTTATACGGCTTATTTCTAATAGGGTGTAATCATGTTTAAAGTAAATTATTATAAATTAGTGTTAAGGTTTTGAAGCTTCTTATCAACAAAGAAATGTAAAGTTAGGGAAATAAGGATTTCCTTTCTATCTTTTCAATTTTGAATTTTAGTATAATTTTGTAATTGTAATTCATGGTTAGATTTTATTTTACACATTACGTGTGGAAGCAAATCAATTATTTTAAGATATAGTATATTTATAACATTTTGTCACTCCAACTTAGAACAAAATTCCTTTTTATTTTAAATAAAATATCACAATAATATAGTAATATGACTGCAACTCAATGCTAGTCAAAAACTAGTTAGCGAAGTATATATAACCCCTTAACCAAGCTCCCTACAAAACCATCAACTAAAGTTCGCGATACTAAGGTCTTAGCGCAAATCTAATAGTTATAAAATCAGTTAGTACCAGATATCGTACCCAATTAAACTTCAATCTACAAAATCTCGCTGAATCAGTTAACAGAAACCTAAGCTCATGTTACAAGATTTATAAACAATTAAATTCTTTATGAATCTAATTTTTTCAATTTTCAATGCATCTACTTATTAACAAAATGTAGTTCCGAACGCACTTCTACAAGCAAATGATTAGTGTATTAGGAGAGTAAACAATAAAAAAATTGTAGAAAGGAGCTCCAAAATACAGGTCTTTTCCTTCATATCCGAATCTAGCTGAACTTGCGGCCCATACAATATAGTAAGTGTTGCTTCGAAAAATATATATTGAGATACTCCAGATAGATTGATCTTTCACTAATGAGCTGCCTGGTGAAACTCAATTTAATTTTAGATGACTTTCGATGGTTCGATTAGTCCCAGAACTAAATTGCTTTACATCAAAAACCCCAGAACTACATCTGCCTTTCTCAAAACAGAAAAAGTCAGTGAAAATATTAAAATTTGAGAAGCAAACAAACAAGGGAAACAATGGAACCAAATTAGTTATATAGGGCAAATCATAGGCTGAGTTTCAACTATAACAATGTCTCCATAGTTTCTCTTTTTAAGTGATGCTTCTTCACTATTCTGTCTACTAGATAACCTTACGAATAGCATTTTAGGCGATAGCAGACGCTGATCCTACATTAAACGAACATTGCAAGGCTCGTACCGCATCGTGACTACTTGTACTAACGTCTGTATACAAAACAACATAATAATAACGTGATAATAATAAAATCAATAAGCTGCATTGCTCGTCGCAATTTTCCTCAGTGAGTAGGCTAACCCACTATCTTTGTCGAATTTTAGATGTGCAGTTAACGTGTATAATGTCTATATCTATCTCTGTTTGTGTTTATTACAATCGTCCATATAACATGGAAATAATAACGTCGCTTATATTGTAAATGATACACTTGGATCGCTCTTTGTTTTTCTTTATCTATTTTTGGGCCTGAGAGTGAACTCCGCTTTCGTTGATAATTCTGTTGGCAATACTCCTAAGTTTTTCTTTTACCCACGATACCCAGTATAACTATAATAAGTATAACTGTGTGGCGGGAGTTTTGCCCAGTGAAACACGTGCCAAAGCGTTTAATGGATGCTTTTAATTAGTGTTGACAGTTAGGTAGCAAATATTTTCCTTAATTGTTGTAATGTTCCAGTTGAGTCATAAAGTTGATTTTTGTAAAAACTATGTTTTCGTTAGTTTTTTCCGTTACAATCATAGTCAATTCATAACCAAGGGCATCATTTAAACCGTAATTTTTTTCTTTACTGTATTCTGGAATATCTTTGCTGTGAAATAATTCCCGAAGATAATAAGATTTGAAAAATAGAATTCTGTAAAACGGTATTTTGCGTGAAGCGATTCTACATCCTGTATCTATATATGTAGAAAGTATTCTGTATGGTCCAACTAACGGAACAGCCCGTCTCGGCATACACTTTTCTCGCTAGTGAGATTCGAAAATAATATGTTTACCATACATAAAAATCGTGAACTGATGTCCTTCCACCACAAAGGAAAATTTTTGAACCGCAGTATAAAAGGTATTACTTGCCGTTTATACTACGGTCGTTTACAGTCTTCTTGCGCTGCGCTTATGTATATATTTTGCTGAAGAATGTTAGCGGCTACATACCTAAGTCTAAATACATAAATGTTCGAGACATTGTTCTTCATCATAAATAAATCCTTCGATAAACCTTTGAAATGTTTTAAAAATTAATGTTTTAAATTATCTACGTCAGTAAAAATTAAAAAAAAAACGTTTCGGATGATCGGTATGAAGTTTGCATATAAGATGTATCTCCAGTACTATGACTAATTGTTTTTTTTTCTTTTCAGGTAAGTTGATAAGAAACATGAATCATTGGAAAACTGCATAATAAGTAAGTAGATAAATGCAGTGGCGTAGCTATGGGGGCTAGAGTATATCATCCCTTCGTTGCCTACATTAAACAACTGCCAGCTACGAATGCTAACTTTCCACCCTTTAGAGACGAAATACTATTTGTATAAGTATGAGAAAGTTAATATTTTTAATTTGATAAAACATCGTTTGTATTTAATGGTTGCCTACTGCTCTTAATAAAATTCAGATATGTACTTCTACGCCTGTATGTTAGTGACCCTCCCTCTCCCCAAACCTAACTACGCCACTGTATAAACATTCCGATTTATACGTAGAAAATCGACATGGTCATCTATGTGCCAATTTGCCACATTGTATCAGGTTGCCCTCATAGACATTCAAGTTTTGTTTGTTTTTTGGGCGAGGAATCAGGATGGCGGAGCATCCTTCGTACCTCATGGCACCGATTGCTATGATCATTTGGCCGACCCTACTAGAATTTAGCCGAATCTGGGGGAATTCCACCCCCGATCTTTATCGTGCCAAACATCGCATTGACACGGGACCTACAGTTTTACTTCATATACGAAAAGAAGGCATGTTTTAAATTTTTCTCCGCTATGAAAAATTACCAGCTCGGCCGGGGATCGAACCTGCGATCTTTGGATTATGAAGCAAACATGCAAACCACTAATCCACCGAGACTGGCGGAGATTGAAGTATTTAATTTGTTTGTTTGTTTTTATTATTTAATAGCATATAATATAACATATAATAACAAATATTAACATTTATATTTACGTTACAATAGCTTTAGCTTTTTGCTAGTATAAAGTGACCTTGAGTGCAGTTTGGTGAATTTAGAAAAATACTTGTACAAGGCTTTTTTGCTGTGACATCAAGGAAGCGTGTCATAAATCATATATTCAACGTCTTAGAAACTTTAATCAAAATTACATCATTATGATATACAAGCAAAGAATAATAAACAGATCAAAAGTCTTAAGCAGGAAGAAAATAAGAAAGGTGAACTTTATTCGCTGAACAAAGCTCTCTAATTAATCAATAGATACTAAGATTATATCTAACCTAGGTCTATATAAACCACATAAAATAAAATCATTTGTAAAATCATGTATCATAATAAGTAAATCAAAGAACAAAGTCCGATAAAAAATAGCTAATCTAGTACATAGAATAGTTACCTCATAAGGTATGGTAACTTCCTCACATAAAATTTACAATGAATACTAAAATTACAATAAATACTAATGAAGAATTTAAAACAGAAATGGCCACTTTTACCTAGTGAAAATACATGATGCAAATGCAAATCATGGCTTAATAAAATCTTAAACTAAACAAAATTCCAATCATTCTCGTCCAGGATACAACTTTAGGTGACTGCATCAAAACAATGGTGAAAAACATAAATAATTTGATAAACTGTGAAATGAAATCTAATCCAGATACCTTATCAAATACAATAGAAGAATGTCCAGATACAAAGATAGATAAGGTAATTGTGACATAATAGATTTCAAGATAATAACTTAGTTTAAGTATTTTCAGTGAAACATCTACTCAAAACTGTGTTAGCTTTGTGGAATGGAAAAATATTATCTGCGATACCCAACTATAGTACACAAACCTAACATGAAGATACAACATTGAAGAAAAGCTGAAATAATATCCTAATCTTGTAACCTAAGCTATCTAAAGCATGTTTTATTATATAATACCTAACTTTACTCTTATTCCTTCTTTAATATTTATTTATTTTTACTAAAGTAAGGTTATACAAGGTGGGCAAAAGTATGGAACCAAGTAAATATCTCTGGAGTTTTTAGAGATATCGGAATGAAATTTGGTAAGCCGATATTACAGTAAATTGTGTATTTGCGTTGAATGTTTTTGACAATTTTGAGTTTCCGGTTTAACCGGAAGTAATGCCGATTTTAAAATTTGGAATGGAACACCCTGTATATTATTTTAATTTTGAATAGTACATTTTATTACGATTACAAAAATATGGGATTCGATATATTTTATTTCAAGGCCAACCGAAATTTTTACAATAAAAGTACTTTTGAGGCAAAAACTAATGAAATCTAGTAGTCTATGAAACAAACGTAACAATCACATTAGTAATCAAAATTAAATTAATACAAAACGGGAAAATAAAACAGGAGTACTTTGTAAAGGGAAAATAAACTTAATGTAGTAAATGTTCAAACTGAGCTCCATTTACTTCTTGACAAAAGGCTAGTCTATTTGTAAACTCCCTTGTAACATTAATTATTACTTCTGGTGGAATTCTTTGACTCTCTTCGGTTATTCTTTCAGCTAGTTTTTGCAAACTGTTTGGCCGATTAAGATAAACTTTGGACTTATATAAATAACCCCATAGAAAATAGTCCAGTGGAGTAAGGTCGGGGGATCGCGCAGGCCATTCAATGGTACCTCTTCTTCCAATCCACCTATGATAAAATTTCCGATCTAAGCGATCTCGAACAATGAAACCAGATATTACTTGGCAGTTGTCCATTTTCCTCCAGCGTCGGAATAACTTGCGTATCTAAAAGCTCTAAATATCTATTCCCGTTTAAAGTTTCTTCTAAAAAGAAAGGTCCTACAATTCTGTTGTTGTAAATACCGGCCCAAACGTTCAATTTTTGAGGATGTTGCGTATGAGTCTCTTGTATCCAGTGAGGGTTAGTTTGCGACCAGTAGCCCAGTAGACCAGTTATGTCGATTTACTGTAACGTTCAAACAAAACATAGCCTCGTCCGAAATCACCATATTTCTTACAAAGTTATTATCACGGTTGCAAATATCCATCGTTGTTTTACAAAATTCTAACCGTCTGTCGAAATCGTCGTCGGAGAGTTCTTGAACAAGGCGAATTTTGTAGGGATGATATTTTTCTCGTTTTAATATTCTTCCTACTGAACGACGGCTTATTGCGTGTATATTGGCGAGTTCAGCAGTAGACAAATGAGGATTTTCCTCTAAAGATATTGCGATATTTTCAGCTACATCGCTTTTTGTAGAAGTTTTTGTACGTGCACTTCTTGGTAAATTATCGACTGTGCCACTTGTGGTATACCTTTGCAAAGTTTTTGTTACTAGTGAACGTGATATTTGTCAATCCGGATGAATATCATTAAAAAGATCACAAACTTCTTGATGCGTTCTTCTTCGGTCCCCAAAGCCAAACATCATTAGAATTTCTATTCTCTCTCTTTCACTGATGGAGCATATTGCGTTCAAGTTAAAACACCTACTTATTTTAACTACTATTACAGCTAATGTCAGTTTCATAAACTGTGATTGTTGCGTTTGTTTCATAGACTACTAGATTTCATTAGTTTTTTCCTCAAAAGTACTTTTATTGTAAAAATCTCGGTTGGCCTTGAAATAAAACATATCGTACCCCATATTTTTGTAATCATAATAAAATGTACTATTCAAAATTAAAATAATATACAGGGTGTTCCGTTGCAAATTTTAAAATCGGGATTACTTCCGGTTAAACCGGAAACTCAAAATTGTCAAAAACATTCAACGCAAATACACAATTTACTGTAATATATGCCTACCAAATTTCATTCCGATATCTCTAAAAACTCCAGAGATATTTACTTGGTTCCATAGTTTTGCCCATCTCTGTATATGCATGAATATATGCAGAAAAGATCGTCACTAATGCTCGTTATTCTACTCTATATTAATATTCTATGTGTAATCTGGTATGTAAACCTTTAAATCAATCCCAATCCTTAAAATCCTTTAAATCTATAAAACTAGTGTCCAAGTATGTATATAGTTATTTTTATTGTGTGTGTACTATAAATAAATATTATATTCATTATTCCTTATTTCCGAGATTATCGGAAACTTTAAAAGTTCTATCTTTACTATAATAATAATAATTAAATATTCCAGATGGCGATTTTACATCATTGCAATACATTTAAACAATGACTATAAAATTAAGGGATAATTCTGTGTAATAATTCATTTTAATAAATATTATATTTATAAAAAATTGTTTATTTATAAAATGTATTAAATATTTTATTTAAATAGAAAACCCAGCCGGCATTAGAACCGGCGTTTTGTAATTGGAAATGTAACACGTCTTTCTTTTGATCATGTTGGTTGCTGAGGTGTTTTGCTTCTTTAATGAGTATCATTTATTATGTTTTTGTTTGTTTCTTTATTATTAATTACTTTTTAATGGTTTTTCTTTAGAATTAATAATTACAGTAAATTACCTTATTATTTGATTAATATTAAACAATAAATATTAATTGATTTACACATGTAAAATATTCAAACAAATCATAACTTTCGTTCATGGCGGTGTTGGCATTGTGTAACAAAGAAGAGAAGTGAATTGAAAAGACACACTGGTTCCTCGTGGCTTGTTTCTGATATCACTGGGCGGAACCAAGTTTAGTATTTAACAAATGTAGTGGACGCAGTGGCCTGCTCTTTTTGAGGAGGCAAAGGAATAATTTCTTATTATTCGTTTCATCATGATTAATCTATAAAAATGATAAAAAAAGCAAAACTGCTCGGATGTTTTTGTCTTTTCTAAGCATCGTTTTTTCTATTTTTCTTGTAATCAAGAATTTTTTAAAAAATTGAAAAAGCAAGTAGGCACGATGGACTTTCCTGTTTATATTGGTTCAAGTCATTCAAGTTGTTCATTTTAGCTATCATACATTCCTACGTACTGCTAGTAGACCAGCGGACCCATAGGGTCGAAAATTTAGAAATGGGTTGCATAAATATTATTTTTTGTATCATTTAGGTTCATGTTAAAAATATATGATAGGTATAAGGTCCTGTAATTTTAAGTAACCCTCTTCTCCCTCTCATATGGGTCGCCTTATAATTTTAATGATATTTATGGGTCGCTAGGTAAAAAAGGTTTCGGAACGCTGTTGTACACCCTCAACACATAATAATTAATCTGAAACCTTAAAATTTAAAGAAACTACGGAATACGCTTATTATGACAGAATATTAGAAAATTTTTATTATGTATCTTCATAGCAATGATTATATGTGGTGAGCAGAGAAAATTTTAAATATAATTAAAAAATTAGTTCAGATGATATTATAGATTAATTTTTATCAATAAACTTGGAGTTCTTATGTAGTAACTGATATCAATCTGTTTGATTTTCAAAGCAGTTAAAACTTTCTTTTCAGTATCTCAAAACTTAAACATTCCGCCTCATTTCAGAGGGAATAATTCATTCATTACATATTATTGTGCTCACAGACAGGGACATTATTTTTGGGGATAAGAGCATAGTCAGGGGAATTATATGACGTAAGCATAAAGAAGAGGGTGAATTGTGATTTTAAGAGCGCCATTAGTCAAAGTTTTCAGTTAATTTAATAAGAATAAGAAGTTGCTGCTTCATAGCTGCAAAGGGAGCGATAAACGCTGTTTACATTCGCGTGAGTGATTACTTTTGTCAAAGTACAGAACGCTTAAATAATTTGTAGTGCTACAGAAGTAGATAAACATTTAATTAAGGTTGCTGGTGCAATGTCTTACTACTTCCTTGATTAAAATGTAAATGCAATAACTAGTTGTGTAGTTAGATTTTAGTTAGATAATCTAATAAAAAAGTTCGAATTGAACAAATAGGACCTTCAATTTGTCTATTAGAATTCTCCAGGGCATTTTATTTATTAAAAACTTTCATATTTGACCTAATGAAGATATTTTCCAAGCGTGTATAACTAGTCTAGCTATGCTTGTAATATAATAAATTACACAATCTGTATGCAGCAAACAATGTTCTAAATAGGAAAATTAGATTAATGATAATCTGAAAATCAATGCAATTGTTTAGGTCAAAGAGCTCATTAGAATTTTGCCCATAACCAAATGGCTATAAATAAATTTTGATTGCTGATAATTACGTTATACAAGAACACTGCAAACGATCTAATCAGACAAAAAATGACAATAATAAATTTAATTATGGCAATTTTCACTTTTGTTGGAATTTCTTATTAAAATTTGCGTATTACTACCTTTTGTTTGAGCTGATCGTAAAATATCCCGCAGGCGGTCCTAGATTTAAGCGGGAGAAAGGTGGTAATATTATGAAAAAGCAAGCCAAGAAAGGATATAAACCAAATATTTCTTTAAGTGCTTTTGTGCGAAGAAAATCTAATATGCAATAACATTTTTATTGCTTTACCCTTTCAGATGTTACATCTAACCCACTTATCTTTTATGGATACGTAATTTAACATTTTTCCTGTATGTTTGCAAAGTTTATTGCTTAGGTAGGGTAATCTTTATCTAATATCCCTTGAATATTTTGTTAGGGTAATGAGGAAATTAAGTCTTTAAATAACAGTAAGAAATAACCACTTGCATTAGATAGTTTTAGATGATATGCATTTATGTTAAGCATTTCAGCAGTGTTCATCTGAGAGTTTGTTTAGTATATGAAACATAATGTCTGTATAGTCTAAAGACACGGATACCAGAGCATGCATGCATTTGAAAGTACAATGTTGCAAAGCTATTTTAATTGGATTTCACATTACAGATTCATATTCTACTGCAAAAGTAATATAAAGTTGTGTAGTGAATGCAGTCCATCGTAAATATGAATACAAGAACTATATTTCATTTAAAAAAGCTATATGTTCAAAAGTAACATAACATGAGAAATCACCAAATCAAAATGCAGTTTTTATGCATCGTGGAAAATTAAAAACTGAAACTAGAATAAATGGGCTATGGAGATTACCTTGGTAACGTTATCTATAGCGAAATATTAAGATCAACAAAGTAAATATATTAGTTACATTCAAATAGCACGTGGGAATTGTAAAGCTGTTCAGAAGTACTAAAGGGTGATTCAATTTGGATTTCCACATTAAAGGTATTAAAAAGAACACGGAGAAATTGAAGTTAAGTTTTGCATTAAGTTCTTATTTTTTACTATCCAAAGATAGAGACTTGAAATCTCTTACCAATATAAAATGTAATATGTTTAAAATGGGGGCACGACCCCCCTGGTGGTTGAGACCCTCATTTTATACCCCTAATTTAATAAAGAAATCAAATTGAGCGAAATTTATGTTGGGAGGGTTTTTGGGGTCGCTGATTATTAATCCAATGAAAAAAATTGAAAAATCAAAAAAATCAAATCAAAATGGCGGACCCAAAATGGCGTTCCTAAAATAAAGGCCTTTGAGATTGAGAATGCGATTTACGCCGTTTCTATTGATTTTAGAGAAAAATTCAAAGAGCCAAAAAGTGGTTAGAATGTGATTTTGCAAAGGAATATACTATTTTGGTTACCGTATTATGTAACTCCTTCGCTTTCCCATAGTGGGAAACCTACGAAACCTGGGAAAAATGGCGATTGTAACATTGGTTTATACAGAAAATAAAGAGTAAGTTAAATTAATAAATAAAATAACTTATTGATTGATCAATGCTCAACATTTTATATTTAAATTGATTATAAATTTTTGTATTATTTAACAATATTAGGAAAAGGTAGATTAAATGAGAAAAAGGAACGAAACTATAATCAAACTTTCATTTTTATTTTTTATAAAAATTAAATTCTACTTAAGATATATAAATATGTATATAGATAATTAACAATAGTATTAATATCGTTTTCATTATCGACATTATCTACAATAGTAGTTTTGGCGTTATTTGTATCTACCATCCTTTAACTCATCTTCTTGTATGGGGGCTAGTATACTGTTTAAGCAATTATTACCATAACAATTTGAGCAGGCTGGTATGCACTGAAGGCCACCTTTTCTGCATTCACAGGAGAAAGTTGCACATCCAGTTTTACACGAACAAAATATAATTTTTAATAAACTGTCAGGAGCTGTATTTATTGGTCACTGGAACTGCAACTAGTAAATCAGCTTCATCATTTCATTCCCATTTGAAAGGCAATAGTGGATTTTCTTTTTGAGGAGTCTTTATTAAAATCATAATCGAAATTGTCTTCTACATCATCGTCATCAGTATTACCATAATAAAATGTGTTTCCATACAACCAAAATCGCGTATGTAAATATACCATTTTTAGGTGTTGCTGAAATCCATCACAAGTACCAAAGTTGCAATTTTACTGCTTTATTTTTTGTGGTAGCTTTACAAAACAAATTATATCTGAACTCCTTTAATATTTTACAATATTCTTAAAAGTTTGTTGTACCTTTTTTTTACTTTATCCCTCATTTTTTTGGTGCACCATATAATGTCAATAAGTTCCAGTTAAAATGACCAAAAATGCAGCTCCCGACAGATTATTAAAAATTATATTTTGCTCGTGCAAAACTGGATGAGCGACTCCTTCCCGTTGATTCAGCCTGTTCAAATTGTTATGGTAATAATTGCTCAAACAGTATACTAGCCCCCACACATGAAAATGAATTACAGTATGATGATACAAATAACGCCAAAACTACTATTGTAGATAATGAAAACAATATTAATAATATTATTAATTATCTATATTATCTATATATTTTTTTATAGCTTAAGTAGAATTTAATTTTTATAAAAAATAAAAATGAAAGTTTGATTATAGTTTCTTTCTTTTTTCTCATTTAATCTACCTTTTCCTAATATTCTTAAATACATACTACCAAAATTTACAATCAACTTAAACATAAAATATTGAGCATTGATTATCAATAAGTTATTTTTTTATTAATTTAACTTACTCTTTATTTTTTCTATAAAACAATGTTACAATCGCCATTTTTTCCTATAAAACAATGTTTCCCACTAGGGGAGAACGAAGGGGTTACATAATACGGTAACCAAAATAGTATATTCGTTTGCAAAATCACATTCTAAACACTTTTTGACTCTTTGGACTTTGCTCTAAAATCAATATAAACGGCGTAAATCGCATTCTCAATCTCAAAGGCCTTTATTTTTGGACTGCCATTTTGGGTCCGCCATTTTGAATTTTTTAATTTTTTTATTGGATTAATAATGAGCGACCCCAAAAACCCTCCCAACATAAATTTCGCTCAATTTGGTTGCGTTATTAAATTAGGGGTACAAAATGGGGGTCTCAACCATCAGGGGGGTCGTGCCCCCATTTTAAACATATTACATTTTATATTGGTCCAGTCAATAGAAAAGATTTCAAGTCTCTATCTTTAGATAGTAAAAAATAAGAGCTTAGGCTTGTTTTTGCAAAAATTGACTCTACTAAAAGATGATATTATGTAAATGCCACTGCGGCTCATGTGGCATGACGTAATCCATTTGGAAACATTCTCGACTGCGGCACAAATCAGGTTCTATGCCGGTTATTTCGCGTCTGATCTCCTGTTTCAGCTCTGCAATGGTGTTCGGGTTATTCTTGTAGACTCTGCTCTTCAGATACCCCTAAAGAAATAAATCTAAGGGAGTTAAGTCACAGGATCGCGGCTGCCAATTGATGTCGCCGTTACGTGAAATAATGCGACCTGGAAACTTGCCGCGCAGTAATTGTATCGTTTCTCCTGCTGTGTGGCAGATGGCACCGTCCTGTTGAAACCAGATATCTTCGATGTTCATGTATTCCAACTGCTCCCAGAAAAAATCTGTTATCATGTTCTGATAGCGAACGCCATTAACCGTAACAGCGTTCTCCGCATGATTCTCCAAAAAAATGGTCCAATTACGCCTCCGGACCAAAAGGAAAAATTGAAGAATTTACCTCTTGTTCTCGTATCCATTCGGCAAACACACGGCGCTGTTGATGGTCTCTAGGCTTCAATTCCTGTGTTATTTGGAGTGTGTATAGATGTAACTGCAAATCTTTTGCTAAAATTAGCTGTGTAGTGGAATACGTAAGGCCCACTTGCTGCGATCGATGACGAATCGATGTTCTTGGATTTTCGGCCACACTTTCGCGAACAATGGCAATATGTGTTCTGATTTCCGAACGACCTCTACGAGCATGCCGAGGGGTTTTGATGTTAGCTACGGATCCAGTTTGCTCAAATTTTTTGGGCCAAATTCCAAATTTTCCTTTCAGAAGGTAGATTTTGTGCGCCAAAAATTTCATGTAAAGCACGAAATGCACGTTTTCTCGATCGGCCATTTTCATAATAGGCTTGGATAATTTTAACACGTTGTTCCGTCGTATATTGCTCCATGACTGTTATTGTTTATGTTTTGAGGTTAGAAATCTCACGTTGTCGTTGAATCACCCTTTACAACACGACCTTAAAAGTTTATTGGGATGTGTTGCAATATATGTTACCGACGATTAAATTTAAATTCATCTACGATCATACAAAAAGTGACCACTTTTTACACTGATTTTCGTGGAAAAAGTTAACGTTTATTGAGCTAGTGTAAATATAATAAAATGAATACTATAGTAAAGCGTTATGATCGTAGATAAAACGGTGGTAAGATACACGTGTAAAAAGTCTCTTCATTACACTCACATCCTTTAAGACACTCGCTCGTACCTCGCTCATGTGTTAAACCATTCGCGTAATAAAAAATGGCTTCTTACACTTGTATCTTAAATATCTATTAATTAACGATCTATTAAAGAAACATTTCATAAACTGAAATTGCTAATTTGCTAATAATTTAATTTTAATAATGTAATGTACGGGAAACCCCCACTTATAGGCTGGCGGCGAAATCAGACCTCGAGAGAGTTCCGGGCGCTTGTAGCGCCTGCTAGAACATTCGAGACGGCAACACAGAATACACCAGCGAGAATATTCGAGAGCGTTGTAGAACTTTTTACAGAACATAATAAAGTCAACCGCGTGAAGAGCAAACAGTTAATTAAATGCGCGCAACGTGTAATAGTATAAAATAAATGTAGGTGTATTCGAAATAAATATTGTAATAAATAAATAGCCTGTAAATAAAATACATTTATCTACACTACATATACGAGGATAGATTGAAAAGTTTCCGGAATACAATGAAAGCAAAATAAAATCATGTGATCCAAGTTGTATTTAATTTTTCAATGAAATCTTTTCGAACTAAATACAACTCACTTGGCCCAACGTTACTCCAGCTTTTGCAAACTTTTGCTGAACAATTGCACTTGAATGGGTAGGTGCGTTTCGCAGTGGAACAACACTTTCTTCCTGGTCATTCGGGACGTTTTTTCGGAATTGCTCCTTCAGCTTCTCCAAAAGCACTATTTAATATTGGATAGAAAAATTCTTTTGGCATCTCAAAATACTGATGTTAATACATTTCCAGCTGATTGAATGGACGTTCTTAGCAACCTATCACCGTGTCCAATCTACTGCTTTAATGTGTGTAATGGTGAATTCAGGTCTCATCCATGGTCACAAATCGTGTCTTGAAATGTGGAGACGAGGAAACGACATTGAGAATTGTGTGGGGGTTTCTTTGAGGGAATAATTGAAGCAACAGGAGATCATCTACATAAAAATGACACAAAAACTGAAACAAATGGGATGTAATAGATGTATCTCATTCTATTTTTCCCTTTATCCCAGATATCCTCTTTCTCTGTCAACACAAACGTTTGAATTCATAAATCTAATCGTAAATCAAATCTATCAAGAATGTTTCCAATTACCAAACGTTATCAAAGGCAACGACTACTAACTTGTCTATTTCTAAATCATCAATAGTGAAATCAACAGCATTGGGCTGCTCAATCTCGTTTTCATTCAGAGTTAACAGACTTTAGACTCAACAAAAGTTTAGATTCACCAGCATAACCGGCCGATATTTTAGATTTGAAAAATCAGATCGAATCCGATTCCTCTTCTATCTGTTTTTTTTTGTTTATTTTAGTAAAACTTTTTTGTGAATTTATAATATGTGGAAGTTCTTGTGCTTCAGGTCTACTAGCTTTTGGTTCCTAATCAAATGTCATAACTGCTTTCTGAGGTAGAGCTTGTAGAACATGTTGAGGATCCAACACCCACATGCTATAGTAGTAGATTAAAAACCTTGTTATTATAGTTATATTATTACTTGGAGCTTTCGTAAATTTGCATTAATACTGGGGAGTGTCTCTGTTAACTTCGTATTTTCTATTCTGATACCAAACTCCATTCTTCACTGTCGCCCAGGCTATTTTGGCCGGTCTAAAGACGGGCACATCCGGTGGCTGCCGCTTTGCAGATCAATGGATAGGCTGTGTTGCCAAATGAATGATATGTTTAATTCCAACTTAATGCCTGTAAACGAACTAACGAACGAACTGTAGACGAAGAGGTGTCAGTGTTTCTCGACGATGACACATAAATGTTGCGAAAGAAGCATTGCTAATTCTGCTAGCATGAGAGTCCAGTATAGGTGAATTTCATTCTTACCTGACGTCAGCGTCGCATATGGTGTTAGTTACCCGCTGCCTGACCTAGACGTATGAAGAAGAATTAAAGTGAGGTTTATCCCGGACAGGGGAGTGCACCCGCTGACCAATGGGAAACTGCATGTCACCGTGTAGTATCTCGAAGATGACAGTACGGGGGCCAGACTTTGGCTGTGCAGTTCCAGTCACCTGATCCTGAGAAATCATCTAGAGCACTACATCTAAGTGGAGTTGATGTGAATATATAGCCTCTCACGTTCAAGACAACTTCACTTTAACGGGTACATACCGGAATTCTACTTCGGCAGACTCGAAACGAAACTCACTGTCAGGAGCACACCAGTTCTATAATCGGGGTAGTAAAACCTTTCAAAACCAAGTCCCGCCACATCTGAGAGTGGATTTGATCGAGCAGTGAAGGCCCACGTAGTGGAAGTAGTCCTAATGCTGGACGAGAGGTTCGTCCCTTGGGATAGACCCCGACGGGTGAGCACGTTTGTAACGACGGTACTAGACTGGAGAGCTAACAGATGGTGGATAGGCAACCTCGCTCCCACCAGTGACTAACTGGTAGAATTCGCTAGGCAAATGCGCGCTGATTGGGCGTCGTGAATTACTTCCACTTCCAACCTACAAGCTGGACAAATATTTGAACATACTCCATACGTTTTCTAGTTTTGCCATTCCTACACCTAATGCACCATAAAAGCAGCCTCTTACAGAACACCCCATCCCTCTTGATACACGTATTTAGTTCCGCATAATAAACGCACCGTTTGCTCTCTCTGTCTCAACTATTGGAAAAGTAAGTCTATTTTCCAGTCCCTCGTGGCACACTTTTGGACCCTTTCTTTACAAGGACAGCAGTTCTGCTATTAGTGTTATAACTAATTACGTCAAAATTATTATTTGTTTGCGGATTTATTCGGCAGTATGTTGGTACTTTTTACTCGAGCGATGTATATACCATGATTGGCAAGTATCAGCCTTCTTCGTCTTACACTTCCGAGATGCCGTTTTGAGAAGCAATTGCACCACTCTTCACCAGGAGATTTCCCGACAAGGAAATACGATTTCTGATATTTCAAGCCTCACTGAACTCATATACAATTCTCAGAATTGCCTGTCTTGTCGGAAGGTGGTGAAATTTGGAAAATAAAATGATAGGATGGTCTAGATCATCTTCAATTTATTTAGTAGTAGCGGTGCTGCATACATGGATATGACGGAATTTGTGGTATCACGTTCCACTTGAAGCATTTCAAGTGTGTATTTGGAAGAGGCTTTGCGTTCGTATTGCTAGAGCAGTAGGTAAGACCTAGTTATTCGGAGTCTAAGGCACACAAAGGAACATTACACTATCAACATTGAAACTAAAAAGCTATTTCAAAACAAACAGAAAAAGCAGTAAAATATGGAAATTATTATTGGATTCCTCAAAATTGGCTTCAATCGATCAGCGAATGCAACATGTTCATGAATCACAATATCATTCGGAAGCTGTTTTCGAGAAAAATCCAAAACAGCGGAGAGTGAATTTTCCAAACTAAACTATTTGCATTCAAATATTGTACCTAATTAATCGACTGCACTAAATTCATCTAGAGCTTGAAAATCCCGAACGTTACCGCGAATTCTCCGATGTTTGAATTTGAGGTTCTTCCTCAAAAACAACTCCTGTATCGAAAGAACAAAATTTCTGGGCACTTGAGGAATTGTCTGATTTGGTTTACGCCGATAGGAGTTGTTTTTCTGAATCTGATTTTTAATCCCTATCTCATCCTAATACTACTACTGCTTGCTATTTACTTATGCGAAATAATGTGGACAGTTAATGAATCCAGCTTGATTCTAAAGTTGGGCCCACAAAATCTCAAAAATGGTTGGAGCACTTGAATTGCGAATTCTGCTCTAAATTTGTATCTAATTTAAATTCCGTGCAACAATGTTTGTTCTTGCGAAAAAAAAACGAGAAAAACCAATAGTATACGGGACTGTATCAAGCGTAAAGTTTAATCGGGAGGCCTAATTGGTTATAATGAAGCTAAAAGATTTGAAGCTTGTGAGGGCGGGTGTAGCGATTATTATTTTTACGCAAGCCCATCGTGTAGCTGCAGCCGACTTACAGATGATATAGCAAATCCCATATTTGTGTTAAAGCTGAAGAAAGCTGCAGAAAACCTCAACCAGATCTGCCGGCTCCGGAATTTGATCCTGGTCCGCTTAGTTGAGAGACCAGCACGCTAGTCGGTACACTACAAACGCTAATAATATTTAATAAGACTACTTATACCTATTAGTTGATTGAATAATAGATATCTTAGTGTTATATCAGCGTATTTGAACTTTTTTTAAAGTGTTATTTCTGTCATAATTTCTTGTAAGGATGAAAATGCCCTGTATACCTGGGAACCTCGCTATCCAAGCTATGTGGATAGCTGGCCTGCTCTTATTTTAAATTAATTTACTTTTGTCGGGTTTTATAAGTCGTGTTTAAAATAAATATACAAATAAAAAGTTTATTTAAGATATGAATATTAAGGTGACAACAGATTTCTGTGATTGTAAGCTATCTACAATCTTGTATGTAGCTTCTTTGTTATTCCGATGGTTTTGCAATCTAAAATTGGATTCTATATGTTAGTTGTCAATAGTGGACGACTCACTTATGCAAATCCTCTTTACGATTTATTCAGGATTCACTAGGAAAGTGCAGCATCTCTGTTTCATTCCACCAAAGTTAGACAGGTTACTAAATTTCATCAAAATTTTAACGAAATGTTTAGTTAGAGCTGATATTTCCTTTCGTTGTTCTCTTGTAACTAGGGCATTTTTCCCATCAATAAAAATATTTTATTGCAAAGGAACGAATAAAAATAAAATACATTACGTGTTTTCTTGCCGTTTTTTGATATAATGAAATTATAATATCAAGATTGCTACTATAGTATTCATGCAGAATGACTGAACAGAATTTGCAATGCACGAACTTTTTTCATCCTCTAAAGTTGCACATATAAAACGCACGTCAACCTGTATGACAACCAATTGTATAGCATGCAAGCTTGTCGAGTTTCTAGTTGATGAATTGGTGTATTGTGACGCCGGAGCACTTAAGGATAAATGGTTTTCTAACGTGATTTGCTTTATTTCTCATGTCTCATAGGTCACATATTAACCCTCAATAATACTTACTCTTTGTGTGAACTGGACATGTAGCATTGAAACAGCAACACTCGAAAGAAGGAAAACATTGGTGTAAAATCAATCAAAAAGCACTTACGATGTATTCGACACAAATCTTTGTTGTACAAATTATTATCAGCAGTTTCTTTTTAAAATTGTTTATGAACGTCAACTGTTTTATAATTGTGGCCAAAAGAAAATGCTGTTTAAATAAGTTAAATTTTAGACTATAACGGCAAGTTTCACTGTTCGATATACTTACTTTAAAGTCGTAAAATCAAATAATGTCCTATTACAACCTTATTACTACTCAATTAACTCAATGCATTGCCTAGACTTTGGGACTATTAGAATCACTCAAAATGCACAACTTTCTGTTTCCATGGCGGTTGTAAAGTGTAAACGGCCGGCACCTTGACTTTTGAGTATCATAGCTAAATAATCTATTAAGGACCATTACAGAATGACAGAATAAAATGCAGCAGTAGCAAATTTTAATACTGAAATAAGGGTCAATGGATATAAGAGTATCAGTATCGACTACACTCAAGAATAATAAAATTCGGAAACACCAGGTTATGTAGTGATCAATCTGATGCATAACTTACCTTCTTAAATAGTTCTCTCCAGATTTCATCCTATCAGATTCAACCTTTTGTGATTGATATGAAATTGAAAAGATAAGAGTTTTATTCCCTCTGCTGGTAACATAGCTGTATTAAATGAACCTAGTGACGCTCCTCAAAAATACTGATTCTGGATTTGGTGTGGAGGTGAATCTTGTTCACGTGCTCTTAGGCCACATGGGTTGTTTGTACTACACCGGTTTGAAAAACGTACAGCCACTCCCTTAGTGTCGTCATTCACGCTATCCAACCATTTCGATGAACTTGAGGACGTCCGCCAAGGGTGTGCTGCGAATTCCAGTCATGTCTGACCAGAAGTCCCCCAACATGGTACCTCTATTCGAAGCGAGTGTAGGGCAGTCATGAAGGATGTGCTCCACTGTCTCCTCGTTCCTACCAGTTATAACCTCTACAGGTTGGACTATCAGTTATTCCTAACCGATACATGTGTTTGTTTAGTCTACAGTTAACCAAAAGTACGCCTACAATTATAAGAATTTTATTTCTTCATAACTGTATACAGAATTGTGACATTTTTAGCGAAGAAGCCTCTATAGCTGACCTTGCATAATGACGTTTATCTATGGGTCGTCTCACTTTGGGACTACAGCGTGTGTTCTTATGCACAAGAAGGTTGCCAAAAATTTTGTAAACAACTTTTAAAAACACTTTCTAAATATTGTAGTTGTAACTGCATAAACGTTTATAACCCCTATTGTTCGAGCAAGTTATATTTGCAGGTAGTCACTCTTTCTGACAGCGGTAGTAAAACAAAATTTCAAAACTTGCTGTTTATATGAGTTAATGCCAGTAATATTACAAAACTAAGAATTTAAATAACAAGAGTATAATTAAAAGTAATGTTTAATAAAATAACAAATACATGTTAATAAAACTTTCTTTTAAAATTCTCCTTTTGTTTAATTACGATTACATTTTTTCGGTTACATGTTTTCAAATGTTTAGAACTTCTGGAATCTTAATCTATATACATTTCTATAGATTCGCACAGTGAAATAGGTGACAACAACGAAGCACAAACTCCCATAAGAAATACATTGGCTATCTTTTCTCCGCTGTAGTCCCAAAGTGAGACGATCTGTAGGTTAACCCATCTGTTCCGATGTCGACTATGAATTCTTTGTTTATTTAGGGCATGGAATAGAGTTAACGACGGCGAACAAAGCCAGTTCGGGACCTCAAAAAGGGTGGATCCGAGCCGTGCCTAGCCTGCTCATTACCAAATATATCTGCATGCCCTTTAATCCATATGAGTAGCAGGACGTTATTCCTGGCCACAAGCTCCAGCGTTTCATAACATCGGAGTACTACTCCTAGTGTTAATTTGTATTTGTTCAGAGGGCTGCCCTGCTATCGCTAGCTATACTAACGGGTTTACCCTGGATACGTCTTTCTAGAATTGCGTTTGCACTAGTGGTGGGTTATAACGCATAAAGGTATCAATGCTTCTGGGAGTGTTACAACGCCTAGGCGTCATGAGACATGCTTAAGAGAAGCGTTGAAATATGCATTATATCCATCTTTATTTTAAATACAGATTTTTATATATTGCCGTTTTTATCACTCCCACTGATTTAACAATTAGAGCGACCTTCGAGAGTACCATCCATGCTTACGCGCACGCATAGACGTGCATCTGGGTGACATGATAAATGCACGAACTTGACTGTTAGTACTTCCGATAACAAAATGCTATGACGCGCCGCTACTGTTTACCTTGATGTCTCGAGAAGTGTTAGAGATCTTTTCCCGACGCTTGGGCGTTGGGTGTCAAGAGAAGCGTTATAACACACCACTAGTTTGCAGCATGCATAATGTCAACAACCTCAATTTGAAAAACAGTGGTATGTTGGCCTAATGTTATACTTTCATGAAGGCTTAGGTCATCAGAGAAGATACCTGCACCCTTTCCTTTATTGGTTTTGAATCCATCCGTATAAATGGATATAAAAATACTGATAGTATCGCTTTAGAGTAGAACCAAATGGTTTAACCATGGATAGAATTAATCAAAATAAGAAGATTTTCGAACTTTGACAAATCAGACGCTTCCCCTAAAAGGGTCTTCTTTCATCTGTTTATATTTTAATTTTTCTCTCGATCAGTAAGATATAAAAAAATGATCTTGACACCTCTCGATAGAGTATAACATTTTACATAAGCTTCATTTTTTTGCTTTTAACATTGTTTCATTTATAAGGCCCAATTAATCAACATGTTTACAAGAGGTAAAAATGAAAGACCTTTTTGCTATTGATTGGTATATAATTTGGCAAACTTACTTGTTTAAAGAAGCCAATGATGTGCAAAAGCTACAGCTGATATATAATCTTTCTTCGATAATTTGTCTACTGTATCAATTTATAAACTGCAAGAAACATTAAAATCATGATTACAGTAAGTAATTAGAATTAAGAACAATTTCCTCTTTCATAACTGAAAAATATAATACATAACCAAACTATAAGTCTTTTAAGTTCAAAGTCGGCCGCTTTTTTCAGACTGATGTAAAGTACTTAGGACACGAATGATTAATCAGTCGATTGTTTACCTTTTCCTGCACAGTATTATTATCGCTTACAGAGATCGGTGTAATCCGACAAAAGTGCCGAATGCAATAAATTGCTCTGAACATAATTTATACAAGTTACGCACGTGCTTGTTCTGGCCCATCTTTATCAATACCAAAATAAAAATTGCCCAGATATGGATGGACTTTGGCTCTGGGAAGGACCTAAAGTATAAATCTTGAGATATCGCAAATTATTTAAAGAAAAGTGTATTGCCCTGTCTTTTTTCATTCAATTAGGTGTTGCGATACCAGAGCAAATTTGGTCTAATTTTGTTATTTGGAATGCTATATCCCCCCGCATCAAATTTTAAACAGGAATGAACATTTTCGATTGCGATGGTATTTTTTTGCTTCGTGCTTTTCCGACAGAGCGGCTAACAACCGCATACTTTTTCGCAAATCGAATCTATCTCGCGATTTGTTTAAGAAAATTCATCAGAGTTTCATATCTTTTAGTAACTCTACCGTATCGCTGTGTTTATGATTTGAGACTTTATCGGGAAAAACTGTCCCTGTATTCAGTTTAAAAGTTTCGCGTTTATTGTTTTATGTAGATTCAATGCTGATGTGATAAAACAATTGTGAAAGATGATTAAACTGTTTTTTGTGGAATTATTTCCCCTATTAATATTTAATTAATTTGAGTGTATTATGTGGAAATCGTGTAAACAGTTCTTAATAAACATGATTTTTTGATGATTTCCAGCTCTAATGGGTACAAGATAAACGTCTCCTTTCTTTTTTGAAAATCAACCGGCGATAAATAGGCGATTCGAATTTGCTTTGATAATAATTCTATCGCTCAAGTAATAGTAACAAAATAAACAATAAAAAGGTTAATATTGTAAAAAGCGCAATAACTGTCCTGTGTTTTTGCAGTAGAATGCAAAGGTGTAAAGGTTTTTGTGTGGTTTAAATGTATCTTTGGATCATAGTTGAAAATGAATATGCTGTAAGTTATTTTGTTAAATAAATATTGTCTAATTTCCAAAAAAACATTATTATTACATTGATTATGTTTTTTATTAACGTAGTAATAAAACTGTATATTTTAGAAGGGGAATCCCAATCATTAAGCTTCGATTGTAATTTTTGTTGTTTTTTTTTGTTTCAATCAATAAGAAAATGTGCATATTTGTCATACATTAGCTTGTGCCCTCTGTTTACACGTATTAGAGATTCATGTACTTGATCTAATAAATGAAAATTAAATATAAACAATCACCTGCGATAGATTGTCTTAACGCATTGTTAGTAGTCGATCCTTTCATAAAAAACATGCACCAGACGGAATTATTTTTTCAAATTGTAGATTCTCGTCGCAACTTTTGTTTAACAATAATAAACAGTTTGAGTGGCGCCCTCTATAATACTGTTTATTTAGTCCTGTGCTTCATCTGGTGTTAGTGAGCCTTTGTGATTAACACTCACTACAGCTGAACATAATTTGTTTAAGTAAGTAGTCTCTGTCGGAGCTTTATTTTGCAAGTATAAGTTTTTAGGTTTTTATTTTGAGGAATTGCTGTAAGAAATTGACTGAAGTGATTGGGGAATTATCGCGGGACTTTTGTTTATTTGATAGATATAGTACAAATTGGTTAGCCTAATCGCGAGGATTTTATGTTGTTAGGTTTTTTTGATGCCCCCACCCCTTTCGCTTCCATCATAGACGGGGAATACATTTATAAATATACAGTGTGTCCCCGGATTGAGTTCACAATAGGTGAGATGAACCAAAAATTTTCGAATTGGAATTTCATATTTTGGGATTCCGCCCTGCTTGGTCTGAAACTTATTTTTAGTTTACTTTCGATTTGTTAAAATCAAGTAGGCCTTTACAGTTGAGCAAAAATCCGTTATTTGTCAATTTCGTTTCAGGTAAAGTACCTTTTCCGTTCATAGCACGCGAAAGTGTCACTAAGAAAAGTTGTTCAGAATGAAAAGTTATGACGTTATGCAAATTTTTAGAATGATCGGCCTACTTTGATAATAGAAGTAGAAAATAGGAGAAAAATATTTTTTATTATTAACGATTACATGATAAATCTAAGATGAGAAAACAGGCTGATTAGAAATTTTCAAATTAAAATTCAAATTTTTACAGTTTATCAAAAAAATAAACTCCAATTACTCTATTTGGCTTCCTGCAAGATCTGCACATTTTTCTAACCTAATTCTAAATTCGTTGTATACTTTCGCTATGGTCATTTAGTTCATTTCAGCTACATTATTTCTAATTGTTTGTTTTAATAAGTCGATGTTATCATGAAGATCATATAAATAAACTTTTGTTTCAAATAATCCCATAAGTAAAAATCCATAGGGGTCGAACCCGGCGATCTTGCTGGCCAATGTATTGGACCATATCGTCCAATCCACCTTTCAGGAAAGTGCTGATTCAAAAAATTTGTAATCAAACGAGTTGAATGAGCTGGACATCCGTCTTGTTGAAAATGAAAATCTTCTAAATTCACATCTTCCATGGCAGGTAAAAAAAGTTTTCGAGCACATCCAAATAGGAATGTTGGTTTAAATTAGTGTCAAAAAAATATGGGCCAAAAATTTTATCGTATCTTATTGCACACCATACATTTACTTTCTTGTACCGTTGACTGTTAGTTACTATACGAAAATGTGGATTCTCATCAGACCAATACCTACAATTTTGTGAAGACACGATGCCATTAGTTGTAAAAGTTGACTCATCTGTAAAAATTATTTTTTATAAAGATATCTGTCGTTCAAAATCTTTTCTTCAGCCCATAAACAAAACAGCAATCGGTGGCCATCGTCTCCAGCTTCTAATTTATGAATGAACTTGGGATTAAATGGTATAATTTTATTTTCTTTAAGAATTCTTTGCATGTGCGATTTACTTATTGATAATTCAGTAGACCGCTTTCTCAATGATAATTGATTATCAGTGTTCACGGATTCTACCACCATGAGTGTAGCGCATCTTCATAATCATGAACTAGCTTTTTTTTTCTTCAAATTTTGCAAAGTTGGAGTCCTTTTTCTTTATCAGGTCCTTTTACTTTATTCAAAGAAACACCTAACAATTTTACATGCTCAAGAGATTCATCCTATGAATTTCCCTGACTTTCTAATTTCTGAATTACTTTAGCTAAACGCACAAAATTTGTCAAAACAAACAATAATTCTGCCCTTACCTCCTTAGTATTAAAAGCATCCTGTGCGCTTTGTATGCATAGTGCATCGTGTTTATTAAGTTTATTTACAAATGCTTTAATAATATCAAAATAAGTTGCATAATATTCTGCTGCAGAAAGCAAAGTACCCCACCTTGTTATTACAGGCTAAGGTAGGAGAGGCACTTCTTGAGCAGTTTCCCTAAATATTTGTATGCGATATGGAGCTTTACAAACAATTTTTTACATCTGAAATTATAGAGTTTACGTTATGATATATTTCCCGCACTTTTTCCGCAACTCTATGCATTGCATGGGCAAGACAAGTTAAGTGGATCATTTTTTCGTACAGAACTTGTAAGCCTGCTGCAGCCTTGATCATGTACGGTGCCGCGTCGGTGACGAACAGGAGTACTTTGTTGTACTGTATGACGTCCGGCCACAAAATAGCCATCGAATCATTAAACAATTTTGCCACAGAACAATTATAACCTTAGCTACGTATATGAAAACAAAAATTTGATTTTTATTTTATCGAACTACATAATTAGTCGGTTACAAACAATTAGCGAAAAACAGTTATTTAAAAAAAATTATATTTTAATCAAGCAAAAATATTGTTGTGATTAAATATGTAACTAACAAAATAGAAAATAAAACATCCGTAAATTGCTCTGCTGTCTTTAAGTAGTTAAATTTTACTAACAAAACGAAGGAAATGAAGTTTCTACGCACCTTCCAGTAGTGTCAGTAGATTCGTCAATGGAAACCCATATGTAGTTATTCGTTTTACAATTTATTCGTATACATGTTTTCTAATTGATTTTATGGTCTCTTCGTATAAACGAGGTAAATAATTTTTCCTGATTGTAGACTCGTCGGGTATTGGCATTTTTGAAATTTCTTCCAGAAAATTACGAAATGCTGAGTGATTAATTTTACTTAACGGGATATCTGCAGCCACTAATGCACTACATAGTTTTTTTATTAAATTTGATCGATTTGCTGGACTCACCGCGCGAATTATTAAAGTACCCCGGTAACAATGTTTGTTTTTTTGATTTCAGGGCAATACACTTTTGATGTCGAACCGTGTTCAGATGTTGTGTAACTTGAAAGCGCTTCGTTGCAGTCACTTTATCGTCGCACACTGTACAATAAAACACCTTATCGTCAGTTGTAAGAACACTGAATTCCTTAACATAACTTCGAAGTGTAACAGACACAGACCGTTTTTCTTTACCCATCTTTACACTCTAAAATTTCAAACTGAAATGCAGTTTGCAATTTCTGAACTGTCCTAATTGAAAGATTACAAGATTAGTAAGCAAAAGTACAGGCAAATTTTTCTATGAACAGGAAGTTGTCAAAGGGCCTTTGAAATTTCCTAATACCTATTTATCACAATATCGCAGGATGTAAGTATTTAAATTTTAGTTGAAACTTTTTCTTTCTTAGAAAATATTAACAAGTACACAGATGGTTAAGGCAGTAAAATATTTTAAAGCCTAGTATTTAACAATAAGCTTAAATTATGGGTTTCCCCTAGACTCAACTAAGCCGCCCTTGGTTGGTTGTCTAAAATGCTAAAATTATTTAAAAAATATTAGAAATTTCATAATTAAAGCATGTAAAACGCTCAAAAAGTGGTAAAATATGCACACTCGTTCAAAAATGCTAAAATATGCATGCATTTATAAAAAACACCTAAATATGCATTTTATGCACTTACAAATTGACATATGTGATTCATATGTGGCTTAAACATGTAGAAATATAACTCTGCATAGGTTTGCTATAAGCAGAAAAAACATGCAAATGCATAGAAATCCTATACCTAGTTCATACAATACAAAACAAAAGCGGATTTTATCAAAGTAGGCCGATCATTTTGAAAATTTGTATAACGCCATAACTTTTCATTCTGAACAACTTTTCTTAGTGACACTTTGGCTTACTATGAACGGAAGAGGTACTTTACCTGAATCGATATTGACAAATAACGGATTTTTGCTCAACTGTAAAGGCCTACTTGATTTTTACAAATCGAAAGTAAACTAAAAATAAGTTTCAGACCAAGCAGGGCGGAATCCCAAAATATGAAATTGCAATTCGAGAATTTTTGGTCCATCTCACCTATTGTGAACTCAATCCGGGGACACACTGTATAATATTTGATATATAATTTTAGTAAAATAAAGTGTTTTTACGTTCTTGGCAAGTAACCGCAAGAAGAGTTCACAAGAAGAAGAATCTGCTTTGTGGGTCTGCCATCAAGAAAGTCACAGCAGTTTTATAATAATAATAATAATAATACGGTTTATTAACCAAAGGTACAAACGGCGAACCTGTTACATGTACTTGGTAATAATGCAAATAAAGAAAATAAGACAATTTAAACAAATGTAAACAATATTTAGGAATTTGTACCATAATAATTAAATCTATCTTATAGTTTATATAAAATGACTAGTATTAGTTTGCATCACATTATAATATATTATAGTTACATCACATTTTAATAATTATCAACATTAGCACCAATTATAACAATCGTAACTTGTAGCGATTTAATACTACAGCAAATCTAATCACGTTTCATGAAAGCACTTTCCACATAAGAAAACTTCATTTTGTGATCACTGTTCTCTTGTTGATAGTTGTACAGGACTCATTAAAGATATCTATTTCTGAAGACATGAGCATCCTATTTGTGACGAATACCATGTTGTTGATTGGAGATCGGTTGTGCTGTTCTTGGAAAATTTGGTGAGATTTGTGTCTTTAATTAAATGGACAAGTGGAACTCTTATCTTGATTAATTCTAAGAGCTGACTAGCATTTATTTTTGAATGTAGAAGATTATGCATCATGGATATCAGTGTCAGATCCCGTCTTTTTGCCAGCGTAGTTGTTATTAACCCACACGTTTCATTAATGTATTTAAGTTGTTCGAGGTATGAGATAATAACTGGGTACTTAGGATATATTCCAGTGATTTTTTTGTAAGCCCATCGCACGAAAATTTTTTGGATTTTTTCAATGTCATTAATTGCTGTGTAAGTAATTGGGTACCAGATCACACTAGCGTACTCTAGATTTGATCTTACATAAATATAGAATAAACTAAATAACAGTGTGATGTTGGTAAAGTTGGTTGTATTTCTAATTATAAAGAATAGGTTTTTATATGCCTTTTTGGTGATTTCTGCAATATGACCATTAAAGGTACCATTGTGGTTAAAGACAACTCCCAAATCTTTAACTTGTGATTTTTCTAGTAATTTATGTTTAAATAGTGTTATCCATTAGGTTCCTCATCTATCCATCCCTTTTTTCGAACTGAGATCTAGGCTACTAACTATCCGCTTACCTAGATCGAAGGAAGTGCAAAATTTGGAGTCAAGAAAACCTTGAAACTAAAATTACAGTAGTGCTTACCTTTTAAGAAATTGATTAATGGTTTAGTTTAAATGTAGTTTATAGGAATGTTTTCGGCGGAGGACAGTGTATTTAAGTAGTAGCTGCGTTAATAAACTATCATATTACAAACATATCACAATTACAAACTCATTTAAAATGGACCAAAAAAGACTACTAGTAATAGAAAATCTCCAACTGCAATTTATTTTTGTTGAATACGTATAACAATTATTATATTTCTGCAAAGGAATGACTTGGGAAGGAAAAGCAGTGCTGTGACTTTAAACGCATCAAAAATTCATTCGTTACGTTTAGCAGAAATAATATGTAAATAATATAAACAATGTACATAATTAGTAGAGAATATAAATAAATAATTAGTAAAAAATGTAAAAAACTAAAAATGATAGGTTATGTTTTATATCAATCAATCTAGTTTCATGTGTTATTAGTTCTTATAATTTATAATTTGTGATATGAACAAATTAATTACACTAAAATTATTTTTATCAAGTTGGCTGATTTTTCTTAAATTTTAGATGAGTATGAAAGACTTTTCATGACATGACACAACTTTGACACAATCATAGGCGCGTCAAATATAACCATTGCAATGAAAATAAAATAATAGTTGATTTTTATACTAATATAAAAAAGGGTTATTTTAAAAAAAGAATTTATACCAAGATACAGCATTTTAATTTAAAAATTACGTGTTTTATTAAATGGTATTTTATGACATATGTTATAAATAGTATATTATGTATTAAGGGCTTAATTGAGTGTCTTAGAGCCCGTAGAGTCAGTTAGCTAAGACGATAAGGGGCTCTAAAACACTAATTAAGCCCGAAATGCATACGTTAGTTTATGTCTTGTCGAAGTTTAAATTAATATTTAATTTGAAAATAAAAATAATTTGAAAAGTGCAAAACTTTAAGTAGGTAGGTGCAGTGGTCTGTAATTAGTTTTATTACTATGGAGACGGCGTAAACAATGGTAGTACAAGGGGGTGCTGCAATTTACGCTCTAAAAAGTCATAATCGCATAACAAGTGTAAAAAGCTATTGCGCGAACGGTATAACACACGAGCGAGGTACGAGCCAGTGTCTTAAAGGATGTTAGTGCAATGAATAGACTACACGTGTATCTTACAACGTTTTATCTACAAACATAACGCTTTACTAAAGTATTCATTGTATTTGATATTTTTTAAAATTTGTGACTTATGTCATGTATCTTTAGTATTACATTTATTAGCGTGTTTAGATCTTTATGTGCTAAGTTGTTTAGCAACCAGTTTAAATATTTATCATACATCTCTTGTTGACATTAGTAGCGTACAATAAACATTTTATAACACTAGCTCAATAAACGTTAACTTTTTACACGAAAATCAGTGTAAAAGTAGTCACTTTTTGTATGATCGATCATAGCTAAAAAAAATAATAATTAGACATAAGTACAACATGCCACTGGAAAAATGGTGCGAAATTTTCCTGCCGGAATAGTACCTTTTGGTGAATGTGTAAAAAGAATAACAGGTTGAATTTTCTAATTATAATTTAAAAAACTTAAAAACCCAAGTTCTACGCTTTTTATTATTTACATTTTTGACGTAAAGAATAAATCATGTAAAGAATTAGTTGTTGACGTGTAATAAAATGCATAAAAGATTGCTGCAAAATTATACGGCACATCACTGCCTAAAAGTTATTTCTCTTGAAAATATGTTTCTCAAAACCATGAAATTGTTTCTATTCAAAAGAGGAAGGAACACAATGAATTAATGAGAAATATTTTAAAACATTCCAATTTCTCTACCTACCTACCGTAAAAGGGATTACGGAAACATTCTACAAAACATATAAAGGAAGATCCGAAAAACTAATTAGCAAACATTTAATTAAAGTAAACTGAAGGGTCTACAAGAGAAGAAAGGGCTAACGAATTAAGAAGACAACCTTAAGATACTGTGCTACTAATGCTGCTATTAATCTTTCCTTTAGATCCAATTGCACGGATTCGCATTCCAGTTGATTATTTATTAATGGTTATGGTCAAACCCAAAAAGACTAATGTGTGTGGTTGACCACTAGATGTGGGGAAAAAGGTAATAGAATGGGCATTCGAAGATGGTATTAAATGTTTCAATAAAAGCTTTTAGAGGAATCTTTAAAGGTTTTCAATTCACTTGAAAGGCATAAAACAAGTAATTCAGATTAATAAGATTTGATTTCATAAATATTGATGTAAAGGGCACCTTTCTATACGTAAAATAAATGAGCTGTCAGTAGATGATGTAAATTTTTAAATTTTCACCATGTATGATTCTTATACTTATCCAACCCTCTTGGAATGTTTCTCCATTCCATCACATAACTATTTTCATTGACGAAGATGAAAAAGTTGGCGTTGTGACCTGAGAAAGGCTTTGTGCTTAAGCACATAAATGCGCCACTTACTGAAACTTCGATCATTTTAGAGCTCTTTTTGAAATAGTATTTGGTGGTTCTGATAAAAACCGACTTTTTAAATGTGTCTTGCTGCTGTTGTGATGTTGATGTCAATATCCACTGGTAATTGTCGCCCTAAGAAGTTTTTAATATTTGTAAACATAAATATGTAGAAAATTGTGTCAGTGTTATTGAATCACATACAAATTCTTCAAATTAATTCATTAAATTATGGTAGTTCAGGGGTCAATTATGGGTTAATGATTCATTTTTTATAAATAGTAAATTACCAAAAATCCAAAACCCTCATTAGAAAATTTTGTGAATATTAAATGAGTATGATTAAGAAAGTATTTCTTAAACTTGCTATGGATACATTTTATATGAAGGAAATTGGGATGATAATATCTTCAATTATGATTGATGTATTTAATCTACATTACATGCTACATTGCGAAATGATCGATTCTAGTCAACTCGATATCTCTCAAATTATGCATTTGGCAGATCTTATAAAGCAGGGTGCATCTATAAACATCTAAGTTCGAACATCAATTACACCGAACAACAAATTTTAGGTCATTAAAATTTTATACTCTAATATGGAGCACTTAAATATGGAATTAGATTTTCTCTAGCACCCACCCTTGGTTAAAAAAATTATGTTATGTTATTTTTAAAGTTGCTTCCATAGTTTATATTTTTGCGAACGACAAATTTGGGGTAAAGGGACATAAAAGACTTATAAATCGTCATATCAATGGCGTATTTTGGGGGGGGGGCTAACGGGCTTGAGTCCCCGAAACTTTTTAATAGTCTAGGTCCTACATCAAAAGTGGTAGTACGTAGTACGAGGATCAACACGACTTTTTGATGGTTTGCAAATTTATCTTGTTCTTTGCGTAACGGCGAAACAATTGTTAAACTGTTATGTTGTGTAAAGTTTTATTGTTAAAAATACCCTATTAAACTTAGTTTGAGTAATAAATAATTATTTTGGTCATATACTAAGTGACAATTATAGTTTTTTTTACAATTTTCTTTAAGATTCACTTACATTTTTACAAAAGGTTCGAGATCTAAAGTGTATTACTATCATTTGATTACTAACTGATGTCTTTTTTCGCTGTTTTTTTTTGTCTTCAAGTTTTATTCCAATTCATATCCTAACACAGCGTTTGTATTTCGCCTTAGACAGAGTGGCTATTTCTGAACGAAACACCACATTTAGGATTTAATTAATTTACGTATTTTAATTAGAAATTAGTACGCGCAAATGCAGTGTGGGCACGTCATGCCACCTTATTAACTAACTAACTATATCTTATTAACACTATACTAGTGGGGTATCAGCGTACCAACTATGTAAGCAAATGTTGATTATACAGTTCATGAAAGTCGAAAATCAGAATGAGACGGAGTTGAAGACACACATGCCAGTTTGTAAGATGGTGAGCAACGGAAGGCTGGCTGTTGAGCAAAAGGTAAGAGTTTTGTATTCGTTTTCGTGGAAATAGGGAATGCATGACTCAGATGTTTTCATGGTCGTGACCACCTTGGTACACGGTGGGCCCCCTGTACACAGACTGCTCCAATAAACAGGCCGTTGCTACAATTCAAAACTGATTGTTCTGTGTTCGAAAAAAGAGGCCGCCCGTCGCTAGTGACTGCATACCATAATACATTGAAGCCGAGACTCGAAGCCTCGACAAATAAACGAAGAACAAAGGTGCGTGTGAAGAGTTTTTTTTGCTTTTTTTCACTGAAATATAGTCATTATCAGTAACCGTACTTAGTGCAGTGAGTTGAGTGACCGCCCCTTATCTGATCGATCTGGGTTTATCTTTTGGTGAAACGAACTTGGAAATTTAGTTTGGAAAAAACACCGGTCGCGTGTTTAGGTTTTATGATTTGGCCCAAGTAATTCTGAGGTTTGAGACAGTTCCTGAATTCGCATTCCTGGAGTGCGTTTTAGCTTTTTTAAACTTCAAGCATATTTATTTTACAAATCGATTTTTATTCATTTGCGTAAGTATGTTATTTTGTCAATCTGTCAGTTTGATGTATGATTAAAGTCAGCTCCATACAGGAGCCTTCTGAACATGAAACGAGCTTTCTATTATCTTAGCTGTAAGACAAACACCTTGACCTTACCGAAAAACGTATTGGTTTTGGGAAACGGGGATGTAAAATAGGAATGAATACTCTTCTAACTACGTAAATACTCTTCAGAAGTTTGATATTTAGAAACATTCACAATGCCATCTGCAATATTTAGGTAACCAACGTCTCTTCCTGACATATAGCACCAAATCAATTAGTGACCACGGAAATTCAACCGTACGGTTTAGGCACTTTGTATTCAATGCTTTAATGTATGTAATGTATTCAATGGATAATTTGTTTTACTATCAGACGCAACTTCAAATGTCGCTCATCACTACTATCGTTTTACTACACTACACCAGTTTTAGTGGCTTTTTGTAAATTCCAGACGATGCCGTTTGACATTTAAAAATTCTAACCCATTCTTTTTAGGGCTCTTACAAGCACCAATAAATATTTTTATTTATTAATGGCTTCACACCATCTAACAGGTATTTCTGCTGCACATGCACGATTATTATCTTAAACTATTCTGAACCGTCCCGAACCCTTTGGCTCTAAATTCCCAGTTTTCTTGAAATGTTCAATTATACGTTGCAGACTGGGGATTTAAGCTTTTCAGTTTTTTTTTTTTGTAAATTTAGAACGATATTTTTTTACATTTAAACCATCTAACGACAAGGGGTAAATCGATTCCTAACAGCCCATTGCAGTAGCTAAATAGTTTTAGGTATGTTACGATCTACGTAATCGTACATTACGTACGTAAAAATCTTCAAGGTACTTTATTGAGCCATTTAAAAAATACTATGACCAAGGTGGCAAAAATGACATTTTTATTAATTTCGGTAGACAAACTCAAGTTCAGAAATTATTTTCTCATTAATGATAGTAAATTAAAGAATATTTAAATATTCTAAATATATTAAAGGTCGCCAGAGGCCGATACATCCTTATCCCCCACTACTCCTTTATTGGTTTACCATGATCCATCCATATTTAACACCAGTTAGCAGTACTTTGTGAAAAAATGCCTCAATTGTTGTTTTCATGTAATAGAGTAATAAACAAATGTTTTCGTGGTTCTGGTTTTTGATAAAATTGCTCGTTGCTGTTTGAATTCATTCGAATAATACTACCACCGAGACATGGTCCTTTGAGTCGGTTTTGACCCTGCGATCTATGCGTGAAATTGGGGTAGCCACATGTTCCACGCACCACCAAACGTAATGGGTGATCTTCGATATGTTTTTGCTGAACTAACTACCGACGCACAGTCAGTCTCCTACACCGCGCGTGGTAAGCAATAATAGGCAGTAGGCGAAAGCAGCTTGCGTCCATTTCCTGAAGTCCTTTTCCCCTAACAAAAGTCGCAATTTCAAAATTTAGGGTATTTTGTGTGGTTGGTAACACTGATGTGCCATTTGAAAATTCAAATTTTAAGAGTGAAGTTTTTTCAATTTTCTGTCTTCAATTTTTCTCAATGTTACTAACTTTGAAAAGGTTTGGCTATTAAAGTACTCAAATGAGCTATTAACGCACTGTTTTGGGTGCTTTAATAGTTTTATTATAGACGCAAAATAGAAAAAATGTTTTATCTAAGATTTCAGTATTAAATTTTATATGAAATTTATAGATTCAAATTTAATTGCTTAGAAACGTCAAGATAAAAGCCTTTTTACTTGCAGATGTTCAATAAAGATTATTTTATTGTACTTTAAGCTGACGGGGATTCTATATAAAGCTTGTGCACGAAAAAACTTGGTCACTCAAAAGTGTTGTGAATATCAGCTAAATCATAGCAACTGGGGCCGCGAACGTTGCTAACTTGTTGCAATTGTTTTGCAAACAAAAACTTAGTTAGTAAATTGGTCAGTTGTCAAACAGTAATGAAAATGGCATCACGTGAATTAGACATACGAAAAAAGATTGTGAACACGTTCCTTGAAAATCCTGATTTATCGTGTAGGACTATAAATAAACAATTGGATGTCCCGAAATCTACAGTTATCAATGTACTTAGCAACTTTCGCCAACGCCAAACAACCGATAGAAAGTTTGGTTCAGGTGGGAAAGGTGGCGCAGTGTCTCCAAACACAGAAAGAAAAGTGATTCGGATTTTTAAGAAAAATCCAAACAGTTCGGTAAGAGATGTTGCTTTTAAGGTAGGAAAATCATCTTCATACATCCAAATGTGCAAAAAGAGAAACGGCATCCATACGTACAAAGTGAAAAAAGCACCAAACAGAATAGAAAAGCAGAACTTAGTGGCAAAAACTCGAGCACGGAAACTTTACAGTGGACTTTTGACAAAATTTGATTGCATCGTAATGGATGATGAGACTTATGTAAAATCAGACTTTCGGCAGCTTCCTGGACCTGAATATTATACTTGTGTAGACAAAACTGAAGTGGATGATAGCTACAAGAAAAAAAAATTGGACAAGTTTGCCAAAAAGGTTCTTGTTTGGCAGGCAATCTGCTCTTGCGGGAAAAGAAGCGACAGTTTTGTCACTAGCGGTACCATTACTAAATAGGTTTATATAGAAGAGTGTCTCCAAAAGTGTTTACTTCCGTTTATTAAAAACCACCATGGTTCTACGTTATTTTGGCCTGATTTGGCCACTGTTCATTATGCAAAAGCAACGCTAGAATGGTTCCGAGCCAACAACATCAATTTCGTACCAAAGGATCATAATCCTCCAAATACGCCTGAACTACGCCCAATAGAACAATATTGGGCTATAATAAAAGGATTGCTTAAAAAGAGCAAATAATTGGCAAAAAATGACAAAGATTTCAAAAAGAAGTGGAAAAAATTTGAAAAAAAAATTAGTAATAGTACTGTACAAACTATGATGAGCCGAGTTAAGAAGAACGTTCGAAGATTTGGTCTTGGAATGTCGATAGATTAAAATACATTTTATGACATGTTAATAAGGACTCATTATTGTAAAATATACAATAAAATTTGAAATTGATCAGCAATGCGCATCTTTGTTAATATTTTATGATGACCAAATTTTTTCGTGCACAAGCTTTACTATATAACAAAACTACGGGGGACTCAACTGAGGAGACGAAACGAGTCAAATAAAGCGTCCCCGACCTTGAACGTTAATTCAAGTTTGAACGTTACTTCTAGATGGCGCTACGATTCTGGACAACGCTGACAGTGTTGACAGATTATGCGATTTATCGCAAATTTTATCGCAAATCTGGCTAATTTTTATGAAACATTGCGAACCATATGGCACTCCAGCGAACTGTCAACAATGGCCAGCGTGGTCTGAGCGTTGTCAAGGTCCGAAGCGCCCTCTAACGAAAATTTTTTAAAATACAGGCCATTGGGTACGCAAATGTTTGGAACGCCCATTGCCGATTCGTCTCCTCAGTTGAGTCCCCCGTAAACAAAACAAAGGGATAATATTGGGAAATCGAGAAGTAGAGTCGGAAAAGAAAGTGAGTTGCAGCCGTCTACAGGTGTTTCGCACCTATATATATGAAATTCTGGTGTTACAAGAAAGGCAATTTGTACACAATGAGCTAGGGATAACTAATATTCATGTTTTTAAAATATCTTTATAGTTACCTAAATATTTAGTAATACTTGTACTTTTTATGTTCTGTACGTCTTAAACGACATTAAATCTATCTGTATCAAACTTGAATTAAAAGCTGTAATGTCCATATCTTAAAGAGATGTATTGAGTATTTAACAGCAATGTCTCTAGTTTTTCTGTTGTAAACAGCCTAGACGCCTTCAAAATGTATATCATAATCTACTTAAAAGTGAATCAAATGTCGCTTGCTTATTTTAGAAGTTCAGTGGATCTTCAAACAAAAGAACTTGTCAATGCTCTTTTTGACTATGTCTACAGTTTTGCACAAAACATGAAAAAGTGTCTTATTAGACATGTTAGTAGATACACACAATAACAATAAAGCTTTTATCAACATAATACAGCAACACATCAGTCAGTCTGTGTATGACACGAGGGGTTGTGATTAGGTTACACATACGTGCAAACACGCCATTTGCAGTATTCTCTGAATTTGGCAAAGTCAACATTCGCCTGAGTTGCGATAATAATCAGATCACTCAATTTCAGACCTTTATAAACAAGTCTGGAACATAATTCACGTTTTTGTACAGAAGGGCTGGCTAAGGGATGGTGCGTAATGAAACACATCACACGTCTCCCTTGCAGCTTGCAGCGTGGAGAATATAATTAGCTGAATTTTATTGATATCTGGTTATGCATCGAAATTGTAAATGGACATCCTCAACTTATCTGGAGTATGTCTACTATTATTATTTTTTTAAAACTAAGAAAATAAGATTTCGTGCGTGAGGTATACTTTGAACTCTGGAAAGGCATGCATGAACGCTACTAGAGATAGATATAGCCTGATTATTTTGCAGGTTATTAATTCAATGACCATCAAGGGTGTAATTATCACCTATTAAAAGTTATTTAGGGCACAACGCCCATTTATTGCTTTTTTCCTCTGTATTATCAGAAAAAACGCAATGTTGTATGCAATACATAATTATTCTAACTATAAAATAGTAAATTGATAGAAATGGTTAATAACACTAGTTTTGAAATCTACACTTTTCCTGTTCACCAAGACGTAACTTTGCTTATACGTGTTACTAATTTGCAGTATTGCTACAATGTAATGAAACTATTTCCAAATATGACATCTATTTGTAAGGAGATAGATAAGAATCGAAAATAAAGTTGATCTTGAACTCCTAGTCGTAGAACTATTGTTAACTCCAATTATAGAACTATCTTTAATGTTATATCTTTAAGGTTCTATGCAAGTGAAGGAAAATCTCTATTTGACATAATATGACTTATTATGACTATCGTCGGGTACACGAAAAAGTATAATGTGTTACAAGTGCAGAAAAGTGCCAATTTCTCACGAGTGCGAAGAAGTTACGGCATGAGACGAAGTCGAATGCCGCAATCATACGAGTGTGAACGCGTTTTTGCAAGCGTTACACACTATACTTTACCAACGACTACAAAAAAAAATAATAACAGACCAAAAGCTAAAAAAATATTTAACCTAGAATGTATACTCGCATTTATATTTTTTACGTGAAATATCTGGCAATAAATTAAGAGATGTAATATCAGCAGCTTCCACAATGTTTGGAGGTGTACATTCCATTTTCTCATCATCATGATAAATCTAAAACTTAAAAAACAACAAAAGTAAATATTAAAATTCTTTTAGACTGTGCGAAAGGTATAATTTTGTATAGTGGTCGTAGATAAAAGGTATTTTAGATATAATAATAATTGCTACAACCCATAACCTGGAAAGCAGGCCCGAGAAGCTTTAAGCTTGTGCGAGAGGGAGGGGGCGATTATTATTATTACGCAGGAACTACGTGCGGCTGCAGCCGATTTACAGATGGAACAGCGCAAATTCCACATTTGTGTCACAGCTATAGAATACTGCAGAAAACCTTAACCAGATCTACCGGTAAAAGGAGTCGAATCTGGCCCGCTTGGGTGAAAGTCCAGCACGCTAGACATTACACTACCCAGCATGCTGATAAAGTATAGAATAGATTAATTACGTCGTAAACAGGCTGATTTTGAGCAAAATCTTCAGCTACGGGGATTTCTATATTTAAATAGGCAGTTTTAACATACTTACGGAATTTATGACATCTGCGTCGAAGTTGTGACGTCATCAACGCTTTCTTTAATTAGAAACATAGATCATACATAGAAACATACCTCTCTTTTGAAAAGTCTTTTAATTCGCTATCCTATAACCATACCAATTAAATATTAATTAAGATTTTTAGCCAGCCTGTAGGTTTTAGTTAATTGAAAGTTTGACACCTGACGTCATATTTATATTCAGCAGATATGTAAAAATTGCATACTTAAAAGTACCTGAGGACTTTGCTCGAAAACTGCCTGTTTAGGAAATAACTAACTTATTCCATACTTTATTACCATATTGTATAAACATAACTAAGTAAGATTAAAATCACATCAATATGAAACTTCGAAATTTTGATAGAAGATATAAAAAACATGTACGTTGTTACAGAAATAAACATCCTGAAAAATCTAGTTATACCAAACACCTTTTAGAACAAAATCATACAATGACTCCTCAAAATAATATTAAACTCCTACATTTTTGTAGTAACAAATTCAAATTCGACAATTTAGAAGCTTTTGAGATATACAAACACAAACTCAGGGTGCCTTTAATGAATGAACATATTGAGCTCAGTAATTCTCCGTTACTGAAAGTATTAGATATGTAATTCTGATTATTTTTATCTTTTTATAAGTTATTTTCCAAGTGTATTTTTTATATTTACCTTAGCAACGTGTTTGTTTATATTTATATTACCTTTGATAATGACAGCTTAGCTATTGAATCGATATTATCAGGTACATTATAACTTATGAAACTTTTATTAATCTTTTATTTACGTAATAAGAACCTTAACTCCAGCAGATTAAAATAGTCTTAACACTCTTAACCATTAGCTAACTGGGTTACATTAGATATAGTGATGTTAATCGCCAACATTTCCAGATGAATATTAGAATTAATTTCCTGTTTCGAAAATATTCGGTTACGAATCATAATGCTATCATATGCAAATATTCACACATATTTTAGGAAATTTTCTTAATTCTGATATCCTCCCAATGTGCTAAAGTGATAGTGCGCTCACATAAGATGCATACTGTGCTATTTATTTACTATGCAATATACATACATTTAGTCTATAATAGCTTGCTGTATAATTGGTTGCCTATGTATGCATAATACTTTTACTTGATTATTTTAAAATGCATTATACAGTATATTGACATTTTAATTTAGTAGCACTGTAAAAACCAGTGAGATGTCCAAATGAGTTGATCGATCAGGTATTTTTTATTAGTAAAACTTCTGTTCATAATTTCTATTAAAAGAATTTTATTATGTTGAAAAAAGAACTTGTCGGGAGCACAACAGTCACTTAATATATATCACCGTTCTCATAGAGTTGTTGATAATCAAGCAAGTTTGCATATATTAAATTTAAATAAAAATCCTGGTCTTGTGAAAAATTCGGAAGAAAATCTTTTTAAGGACTTTTTGAAACTTAGCAATGAGAACAAAGCAAATTTCCAATTTTAGAAAATACGATTATCGTAGAATTTTAGCTCTTTTAAGCTGCGTTAGCTACCATAGCACGACAGAAAAAGAAAGATACTGAGATGTTATATTCAAAAATAGAAAATAAAATGATTATTATGGCTAGCTTTAATACAAATAAAAATATAAGAACTCAATAGCGTTTCTTTTTCCCAATAGACTAACTCGGGTTTATTTATCTTATTGATTCTTGCACCTGGAAGAAAAGAACTTACTACAAGCCATACCTGGAACACTGCGTCTGAACGAGAAATTATCTTTGACCCTGTATATTAAATTTAATACTTGTATCCACATCAAAATAAAAATAAACACTTTGATAAATTGAAACACAAAATTTATATTTTATTAAAGATTAAATAAAAAACTAAAAGACAATCAAAATCCTAAAACAAAAGTAAACAGGAATATCTTCCTTCAGTTTGCTTAAATGAAACTTGGGTGGTTGTCAACCTGACATGGGGGTTGCAGCCGTATTCATTCAAACAGACTAGCATCAAATAAATTAAATTCAACGAATAAACACAAAAAATATTTACAAATGAATAATCAACTTAACAGTTGTTAAAACAGCAAGCCTTGTTCACAAAGAACGTTTCGATTTTGACAAAAATGAAATAATTTTTTTTTTAGATTATTTCTAATGGGTAACAATTTTTATTACGACCAACCTTGTATATAAATGAATACGGTAATACATCAGTAATACAGCTTCCATCCAAATCAGCTGATTCATATATTAACCATAATCTTCCATACAATTTGTTAAAAATGGAAGTTAATAAATTTTCTTTTGATTTAATAGAATAAATCGTACACAAATCCAAATAATTGTTCTGGAAAATGATAATCTTTTTTGATTTATATAACAGGTGACTATGCAAATTACATGTGAAAAATGTTTGTTTATAACCAAAACATATGGGTTAAAACTTCATAACCTAACTTTTATTTTAGGATTTTCGATTTGTTAAATTTTTAAAGCCCTCTTATATGTTTAGGAAAAACTTTTGAAGACACAACGAAATTTTTCAAAAAACTTGAACATCACAAAATATCACACGTCACGAAAACGACCATATGTTTATAATTAACACTAATCTTAATTCTAAAAAGATAGAAAGGCAGCTGGCAAAGAGCTGATTAAAATAACGCCAGACACTTATGATCTAAATTGAACAATAACAAAGAAGATCAATAAAAACGATCAGCTGTCACCGATGTCATAAAAACTAAATCACTCTCCAGTTATCCCTGAACATGAAATATGTACATAGTTACACAAAGTACCCCAAACATATGAAGTTTACACAAATTAAATTACATACTAAAAAAACTTAACTTAAAAATCTGTCCACAACGTTTCAGATAACAAGCGATACTTTTGCAAATATAAAATAAATAATAACATGAATGAATTGAAAAATGAACTAATCTTGTCCAGAATACAGTACTCCAGGTGCCTGCATCAAAACAATAGTACAAAATATCAAAATAAACTCAACATTTGGAAAATATCAGCACAGCTTATGTCTCGACCTACTTGACCTCAAAACTTCCAAATACAAGAACTAGTAAGTTAATTATAACATTATAAACATCAAGGTACTGATCTGATTTAACTATTTCCATGTACCCGAAACTGATTCAGCTAAATGGGAGAAAGAGAATTCTATTCTGCGTTCAACAATCGTCAAACTCAGATCTAGTAACAAGATTAAACCTTCCAGAAAAATGGAAAAACTATCATACAACATGTTTTACTATGAAATAGCATAATTTATTTATATCCTTTTTATAAACTCAAACCTTTTTTATAAAAAGTGCGGTTAAACAGTGGCGATAACTATCGCACTCTCACCCCCTCACCCCTTAAATGGCAACTCACCCCAAAAAAGAATGGAAATTGGATGGAGGATTGTGAGATACGGGAAGTCTTCTAACAACCCTTTTTTGACAGAAGTACCCAAAAACCTTGCATGAAGCGTGTACAGTGGTTCAAAGTTCCAAAAACAGCGTCACCAAGCGAATTTTATAAAATTATTCTTTGAATTTTTTAAACGGTCTAAAATTGTTAAATAACATTGTGCAGGAATTATTAAAGTATTTAAGGAAACATGTTATGAAAAATATTAAAATTTTATTGTTGACATCTTGCGGGCATGGTCGGTTCTGTATCGTTTAAAATTCTTATTTCGGACCTCTTAAGCTTCTTCGCCTAATGCTCCTAATAAAATAACCACTTTATGGGCAAAAAACGTGATATTTCTTAAATATTGACGAACCCTGGTACGAAATTTGAAGGAAATGTAGTCGCGTCTTAGTGAAAGACGACCATAAAAACAAACGCGACCGTCTAAATATATACTCTGTTCAAAGCAAATAATTAGGACATAATATAGGAATTTATATACAAGATGTTTTCTATGCTTTGCGAAACATATATCAATAGAAAAGGGACGTATAAAATTGCTTCTTGTGTCTTCCATGTCACAATTTTTAATTTATAAATTACTAAATAACTATTTTCCACAGTGCAATCGCAACTGTTATCAAGAACGGTCAGAGAATGATTGAAACTGGCGGCTACAACTCACTTATGTGTGGCTTATCAGCCGAGGGGATGAGGGTTCAAGTACATTAACATCTATTCTAATAAATTATTAGGTAATTGTGCTATTTGTGTAATTCTTATTTCTACCCCAATGACGGTAGATATATTTTTTAAAAAAACATAGGACTTGTATATACTATTAACAAAAGAATTTAAAACTAATTTATTTAAAAGCTATTTATATATTTAATTAACTAGATTATTTATTTTGAATGCACAGTTATTTATTTTTATTGAATGTAACTTTATTTACATTGCGCACTTCAAATTCACTGTTACGGTCGATGTATTTATATGCCGCCGTGTTAATTTCGCGAATGAACTTGAACCATCTCTTTCTCGTCCATCACATAAACACAGTGTTTCCCCGTTCACTGCAGTATGTTAGTAATTACTTGGTACGTCAATGATTTTTTTGAACGTTCTCAATTGTGACAAGAGCGACAAAGTTAAGAGGATTAAAGTAAGGTAAATGCCAACCCTAACTAGCAGGTAGCTCGCTGCAGCATTTAACTTGCACTCTATTATACAGTAGATCGTTTGTAAAATGTATAAAGTACTCGTGATCATGCTTCTAATTTGTAATTCTGAAGGCTTAAAACTAACAAAGAAATAACCACTATTTTTTATTAATGTAATTCTGAAAAACAAATTAAAACTCGAACTGCTTTCTTCCTGTGAAATATATATATATATATATATATATATATATATATATATATATATATATATATATATATATATATATATATATATATATTTTTTTTTTTAATTTTTCCATACAAAAAGGAAATCAAAGACACATCAGCTAAATTGGAGTCATTCTATTAAACGACTTTGTAGAAAGTTTTCCTTGAATATAAACAGTCTGTTTTATGTTCATAATAAGCAGCAAGTGCAAATAAACAGTAGCACTTCTAAGCCTTTACATTAAATAAGAAATTGCGAGATTACTTATTAAAAGTAAAGAAAAAAGTCAAAATACGAGTAACTCATATTACAAACAGAAATATTTATATACAGCCATGTATTTTCCCTTTTCACGCGAGTATATAAAATTCGTTCAACCCATAATAACACTCACGTGTTTGTCAGTCGATGCATGAAAAACTATGGCAGGTTCTCGCGTTACAACATCTGAAATTTGTGTTTGTTCTGTAAAACTATTCACCTGTCACAGATTAACTGTGATTGTTTTTCAGTTCGACGTTTTACAAACATTGATTTATGAAGCAAGCAGCATGATTTAGTGAGCAAATTCCTTGTACGAATAATAGCAAACTAAACCATATCATATTTACGAGTTTGCATTATTAGTAAAAATCAAAACAAATTTAACACGTAAAAGCTTCCATACTGCTTGTGTTAACGCTTACCTTTACCTGAATGTAAATTTTCGAAAATCTATGATTTCAAACAATAATTATGTCGTGACGTTTGCAGTTGAAAGTGTTCGTGACATCTTATACCGAAGATGTATATTTAAATTAGGAGCATGAGGATTGGTTTTTATCAAATTAATCATTAATCCAAACATATTTGATGAAGTAAATGTCAGACTTAAAAAGCTGTCTTTTAAAGGTGCATTGTTTACAACGTGCTCTGCTGAATGCCCACTGATCTATTATTATTATGAATAGAATATATGATGGTAACGGCAACAATCAGTGTTCTGCATTTAATGCTTAATATACTTTCATATATTAATTATGTCTGACAAAGTTTATTTAACACAACAAATGAACAAACAAACAAAATTGAAATAAATAATAAAAAAATTTGGCTACCATGAATCAAAGAAACATCAATCCTAAGATAGTCTAATGCTTTTTATCTTCAGGAGTAATATCTCTATCATTTTAATTATCTTAAACACTAAAATTAAATGAATTTAAATACCTTAAAATATTTAAATGGTATCAATGTATTAGTGCCTTATCAATTACCAACTGATGTAGTAACAAAACAGAAATCCTCTTTCTTCTATATGGTTTATAACTAAAATGTCTGAAATACAGAAATTCACCTCTCTTCATATAAATGTCCAAATTAAAATGGTATTACTAAAAATTATTAAAGACCAGCTGTTTTCTTGAGATAAGCTAAGTCTATTCAATAATTAAATTGATAAACTCCCTTTCATAGTCCAATTTACAACAAAGGTTGATATTCTCAAAACCCATAAAAAATTTCTTTACGAAAAAGAAAAATTATTTCACTAATAAAAATCCACAGCACTGAATATTATTTCAATTAAAAGTAAATATTATTAAAACAATCTAGTTAAATTCAAAGAACCTCAACAAGTATTAATCACTTTGACGTATCACCAAAATATAACCTAACATCTTGACGTTTACATTTTTTATTTCACAACATAACCTTTAAATTTTTCAATGTTGCTCTTAGCATATGTGCACTGGATGTAAGCTCTACATTTACAGAGAGTTTGTCACCAAATCGCTCGTTGTTTTTATATCCTTTTGAAAACAAACGAATGTTTTAATGAGATTTTTGGTGGAAAACAAAAGACAATTTGGAACTAAATACTACATAACCACATAATTGTTTATAATTATTATTAATTGTTTAAACAAATTCAATAGATAGAGAAATATTCTCTTTTTAATGATATAAAATACTTGTACTAAGACAAAGAAATAAGATGGCTAGAACTTGTCAACCAAATCATTTTTGCATGATACATTCAATTAATAATTAAAAATTAAATTAATTATATAAAACCGCCTAGTTACATCCTTCTATTCCTACAAAATCCATCCTTACATCCTATTGAACATTTTTACATATTTTTAGATATCCAAACTATACAATAACTAAATTACATAATTTCAGATTACCTTAGTAAAACGCAGAAATTTGTATTTTCAAACCAAAACATCATAAATACTTGCACACATCTTCACAACCATGCACCTTGTCTCTTTAAGGTCGAAACAAGCCTTGAAATGGCTTCAAATTTATATTTGTGTACACAATTAAGTAACGATAGCACATCGTTAGCTAAACAATGAAATTTTATCAAGATAGAAAGACACGTAAAGAATTAATTTACAATTTCGGGTTAAATAATTTGTCACTTTTTCATTCACATTCTAATTACTTTTATTTTAAAACGAGATGCAAATTAAAAAAGATCTCTTTGATTGTTAAACCGTACTTCTTAAAACAGCGATTTATATCAGCTGTTGCTCCTCGTTTGTCGGTATCTTGAATGCCGAAAAGTTGACCTTGTCTTGTTATTATTTTATAACTTTTTTAAGCACGTTCGGCTTTAAATTAGATTCTTAAATAAAGCAGGCCCGTATTTACTCTTATTATTTCATGCTGAAAAGAATATGAAAAGTTCTAAAAATGCACCTCTCCCCCTTAAGGGTTATAAAGTCCTTTAAAATTCCAGGATTTTGCGGTTTTGTCGTCCCATTGTTCCACTTAAATAAACTAGATACCTTTATATTGATATTTCTTATGATATTCAAAATTGCATCAAAAGCCAAGTTGTTCCAGGTGAAAGTTTTCCTCTTCAGTGAAACTCCGTCATCACTACGACTGTTTTGGTCAGCTGGATGAGGCATAGTGTAATAGTGTATTAATCTGGCTGTAATAGTGTATTAATCTACTGAAATCACTTCTTTTCAGAACTAAATTCGTCCACATAATTTATCACATTGCTTTACACTGTTGAACAGAAGGCATTCGATAGATTAAGATTCTCGAATATAACAAATGATGTAAGTCATGACTTGTTAAAAAATTTAATAGCCTACTTGCATTAATTGATTGAACCTATTCTTTAAAAAATATATAGAAAAATAGCATTTTATGAGCAGTCGTAGATTTTGAAATGCAGTATCAGTAAACTGATTGAAAATGTCTTTTAATGTTGTTTTCTAAAGTTAATTTTGTAAAATAGGAATTCATGGTTGTATTTACAAAAATTACAAAACCTTTTTAGTAGTGGAAATACAATATTTACCTTTAATCATTATTAAATGAAATTGCAAAGGTTTTAACAAAAAAAAATAATTAGTTCCTAATTAACTACAAACCAGTAACTAATTTTTGTTCGTGTACGATGCATAATAAAATAACGAATGTACTTCAAATATACATTAAATATCTGTTATAGTATTTTGTGTCTCAAGGGCAGAAAGTTAGCGTTTGCTGCCTGCAGTTGTTTGAAGCCCGAGCGAAGCGAGGGCAGCAGACAACTAAGGGCTGCAAATGCTGTTCTGTCCGAGTGACATACAAAGGTTTTTCCTCTGCCTGCTACTATACTTTAAAATGGAACTCCAATTTTTATTGCAGTACCCCAATTTACCTTAAATTAAAATAAAATTTTGTTAGAGGAATGTAATGGAGTGAACGAAAACGAAGATAACGCCAGATTTTTTAAATAAAATTATGAAATTAACATAATCATACGACCATAAATATAAGATGCGTAGCCCTCCGCTGTTACAGTGGTATCCAGCCTATATAGACTTCTGGAGCACGTGATTATGTGCAGTAACCCGTGTAAATCGCGTGCGGGCGAGTTCAAGTTATTTAAAAAAGGGGTGCTGGGTTCGTATGTCATGTGCATGTTTTACTGTTGTATTTTAAACAATAAAATAATTCTATATTGCCTATTTAATTATTAACAAAACATTACCCAATATTGAGGTAACAAAAAGATTAAATAATAGCTAATAATAATAAACTTTTAATTACTAAAAAAAATCATTACATCTTTATCTATTTAAAATCAATATAGAGGTTATATATTTGACACAAGAGAGCAGAAAATAAGCCCTAAATGCCCTCAAAACAGGATATTTAGAAAGCACTTTTTGATCAAATAGGCAAAAAAATTCTTTTTTATTTTCAATTTCAGAAGAATTCGACAATTTCAGGAACAAAACTAAAACGCTGATTGCTAAAAAACCCAGCATTTTGTTTTATGGATTAGTACAAGCTTATTATACTATGAAAATTTTATTGCCTAAGGTCCAACCGTTTTGGAAATATAGCTGGCCAAGTAACCAAAATATGCATTATTTTTTTAGGGGGATCAACAATATCCCCACATTCCCTTCAATTCAATTCAACGTTAATGCACTTAACTTCATCGCTAGTATAAAAAGGTAAGGATTCATACTCGAGTTGTTTATGTGCAAATTCGGGAGAAGTATACTTGTTTACTGGCCAGAATATCAAACAAGTCAAAATGACTCAAAGGTCAGAAGTAGTACATGGTGAGCTAAAAAAATCTAAAAAGAACTAACATTGATTCCTTTTCCGAAAATGATGGCGACAGTAAAGAATTGGCTCGTAAATTGGGGCTATTAACCCACATTGGGGTCATGCAGAATGGTCTACGGCGTCAGATGCACTGGCGCCTATGAGGAAGACGCCGCTGTACATTCTTCGAAGGCGCCGAAGTAGACGCCAAGAAGGTATTCGACACAATGGCTCAATTTGTTAACGACGACTCAGTCAAGAATGTCATCGAAGACACTGCCGGCTCACACTTCACCGTCAACTAGTACACTTTTTGTCGATAAGTTTAGGACAATGCCATCTCATACCGACAAGACAAAATAGGTAAAAGTCACTTACTCGACAGTTGGATTGACACGACTGTGGTCTTACTGGACGACGTCTTACTTACTCCCATCTGCTAATATAATCTTTGATTTATCTTTAATCTAGGAGGCCCTGGTGTGGCTGCAGTGGCAGAGGAGACATACATCACAAAGCGCAAGTACGATATCGGACGCTTGATGAAGGTCCAGACAGGTACCATTATCAGTCTGTTTTTGGCACGTAAAGGACAAAAAAGAAAGAAACTTGTTATTTACTCTTTGTGCGTTATGTACTGGACGGATGGCGTCCCCAGTACCACGGATTAGTTGAATGGTAGGGGTTATCAAGTCATGAGTTAATGTATTTACACACTCGGCCCATGGGAATTTATTTTTCTGACTCGATTGCTTTTTGTTCATGATTTGATCTGATCTGAATAGCTATCTCAATCACCATCTCTTATCTTTTAGGTCTGTATTCACGAACGAGGTCAATACGTTCATCGGGATGCTCTACCAACGCTATCGAGATTGAGAATAGATGGCTGCAATTAAAATTAATATAAATTGCAATTATGTCTCACCTGAGAAATTGACCATTTTCATCGAGCATATCAAGATGGTGTTTCATGGACAGGACAAGAAGTCTGATAACCAGCAACTCCTTCGTTGAGACGACCCAGAGGAATTTCACGGGCCCGAATTTCCTACAGTGAAGGACAACACTATGATGCCCATTGTGATTGATATATCTGAGGACGATTGTGAAACCGCTGAATCTGAGCAATGAGCGATTATTTTTTATCTCACAGCCCGCCACTGACATACAATTAATTTATTATCATTTTGTCATTTAATTTAATTTGTATCTAAATTTAGTTGTCATCTATGAAATAAATTATCATTCCGATTCTAGAGCATTTACTATAGGAAACATTTGTTGGTCACGGGCTCGACAATTGTACCAAATTATGATAGAACGCGTGAAAAAAACGCAATAATTTAAATAATAATATAAACAAGAAGCAACGTTACTGAAAGAGACTAAAAAGCAGACAAATGTGTCAGTAAGACGTTCAAAATTGACTTATATGTACAAGCAAAATGAATTTGTCTGCTCTTCCAGGTCCTGAGTTTTATACTGCTGTTCCCGAATACTCCAAGTGGGTTATTCTATAAATAATCTATCAAAAGAAACCTGTGTACCAATGACTTAACATTTCTCATATAAAACGAAGTTAGAGGTCTTTGATTCATAGATACAAGATGATTCATAATTGATAAATTAAACGAAAATGGTATAATCGTCCTGCAAAAAGAAGACGTTCAAACTTACATCTTTACCAAGTTGCATTCCTGATTAAATAGAGTCCTCGATAGTTTTTCACCTCACAAGGTTCCAATTTGGTACGCAATTTAGGAACTTATAAACCATATTAATTGATATGAAATTGACGTTAATTGAAGTAATATAAGGTGTTTATTGTGGATGGGTCACTCCTAGCTTTTTTATTAATCCATTAATTTGAAAAGATCTTATCATTTCATAGTAGTAGGTATATATGTGGGTTATACTATATAAAGCCCAATACTCGTAATAATATAGGTTATACTATATAGTATATATAGAATAGTATATGTATGTATATGTATATCGTATATGGCCGTGGTGACCTTGTTGTTAGAATTTCAGGCCGCGCTAGTGCCTCTAACATAACCTAACGACTACCAGTACAATTTTGGTTCCCGGGACCAACCAACGGGTTAATATACCCTCCCAAGCGCGACTGGTTGCGGTTTTTACTGTAAGGTTCTACTGTAGAGGTCACCCAACTTCTGACATGGACCAACATTGCTCAACTCTGAATACCGTTTGACCAGAACCCACAGAGCTAACAATGTATACACAAATATTCTAGTAAGAAAAGGTGTTCTTTTTTTTCTTCACATCTTCACTATTTTCACATTGTTCTTTATCACAATAATCTTCTACGCTCATTAGCATATGTAGATACATTGGAGAAGTCTGTGTTTAAGCATTGGCAAAAAGACTCGCTCTACATTAGTTACAAGTTACTGCATTTATCTATCTATTTCTTTGTAGCTTCACTGATGTGTTTTTCTATTGTTGGAAAACTTATTAGTTCTCTTTGAAGCTGTTCGTTTATTACTTACCACTCTGCAGGGGTCGTATTTTCAAATGAGCCCTAGACTTGTGTCTTTTCTTGGCTTATGAAATAGTAATATAGTTGCGTGCTGCCAAGTGTTTGGAAAATGATTCAAAACTGTATCTACTATTAGTATCGACTGTTCTTTAATCGTCCTATGTGTTTCTTCATCTCGCATGTTGAGGTAGGATTTATAGAACCAACAACTTTAGGAAAAATATGTTCAGTTTTCTGTGTTACTTGTGTTTCCATTTCCTTGTTGTTACAGTTGCTAGTGAAGGTATGTTTCAGGTGTTTTGGAAATGCGGTGGTGTATCTAAGTTGCCTAATCAATTTTATTTGAAATTATAATGTGAGGTTGATTTATCAGTTTCTTGGTTGTTCGATCCCTAGGTTGTAATTCCTTTATGCAATTTTTTACAGTTTATCCTACGATTTTCTACGTTTTATTTCACTGATTGCATGATTTAATTGCTGCTTTACTCATAACCTCTTAATTTAGGAAGGTTTGATATAGTACATGGAGTTGTTTTAAAAGTGATCGAACGGGTACGTAATCAGAGTCTAATTCGTGAACTACAATTAATGATGATTAACTAAGGAACTAAAATTCTTAAGCAGCATAATGTCGAGTATAGTAATCTGGCTGATGGTCAGCTTGATTTTTAGAAAATATCTCATACTACAGACATGGATGTACTACAGAAAGTTACCAGGTGCATAGATCAACGTACAACGAAAATGGATTAGAACCCTGTAGATCTTCAGTTGTTAAGTTCTGCGATATCTTCGAACGTTAGCTGGTAACACACAAGTTCAAGACACTATTCTTAGAAGTTTATGGTTGCAACGTCTCCCCACAAACGTTCAAGTAGTCCTACAAGTGCAGCCTAAGCTAACTCTGGACAAGCTGGCGGAGATCGCAGACAAAGTTTTTGAAGTGTCTACTCCGTCAATGCCTCCTGCCATACATGCTACAGCATTATCAGATCACAGTCTTACTCAGCGCATAGACGACCTTACTCAAAAACTGTCCGAAATGCAAGAAGCTGTATTCAGCAATAGGCGAAGATACCGCCACCGCAGCAGGAATTCCCATCGAAACAATTCCGCGGAGTCAACGTTTATGTTGGTATCACCACAATTTCAAGGAGAAAGCTAAAAAATGTTCCCCTCCATGTAACTTCCCAACAAACTGCAACGGCAACCAGTAGAGACGGCGAATGGTTGCCTTCGGGGAGGAAGCCGTCTATTAGTTGTAGATTGAAGTCATAAGGTACAATTTTTAATTGACACGGGTTCTGATCTCTGCTGTTATCCACAGGCTTTACTCAAACAAAAACGTCATTGCACGGATTACGAACTTTGTGCTGCCAATGCTACTGCCATCAAGACATATGGAACTATACAGCTGTCTTTGCATCTGGGTCTACGTCGTAGACTTTTATGGCAGTTTGTAGTGGCTGATGTTTCTATACCTATAATAGGTGCAGATTTTTTAGCACACTATAATTTACTACCCGACTGTTGCAATAATCGTTTAATTGATGGAATAACAGGCTTATCTGTCTATGGCCAGATTTCAAGTAGTATGACACAGTCTAGTATTAAAGTTTTATCCGAGCAAACTGAGCAATCCTCTTTCAACGTTATTTTGACTGATTTCCCTGAACTGGTACGCCCCGCGGGATCTTCACGTCCAACAGCACAACATTCGACATTGCACTATATTCGTACATCTCCAGGACCACCTGTGTTTTCCCGACCACGCCGCCTGGCTCCTGATCGTCTTCAAATCGCCAAGGCAGAATTTGAAACTATGATGCAGGAAGGAATCGCACGTCGCTTTGAAAGCCCCTGGGCATCTCCGTTGCATCTAGTACCTAAGAAATCAGATGGTTGGCGTCCATGTGGAGACTATAGAGTCTTAAATGCTCGTACCATCCCTGATAGATATCCCGTGCGACATATTCATGATTTTGCCCATCGACTTTGTGGATCTACCATATTTTCTACGATAGATCTTGTCAAGGCATATACACAAATACCAGTGAACCCGGATGATGTACCCAAAACTGCAATTACAACACCATTCGGATGATTTGAATTCCCGTTTATGACGTTTGGTCTTAGAAATGCTGGTCAAACATTCCAACGGTTTATCGATGAAGTTCTTCAAGGATTGGATTTCTGCTTTGCCTACATAGATGATATTCTGGTTTCCAGTTCCAACCCTAAGGAACATGAAGCGCATCTCCGTATCCTTTTTACTCGACTGACAAAGTATGGAATTTTAGTAAATGCAAACAAATGTGTTCTAGGTGTATCCAAGGTCATATTTCTGGGTTACGAAGTATCCGCTGAAGGAACCCGCCCAGTTCCCGATCGTGTCGCTGCCCTGCAGGACTATCCTCTGCCTCAAACTGCCCGAGGTCTCCGAAGATTCTTGGGAATGATCAGTTTTTACAGACGTTTTCTACCTTCGGCAGCAGAATATCAAGCTTCACTTCATGCTTTAATCACAGGTTTGCGTGGTTCTCAATCTGTACCCTAGACCTCCGCCTTAAAAGCCGACTTTGATGCATGTAAGCAAAACCTAAGTAAAGTCGCACTTCTAGCACATCCACAGGTGAACGCCCCTTTAGGTCTCTTCACCGATGCTTCGGCAACTTCCATTGGAGCGTGCTTGCAACAGCGTGTTAGCAACGCCTGGCAACCATTGGCTTTCTTCTCTAAAAAGCTATCCGCAAAACAGACAGAGTGGCCTGCATACTATCGAGAGCTACTAGCCGTTTATGAAGCTGTTCAGCATTTCAGGCATATACTCGTAGCTCAACATTGTACGATTCACACAGACCACAAACCTCTAACTTATGCATTCCAACAAAAACGAGAGAAACTGCCTCCAGTACAACTGAACCAGCTCTCTTTTATCGCCCAATTTACAACTGACATACAGTATATCGACGGTGCTTCCAACGTGGTCGCAGATGCAATGTCCCGCATTGAAGCGATAAATATGAATCAACAGCCACTGGATCTGAAAGTACTCGCGCAATCACAAACTGACGATGTTGAACTCCGCAATCTTCTAGATGACGGCTCATCACTTCAACTTGAAAATATTCAGATTCCTGGCAGCGACATCACGATTATCTGTGACACTTCTACAGGTAAGGATCGACCTTTTGTCACAGCTCCGTATCGACGTCTAGTTTTTGACACCCTTCATGGTCTTAGCCACCCCAGTGCCAGAGCAACAACTAGACTTATTTCAGAACGATATGTCTGGCCACATATGAAACAAGATTGCCATTCCTGGTGCCGAAAATGCCAACAATGCCAGCTTGCTAAGGTATCAAGGCACGTCTCAACACCGATAGGAACTTTTCAGTTACCTTCAGCTCGGTTCCAGCATGTGCACCTGGATATCATCGGTCCGCTACCTACAGTTAAGAATTACAAATACTGCCTTACAACCGTAGATAGATATACCCGATCGCCGGAAGTCTGGCCACTCGAGCGCATTACAGCTCAAGATATCGCTGAAGCATTGCTGTCGTGTTGGATATCCCGATTTGGTTCTCCGCCTCAAATAACGACTGACCAAAGCAGACAGTTTGAATCCGAGTTATTCAAGGCCTTGGGCATAACTGTGGGATTCAAGAGATCTAGAACGACAAGTTATCACCCTTGTGCGAATGGTACAGTGGAACGTTTCCATCGGCATTTAAAAGCCGCTTTAATGTGCCACCCGGAACTCACATGGTTGCAAGCTCTTTCTCTAGTACTCCTTGGCATACGTAGCGCTTTTAAAGAAGATCTTCATACATCTGCAGCAGAACTAGTTTATGGAGAACCTCGACGCCTTCCAGGAGAACTAATTAGCAGCCCATGCACTGATTCAAAACAAGCTAGCGATGTTTCCGATTTTTTTTAATAACCTCCGAAAACAAATGGCATGTTTAAGACCAGACCCTGCATCTCGGCATGGAAGATCTGCAACGTTTGTCTTTAAAGAACTCAAAACATGTTCTCATGCTTTCTTAAGAGAAGATCGACTTCGTCCTTCACTACAACCTCCTTACAAAGGTCCGTATCGGATAGTTTCTCGAGATGACAAAACAGTAGTTTTACGTCTTATGGATAAAGATGTACGAGTGAGCCTTGACAGAATAAAACCTGCGTACATAGAAGAATACAAAAGCAGTGTAGTCTTAAGTCCTGCTCCTCTGCCTGTACCTCGTTCTGATACCACCGCTAGGGAATATGTCACTCGCCGCGGATGTCACGTTCGTTTTAGGATAGACAACTCTTCTCCGCAGGGAGGTGATGTAGGAAACTACATATAGTATGCGGTGGTTGCCATGCCAAACACATAGTATTAAGTATTGATTGATTGATTTAAGTGTATTACTGACTGATGATACTCTGTTAATATTATTGTAATAAAAATGGAATTTATAATTAAATAGCGTCTTTTATTTACGATGAACCTATACTTTCCATATTAATCTAGCTTCACTTTCAAAAATGAGAACAATAAAATCTTTTACTTCCACTTTCTATGTAAATGAAACTTTAAAGGTGGGCTCCTAAAGAGATCTGTACAATTTTACAATGCTCTTCAACCAAAAGCTAATGGAAATTAATTTGTTGTTTAATCACAACACCATGACAACGTCTAGCTATAAATTGTCCTATATCCTTTGATTACAAAATGTCTTTTTATATAAAATATTCAATAAATTAATAAAAATACGGCGGATGAAGGTAGAGATAAAACTTTGTACGCTGCATACTTTTCCAACAAACTTTACTGAGATCACTGGGTTATGGAGGCCCACCCCACACACTTTCCGGCTCGCCCGTAACGATTAATATATACAAAGCTTGCCACGTAAATAATTAAATGTAATGCAAATAAATAAAATCAAAAGAAGAAGTCAACGAAACATTTTTTGAAGATATAATGTATTACAAAGATATTTTTAATTAAATCATCTTTGAAAGTGTTCTTTTGAAACCATTTCTTATCCAAAATTCATTTATCCACATGTTTTTAGAAGCATTAGTTTTGGGAATTCTAAATATGGTTTGTTCTTTTAAATAGTGATGCAATTTTTTTTCTGGCGCTGATATGTCATTACCACTCATTTTTTGTGATAATTGAATACTTTTCTAAGAAGCATTTTATTCAGAGGAAAGGCCGGACAATATTCATTATTGTGTTAAACCGAAAATTTTAAAATACTCTTCTAGTTGATATCAAGGAAAAATAAAAATTATTTAAAAATAAAGCTGACCATTAAGAAAAAATTAAATGTCAGCTAAAATTTGCTAGAAATTTATGAAAGATGTAAAAAGTGCCCGTTGGTGTGGAATTTATTTTCGGGGTAATGTTTTGAAGGAAATATAATGAATAAATAAAGGCGGCTGGTTAATGATGTTGGGTGGATAATACTAATTTAAAATTTATGAAAATCTGCAAAATGACGTAGTGTAATATTTTGCTTTTTTAATTAATGCAGTATATACACTACATACAATTTTCATGTTTTACTGTCAAGCCTTTAACGTATCGTTGATAAAGAAGCAAAAAGGCTTGGTGTAGTTGTTGATACTTACATTCTTCTTGGCTTTTACCTACATCTCGACAGAGCAACGTGTAATATGATATCACGAGGCATCATTTACACTGTAAAAGTTTTTTGTTTTATCCCATCTGTATTCACTATATGTATGCAAATATGAGCAAAATGTAACCAATAATAAATTCCACAATCTGTTAGCCGCGTTGGTGGTCCTTCTTACAATCTATAAAAGCAATACAATAAACAACTTTTATATGAAAACTATACGCAATTCAAGTCGATATTATATAGAGAAAGTGGGACTATATAAAGTACAACCGTTATTCAGAGAAAAATATACCCCTGAATGGGAATTGAAATTCTCTTTTATTTTCTAACTTCCTTTTCGCGTTTCGGTTCGCAAAATTTATATTGTGTAACTGCACAAGAAGAACGTGAAACGTTGAACACGAGCTGCGGCCTTTTTTTCAAGGACCATTTGTTTTTAGTTAAGACATAAATAATGGCTTTTTGTTAACCAAAAAGTGAAATGCAGTATTTGTAAGACACCGTATCGTAGCTGTCTGAAAACGTATTCTTTTCCCTATTATTAGACCATGCTTAGAGATGCCAAGCGACTTCAAGAGTGATGTGTTTAATTGGTTTTTCACATCTAATTTTTTAATGATGGCATGTGAGAAACATAGAGAAATATCTTTGTTACATACACACGTCAGTGTTTTCTTCTTTGTCAACATAAATTAGTTCGTTAGAAGAAGATTCCGTTTATAAATTAGAGAATGAAATTGGTTTATTTTTTGTTCGGAATAATTTTTGAAATGCGTGGATTGTTAGAAAATGAGGATTTTTTTTATTTAGACTGTCTTCTATTTTGGTTGTAATACTTTTGAAGATGAACTGTGGCATTACCACTTTCTGCTATTTTGGTCGGTCTTTGAAGCATTATCGAGTTTTTAAAATGTTAAAATGATACTTCAGCTAAATGCAGTAGATCTATTATTGTTTATTCAACCGCTTCACAGTGATTTTTGAGTATAACATGTTAGTTGGACAAAATTCTTATGGACTTATTTTTTGTTTCTTTGTCCATAACTAAATTAATATGCAGGGTGTAACTAATATAATCAGAAACCTCGTAATGCGAGGAAGTTGAATGGTTTAGAACATATTTTCCTTATCAACATGTGGTCTCTTCCTGCAAGCTTTTGAAAAAAATCGCATTTTAAATTTTAACTACGCCCGTTGTACTCCCATTACATGAAAAATACCAAACAAACTAAATTAAATTAAAATTTTTAAATTAAAAAAAAATTATTTTCGATTTTCTCGAAAATTAGTAGGAAGCGACCACACGTTGATAAATACAATATGCTCTAAATAACTACAGCTACCCCACTATTAGGAGGTTTCTAGTTATATTAGTTACACCCTGTTTAATTGTACTTAAAGTAAGAAAAAACCTTTTTGGCGTTATCACTAACTTGTAACTGACGAACGTACGAAAATGTACTCACCTTATTACCTGACTTTAATCTTTTATGAGTTATTGTTAATGCATGTTTGGCAAAAACAATTTCTGAAATCTGAAACAAGGGGACATTGATCATCATCATGGATTGTTATTTCCTAGAAATAAAACAGTGAATTTTGTCCAGCAATCATGTACTAGACGAATCACTGTACGGTTGCTGAAATAGCCTGCACGATAGTGATCTATTATAACATACAACTAGGGAAACCTCGTCGAAATATGACGGGCAAAAGGCTAATTTATTGAAGGATTTCCTTATATACAACGTTCGTTGTGTGAGTACAATCCTTAAACGCGTTATTTATCAAACACCTCCGACTTACCCCCACCTCACCAACCCCTACTTACTGCTTTTTCAGGCTTACCTCCCTCTCCAACTTATCTCTTCCTCAAACTTAACCCTTCTCTCCTGGCTTACCCCCCTCCTAGGACTCTACCCCCATGAATAAGTTCTTCATTGAATCCATATATCATATGCTTAATATATCAGCTTTCTAAACTTTGTTGGTCATTTTGTTCATGTTCCTTTATAAGAGATGAAACATTAGTTCTTAAACATTCCTGTTTTACTTTTTCATAAAATATCCCAATCTGAGAAATTTAAAAATTTTGCAAAAATGGACACACAGATACAGACGGAGATATCGAATTTCGTGAAAATGTTCCACAGCAACCACCTTAGTAAAAAGCTTAACATAATACCTCTTAACATAAAATCACTCCCCAGCAGGGATTTTTAACGTGTCAAACATTAACACGGTATCTAGACACGTTTTAATTTTTTTAGACTCGGAAAAGTTATCACTCAGTCAAGGAACCTACATGGTAACTCACGTAAGATTTAAGTTCTAAGATTTAATTTTAAGTTCATAAAGGCTTTTTCTACAGAATTTTGTAATGTGATCTCTAAATTTAGCTTACAGTCTATAGTTAACCCTAGTTTCATTGCAATGTTAGAACTCCGGATACAAGTATCTTTCACTCTAACAGAGAAAGAATCCTTTAAAATTTCAATTTTAAAGGATTATTATTATAAAGAAAACTGAAATGCAGTCGAGGGTCGTCAGCATAAAGATTATACTTACAGAATTGTAATGAACTACCAAAATTAGTGTATGTCGTATATAAAAGTGGGCCAAGAACAGACTCTTGCGGTACTCCTGTCAAAAATGGAAGAAGTGTGGATGATTGGTTATTCAAAATAACGTATCAAATAAATAATTTCCAATAAGAGTAATTAGCATCAAATCCAATAAAATGTAGCACAGCCAAAAAAGTAAAGTAAGTAAAAGTAAAAGTAAAAAGTAAATTATCCTATATACGAACTGTAATTTTTCAACTGGTATATACAAAATTAATGAATAGAAAAGAAACACGTAATACTTATATGTGTTTCTCCTTCTAGCCTGTCCAGTTCAAATTATTGTTTTATCCTTTTCCCACATGTCGATCTTTGTAAATACCAGTCAGGTTGACACAGCCTCTCCTATGTTTGTATGTGTAGTAGGTTAGTAACACATCATATTCAAAGAACTAATTTCAACTGTCCTTGAATAAAATTAAGTTAATTAGTGATTTAAGTTAGTTCAGTGATTTAATGAATTTATGTAAGTTAATTAAACTTGAATACTGTATAAAAACTATTCACAAAGATTTATAATTAAGAATAGATTCAAATTATGTCGCCTAGTGCGGTTTGATACCTACAGGAGGCACCACAGTTATTTGATGGTGTTAATGTTAGTTACTTCCGAGCTGGTATACAAGCTTGAGTGGTGTGTGTATAATTCGCAGACGTGCTGCCCTAACTGAGGACAGCCAAAAGCTCGAAACATCTGTCCTAGGGTGGCGTCTGTGAATTATACACATATCATTATAAAGTGAGTATAATAGTCGCCAATTTAAACACTGTTTAACTTTTATATTTATAATTGTGACTTAAAGTAATAATAAATTAGTAAAGGCTTACTAATAAATTAGACTGATACGGACCAGAAGAGCAGACCGCCTGCTTAGAAAAGCGATCAGCTCCATACTGCCAAAATTAATTTTAAAATCATTAGAATATTAAATACCGCTGTATATTGAATTATGATTAATGCTTGTTTGTTTTTGGGCGGGGAATCTGGGTGGCGTTATATCCCTTGCACTTTATGGCACTGATTGCTGTGATCATATGGCCTAATTCCACTAACCAAATACGGATTTTTATCGAACCCAATCATCGCAATCAACATGGGTCTGCCTTTTTAGCTTCTTATCCGAGAAGAAGGCATACTTTTAATTTTTCTCCACTATGAAGAATTACTAGCTCGGTCAAGGTTTCAATGATCGAATTTGCTGCTCTTGGCTCACTAGGTTAGCATGGTAACCACTAATCCATTGAACCTGGCTTAATTTTCTTTCATTTATAAACTATTCGTATGAAACAGTATTATGACAGTATTTATTACAATGCAAAGTCACCAATTACAAGCAAATACAACCGTATATCACTACCAATAAAAAGGGATGTTCGTTAAGGTGATGCATTGCTTCCTAAATAAGTTACTAGTACACTGAAAAATGTTAGTATGGGACAGCAAAGCCCTAAATATGAATGGAACAAGATTAAGTCATCATCGTTTCACCGTTATCATAATAATAATATCAGAACCAAAGGAAGATCTCGATATAATGCTCAACGAATTGGGTCTAATATTAAGTCAAGTAGGGTTAAAGATGACCTATCATAAAACGAAGAGAATTTCAGCCTCGAAAATTAACATAAACAAGCAGAATGATGAATAAGTTCACAAATTTAGGGTTTTACTATGTATGGGGCGTTTGTTGAAATGGCAAATACTATTCAGGAAAACAATAATATTTTCATGTATAATCAAGGGCCAAAAGTAAATAATAAACAAGAAATCTGTAATTGTTTTTTTTTTTGAAGAGGTGTTGGGTTGAAGTTCCTAGTTATATAACTATACGGGTTTATTATTTATTGTTCATAATTACTCAGTTCAATACAAATTGTATAGTATGAGCAAAAAGTAACTCCATCAAAGGTGCCTTTGGAATTTGGAACTCATGCGTATTATAACACCAGAAAATGATATCATAGTATATAACGGTATTAGGCCGATATGAAGCTTATAACAGCCGAGGATAAGTTCTGTGGCCGAGGCCGATTAGGCCGAGGTCAATAAATTATCCGAGGTAGTTATAGCTTTATCGGCCGTATATTGTTCAATACTTTTCGTGATAACTACCGAGACAAGAACTGTTCAAATTTAAAATGTTAATTTTCAAAAATAAAGCTTAATAAACTAGTGGCTTGGCGTAATTTAGTATCGTAGCAACGGTTGATTTACAAACAAAAAATCAAAGTATGACAGCGACTCAAAGTGTTGCATTTTCTGAAATTCCCAAAGATATTCGTGATGAAGCGGCCGCCGCAAGTCGAAATTTATTACCAACTAAGACGAGTACCCGCTACGAAAAAGAATACGAAGATTTTACAGCATGGCGTAAAAATAAAAACGTTGATGGGGTGAATGAGGACATTTTGCTCTGCTACGTGTCAGGCTTGAGCAAAAATTTTGCGCCGAATAGCTTATGGACAAAAATCTCCATGCTGAAAACAATTCTCAAGTTACATGAAAATGTTGATATTTCTGGGTAATTACCTATCATTTCTTATTACTTTATGACTAAGAGTTAAGCTTTTTACAGATATGGAAAAGCTTTTATGTTTCTGAAGCGAAAATCCGAATGTTACAAACCCAAAAAGGCAAAAATACTAACAACAGAGCCCGCGACGACCACTTTTTACTAGAGAAAGTTATTTTAGTGTTTGGAATTTTTGGCGCCTGTCGTCGCCAAGAACTCTTTACACTGCAAACAAACAACGTTGAAGATACTGGAAGATTCGTAATCGTTACACTGGAAGACACAAAAAACAAGTCTAGCAGAAAATTTATCATCACCGAAGACGACACTCCTTTCAAAGGCGGTACTTTATACAGAAAATATGCAGCACTTCGGCCAGTGGGTGTACCAAGTCAACGTCTGTTTGTAGACTACAGGAAAGGCAAATGTACAAGACAACTTGTAGGGGTTCACAGAATTGGAGACATTCCGAAAAAGGTTGCGGAATTTTTAAAATTGGAGGATTTTCAAAATTACACGGGTCATTGCTTTAGAAGGTCCTCGGCCACGATGTTTGTTGAAAATGGAGGTGATCTGCTTACTTTAAAAAAATTTGGCGGTTGGAGATCTGGAGCAGTTGCTGAACAGTACGTCGAGCAATCAGTTAGCAAAAAAGTCAAGATATCGAAGCAACTTTTCGTTCCGGTAGATAATCTGATACCTTCAAAAATCTCCAACAGCTGTGAAAAGGAAGTCATGACGTCCAACCAATCTTCTAATGTTCAGAACATCCTCAGTGCTGATCCGACAAATAATAAAAATTTTGTAATTTCGGGAAACAATAATTGTAATTTTAATTTTTGTAGTTGTTCTCATGCAAAATAATTTGTTTTAAGTTTCCTTTTAATGTTTACTTACTATGATGTCTTTGTGTCAAAACATTGAATAAACTTGATAAAAACAATTAGGTACTGTTGTTACTTCCTTCACGACTGTTAAACTTAACGAGTCAACTGTCAAATTTTAACGTGTCTAGGCCGTTATGGGTGTCATAACAACCAAACAGACATGACTGATATAGAACAATAACACATAGGTATCACGAAAAATTAATAACAATTGTCATTGTCAAAGGACTCTGATTTTATGTATAGTGGTTTGTTGTTATAATAACGTATGTTGCAAAAGTTTTGAGAATTTTTTACAAAACCAAAAAAAAAATTTTGCAATAATTTATTTAAAATGTAACAAGAACAACTGAAACCAACAATATTTCTTAACATAAAACTAATATTATAGGATTACTAATGGGCCATGATCTTCAATGGCTCGCAACTTCCTCTTAATAAAATAATAAAAGTTTGAAAATTTTCAAACGTTGGACGACTATGCTCACAACATTTCAATATGATGTGTATGTAAATCACAGACAGCACCCTAAGACAGACTGTTTCGAGCTATGGCTCTCATCAGTTAGGGGTCGCTGTCCATGATTCCCATACACATCATTCGAGCTTATATACCAGCTCGGAAATAACATTAACACCGACATATAATAGTGGTGCCTCCTGTAGGAATCAGACCGCAACAAGCGGTTTTCTTCTGATTACCCAATACAGGATATACAAAATATAACAATAAAACCGGTCAAGCGTCCGACCGTATAATTAATACACAAAAATGTAAAATATAAAAATTTTTAAAACACAAAGTGTTTTATTAATGTGAGTATTTACATATATAAAATAATAAAATTTTATAACAACATGTTCTCCAGAATACCCCCACAAGAATGTATTCCATTATTAGATAGTTTCTTGATCAATAGTAATATAGAATTAGTTAAAAGGTTAGAGTTAATTCAATTATTTGACCTTTGTATAAGTCAAAATTATTTCACTTTTAATAACATAATTTATTTACAAAAGGATGGTTTACCTATGGGTAATTCTCTAAGTCCTCTATTAGCTAACATATTTATGGACAAGTTTGAAGATCGAATATTTGAATTAAACCTCTCTAAACACATTATCTTCTGGTTTCGTTATGTTGATGACATTTTAGCTTGTTTTGACAGTTCTTTTGAGGTTATCAATGAATTTTTAATTCTTATAAACAATATCCATCCTAATATAAAATTTACACTAGAAACAGAACAAAACAGGGCTATAAACTTTCTAGACTTAAATATCAAGATTAACGCAGACAATCTTTTTGAATTTTCCATATACAGAAAACCAACACAAACAGACATAACAATACCAAATGAATCTTGTCACCACAATACACATAAAATAGCAGCATACAGATCATTAGTACACAGAGCTTTAACTATTCCACTAACAAAATCAGATTTTAGCAAAGAGATATCAACCATTAAACAACTAGCACATGCAAATCATTATAATCCGAACATGATTGACACTTTAATTAAACAAAAAGATTATAGGTTAGCTATCAAAAGAATATATCCCATTGACAATCAAACAGAAGACACAAATTACATATCTATACCATATTTTGGCAAAATATCAGAAAAAATTGCACATATACTAAGAAAAACCAACAATTATAAAATAACATTTAAAACCAACACTAACACTTTTTCATTTTTATTTAATGCTAAAGACAGAACACATGATATCATGAAATCGGGCATTTACCGTTTAAATTGTTCTTTTTGTAGTTCGGTATATATTGGACAAACACTTCGAAATTTTGACATAAGATATAAAGAACACGTACGTCATTACAAAAATAAACATCCTGAAAAATCGAATTACGCCAAACACCTTTTAGAACAAAATCACACAATGACTCCTCAAAATAATATTAAATTCCTACATTTTTGTAATAACAAACGCAAATTAGACATTTTAGAAGTCTTTGAGATATACAAACACAAACTCAGGGTACCTTTAATGAATGAACAACTTGAGCTCAGTAATTCTCCGTTACTGGAAGTATTAGATGTTTAATTATGATTTTTATTATTAATTTTTATTATTAATATTATTATTATTTTATCTAGTTACCTATTTTGTATCTACCTTAGCGACGTGTTTGTTTATAATTATATTACCTTTGATAATGACAGCATAGCTGTCGAAACAATATTGTCAGGTATATTTTAATAAAACTGTGAAACTTTTAATAATCTTTATTTATTTCATGAAAAATAATAAAAGTTTGAAAATTTTCAAACGTTGGACGACTATGCTCACAACATTTCAATGTTTTTCAACAGTTCAACGTTTGAAAATTTTCAAACTTTTATTATTTTATATATGTAAATACTCACATTAATAAAACACTTTGTGTTTTAAAAATTTTTATATTTTACATTTTTGTGTATTAATTATACGGTCGGACGCTTGACCGGTTTTATTGTTATATTTTGTATATCCTGTATTGGGTAATCAGAAGAAAACCGCTTGTTGCGGTCTGATTCCTACAGGAGGCACCACTATTATATGTCGGTGTTAATGTTATTTCCGAGCTGGTATATAAGCTCGAATGATGTGTATGGGAATCATGGACAGCGACCCCTAACTGATGAGAGCCATAGCTCGAAACAGTCTGTCTTAGGGTGCTGTCTGTGATTTACATACACATCATATTGAAATGTTGTGAGCATAGTCGTCCAACGTTTGAAAATTTTCAAACTTTTATTATTTTATATATGTAAATACTCACATTAATAAAACACTGTGTTTTAAAAATTTTTATATTTTACATTTTTGTGTACTTCCTCTTAATGTTTCTCATTAGATTTTGGACAGATACTAAATCAATTTCTCTGATCTTCTGCATTATCTTTCTTCTTAACTGCTGTTCGTTTTGAGCTTCCCAGCCATTGTTATAAACTCTTCCACTCAGGAGAGTCCAAAAATTTTCGATTGGTCGTGCTTGAGGAAGATTTGGGGGGTTGTCGTTTTTTGGTACAAAAGGTATCCTGTGTTGTTCTAGCCAATTTCGTGTATGTAAAGCATAATGGCTGGATGCCAAGTCTGGCCAAAACATTATATTGTCATTAGCATGGTGAGTATTGATAAAATTACCTAATTTAGGCAAACATCTCTGAGTATAGATTTCTGCGGTAACAGCTTCGCCCCTAACTCGTCCAACGTACGGCTGTGAAATGCCGTCCTCTGATATAGCGCACCAAAGCAACACTTTGTCTTCAAACTTTTCTTTTCGTTTAAATTTTACATCTTCGGGACAGTTTTCAAAGGCTCTTGTATAAAAACCATCATTACCTTTTATTTCCGAGTTCGAAAATGTAAAATATTTTTCATCGTCAACAATAATTTTTATGTTGCCAGCAAAATGAGTTCGACGTAAACTGCGACAGCATCGAGGAATTCTTTCCAACTGATTTGGTGAATATTTTGGACATTTTCTTCTTTTTCGAAATTTTAAATCATGTCTCTTCATTTCCCTGCAGATTGTGCTGGTACTGACGTGAAAAACGCGTCCAAGTTTTCGTGTTGAAGTTCCAACTCGATCTTCACTTCTGTTGACCAATCTTTCAACTGCACCAGCATTCAACGCTCTCGGACGTCCACTTTTTGGCAAATTCATGCACTGAATACCTTCTTCGCATTCGCGGATCGTTCGATAAATTGTGGCAACAGAAATATTTTGATCTCGATATAGACGAACTATTTCTTTCTTTTCAAGTCGTCCTACTAAACTATAAATACTCTTCCGAATATCTAATTTATATGCCATCTTTGACAACTATTATTACAACTAACGGCGTATTATTTTGAAGGTTAGGGGTGGCCCAGTTATTATGGCGACAGATACCTAGATTATTTCCAACGGTAATACTACCTATTGAGTTTTAAAAAAATTCTCAAAACTTTTGCAACATACGTTACACGAGTTAAAAATTCCAAAGGCACCTTTGATGGAGTTATTTTTTGCTCATACTATAGATTGCACCTGTGAGTGTGTATAGCTGTGGTATAGCTTTTTAAATTACAATTTGCTTTCTATTTTATAATTATTCTAAATAAATTAGTCCGTGTATTTAAGTCTGAATAAACTTGTATTTTGAAGTGTAAAACTGTGTAATTAAATCAAACGTTTGTACAAAGTATATATGTAAATAACAATTTAGTGTGAGATGATAAAATGTTGGGCGTATAAAACGTAGATCGACATTTTGTGAAGTAAGTGTAATCAGTAAATAAGGTAAACACATTTTTACATTTAATTATTTATGACACCTACTTGTATATTTTTTAGTTAATTCCAAACCTTTTGAAGATACTAATCAATGCTGTTTATTTATTATAGTTAAAATTAATAACGTGAAATAAATAAAGATTAGTAAAAGTTTCACAGTTTTATTAAAATACAACCTGACAATATTGTTTCGACAGCTATGCTGTCATTATTAAAGGTAATATGACAGCATAGCTGTCGAAACAATAGTGTCAGGTTGTATTTTAATAAAACTGTGAAACTTTTACTAATCTTTATTTATTTCATGATTATGGAGTTCCACAAAGTAAGGCTGGAAACAATAAACAAAATTAATAACGATTGCGCTAATAACAATATAATATTGGGAAGCGACATATTACAAATGCCTACAGAGACCTGCACAATAAAACACAAAAGCTGAAGAATATCATACATGATTACGAGAAGATGTATTCTACGATTTGGAATTATATATCCATAAATTGATAAATAGTAAGTAAATAACAAGAAATTGTTAAAAAAGAAACGTTTTATAGGATGACATACTAGTTGGCGGTTTGGTCTCATGTCATATATCCGACTACCGAGTACTACTTATTTCAACCATGTTTGTCACCGCTACTTAAAAATTTAAGAACACCGCCATCAAGAGAATAAATAACCCTTTATGTTCCAAACGACTGCATTTAGTGTCTTTCAGGGAAGGCTGATATAAATACACACATCCCATATCCATTACACAGCCCCTAACCGATTCTGGCTGGCCGCTGCTGCGCTTCATCTAGTTAGATATGCTATGGGGAATGAGTCATGTGGCCACCGCGAGAATTTATAGCCTCGTATTTGAACTCTGATCGCGTTAAAATCCAAAGTGTCTTTCTAAATATATGTATATGCGCCTTGATATTGGACGAAAATCACAAGAGAAAGAAGCAGGGGTGTGATCTGATTTGTACTGATCTGTACGTCTGCCACTGATTAAATTAAGTAAGCTGTGGAATTTATGTGACCTTTTTCAGATTAAAGGGGAGTTGCATAGTATAGAGTGGAAGTCGAGTGGAGATCGACTTTCCGGGAAGACCTCGTTTAATTTATTTTTGTATTTTATAACCAGCCCAGCCAGTCATATATGAAGGGGGTTCTATTGATTAACTCTTCGGTATTAGATGGATCTTTTGTAATGCTATACTTCTTTGATAAAGCCTAAAATAAAGCTTAAATGATTAAACTGCGTCTGACTTTATTCAAATAGAGTAATTAACTACAGTTATTTTATTACACAGCTTTCCAGCTTTTAGCATGGAGAAATCTTTAATGCCAGAAGTCTTTGTATATAATTACTTCATCAAGCAGCCAAAGATCATTAATAACCTGTTTTACACAAAAAGATATTGCTTGTTAAGATAAATCTGAAATTGTGTCACTACTACTTTTTTTGTTTTTTTACACAATATCCTAGTATTTTAGCAGTTAGGATCGATTTTTTTTAAGGTGACCAGATTTCTAAATTAATAAAGTGGGACATTAGGGATCCCCCCATAAATAACTAGTTAAGCAAACTTTTCGAACAATTTTTGAATAATTTTAGATATGCAATCCATTGACTGGAAACTCTAATTTTGATTAATGGTATGAAACGCAAACAGTCCTTAAGCGGCTTCAGCTAACGCTAATTGCTTTTATTTGTTTCCAAAATTACTTTTATGAAAAAAATTTATAACTTAGACGAAGAGGCAGCAATATTTAAATATCTTTTATGCTTATCGGTAGCCAGATGCGTTGTACCCAAGTAACGCTGGAATAGAAAATCATATGAAAATTAAGTGCCTCTAATTCTTTTTGCATGCCACAATTAACATTCCAAAGCGATTCTTAATGACATGTAATAATTATGTGCCCTCGGTATACTTTTGGCACTTTAAAATTAATACATCAAGACTACATCCTTTTCATGTGGGCTTTTCCTATTTTACTTTCGTTTATAATAAGTGTGATTGGCATTGTATAAATGTCGCTACGGTTATTTGTTGTAATTAAAGTTAATTCCGTGTTTGTAATTTAAAGTATGCGATAAAAAGCGGGATATTTTGAAGATTTTGTGGGCATCGGTACAGGGGAAGCAAAAGACGTCTGGTCACCTTATTTTTTTATACCAAATTGTTTATCTTATTAAATCATTGTATGTAAAGTATATTAATCTACCAACATTTCTAGCTTTGATTTCTTTCTAAGTGAACTTATTACATTTACTTATTTAATTTATAATTATCTATTTATCAATTTCTCAGTTTATTAAATTAGTAGATATTTGGGAAGTACGTAATACTAATGTAGTCGTTTCGTTTCCTATTGTTTACTAAAATACTAAATATATAGCATCGTTATCTTCCTCCAGGCCATAAACAATTGGTCGATTTATAATTAATCACCTTTAATATTCTAATTCATATATGTATATCAATAGTATATCACGTACGCAGTGGCGTAACAATAGGGCCCGCGCTGTGTGGGGGGGCGGGTTTAGGGGCCCCTTGAACGGGTGCAATACGGCGTGCAATAACAAGCAAGCGTGCAAACGGTATCGAAGTACGGGGTTGGTTAGGGTGGTAACGGACAGGTCGGACGGGAAGTACACGGGGTCGGATAAGGATGAGACCTCCAGGCTACGCACAGTGAAGTCTCGGAAAAGGGGCAAGGGATGAAAGGATGATACCTCTAGGCTACGCACAGTGAAATTTCGGAAAATGTATAAGGGATGAAAGGATGAGGCTTCCAGGCTACGCACAGTGAAGTCTCGGAAAAGGTGTAAGGGATGAAAGGATGATACCTCCAGGCTACGCACAGTGAAGTCTCGGAAAGGTGTAGGGGATAAAAGTATGAGACCTCCACGTTACGCAGCGTGAAGTCTCGGAAAAGATGTAAGGTATGAAAGGATGAGACCTCCAGGCTACGCTCAATGAAGTCTCGGAAAGGTGTAAGGGATGAAAGGATGAGACCTCCAGGCTACGCACAGTGAAGTCTCGGAAAAAGGGGCAAGGTTTTTAACGGAATAGGTCGGGCGGAGAGGGGTCGGAAAGTCGGTAAGACGACTTACTCTTATATTCCTTGGCTCAGTCCGGTCTGCTGGGCTGGTCCGGCTGGTGTTGAGTCCTGGGCGCGGACTGAACAAAACGTTTGTGCTCATCGTTATTCTACACCCCACGAAGTGGGGTGACGGCTGTTATAGGCTATTGCCTCTTCAGCCAACCGTTGGCAGACCAATTATTATTAAATAAATTTAATAATAACTGGCCCGGCAACGGCGTGACCTTTGCGGTTATTATTAGCAACATTAAAAATAATGTTGGTAATGATAACCACAATCGCTCCGTACTCGTTGTATTCTTCGATAATTTCACTTTCATGGCTCTTCTTTGTTTATTATCGACCATGCCAACATGTGGAACATGTTGACATGGGCGATAACGCTGTAATGTTGTTGATGATGAGTTGTTGACATGGTAAAGTTGTATAATTACGGCAATTGTTGAAATGGCATTGTTAGGTTGTCGTAATTAATTAGTAGTTGGTGCAGTTGGCGTAGATATTGATTGAACTAGTAGAGTTGATGGATTCTGGAATAATGGATGTTGATTGAGATGCTTTGCGGCCGACGAAATTGGTTGTAGTAGGAGTTGATTGTATTAGGTAGATCGAGTTACAACAAAAAGAAACTGCTCCTGTCAGAACTACCTCCGAAATATGGCTTTCCGGGGATCTTTGTGTAGCACTAAGCAATAAGTCGATTCCACTTTTGTTCCGTTCAGCAGGCCCCTGACAAGTTGGGTATGAGGGACACCCAGAATGGGATTGGAGGTATAAGGAATAACAGTCGCTAACCAGGCAGATCGGACAGGATCGGATCGGGACCTAGAGCTGCCGCCACTGCACAGGGCAACAGCACTAAAAAGAACCGGATGGGTACATCGGAACCTAGTGCGGCGCACCACCCGCACTAGAGGAACCGGAAAGATGGTAGTATTTGGGTCAGGGGTTGCCTCCTGGAACTTAGGATAAGCGTTTTATCGACTCACGGTTAACAGTACACAAACTGACCGAGCACGGTTGACGGCTGCAGAGAGGCCGAATGGATAGCAACTCTACTCGGGTTCGTGGGACCTTTCGAGAGGCTAACCACACGTATCTTTACTCCAGAGACCCCAAGCACTGTACTGAACAAAACGTCGCTCCGCACCTGGTTATATAGGTGCTCTGGGAACGTGGGGGAAATGGTAGGAGTGAAACGGAGCGGCGCACGCCAAATATCGGTTAGGAAAGGGACGCGTGGTCTCGTTTGAGTTGGTCGCTTATCCGAACGGTCTGAGATTGCACGGAAGATAAGTGTACTCGCATTTATTATCAAAATTAAGTAACTTCGTTACAGTATCTAGTTGAAGGTAAAAGATCAACCAAATCAAATAAATATTTGAAGGCAAGATGAAAATATTATGATAAATATTAACCATAATTTTATCTACGATCATACAAAAAGTGATTCTTTTTGACACTGATTTATAGTGTTATAAAATTTTTATTGCGCACTAATGTCAATAAGATATGTATAATAAAATATTTATGAATATTTTACAAATTGGTTGCTAAACAACTTAGCACCTAAAAATCAAAGCACGCTGATATACATGACATAAGTCAGAAATTTAGAAACAATATTAAGTAAAACGAATACTCTAGTAAAGCGTTATGATCGCAGATAAAATGTTAAGATACACATGCAAAAAAGTCTCTTCATTGCTCTCACGTCTTTTAAAACACTCGCTGGTATCTCGTTCGTGTCTTAAACCGTTCGCGCAATAAAGATTGAGTTTTTATACTTGTATCTTAAATATCTAATTATAAACAAGTACATTTTAGAGTAATAATAAAAATAAGAATAGATCGTAATTATTTACATGATCTTGCATGATATAATCTAAGGTGATCTATCTATAATATTCTGTAATTTTAAATTTATCGCTAAAGTAAAAGTTAATAAATATTAGATTACGCCGTTAATAGTTTGTTATTTTAAGTTTCGAATGATTAGAATTAATCTAACAATTGGTTTTAAGATTTAAGGTTGCTAACAGATTAGAACATTGTGGAATTGAAGAATACTGTTTTGTATAAATATTCTAATTACGTTCAATGAGCAAACTAATATAAAATACTTTTCTTTTGCAGAGGTCGTTGAATTTGAACTTCAAGAAATAAGACTGCAACTAAACGTGAACTCAAAGGACGGTCATATATATTATTTGTTGCAAACCTATTAAGAAGTGATATAAAGCCAATATGTCACCAAAGTATACATGTGACAACCAATCTTCACGATACTAAGAACCTATTAAACTGCAAAGTGAAATTAAAATCTTAATTCGTGCTAAGCTCTTAAGTAATTCTTAACCTAAATTTTCGTGAGAAAATTTGATGGTGTCCAATGTGAAACTTTGTAACTGTGAAAAGTAAGTTTAAGTAAGTTGAAGTTTAATGCAAAATTTCAAGTTCGAGTTCAACTTCAGTTTAGAAACTTTTAAATGGAGGATTACAGAAAGTTCAAAGGCTGTGAGCAAAAGCTTTATCTTAAATGTTAAGGCTCGAAATATCTGACACTTTATAACTCTCAATTCTTTCTGAATATAAGATTCGGTTATATGGTGTGAGATAAATTCAAGTTACGTTATAGTATTGCGTCGATGTCTTTACGTTATTTTTGAATGATAAAAGCACCATATCGGTTAATCGGAGCGTTTTTAAAGCGCCGAGGACGCTATAAGTAAGTATAGGCTAATTGGGCCAGCAAGGAGATTCTTATACTGTCAGAACAGAAACACAATCCTTACTAACTCTTCTGTTAGTATATTATTGATTTATACAATTTCCAGTTGTTTCGTACCACTATGTCTAAGACAGTCAAGGCTAGCACTAATGAGTTTAGTATCAACACAGAGTTAAGGGATAGTCTGAGAGAACTACTAGAAGAGGAGATGAAAATCGAGAATGATTGTGAATAATGTGCACTGTGTAAATGACCTAGGAAGAATTCCAATTTTTGTGAGTAGTCTTTTTATAGATCACTATATCTGCCGATGTGATCTGAGAATTGTGTGTCCGGACATTTGACGTTCCGATTTACTTCTACAGGAGTTGGAGATGTGATTAAATAACATACTTTCGGGGCTGAATCATCATTTGGTGGCAAACATAGCGTAGCAACAATGTCGTCATAGCGCAAAAGTGGACTATTTTTAATTAATATATTGAAAACTATATGGAACTTCTAAATTGGAAATAGTTAACTACCATCGAAGCATAAAGAAAACTGCATTTTAAATTAAAGTTTATTTATCTATATGTATTTGCAGAGAGATTAAATTTTACATTTGCAGAGAATTTACATTTTCCTGTTTCACACATGATTAACATAATGGAACTTTTAATTATTCCCAAGACTTTATTATGATCATCTCTGTCAGTTCAATTAATCGTTTAATCTTTTTTTGATTTATTTGTATAATCATATAAGATTACGACACTAAACTATAAATATTTATTTTAAAAGTGAAACTTTTTAAAGTGTACCTTTCAAAGCATCTATTCTTCATTAAGTTGAAGTACAATAAACGCATCGTTGAATTTGAATGTGTATTCAAATACAAAATTCATCATGACGTTGGTTACACCTGCTGTCACTTCTTCTCTACAAGTTCCTTTATATGAAATTCTTTAGCATTTTAAATGCTACCATTAGATGAATGTCGTAAACATAAATATTCTGTAGAATGATTTCGTAATGCTTTTTCATGTATGCCTTAAGTATGTATTGCTAATCCGCAGTGGGATCTCCCTGTTTTTCTCACGCTCTGCAAGTAAATGAAGTACGAAGTTAGTTATCAAGACGAATGGTGCACGATATTGCGCTTATAATAGGTTAATTGAAGGGTTAGGTATGTAGAACAAATGGAAATATGTGAGAAACTATAAATTTATATATTTTTTCTGCTGTGCTATAGTTGTATACCTGTGTATTTAAACTAATGATAATAAATAATAATTTTTTTAAGCTTTTATATTTACATGTAAAGCGTTAACTAGTTGTAGATATTATTCCTTGTAACTGCACTGCATCGTATTAATGATAACAGCTCATGTATAGATATCCCTAAGTGAATGAGTCGATTTACTTGGAGCTTCTGCTCTACGCAGCTCGGATAGCGTAGCTCCCAGATTAAATGGAACTACTGAAATAAGCGGCTTAAATTACCATGAAATCATTTATAAATAATAATCTTTAATCAATCCAAATTCACAGTCAAGCCGTTACATACGGCATATATAATTATACGAACTAGTAATTTTACAAAAATATCTTAATTTAAAGCTAAAAAATGAAAAGAACTATTCAATTTCTGTTAGATAATTTGATGTGGAACATTTCCCATATCATGACGAAACAAATCGTGCATCTTCATTTGACGCTTTCCGTGCAACAAGAAAGTTAGGTGGCATCCTTCTTTGTACCGAGTTACACTCAATAAGTGCATCATTTAGTTTTGTAAGTGGTACCAATAGGCACTGGTGGGAGTGAGGTTGCCTATCCACCCTTCTACTAGCTCCCCAAGCTAATGCCGGAGCTAGGACTTGCACTTCCTGGACGAGTCCAACTTCAAGTGTGGCTAGGATACGGGAACTGGGTCTGTCTAGGATATTACAGAATTTAGCATCTATGCCCTACCATAATTAGGCTTGGTGAGTCTTCGATACATCCCCGTCTGACTCTACCTAAAAGTAAACACCCGACCTATACGTCTATATCCTGTCCCGTATTGTGATTCCCTGGAGTAGCTTTCCTGGGATCGACCACACCTATAGATCTTAAACCACCGAAGTGACTAAACAGCTAGTCCATTGCAGAGTTACCTCCGCATCATCTAATCCACAGTGCCGAAGTGACTACCCAGGGTAAAGCACCTGGCGAAAAGGTTTCCATTAAGATAGCAAAAAGCTTAACCCAGAAGAAATGTTCAAGTTTACAATATGAAACAATAGTAAACAGAAAAAAATACTCATTATGTCCTTTTCGACAAAGCAGATCTTTTCCTACTACCAACACCAGTATGGAAAATGGCATATACAGGGTGGGATTAAAGTATGAAATATTAAAACAAAAGCGAACTCAACCGGTTTTTTTAAAAATGCTGAAACACGTCGATTTTGTTTTTTAAAAATACACATTAATATGTGCGATTCACCTCCCGACTTGAATTTGTTTCTAAGTTATGACGTCATCACAAACAAATTTAAATGACAATATAGATTTTTTATAGTGGAATCCGATAGTGATTTTTCTTCCCTTTATGATCATGCAAATAAATCAAAAGGTTGCATAACAAAAACTCTGAGAAAAATCGATCTGAACTTTGTAAATGTTTGTTAGTTATGACGTCATCACAAAAAATTTAAACGACAATATAGGTTTTTAGTAGTGGAATCCGATAGTGATTTTTCTTCCCTTTATGATTATGCAAATAAATCATAAGATTGCGTAACAAAAATTCTGAGAAAAATCGATCTGATATATTGATACCATAATATCAATAACATTAAATGTTCAAATCGATTTTTCTCAGAATTTTTGTTATGCAACCTTATGATTTATTTGTATGACCATAAAGGAAAGAAAAATCACTATCGGATTCCACTATTAAAAATCTATATTGTCATTTAAAATTTTTTGTGATGACGTCATATCTTACAATCAAATGAAAGTCGGTAGGTGAAGCGCACATATTAATGTCTAGTTTTAAAAAACAAAATCGACGTGTTTCAGCGTTTTTAGAAAAACCGGTTGAGTTCGCTTTTTTTTTAATATTCCATACTTTAATCCCACCCTGTATAATGTAATGTATACATATATAACCACAAATGCAGTCATTCTCAAAGTATGTTTTGACATTACTAGTTGTAAAAGATTTATTTTGACATCCTTTAAATCGCTTTTATAGAAAAAAAAGCAGTAAACTAAACAGAGAAAAAGATAGATTGACTTTATCTCTGTTCTGGTAAAATTTTCCAATATATGTCACCGCATATGGTCATCATTTTATATTAAAGGACATTAAGTCCCGTTCCAATGGACGCTGACCGTCAGCGTGCTGACCATCAGCGCGGTACGCCTGGCGTTTTGTTTGCACATGATCAGGATGAAAATTCATAGCAAAGCTGATGCATCAACTATTGTTGTCATATCTGCTACTTACATATAGCAGTTTGAAAATTTTATTACCCTTGAAATATAATATAAATACAAAGTTTAATTAAAGTTTCATTACCCTTTTCCTCCTCTTCTGATATTTGTCCTTTTGAAAAAGGCAGGTACTAAATCATAATTCCAGAAAATACAAATCCCACCTGTGTTTTCTTTTGTCACTACGTATAAAAAAATTTTAAAGAAATATTTCAAGTGTTTACTTACAATACTTTATGACTGTTGTTGCGAGTGCAACCTCTAATAAAGACGCCATTGGGTTTAAAGGGGTGTCATTATACCTTTCTATACACCGGGTGGTGTATATCTGCAAACTAACTACAATAATTTCGGTGAGCGCGCTGATTCGACATACGTGTGAAAAGGTGCATTTCTCCAATGGCCCGTCAGCGCGCTGACCGTACGCGAGGCTCACGACGCGTACGGCCGCGCAGGCCAAATACGCTCGCTGACCGTCAGTGTGTATGTGAAGATATCAATTTAAAACTGCAGTCCTTCTATCGCGCTGATTATCAGCGCGCTGACGGTCAGCGTCCATGTGATACGGGACAAAGGATTACAGCTAGTCCCGTTTCACATCAGCGCGCTGATGGTACGCCTGATGTTTTGTTTTCACAATTAAACAAACTCAAGAAAGATTTTCTTTTTAAGGAATGTAGGCCGGGGTCGTAATTCAATAATGATTTAAATTGGTTAGAGATGCTTTTGGTACATTTATTTTAAAGAATTCTAGTTCTCACAAATTAAAGTTAATCCCCAGTTCTAAATGTTACATTTGACAGGTCCTTTCGGGTCGTGTTACTGCTTGCTCCGGAGTGGGCGGGAACGGTTGGTTACGCTTCACTAGCAGTAATTCATATGCGTTCCATTTTGAGACCAAAACGCAAAATACCACAGAGCCGGATTAAGGCACACATGAAAAGATAATTACAACACATTAGTCGCTTACCCTTTAAATGGAAATTAGCAGTACTTACGGGGGGATTGGGATTCCCCCGTGCCGTCCCACTTTGCTTCTGGATGATTGGCGTCTTCGGGAGTGGAGACCTTCAGTGCACTACCACGAGCATGATGACCTGAAAAAGATGCTTGCCGCATCGGGCGCCCTTGAGCCGAGCGCTAACAGGACCAGGTACCCGGAGGTACTGTCAATGTATTCATCTCCCTCCGAGTCCGACCCTCGTTCGGATCAGTGATCAGCTGGGGCCACTGGTGTAATTCTCATTAATTACCCAGGTCGAGGGTGAACGTCAAGATCCGCCCATCTTTCCGTCTCCCAAGCAAACAGTATACTGCGCGGTTAATTCTACAGAACTCAATTCACATATCATCAACAACAACCGCAATTCTACAAATTGCTAACAAATCAACACAACAACAGGCAATTCCTCAATTGCCAACACATTAATATAATACAGCAATTCCAACCAATTGCTAACATCAACATAAAGCCAATATCACAGATTGACCAACAATCACAATTCAAGCAACAACTCACGTTGCCAAAATGATAACAACAAAACAGGTACCAGCACTTCTAAGTGCCGTACCACAAACACAGCAAATACCAGCATTACGCATCTCTACGTTTGTAGTCCCAATATAGAACACACGCACTACACTCGAAACCACTAAAGGCCTCTTGTACGTTTGAAACCGACCGCCCGTTTACAGCACCATAATGCAACTGTCCCTTCTCGCATAATATCACCGATTCCTTCCCTAACAACCCTAATTCTTGTAAACTTTTAAATATGTGTTTGACATTTCCTATTATCATTTACTATTAATTAATCACTAAAGATGCTAAATTCGCATACAGAAACTAAATATCCCACAGGAATTTGTTTTTTTTAGATAAATTTTTATTTATTTTTAATAAAATAAAAATCTGTGTCTTAATAGTATTTTGTGTCTCAAGGGCAGAAAATTAGCATTTGTAGCCCGCAGTTGTTTGATGCCCGAGCGAAGCGTAGCTTAGCGAATGCAGCGGACAACTTAGGGCTACAAATGCTTTTCGGTCCAAGTGACATACAAAAGTTTTTCGCCTACCTGTTTGAATGTTTAAGAAAGAATTCCAAAAGTTAAACAGTAACGTAACTTATTAGTAAATTAAATAGGCATATGTTAGAGGGAATGAATGAAAATGAAAATAACGCCAGACGTTTTTAGTAATTTATTAATTAAATTAACATAATAATCATTACACTACATACAACACGGACGTATAGTAAATGTTTTTATTATTATTGGTAAATAAAAGGAACAGGATATGATTTTTAATTAGGATGAGTTAGATCAATTTATAGTAGACGCATTTGCTACATTTCATGAATACGCCGCATACGGCGGACAGTCTCGCACGGTCGCACTGTTTTAGACTTTAGTCTTTAGTACTGGCTAGGCGGCTAGACAGGGTTGTTGCTGTCCCAGGCCGCTCAGCTCAGCCGGCTTTACTTGTAAACACTAATAAATAATAATAAAAAATATATAAAAAGACAGTAGCTTGTTCTCGAAGTTCAGGTGGTTGACAGCTGAACTCATCGCTTTCAATAATGTCGTTATTGTTGTCTATCATTGTAATTTATTGAAATCACAATTTTCTTTTTATTAATTAATTGTCACAACCACCATTTATACATACAATGACACTGTGAAAAGAAAAAACAAACGACAAATTTATCGACGAAGACATGAAAATCAAAGTTTTGAGCTAAGAATCCTAGAAAAATTTGACGTATGTTTTTTATATTTTTAAAGGTTAATTACATTTTCCGTCATATTCCGTTGCTAAAAGTTTTACGAATGGGTTATATTTAATGTTAAAAACTAATGGTTTCATTTTTTGATTAAAAACTTTTAGGACAATGCACAGGAGTGGTCAAAGTATGACAATTTAAAAAACAATTACGATTTTTACAGTATCTCCAACTTAACATAAATAACTCGTGCTTTCATCTAGTAGTAGCATAGAGGTTATGTATTTGACATAAGAGGGCAGTAAAAAGTTTGACATAAGCGGCCCGCAAAGAAGCCTTAAATGCCCTCAAATCAGGATACTTAGAAAACACTTTCTGATCAGGTAGGCGAAAAAATTATAAGTGTTTATTTGTTTTGATGTAGATGCAAGTATCCACTTTATATACAGGGTTAAAGATTATTTCTCGTCCAGATGCAGCAGTCCTGGTGGGGCTTGTAGTAAGTTCTTTTCTTCCAGGAACAGGAATCAATAAGATTTTTATAATTTATTTTTTTATCTCATGCTCAATCGAATTAAACGTGAGTTAGTCTATTAGGAAAAAGAAAGGTATTGGGTTGCTATATTTTCATTTTTATTCAAGCTACTGAATTCAGTTTAAATCAAAGTTTATATTTTATTATCATAAATATCACCGCATAGTTTCATGTTGCCCGAACGCGAGGCATTTCTAGTACAATCTTTTTATTTTTTATTTTTGATCTCAGTATGTATTAAATATACATGGAATATAAAAATTAAAATATAAATTATTTTTTGTAAAATATGTAATAACTGTAAGTTTGATTCATTTTCATTTGATGGAATTTTGCAATTAGTTCTTACAAAACATGAAGATATTATTGTACATATTCAACGGGTATTGAAAAATCCAACAGGCCGTTACGTTTACCTAATATGTAATCAATTATACACAATAGTAATACTACGAGATCATGCAATGTTTATGAATAATTTCTTGCATACTCGCATGTACAAATGTGTTTATATATCACGTAGTCGAAGAGTAATAATAATGAATAGTATGCTACTACTACTCGTTTGATTTATAGCTGCATTGTACGAACTCTTAAAAAATATCACATTCCTTTTGAACATACGCCTTTCATCATACCATAATCTTCATTAAAATCCTTGTTGCAGCATATTTACAAGCAGCAAAGAGAAACTTCCACTAACACTGAAGACATGTTGTTATAGTGAGCCAAGTTTAAAGAACATACGAAGGCTTTACGTTTATTTGTACAATACCCGATGCAGTTGGTTGTTTCTTTATTTGTACTGGAAGTTCGTATTTCTTTTCGCTCGAATAAAACTTCTGAGAAACGTCAGCTTCCATCATGTTTTATTAACTGTTGTTTGCGACAAATGAACGTGATAGATAGAAAATTCTTGGAAAAATTTCGGCTGATAATGATAATGGTGGCACGTGTCATTAAACAAAATGTAGTTTTTGTTTTTAGAATAATAAGGTTCTTTCTCCTATTAGGATAACCGACATATTTACTTTCAGATGTCTGTAAACTTAGAGGAGTTGAACTACCCCTATATTTTTTCTTGCAAGTTGAACACTTCAAAGTAAAGCCCCTATGTTTGTTACCACGCATGGGTGAATAATTCGGTTTAGTAAATTTAAGATCAAACTGTGCGAATGGAATGATTAATTAATATAAACAATCATTCGTCAACTATTCCAAACAAAAGCTATTTATATACTACGTTATTAATACACTGTTTATTCTGACGGGAAACTATCTAAAAAGCAATAGAAATGTTTGATAATAAAATAAATATGACCATTGTATTTGTCATTTCTGATTTATTTGTTATATCGCGCCGCGATTGAATGAATATATTTATTGTTATTAATTAGCTTATCAAAGCATGTATTCTTTTTAACATAAAAATAATTGATGGTGTTTAAACTAATTATTTCTTAAGAAATTAATAAGAATAATTACATATTTCTTCTCTTTTTTCTTTAGATCAAAATGGAATCGAACCGGTATTCTGGAAAAAAGAAAATGACTAGCGTGCCAGTTTTACCACCAAGAATTCCAACTCCGATGCCACTACCGAACAATAACAATTCTACAAGGTAAGCAATTCCTAATAATTTTTCTTTTTGAATTCTTTAAATACATTGAGGCAATTATTAGTTGTTTAATCTGTTATGTTATTATTTTTTATTTACATTTGTGGAGAAAGCTGATAATTTCTTTTATTCACAATCATATTGCAATAAGTACTTTTCTATCATTGTAAAAACCTTGGTAAGTAAGCTATTGCTGCAGCAACAGCAAAGTGATGAACAATTTCCTTTATTTCCACTTTCTATGTAAATGACACTTTACAGGCATTTATGGTAACTAACTAAATGAGTAGTTACAACTACAGCCCTGTCAAACTTTATGGGCTCCTAAAAGAGACCTGTAAAATTTTACAATGCTCATCAACAAAAAACCATGGAAACTACTTTCTTGCTGATTTGTTAGCATTTCGTGCGGAACTGTAAAATCTTCTCGTTTAGTGCGTCAACCAGATGGACAATCAAGTTCGGTACTAATGACTTCTGGTTTCGTGCGCTCACCCAAAATTTACCTGCTGACTTTGGATACTTTTTAAAATAAGATTTCTACATACAAATTGTTGATTTTCTTTTCAGTATTTTATTCATGTATGTTTTCACACCAAATACAAAAATCTAAAGTATTATAAAAATTATTAGTTTAGACCAAATACGAGTAAATAATTGTTCTCCTAATTTTTTAAATAATCCTGTGATTTTTTAAACCAGTTCGATTGCTTCATCAATTATATTGATTTTCTAAATTAAAGCTATATATTTTAGCTACTTTTAGATCCTAATTAATAAAAGGGAAATAGTAATGGATAAGTACATACAGTATGTTTTTTGTAAACGATAATATAGGAAATCCAATGGAATTTTATCATTTTCCTCGTAAGTTTGTACCCTTGCAAATGTAATTAGAAATCTTGGTATCAATCGAAAGAAGAATTCATTTTACGTCAAAAAAATATTAAACTTTATGAAGAAAACAAAAATCGATTTAGAAAAAGACTTAAAAAGCTTATTGATTTACTGCTTTTGGTAATAAGTTATTAAAAAAATCTGGAAGCTGAACGCCGATTGGTGTAGCGGTTAACGCTTCAGATTCCTAATCAAAAATCGCGAGTTCAAACCCCGTCATCGTATACTTTTTTTTTAATTGTATTGCTTATTAATTATTATTTTTAGAACTTTATTACAAGGATTATTAGTTTTATGCCCTTTTTTTATTTGTCTTTCTGATAGGTAGTTAAAATTGTACAAAAAGTAACGGTAAACACCCGTAGAAAAAATATCTAACAATAAAAAAAAATTGATAATCGTTGTAATAAAGTTCTAAAAATAATAATTAGTAAGCAATACAATTAAAAAAAAGTATACGATGAAGGGGTTTGAACTCGCGATTTTTGATTAGGAATCTGAAGCGTTAACCGCTACACCAATCGGCGTTCAGCTTCCAGCTTTTTTTAATAACTTATTACCAAAAGCAGTAAATCAATAAGCTTTTTAAGTCTTTTTCTAAATCGATTTTGGTTTTCTTCATAAATTTTAATATTTTTTTGACGTAAAATGAATTCTTCTTTTGATTGATACCAAGATTTCTAATTACATTTGCAAGGGTACAAACTTACGAGGAAAATGATAAAATTCCATTGGATTTCCTATATTATCTTTTACAAAAAACACACTGTATAAATAAGAAATTTATTAGATATTAAGAATAAAAATGTATCAGCTTTAACAGATGGCAATTTACAAAGCATCCACATCGACACTTTACAATTACAAGGAAAGTGAGGTTTTCCCATATTAGTGTTTCTTTAAATCCTGTATATTATGAATTGCTGTTTCACATTGCAGATTTAGTTATGTTAAGAATTTCAAGGAAATTGCAGATAATATTAGCAGTACATAACAAAGTAGGTATGTAGATTTGTATTATCCATCAATATTCTAAATTGAGTAAAGTTTCCGTTTGCTGTTTAGCGCTACTAATGGTAAACAAATGATGCTTAAGTAAAAGAAACTATCAAAGAGAGAGGAATTTGCTTACTCTTTAGCTGACTCTGTGAAGTGTAGAATATTAAAGTTGATATTCAGATAAGATCAGGTAAACATGTGCAAGTAATAACGCACGAAATAAGAAGTCATTAACGTCATCATTTTGATTCCGCACGAAACGAGGAAGTTTCAGGTAGATTTTCGTCGGCGCACGAAACGCGGCGCACGAAACAAGAATATACCTTCTTGCTTAACCACAACACAATGACAACGCCTAGCTGTAAATTGTGCTACTGCCTTTGATTGCAAAATGTCTTTTTATAAAAAACATACAATTTATAAAAAACGCTCATGAAGGCGAAAATAAAACTTTTAAAACTCTTACTTAATTAATTTCCAATTATAATACATTGCCATCTAGCGACGCACAATGAAACCTTATTTAAAATTTCCTTTGGTCAATAGGTGACTGATTGGAATTTATCGACAATTTACAGAAAATTTATTTCTAAATTTATTACATTGATTGTGTTTTATTTTGATTATTTAAGTCCAATAATTGTGAATAAAATAGTATGCATGATTTGTAGGTAAAGTTTCGCGATATTGTTTGACCTCGACGTACCGTCTTGGCAATATATATTAAACAATATCGCTTGGTTTGCAAAAATTTCCTTTAGCAACTCAATATGTAATATACTATTATATCTTCTGTAAAAATAAAGTAAACCATTTAAATACTTTTATGTTTCACTTGCATATTATTCGTTGTTTATACCTGTGATACGAACTCATATAAACAACTCCATAACAACCAGGGCATTATAAGCGGGCGTTATAGTTTAACGAATTCTTTTGTGCTGTCTTCTGCTGAAATATCTTAGATAAGATTAAGGATTTTGTTGTTTTCATGTTGGTAACAACAAAAAACATTTGAATTTAAATTGTCATATCTCTGTTTAACTTTTGTAAACTTAGTAAAAGTTTTTACAATCCGACAAAAATAAAGATTTCTAGCTTTATAAATAAACAACGTCATTGGCAACGCCAACAATTATAAAAACAAATTTTTTATTTGTACAATATATTCTTGTGAAAGATAAAACCTTGTATGCACCACGAGCGTTACTAGATGAAAATGCCCATCGGGCGACTTCCATCCCTCAGGCCGTTTAAGCCCGCGGGCTGGAACTTCGTCGCCCTCCTAGCATTATCATCATCCTAACGCCCTTGGTGCATAAATAACTATTTCCTATGGCCTCATACGAAAGTCACCAACAACAACAAACGCTACTGACATTTAGAAAGTGAGTCATATAACACACGTGTGTGTTCGGAATATATCGCACCCTGAACATTATCTAGAAGTCTATGAATTTTATTTACCTTAAAATGATCCTTAAATTAATGTTTAATCCAATTTTGAAAAGCATTTTAACCATTATGTACCTATTCTTTTCTTGTAAATATTATTTTAGTTAATGTTTAATTATTTATTTTAACGATCAAAAAGAAATATCCAGTACATTATACCTAACCTAACCTTACCTCAACCTAAATGAAGATTCTTGTTGCAAGTTTACCAAGGTTAAGATCAGCGATGCCAACTGTGAGGAAAATATCTTTTTAAATAAACGATAACAATCCTGTTTTAATAACTGATTATAACAACAAAAATCATAAAATCATTTAAAAAATTGTAAAATAAAGTCATTATAAAATAATAATTTAGTTACACAACCTCTTTCACACCTGGAATGATTGGTTAAAATATTTTGTTAGTGGTTGAGGTTATGTTTGTTAAATGTTATGAAGATATGTTTTTTAAAAATTGTAATTTATATTATTTAGGCACGGTTTTAAGAAATTAGCTAGTAAATAATTGTCACGGTAACAGTAAATTGTTTCTTTAATCGCATCTACGACAATTAACTGCCCAATAAAGTTAGTTAGTAAAGGATATGGAAAGATAAATAAAATGTTTTGGAAAATATATTTTTGCAGGTAGGTTTAAAATTTAGCTGGTAAGTTATGTTTTTTTGACAAACCTAACCACAAAAATTTTTCTTTAAAATCTTCAAAAATTATATTCTTGAAAATTTTAAAAATCTTAAATATTTTTAAATATTTAAATATGGGAATTGTAGGAAAAAGATTGTACATTAGTCGTTTAAAAGTGACTTTTCTGCACTCATATGATTTCGCACTCAGCTTACGCCTCGTGTGTACGAAAAGTTTCACTTTCCGCACTAGTTGTGTAATATTCTACTAAAATTAAAGATACGTATGTACACATTTTTCTTTATTTTGATACCTATGAGTGGTATAGCAGTGATACCTATGGTAGCAAAAACGTGGCACTTTTTACTTTAGGAGCGTAGAAGTTGACTATAATTTTTTATATTAGGTTTTGACCTCTTTCTGTTGTTTTTAAAAAACATTTAATTTAAGAAAAGTAGTCCAGTCAAATTAAAAAAATTGCGGAAAGTGGAAAATCCGTGGATTTTAGGGCTTCCTTGTGGGTTGTTACATAACCCCCTAAAAGTCAATACCTGTAGGTGGTGCGCTAGAAGAGATAATGAGGTAAACCACGTCTCCTTACGGTTTTTGACGTTTCTTCGGAAACTATTAGGTATATCTAGAAGGAGGGTAGGTCAAATAAATCTTATTTAAATCCCTACCAAAAATGTTCAAATGCTTTTTCGTACCTCGTCTTTTTTGTGTTATCGAAGAAAGAAAACATGTCATACGTAGATCAGCAATTTGCACCAGTAAATTTGCTTAAGGAATTTTCAGGAGTAACTTTTGGTGGTCTCATATTTGTCATGAAGTAGCTAAGGCAAATTCTTTGAGAGCCGTACGCGGTCATGATCCAGTCATCTTTTACCTTTGCATCTCGTCGGCAAAATCCATCCAGATATTATCGATATTCTTGGTGGCAGTCGGTACTCTCCACTGTACTATTAGTCAATTTTTGTACCCAACCCAATACGTACAGGGTGTTTCGCCTTTTTTGACATCCTAATCTTCTTTATGTATAAGACGTAATTTACGATTTACGTAATTTTTTTTCTTGGGTGATTTTTGATGTAAAATTGAAATACACGATTTACTTCCTGACTTGCTTTAAATTCCACGGTCGCCACAAGACAACAGTTTCGTTTTAAATTGTCTATTTCAAGTTTACAGTAAAAATCATTCAAGAAAAGAATTTACTCGATACCAAGTTCTTATAAATAAAGAAAATCAGGATTTCAGAAAAAGCTAAATATCTGTACGTAATGGGTTTATTACACAAAATTGTCTAGTACAGTGTACCTACTCTCCTAAGAATTAACTTGCCAATACGAAGTTTTCAACCGACCGGCACCAAGAATATCGATATATCGCCGGATGAATTTTTCCGAAGTGATGCTAAGGTTAAAGATGACTAAACCACTTCACAAATTTGTTTTGCTATGTCATGAAGAATATGAGACCACAAAAAGTTACTCTTGAAAGTTCTTTGCGCAAATTTACTGGTGCAAATTGCTGCTCCATATATGACATATCTTCTTTCTTTGATAATACAAAAAAGGCGAGGTACGAAAAAGTGTTTGGACATTTTTGGTAGTGACTTAAATAAGCTTTATCTTACCTAAGCACCTTCATCTCGATAAACCTAATAATTTCCGAAAAATGCGACAAAAACCGTTAGAGGACGTTGTTTACCGTTATTATCTAGAGTCACTGCATCTAATCACCTAGGCCAGCTGGTCGGTCAGAGTAACGCAAACCGCCGCCATATTGGGGCAGAGAAGGGTGATTTTTAATAATGAACAAATTAAAACCACGTTTTACGTGTTTGACATATTAGAGGTTTGATCTTTCAGGTTAGAAAAATCCTGTTCAAGTAAATGTGGATTTGATTAAATTCAATACAGAACAAACAATGAACAATTTCGTGTTTCTTTTGCCCCAATATGGCGGCGGTTTGCGGTACTCTGGTCGAGCAGCTGGACTAGGTAACTAGATGCAGTGACTCTATTATTATCACTTTGAGCTCACCACCTACAGGTGATGAGAGTTTATTTAACAACCCACAAGGAAGCCTTATGCAAAAATCCACGGACTTACCTCAACTTTCCGCTATCCATGAAAATTTGTTAATGTTCTTGATCTATTATAGCTGTAGAGTACACTAACGGATAACTGATAGATATGTTATTAGTTTTTGGGTATTGTCAAGGAAATTGTGGCGAATATGTAAGGGTATACACTTATATAGTGAAAGGTTTCCAAATCGTCGTTTTCCAAACCATCAAACCTTTGTTTAGAGACGTCTCCGCGAAACGGGTCGTTTTGCTCCTTCAACTGCTGATTTTGGACGTAAAAGTTCGATAAAGATTCCTGAGGTTGAAGAAGGAATTTTGAAACGAGTTGCCGATGATCCGAAATTAAGCACCAGACGTTTATGTTTGAAGAAGAAGTATCTAAAGATGTCGTTCATAGAGTTTTAAAAGAACAACGTTTTTCTTGTCCATACGATTAGAATTACGATTGATCAACGTACTGGATAGTTAGGTGAAGATTAAAGAGATTTCTTAAGGATGATGAGGATACTTTGATTCGTGGTGATAAAATTCTAGAAAGAAAAGTAGAAGGTACTTTGAAAGAAAACCAAAGCCGTTCTTTGAGAGAGTTGGCCAAAAATGTAATAGAGACAGTTCGGGTAGATGGAATACCATTTTTATTTTTGGTTATCCTGTGACTGAAAAATGTATGAACCTGAAACTTATGGGAACGGTATTGTGGACTATTATACTTTATCTTTATATTATTATAAATTATGAATTATGAATTATGATTAACAGAATTTAAGATAGTACAAAAGAATTTCTAAGACTTATGATAAACGCCTTCGGAACCTAAAATTAGAGCTCGGTACAAGAATGCTGAGATGCTATATACATTCCATCTTACTATACGGATTAGAGGCATGGACGCAAAACAACAGGACATTTAAAAACTCTAAGCTTTTGAAATGTGGATATACAGACGTATCTTAAAGATACCATGCACAGATATAGTAAACGAATGTCGAGATATCAAATCGAATGAAGAAAGACCTTGAAGTTAGCAAAACCATCAAAAGAAGAAAATTGGAATATCTCAGGCACGTAATGCGAGGAGAAAGATATGGATTGCTGCAACTTATCATACTAAGATACTTATCATAAGGAAAGATACTTGGCAAGCGGAACATTGAAAGACGCAGAATTTCATGATTACGCAATCTAAGAGAATGGTGCAACTGTACCTCCACTGAACTATTTCGAGCGGTAGTATCCAAAATAAAAATCATCAGGTTAATTGCTAACCTCCGATAAGCACAAGCAATCCAAAGAAGGAGACTAATCCTATTCCTGATTTTATAAATTTGACAAACAATAAACTTACAATGATGGGTAATAATTTGTCACTTTTTCATTCACATTACTCTAGTTTCATGTTATCCTTTTAATATGAATATGCTTTACAACAACCGAAAAGGAAAAACCTGCAAATTAAAACAGAACTCAGTCTCTTCGAAATTGTTGAAACCGTTCTTAAAAGAGATGCGGAAAAATTGAATTTGTCGTGTTATGAACTTCATAACTTTATTTTTCCTTTGTACACCTTCGGCTTTAAATTAGATTCTTAAAACAAAGTATTTACTCTTATTATTTTATGGAGATTTCAACCAGAATTGTTAAAATAAAGATGTTTTTGCACACTCATCTTTCTCCCCTTCAGGGGTTATCATTTTCCATAGATACACCCTGTAAAATATTTTACTGTTATATGTAGAAATAAATTTACTAGTTTTTATTCGTTTTAAAATTATTTAATTTGGTACAGTAGTTTACGAGAAATAATCTTTCAAAGTGAGAGCTCTGTAGAAAAAAATGGATAGTAGTGAGTAGTTTACAAGCAGTCCAGTAGTAGCACTTGTTCCGTTTTCACTTATAGAACAAAATTTCAAAGCTTTACAAAATTCGAAACACTTCCATTACAAAGTCTGTACATACTAGTTTTATGCTATTAGTTGTGTTGCTTAAGTATATGAATTGTGTTGTTCTATTAAACGAGTTAAGTAGTATATTAAATATATATGTAAATGCTTAAAAGTGAAAGCATCCAAAATGAATGAAATCAAAATAAATAATTATTTACTTTTTTATACTCTACAAGCATTCTTATATTACGATTACAATATCAGTTTCACTTAAACTTGCTTTTAGAAGTAGTCAGAAAAAAATAATAACAAAATAATTGCGCAAACACAATTTCAGTAAAACAGGGGACTCAAAAGAAGAATTAGTTCAAACCTTTTAAACTTTACAATTTCAATTTACATATGTGTGTTTGACGTTCTCTAATTTTTGCTGTCAAAGCTAATAGCAGAACGTTAAATATTTCCCTAAATTAATGTAAACAACCTGCGTGTGTGTATCTAGGAACAAGCTGACATCGAAGTTCGCATTTCAATGTTAATTTTATCCCGGTTCGTTTTTGGAAGTAGGTGTTAATTAAAACGCTTTTGTAAAAAAGTGCAAAATGGAAACCTACTACACGAAAGAGGGTTAGGGGTAGTTTTCAAAAATAATCAATTACGATGTCTAGTGAATCGTTGAAGATAAGAGTAGTACTTTGTACTATGCGGAAATTACCCTTAAAGATCTGGACATACTAGCTATAAAGCTACTAACTCTTTTTTAACGTACTGAGAGAACAATTACAGTCTCGGCCGCTTGCGGCTGACTATACCGCGAACGTGAAGTGTTCGCTTAGAGTACGGCTGCACAAAAAATATATAATTTAGTACATAAACAAATACTCGCATGCACCATTTGTTTGTTCTAGATTTATATATAAAACGCTACTTTAGTTCCTCGTAGGTGGTAGTAAAGTAGTTGTTTCACTCCCTAGTAGTGATGTAAAAAACGGTTTTTCCTGAGTGAAAAAAACATGGTTTTTTAAAAAAACACTTTCTGTTTTTTTTCAGCAGACGGGTGCTTAATAACAAAAACTTCTTGTAATGATTAGGAAAACAAGAGACCAACCGATTATTTTTCAAATATACATGTATCAATGACCTATAACCTTCAATGTAAGATTTGAACTGATGGTGAGGATTATTATATTTAGTAAATCGATAGATAAAAAAAAGATGAAAATCTTATAACAAGATCAGGACATAGGTCAATATATTTACTGTCATTTAGTTTTACTGCAAAAGTTACTTATTTAGTAGCTATTTTTTTAAAACGTTGAATTATATTACAGTGACAATTCAACACATTATTTATCAACTAATCAAATGTCATAAATTTAGTCACACCTATTAACAATGCTGATTACAACAATAATCACCATTGGTGATAATTACAGAGATAATTTGTTAAATTTTCACATGAATTTCACTTTTGGTCCCAGTTTTTTTTTGTAATCTTGGCCATCATATTAGATTATACTTGTAGTGATTCAGACGATAAGTGCCAGTTGTGCTTTGCACTCATCACAATTTCCATCTCGATCAACTACTTGTGTTATGACATTCAAAATTATTGGCAAAATTGGGACCACTAGTAGTATTATATATGACACATGATGTTAAATCAACCATCGGAACTTATTAATTTGCTTAATTACAAAGCTATCACACTAATAGTAAAAAACAAGTGATCATATTTTGATCTGTTTCTAAGAACATAATTTGATTCAAATTTTCTCTCATCGAGTATAACTCGTAGTACGATTAATAATCGATGACTCTACTTGTGAAACTGGAGCATCGTATTCAAATCGCCCTATACAGGCTCTTTGAACTGCAGTTTGGTTTCACACGTACATGTCATTGATAATAATCTTACCACTTGTTATATTATGGCTGACAATCCTCTCAGACAAGAAAATGAACAATAAGGAACATAATATATAGACATGTAGACTGATATAGACATAATATTCGAAATTATGTCTATATCTGAAGAAAAAAAACAGATTCAGGAAAAAACAGACACGTTTTTTTTTAAAAAAACCGTTTTTTTTGAAAAAAAACCTTTTGTTTTTTTTTATTTACACCACTACTCCCTAGAGAGTAAAGTATTTCCAAGGGAAACCCAGGATCAATTATCCTGAAACTATGTGATTTTGCTTTTTGTAGAGACCAATTGTCAGGATGTCAATTATCATTATTACATTTGGATGACATGTATCAATACTTTCGAAAATTTCGGGAATTGTTGTGTACCTTTAAATAATGTACATGTTGGGTTGATTACTTTATAATCGTGGTCTTTGTTTGAATTCATTTTACTTTGATTGATTATTACAATGATTGCTGGGTTTCAGAATATTATTCATGAACATTATTAAATTTAATTAGATGAGTTCAGGAATATTTTTCACTTATATAAAGTTAGTAATTACTCAAGATAGAAAGAGTTAACTATATGACCATCAGTCATTAAAATTTTATAAAAAACTTATTGTTTAGACACATAAAGTAATTCATCACAAAAGGATTCAGAACGAGTTTTGTTGACTTGACTGGTATTCATACATGATTGAAATTTAAATAAAAGAACTGTTTAGAAATAGTAGTTTAACTTGTAGTTCACTTGCAGTTTAATTATGAAAAAGAAACTGTAATTAGCACCAATAAGAAAAGAGCAATGAATGTATGATTTTATAACAATACATATAATTTAATTCATATAACAACATAATCTCAATACAACCTAAACAAGAAAATTACATACATTTTTAAAACTTGCCAATGGTTGTGGGGTGTTGAAGGCGAAACGTCAAGACTAGACAACAGTGGGTCCATCGACAAGCCGTGGATACAATTTAAACTTAAAGAATAGACGATTACCGTCAATAATACAAATTGACTTATGAAGGTAAATTAAACTTTTTGACGAAGTTTCCTACACGTTTCAGCAACTCCCAGACATCGAAACCGGAGGCTGAATTGCAGGGTATCGGCAACGACAGTGAAGGGGTCCAACTACACCACTCACCGCAGACAGGATCTGAAAGAAGAGAAGGAATAAACACACAGCCAAGTTCATCAGGTTTTTGTGATGAAAAACGCGTTTTGAATAAATAAAGAAAAATTCTAGTGCTTCTGTTCTATATAAAAGTCTTAACGATGTTGCTACAAAGAAGGTTTATCATAAAAGAAGTAAAAAGTGCTGAAACAGGTTTGACGTTTCTCAACATAATTTGGTTGCAAGATTTGAAGTTTCTGAGTGCTGTATTCGCAATATCTTGGAAGCAGATAATCTCAGGTATTATAAAAGACTGCAGGCTCTAATACGCAGAGAAGCAGTTTAACAAGATCCCACAAAAGTACAGAAAACTGAGAAGAGAATCTTTGTAACAAGAAACTTTCATTCTCAGGGATGATGAAAAGCACTTAACTTTTTTACCAATGACAACACGCCACTGTACACGAATGACAAACATAGTGAACCTGAGGGAATTAGATTTAATTAAATGCAAATTGAAATTTGAAAAAAAAGAAGTTCCCGATTAAGAATCAGAATACACTAATAGATTGATGATATAGATTTACAATTTGTCCGGGACATGCTGAGTAAGGTTCAAATTGAACTAGAAGTGTACATTGAACGAGAAAAAGCTTTTATAAAAAATCATTTTTAAGAAAATCAAAGTAGTACTCGGCTTGTCCATTGGTTTTACAGTTAATGTCCGCGTTAATAAAGCTGCTAGATTGATGTACAGTATGATCACACGTAATTGGCTGTCTTTTACTATTTGAAGTTTCCCATTGGTTGAAATTAATTGAAATATACATACGCGATTATTGGTATGAATTACTTCACCCATAATGACCTTGGCTTTATTCATTTTCTAAATTTTGAAATAATGTGGAAAAATCTAAAGAAAGCAAACGACAGCATATAATAAAAAGCTTTCAGTATTCACAAAGCACTGTAATATAATTTTTTATACGTTAATAAACATGTTTAAAACATTTTCTCTGTCATTTTATTTACCACAAAGGCGAAATTAATTCCGTTAAATGGAATTTTAGTGGAGATGAAGATGTTTATCTTCTCCGTTATAATTTTCTAGCCGTTAAGCTTCCGATGTATAAGTTTATGTGTGTGCTGCATCGCGGCGCTTGTAATTTATTTCATTTTGGTTTTGTTTTGCGCCAGTTTTCGTAGTTTCTCCGAGTTTCCTACTATCGGTACTTAAATGAGAAAAAAAGCTCATATTATTACGGCCAAGCTAAACTTTTAACCTCAAAACGTAGCCATTTAGAGAATCGTTGGTAATTATCTCGATGGTCTGGGGATGGGAAATGCTTTTAGTTTGATATTTTTGTTTTCGTATTTTTGCTGGAGGATGAGTTTTTAAATTTCAGTTCTACTGATATTTATCGGTGTAGTAACTGAAACTGGGATAATTGGGATGCTGTATTTGAATGTGGTGCACTTGAGTGCAGTAGTTGTACTATAGAGGCTGTTATTTAATAGAGCATAAAAGCTTAATTGGAAAATTTTGAAATACATCAAATAAAAAAATTCAAAATATAAACATATTAAAATCTAAATTTTAAGGTATTTTTAAGTTTTTAAAAGTGTGGTTATGTATCAGTTTACTTATATGACAATAATTGTGTAACTTTGAACATTTTGGTTATAATAAAATCAAAGTGGTAAGAGTCGGAAGAACCCTTAATACCGATTAAAATAGTGATCCAACAGTACTTGAAGATGCTAATCGAAAAGGATTCGGAACTACACTAAGTTGTAGATTATCACTTATTCCCTTCCGGACTGAAATGGCAGCGACAAAAGTCAAATACTCTTTCGTAAACACTGCATGGCACAGTAAATAGAGACAAATAACAGTAAATGCCTCTTAACTTTCACTTTCTTTGTCCGCGCGCATCTTCCTTCGCATCCATCGCGATCGTCTTACCTTCAAGTTTATTTAGAACGGATTTGTAAGTCGAATGCATTTCGGAGAGTGGTTACTATGCAAGCAACAATTCTGAAAGATGCATTTTTTACATTACTCGAATATTTAATATTACAAATCCAAAAAATCCAGAAGTCAACGATTAATCTCTGAGCATAAGAAGGAGTTTCTCGAGCATCTAAAATTCTAAAGTTAAAAAATTCAAAAGCTTGAGTGGTTAAAATTGGCCTACTGACTACAAGTAATAGATCGAAATTGTGTTCATGACTGACAATCTGTTAGCTTTCCACTGTCCAAAAATCCAATCTGTTTCAAAGTTGGTAGCCATATGTCAATCGCGCTAGTACCTCCAACATGACAACGACTACCATTGCAATAACCGGTCCCGATTTTCGTATCTCTCTCCCCCCCGCCGGGGTCCACCGACGTCGTGATCGTGGATACATAACGCGTCACCTTAAAACATCTGAATTTCTGTGACACATCTTATGGGTAATTCCTCTGTGAATGAGGAATTCACATACGCTCAATTAGTGCGTCACTTACTCCAGCAGTTCTCACTGGAGGGAGAGAGCGAGGTTGTTCTCGACTCTCCTCATCCCCGTCTCTCAGTCAGGAGCAGGAATTCGGGATGGACGAGAGTCGGTGATCGTCATTGACCGACAAAATACTACAGTACGTACTCAATTACATGGAACACTGTACAAGGTAAGTCCTTGGAAGGTAAGGTAAGGATTTTTGCATCGACCTTCCTTGTATGTTGTTAAATAACCGGCTAAAAGTTACAACTTATAGGTGATGAGTTCGAAGAAATAATGAGGGTAAACCACGCCCCGTAACGGTTTTTGTCGTTATTCTCGGAAACTATTAGGTTTATCGAGATGAAGGATGTTAGGCAAAATAAAGTTTATTTAATTCTTTATCAGAAATGTCCGGATGTTTTTTCGCCTCCTTTTTGTGTTATCGAAGAAAGAAGATTATATACATGGATATCTCTCGTACATACGTGGATCAGTAATTTGTACCAGTAAATTTGCTCAAGGAACTTGCAGACGTAACTTTTTGTGGTCCCATATTCGTCATGAAGTAGTTAAGAAAAGTTTGTGAACAGTCGGACCATCGATCGTGATCCAGTGATATTTTACCTTAACATCTCTTCGGAAAAATCCATCAGGTGATATTATCGTTATTCTTGGTGCCAGTCGTAAAATTACGTATTGGCAAGTTAATTCTCAGGAGTACATTGTACTAGTCCATTATCTTATCCAACCCAACACGTACAGGGTTTGCAAAAGGCCTATGCAAATATCCAATAACTTACCTCAACTTTCCGCTATTCATGAAAATTCGTTCTGAATTGACTGCACTATAATTGTAAACCAGTTAGCAGTTGCAAAGCCAGCAAGAGTTTCCTCAAACGGAGACTGCAGAAAATCAGGAAGGAAATTCGTCTCTCGGGGCCGAAACAAGTCGAGATTTACCGTTTTATTTTTAGAGGACCCCTCATAGAAGACTCAATTTTTAAAAATTTCCAGAGTATTTTGCAGAAAGGACCAGTTACAAAAGTGTTACGTGACATGTAATTATTTTGGCCATTTTCTTGAACCTATTTTAAACCTTTACCAGTCACCAAACTGGTGGCGCTTTCTGTTTATATGTTTGCGCACAGTGCTTGATGAAAACGGCAATATTTGCGCTTGAATTATGCCTTGAGTGCAATCTTTGCCGGCTAACTGCTCAGTTTAAAATTACAGCTCTATAGGACATCTGGATATCACGCAAGAAACTTTATATGGCAACAATTCTTCCCAATGAACTCCAAACGCCCGTATCGATTTCGGCTTCTGTGAATATTTGTAGACTAGACTTACTTTTCTTTGGGCTCATTTGAAAGCATTGCAAAAGCTTACCAGCGATCCCAACGGCGTCGCTTACTGTTTGCACGTTTGCGCTTAGCGCGTGATAATAATAATTACTACTATTGTCTGGAGAACCAGGCCCCAGAAGCTAGAGGCGATTATTAATATTACAGTGGCGTGCGGTCCATGGAAGCAATGGAATCAATGCTTCCCTTGAGAATTTATTAAAAATAAAACCAATGCTAACAAAAATATTTTTATAAAATTATGGTTATTGTTTATTTAAATTTGTAATATTTGATCAACTTAAAGCTCAATATCAATTCCGGACAGCAAAAAGTATAATTATTTAGAGTACTATTTTAAATTAGGCTCATTAAACTTGCACGGAAAGGTAACACCGATTCAAATGTGTTACATACGCTGCATATAAGCACTGATTTCGTTGCTTATAACTGCTCTTCTCCTAGCCTTGATAAGCGGGCGTGGTCATACAGACGATGCGGTTAACATTGGTCGTTATTTTAGTGTGCTTCGTGCCCAAATGTTTATTTATTATAATTTGGTTATTTTTTCGATTTAGTGTTTGTTAAATTAATGTTACTTTAGTAGTGTAAATCTGCGAATGAGACTATTTTATCATTTTATTATTTCAATTTATATAAGTTGGAATTTTTTTAAAGACAAATAATTCTATTTAGTTTGTTCTGTATGCAAATTTAAAATTGCATTATCGTCATGACTGCAAATTCAGCTGCTTTGGTAGAAGGTTTGAGTACTTCCGATACATCCGAATTGATTTTTTGTTCAGTTTGTAAATTATTAATAAAGAATTTTCTGCATACAGTGTTGGAGAGAAATTACAAATTATTGAGCAAGGCAGATCAAAACCAGAACTTTCAAATTTAACAACAAAGCTTAAAACCTGCACTGATATTTTGCTAAAAAGACCGGAAAATCGTATTGCATTATAAATACATAGTAGTAGTTTTTTAAAATAAAGAATAATAGTCAACAAATTCCATAAGCATAAAGTGTAAAAGTTCTTTTTTGAAAAACTTTTAAGTTTAATAATTATAACACTGTTTTTTATTGTACCTAGCACTGGCGGATCCAGCAAATTATTTTGAGGGGAAAATTTTTGGAAAATTGTTTTAATAAATAATAATTAAACAAACATTATTTGTTTCTATTCTATGTATACTTATTTCTAAATTTGAGGGCGGGGGGATTTCCCCTATCTCCCCCCGTGAATCCGCGCCTGTACCTAGGTATATTAAAATTAAAATCGTGGTTGCTTCCCTAGCCTAAATTCTCACCGCACGCCACTGAAATGATATAGCCCATATCCCACATTTGTGTTACAGCTAAGGAAAACCAGATCTGCCGGTATCGAGATTGAATTCCGGTCCGCTTCTGTAACTGACCAGCACACTAGTCGCTACACTACCATGATCCATGACAGGATCGGCGCAGACCTTGAGCTTGTCTTGGGCGTAATTTTTTTCAGCTTATATAAACATTCCGATATAGCAGGATTATATCCATAATTCTGCGAAGCTGTTTTATTGCACCGGGCCATAGCCACCTTTAAACAAGGCCACGTTCATACTACTTGGCAACATCGCAATCCGCCATGACAGTAGTCCGTGTATTTGGCGGCAATTCAAATTTGTAATTAAAAGAAACGAATATTTTTTATTTGCTCATAAAATAAAATGCATAATAAACATTTATAAGAATATATTTATATAATTAACAATTCATTTAAAAAAATAAACAATATAAAAACCTACCACTAAAAAATAATAAACATAACAGAGATAAATAGCGAGTTTGTGGCACTGCATTTTCCCTTACATTATAAAAATAAACGTTATTTTCCTCCAATAACGTTCTTAGAAATCCAATGTATCCTAGGAAACACTATTTTATAAGCGTATAACGTAAGGGAAAATGCATTGCCGCAAACTCACTAATAATTGGTCGTACTTACATACGGCATGCACTACTTTGTATCACTCTAGAAACGTCAAAAGTTTTCGTTTTTTATTCAAATTTTGTTGATTAATTTTATTTTGCATTTGTTTGGAATAATTATTAAGTAAAATATTTGCGGTAATAGAAATAATATGTTTGATGATGTCAAAATTAGACGCCTCACAAAGAAGACAAAAATCGGTAACTATTGATTTGAACTTTAAGTCTGAAAGTAGTATCATTTCACTTAATTGTTTTAAAATATTTCGTTGGTGTGATTCAGCCTTCAAAAAATCTCTTTCAAATTGTTTGGATATTAATATATTCATTATTCCGATAACATGCTTTACCACCTCAATTGTTATGTTGGAAGGAATCGATAGTCCCCCACGGTTCAAATCATTGAAGTAGTGATCTGATTCTTTACAACCTTTAACAATACTTAAACAATGATCACATTTAAGTTTTTGGCCAATTTTGAATGTAATATAGCCACATACATACAAAAGTCCAGATTCATCACAACTGGCTGACAAATTCGAGTATTCATGAGAAAGTACCTCGTAAAATATTGGATCCAAGTCTTTATTTGCAACGTATTGGTGTTCATTTAGTTTCTCAAACGACAGATATGTTGGAGAAATCAGTACGTTACCGTACTTTGCCGAATGAAGTCCCAGTACACTTTTGACGCGCAATTTTTTTTCTGCGTCCAGTATTTGCGCCATTGTTATATTATAATTACCTCCGGTCATCTGTCGGTAGTAACCAAAACGTGACTCCAAATTGTCCGTCTGAAATTTACCAGTACACACATATTGCATTTCTAGTTCTGTCAATGAGTATTTTATTAGGTACTTCAATTAAAACATACGTGCTGTGCCATAACGCATTGAAAGTGTCATTTGTTAGGGAGGCTTTGATTTTTGAATTTTCATTAAACCTCTTCCAATTTTCCAACCATTCTAAAAATTTTCTTAAAAAACCTAATCTATCATCGTCCGCTTTTTTGAAAGGTTCGCAAAGAGAGTTTCTTTTCACGATATATGTCAGAGGTCTTTTGATATTAACTATGGTCCACCAAGTTTTTATCAACTGTAAAAATTGTGCTGTACCACTATTATCCCCTCGATATTTTTTTATGGCTGAAACTGTAGTTTCATGAAATACATTCAGAGCCAAAGAAACTTTCTGCCGTTCAAATGTTGTGGGATATAAAGTTTTCAAGTTAAGTTTTGGGGCAGACTTTATTAATTTTTCAGATTCTTCAGAAAATAGTTCACGTAAATCTGAAAAAGTTGCTGAAACATGATTTTTAAAACAAGCCCATTCTGGAAAATAAAAAGTTTTTTGAGGAGTATTTAACCAATTATTTCTTATGTTTTTAATTATATGGACGGTATCATAAAGAACATAAGTACGAATAGGTGAATTTGGAATTACAAAGAAATGTTTTGATTCAGAATCTTTAGTTAAAATGTCAAACATCACACGATTTACTCTATTGTTGTCCGACATAACTGCCAAAACATTAAGACTGCACTGTCGTAACAAAAGCAGAACATCTTTTGTAATTTTAGCCAACTCAGTACCACACATTTGTTTAACAGGAACTAACTTTACCACTTCTCTTTTGTTCCCAAAAGCGCTACTGACCATGAAAGTCTGAACTGTCTTAGCAGCCTCTCTAGGCTTATTGGAGGCATATCCAATTAATTTACCTTGCTTGTATTCCACACTTTGTTTAATATGAATTTCGTCCACTTGAAGAATAACATATTTTTCAAATTTTTCTAAATTTTTAAATAGTCGCGTAAGAAATAAAATGGTACTTTCATCATTTTCTGGAGAAAGCGATAGAGAAGAAGACAATTTCTGAAGGTGTCTGGGATGTGGCAATGTCAAAATTTCATTTACCCTTAAAGTATTATAACATTTAGCAGACTGTAGATAAATTAAAAATGATGTTAATATTGTATTGCATGAATATCTCTTCTGCTTCATAAAAATTAAATGAAATTGGTCTTTCAGAAAAGCTAATTTTTGTTGTGTAATTGCACTATTTTCATTTACATCTTCATTGTCAATGACTGTTATTAAATTAACAAAATTTGTTTCAATTTGTGCGATCAAATTTTCTTTATCGAAAGAAGATTTGTCTTCTTTATAGTTATCACAAAAATTTAGTAATTCTTTTAATTTAGAGTATTGCTTGATTTGACCTTTTACGAAAAATGAGTTAATGATAGATGAACAATTTGGCACCCCATTAATACAAACTTTTACTTCAAAGTTGCTATTGACAATTATGCTTTTGTTTACCCTACAATTATTAAATGGAGGCTCAAGCAGTAAGTGATAAATAACACAAACTTCATTTTTAATATAAATTAACCATTCCGTCTTATCAATTATTATTTTTACTTTACTCTCAAGTTGACTGAAACTGTCAATTTTATCCTCAAGTTCTTCTTTTTTTCTTAACAATGCCAGTTTTTCCACTTCTCTCTGCGCAGCTTCCAATTTTCTTTCTTGTGCATCCCTCCTTGGTTTTGGAACGGATTCTTTGCTCAAATATTTTGGTAAATTTGGGAATATGGAAGGCACTGCTCCTCTCCGAAGAATAGGCTTTTTTCGTTTAAACCTTTGTAGAATGCCATTTTCATCTTTTTCTTTGTATATTTCATACAATTCTAGATCATTTTGATGAAAATGTTTGATGCACACCACACTTTTCTTTGTTGGTTGCCATTTGTCTCGCGGTATTGCTCTTAACCATTGTTGATGAAGAATTTTGTCTCTCGGAAACATAAAACATTGCACATATCCTTCTTGCTTAACACTGGAATCATAATTTGACTTACAATTTGTCACACAGCATCTAAGTGGCATCTGAAATTAAGAAACAAACCCAAATTAAAGTGACTAATAAGTATTACCGGGCATAACCTCTATAATGTTTACAAAAATAACTAGGTACTTACTTTTCAATAATGGGGTCGTTAATTATTGCAATCTTTATTCTTGACAAACTGTAATACAGCACTAACAGTAATGTAATTCACTTAATCATACTTAATTCACTCTTTACTAAAGAATATCATCAGATCAAAACATGATCAAAACATTTCCAATTTTGTGAGGTTAGATCAGATAGACTAGGCAGTGTTGCCACTTTTCGCACGCCAGGGCCTTGTTTAAAGGTGGCTATGACCGGGCACGTCAGCTGTTAAGAATTGCTTCATCAACTTTAAGCGCCGATTTCGTCATGTTCCATCGCGCGCTGAGCTCATCAGACGCGTAAACAGAAATCGATGACATTTTGGTGGCTCATAGAAGCGCTTTCGAAATAATCTAGAAATGGACCCCGTCGCCCAAAAGGTTACCTTTGACAGAATCATTCAAATAGTAAGAGTTTTAATGTCGATGTCTGGTAGTGTCGTGAATGGAATATTTTAATTAAACGAATTTTGCTAATAAGATGATAAGGCATGTCTAGCAATAGTTGCGGTTTAGTTAGTTAGTTAGACCGTAGATAGTTAGATCGTTCAGAATTCTAACCATTGATCGCCTTATTTATTAGCATTCTTATGTTTGACACTCTAACTATTTCTCTCAAGCTTCATTTCTGCCATTTTGCCTAATTAGATGTAAATTCCTAAGTAAATCTCTTATATAATTAAATCAAAATCAGACTGGGCTATTGATTGGAATTCTGAATTTTGAAGAATTAATTAAAGTTATTTAATTTTGATGTATTAACTTTTCTTGACAGTTTTACATAGTAAATGAGGATCCTAAGGATCCACAATTTCAGAGTGGCAGAGATTGCTATTTAAAATTTTTGGGAACTACAGGCTTCTGAATCATAAAAACTTAAGAGATACAAAAAGCCTTCAGAGATATTTCAAACTTTTAATATGTAATATACAACAGCTAAAAGTGTCGCAGTTTCAGAGTTGCCAATTTTTCAATGTATCAAAGCATTCGGTGAAAGTTTAATAGTTTTGAATAGTATAGTTTCAGAAATTGAAATACCAAAGTCTCAGAAGCATTTAAAAAGCATTTTGAAAACTTCAAATATTATTCTTTGAAAAATTTAAATCTACTATGTACACATTTGACGATTATACGCTAGGTTATGCTCAAATATCTCCTTTCGCATATCTGTGCTTTTACGTTATGCATTAATTTAACAGGTCCTGTCGCAAACTCTACAATGAATTTAATTTTAGCCTGAAATATTTAGCATAAAAAGAATATCTGTTAGTCTGACAATTAGTAGTATTATTGTTGACTTCATGTAAATGATGGGCACTTCAAAGCTTTTGAAACGAATGCAATTTTGCACTTCGCAATAAAATCGTTTGAGTTTAACAAAGGAATTTTTAAATAGCACAACGTTAAGTTTATTTTTATTTAATTGTACATTCCGTTGCATTGTTTGAGATAGTATTCAAAAATGTAAAGCAAAAGTGTGAAAAATTAATACTTTCCGTGTAATTATAATGAACCCCCTATTCGTGTGTGAAAAATGATAAATCGTTCAGTGGTCTCAAAAGTAGGTGAAATTTCTAGCATGTTTTTTCGTGATAAGATACCATATGATTGATTGTTGTGGGAACAGGTGACCTTAGTGCAATTTACACAGGTGATTTAGAAAGGAAATTGTATTCGTGAAAAAAGAAACTTGGCGCTCTGGACAGAAACTAATATTCCGTTCGTATGCCACCAGTTTCGGTTTCGGCGTGCTATACGCAACATGTGTGAGAACGGAACTCATTCTGCAGGCAAAAAAGTTTTTCTTTTCAATTTGGATTTTAATGGAATCGTGATTTTTCTACTATCGCGTGAAAAATGTTACCAGTATGCAATAAATTCTGAAAAAAGGTTGAACAAATTGAAATCGCTATTTCATCAAAGTGTACAATACTTATTTGTTAAAGGTTAGAAACTTTTTAAATTGTTACAAATCTGTTTTAATAAATTAGTGACTAAAGTTTTGCCAGTTAGGTATGAAAACTTTATTGTATCCATTTTGTTGAAACAAATAAAAATGTAAAATCAATCATATCAATGCCATTGCATTGATTATGATTGATTTTACATTTTTATTTGTTTCAACTTTCAGACGAAGTTGTTATAATTAAATCCATTTCGCATCGAATGTAAGGAAAACATGATTTCATCGTTTTGATGATGTCTTTTAATAATCTTATAAAATACTAGATTATCAATAAACTAAAATCCCACACTTGGCATCATTTGTAATACACTGAAATTTCTTCCGCAAATAAACCACTTATATTTACACTATACCAATTTCCTAGCATAGTCGTCATTCCAAATTGCTTTCAGTGGTCGTAGGTGTTAATTACAAAGACTTACTAATTGCAGCTAGGAAGCAAAAATGAATAAACTATATAAGGGCGCCACCCAAATTGCAGTTGATACTTACTGTCATTCTTTGATTTCTAAGCTTGATTTCTTATTTTACTGAATGAAACACCAACAATTTGTCGCGCTAATGAGTAGTGGTTTTAAACTTTGTATATTGAATAAATCCAAGAAAGTCGTTTGCAACAATACAATTCACCTTCGCGTTCTAAAACAAACACAACAGTTACTGACCAGACGAAACCTAGTCGCGTTATAATTTTCTACAGTTTTAACTTAATTTGGGATCCCACTCTAAATACATTTGAATTAAATTCCCTAATTAAAACTCAATACAGATTTTTGTTTGTTGTCAAAAAAATGAAATCTTAAATAATATAGTTACAAATAACTTACAGAAATTATAGAAGTTAACTCGTTAATTCGTAACTAAGCCCAGAATTTACAAAAATTCGCTTTTTTTATTAAGTACGAAAGTTCTCATAAAAAACACTTTTACTTTAATAGGTGATAACCCTATCAAGACAAATTCTCAAGCTGTTTCACTAGAACATTTATTTCCTTTCTCTTAAATTAACTAACATTGTTAAAACGGGAATTTATCGTAATATTTGATTCCACGAAAAATTATACAAACTTTATAAAATTTAACAGGAGCTAAAGGTTCTAGCCATCCACACAATACGCTTGGCGTCAGTATATCTACCAATGAATAATTTAGACGAGGTTTCTCTCTAATATTTTATAAAATTGCAAAAAGCTATTAAGCTTAAGAATCAAAACCAAATGCAAAACTACAAAACAATTACGTTTTTCAAAAGCATTTCGTTTTTTATAAACCTTTGCAATTCGACGAAACTTGATGCAATAAAGACATTATATTTTGTTTCGCTTTTCAAATGGTTTTAAGCAGAATTTGATTGGGTACGTGACTAACAGTAAGATGCCATCCCGTGGGTAATAGATTTTGTTTACACGAGCGTTAACGTAATTTCTGGAACGGCACCCGCCCACCCCGGATGTTATAGCATGGAAGGTGGAGAGAGTATTATATCTTTTTATATGGAAGTATCTGTCTTGCAAATATGATTTAAGGATTAAGTAGCACTGACAAGGTAGTTATATTTTTAATTTATACAGCAACCCTTCGTGTCACAGCTCATCAAAGGATTGCTGAATGTCTAGAAATACAGCTGCACACATTTTCTTGTTCTTTAAGCTGTCTTTAATTACGTTCACTATTCTGTGACTGTGATTTTTACGGAAACCAAATTCATGATAAGAAAACACGAACTCAAAAGTATATTTGTTCGTTTGGTTTTATTTTTGTTTAAGGTTGCTCTGCAATTCTTACTCCGAATATTTTTTCTTGGCGTCTGCTTCTTGTTCTTGCAGCTGAAGTGTACTGCCTTTGGACCTAGTTACTTCATGTGAAATTCAATTAAATGCTATCAGGGACAGGAGAAAAGATGTAGATTCTACATTTGATTAGAGACTCACCCATAACTTTTATGTAGGTACCATCGGAATAAGTTGATAAGTAAGGTTTTAGATTTAAGTATCCCGACTACTTTATTAGGAAGCCTGAGAGGGAAATCTTTCAAAGCTGTGACTTATACCCCTTGACCACGGAGTGATAGCTATTGGAATAAAGGAAAGGGTAATTCAGTGTTGAATTACAATGAATAGAAAAGATACCGGTGCAGTAATTCATCAATCCATGAAAAACTCTCAGTAATAATAAAAAAAGACATAAGTTATGCCAGAGCTAACATTTTTGTTTCAAATTGTTGTTGATTAATTTTGGATATCTTCCATCTAATTATTTTAGACAAACATTTAAATTCATCCATTTGAAAGATTTCGAAATGTGCGTATAGTAATTTCGATAACGCGACAAACCGGAAACCCAAGCAGCATTTAAGTAGCAGTAACTGAGTAAAAGTTCTAAAGGAACTTTGATTGAGTAGTTGTTACGTAACTGCAACTAAATTTATGACTTTATAGGTTTAATTTCTTCAATTCGGAATATTTTAGTAATTGTGTAGTTGTTTCTACTATTTATTGGAACTATGTAGTTTCATTACTTCTGAATAACTATTAAAGTATGTGGAACGGTATTGCCACTTAGTATACTTACTTTAAAGTCGTTGCAACTTCAAAGTGGTATTATGATTGTAGCAGTAACTTGCCCGAAGCTACTTTAAAGTTTTTAAAACCTTACAGTAGTATCGAATGTAACACTTACGTTTTTGCTACCTATATTAAAGTAATTTTTTGTAAACTACTCCATCTCCATATTTACTTGTAAAATGTTGGATTAATCAATAATCATTAATCAATTTGCAATTTGTTATGATTGTTAATAGATGTTTTACTATATAACCTTCAATAAACATAACAAATTGGTGCCAGATTGTGCCTTAGGGATTGTTATGTATGTAGCTTGAAGTTGGCAACATTTATTTGTAGTGATGTAACTAACCAATCCTGGCCCGTTCCGTGGGCGAGCGTCAGTAACACTCGAGCCGGCTTGGAGGATACACGTCATCTACAGTCTATGCATTGTGTATGTAATTCGCCCTGCTCACTCAATATTAATAAAGTTAATTAATGACAGTAATTGAGTATCTTTTATTTAAACACATAAAAGAACATAACAGGAATAATATAAAAATGGTTTCTATCATGTGTTTCAACTTATAAGTATTTCGTGTATATTTATCATGTTTTATTAAAGACATTTTTTTACTAAAAAATATATTTAAAGAAGGCGCGTTATTTTTCGATCTATCATCATCATATTTAACAGAAAAGTGGCAATGGTTTATAATTTTGGTGTACTGGAATAACAAAATAATCAAACAGTTCATCGCTCTTTGTATTAAGTACGTATTACAAATAAACTGGTAATTCATTTTGTGACACGATCCAGCATTATATAGTATAGAAAATGATAGAATATTTGTTAAGTTGCAAGAGCAAGAGCGAGCAACCACGCGACATAATGTGTCAAAGAGAAAAGAAGTTCCATGAAAGTAGCAATTACTACGCCGCCACGTACCTGCTACCCAAAAATTGTTCCCCATTTTGGTTCCAGGCACGTAACAAAACCGTAGCAATTACGTGCTTGTGACTAGTGGCTAAAACTTAATAGTTCCACCGGTAGTTGCTGGTACGTAGCGACGACTAAAAATGCTGCTTGGGAAGCTTCTGCTTAATTTGGGAACTGCTTCTGACTCTTTTGGATTCATAGACATTGTTAGATTTTGAAGACGGCTTTGCCTTAAAATAGACCATTCAAACGGAACTTTGAACTATTCAAAAATCTAGCTATTATTTTTTTTTCTAAGGGAACACTAAAATTCCATTATCATCTGCTTAGGATTACACTAAGGTCCGTAAAGATACGTTGTTATCTAATTAAGAAAGCATTTGAAAAACGAACACCGGACTGCGACTAAGCATTCGTTTCGCGATTCTACTCTTATCAACGAATGCCGCGCATTACTTCCTGATGGATCGGAAGTCTTTCTCGGGAGAATCTTGCAAGCTCCATATTAATGTTAATAAGAAATTGGTGGATCTCTACATAGTTTCTCTACTGACATCGCATCCCAATAAGTTGATAAATACTAGAACAATAATAATTCTTGGAGTCGTTAAATGTGACGTTATAGTCGTAACGGTCTGCATACTCCCACAATTTTTCTGTTAGGTATCAGTAATTATACTTTAAACATTTTTGTTATCAAACTTTTGGGCGTCTGTTAAGATTGAATGCATCAGCAGGTAGATCCGGGCTGGTGGATCGCTTCCACAAAATAGAACCGGTATGTGGATCGATGGAAGTATATTCTCTATGTCTACTTATAGTGCTGTAACGTTCTTTTTAAATAATACTAAAGGTGCTATTTTAATTGTCTATTATCAGGAGAAAATATTTACACTAGCACTAATTACAAACAACTATAAACTATTAACAAACTTAGACTAATTTACACAAATATTTATTTCAAATAAGATTTATATTACATTGTCATTTATACTACCCACGATGCGTGAACGAGTTTGGCTGGTTGACTAATGACCCCTCCTCTTGCGCGGTGGTGGATTATATATCACATATAACATTGCTGGAACGTTCTAGATTAGTCCTAAGTATTGCGTTTTGTTTAGCGGTCGATGCGTTATACATTCTGCCGCCAATCTAGAATGTTCACCGGCAGTGTATAGGGGTTAATGCCATTCATTACAGTACTATACCAGATAGTCTGGAAGCACCCGATTAAGACTTGAATTGTATTTATATGATATACGAGTACGATTTTATATGATTATATTGGTTTTATTAACTTGATATGATGCGGTGTAGGCTAGCAGATTTTAACTGCCTTGTTGTATCATTCAGTTTCAATGCGTCGCTAAAAACAATATATTGCAATGTGTGTAATGGTACAAACGAAATCTATACATATTTTATATAATCGATATACAGAATATGGATGTGTAGACCGACTAATTTATCAGTCAAGCCCTGATGACTTTAATGTTTTGTGTAACAGAAATTGAAGTTGAATGCCGGATACCCTTCTAGTCTACCTTTGGAATAAAATTAATGGAGTACGCTCGTATGTATCTCGACATACTTATTAAGCACCGTAGAACAGTAGACTGGGTAACTTATGCATTCTACCTCCGTAGAAAAAACCCCGATTTTAAAATGTCTAATAAAGAAGACAACACTTGGAAAATTATTTTATAGAGTATAAAAAAGAAAACGTTTAGTTCAAAAAAATTTAAAGCAGGTTGATTCGCGCCAAAAAACAGTCTGATGTTAATATCTAAAATAGTTTAAGAAATGTTAAAGTAGGGTTGTTAAAGAACTACCCGCTATGTCTCAGCAACCCATGACCTGATTTGAATTGTTTGCACTCATTTTCTTCTTTCTTTATAACTTAAAATAAGGTGCCATAATGGTGGAGGTTGTTATTTGACATTTTAAAGCTGCGATGTTGCTGCGATAAGTGGATGAAACGTAAAATTTTGATAATACTACAAATAAAAAATCAATTGACGCGTTTTTCCTAAAATTGATATTTTGTGATAGTTTTGGAGATATTTAAGGTGGTAAGTTTTCAAATTAACACACTGTAGATTTTTGGAACAGTTCTGATGGTGTTTTCAAAATCCGTGAATTACAGAATAGCTACTCTAAGAGAATTTATTACTTTATATTAACAGAATGAAACATACTCGTCTGAGTCTATAGAAATTATTATGGCCCAATTATATTATCCATATCATTTCCTTATTTGGCCCGATTATCCATTGTTAGCACAAAATGATATAACTAATGGCTATGATATTAAAAAATGAACTCTTTGTGCTACTTCATTTTAAGGTTTCGAAAAAAGTGGTTTGGGACTTTTTAACACCAGGTTTTTTGTATGCCTAGGTGATAATTGTCCTAATATTTAATACATAACACAATCCGCTTTTGCATATAAATTATGTATAATCAACCGAATTATGCATAGTTATAAATTTAGAGGAATATCTCAGTTTTCAGAATAATATATTTTAATTTACAATGTATGCATAGAAACTCAGTGAGACAAGCTAGCAGCAGTCTGTTTGCCTGTTTCCATTCAACATCATTCATACTCCTAACACACTTTAATGCACCATCTCGGTAATGTTTGTTATTCATAATTATTAAATGGAGCTAATAATAATAGCTAATGCTAATTATACCAAATAAACGATGAGAAATGCAAGAGTTGTATAATAAAACCGACGCCGTTCGAGTCAAGGACAATGTTAAGATCCTAAAAGCATTAACCCTGTAGGATTTATGTATGTTACTAGATGCATTCTTAGTAGTTTGTCTTAAGTCCTGGAATGAAACATAATTTACTTCAAGAATGAATGATAATGATAATAAATTTATTGCGGTATACTTTAGATATAACTACATGTGGCTGTTGTATAATTATACATGAATGATGAACTGATATAAAAGTGCAACTTATGAGAAGAGGAGATGTAAAAATTAGAATACTCAGATTCCATTACAAGCCTGATTAATTTATGGGTGTACAAACAAAACATGGGAACGTAACTGGCCGTAGTCAAATAAATAACTCTCTTGTAAATTAAAACACCCCTCATATCCTGTACATTTTCTTTTTGACAGATTAGAAAAGGTGAAGGTTAAAAGTGAAAAAAAGGTGGAAGCGCTACCCTTGTACTTATCTGAATTAATTTCCTGAGAACCAAGCGTAACTATGTATGTATGTACTGGTTGTATTACTGGTAAAATTAAAAGAATAAAGAAAAATAAGTGAAGAGTGATAAACCACAAAGGTGTACTTTACTGTACGACTTATTCCTGTATACAGAACTCAGTGATACAACCAGTATGTCAAACATTAATAAGCATTGAAAAAAGCTACTACCTCTAGCTGATGAGACCCAAAAAATCAAAACAGCTGACTTAGAGTATAATTTGTAAATTATACACATCTATTATAAATGTGGGTACGAATACATCAAAAATGTTAAAATTGTTCTTAATTTTTAACCGCTCAATTTTGTTACCGTTCGATGACTTAAAATCACATTTTCTATCAAGCTAATTTGGTAAAGATCTTTTCTACATAGATGTTTTTTATTTTCTCTAGAAAGCTGTTTACTGAAAAGCTGGCTTTTCAACGAGGTTTTTATGATAAGCTTTTCTAATAAGCTATTTTAGTAAAATAGTATTTTGGAAGAATAGTCTTTTGCAGTCTTGAAAAGTGAAGTCTTCAAAACGTTCATTCTTGAACCACTTACCTGATTATAAAGAATATAGATCTTTCGAAAAAACTTTACTAGTTATTTTCGTTATAAATACATCGTCACGTCAATTTTTAGGCTCGGAAACAAGACTCTGAAAATTGTCAGCGCAAGCGTATTGAACAATATTTTTTTCTATTCGTTTACACAAAATTCTGAGGTTAACTTGGATAGACGTCGAATTAGGTACATAAGCCATAAAGTTAATATATTTAGCTAAATTGTAACGAGCTCATTAGGGTTAATATTTATTCCGCATTGTTTAGAATAAAACATAAAACGTTCATGAAATGTTATTGTTTCTTACGCGAAAAGTACTTAATAAACGTATATTTAAAAATGCAGACAGTCCTATTTAATGCAAATTTCATGATATGCAGTTAAAACCAAGTCAATACTTCCACGCATGAAATCTCTTTCCTACGGATTAAAAAAATAAACAAAATGTTGGCTTAGAGGCAAGAAAATGGGGTACAAACGAAGCCTAGTCTATTTTATGGTTTTATTCTCCATAAATAATCTGGTATACTCCATCACGTTTCTTTGAATTTCAAAATAACAGAGTGCTTTCAAATAATTATTCTTATTTGGTCTGACAGTTTTGTTGCTGCAAATGTTCGGTATAGTTCTGCGTATCTTTTTATAAAATTAAAGAGAATTTCGTTTAATTTTCTTATTGGTGATGCATGTTGTCATACTTAAGTTGATTCGTTAAATTCATGTAGCGCCTCTTAAAACTGCCACTCTTGAAAGCCGAATTGCGAATTTACCTTTTCGGAGGCAGAGAAAATAGTCTGGCCTAGCCTAGTACAGGTGTTAGTTCACGTAAATTGCTGAGACACAGTCTCATAGCGTGATTTTGTCTACCCGTTGAATTTATATCGGGACGCATCCAAACAACTGCAAATTGTTGCAAATTTTATATTTGTTTACCACATATTAACTTCCACAATTTCCGTAACAAGTGGCGTAAAACAAACACAAGAATCGAGTTGTTTTGATATTGGTTTTTAATACAGTATAATAAAAATTAAACTTTCTAAAACTCTTAAACAACTAAGAAGTCCAACAAGCTTCAGAGTGAAATTAGTTGTAATGCACGAAGATTTAGTTTTTAATATAAATCGTTCAGGATTCAATTTGTGTGCTGCCAATTATTACTTCTTATGTTCCTGCAAATTTAACTGGCGTTTGTTCTGTTTGTGTATTGATAGTTAATTTAAGCCTTTTCCTGCGGGTGATAGCATCTGACTGTAAGTTATTTGAACAATATGAATGGAAACTTCATTGTTTGTCAACAAAATAAATGCAAATGTATTTAGAATGGGATCCCAAATTAAGTATTAATGTAGACGCTAATAATACGTGTAGGTTTTTATATATCAATAGTTATGAGTATGTTTGTATTGTGTAAACGATTTTTTAATATATTTAATTCCATATACAGAATTCAAAATTAATACTCGATGCTACAGTTTAGCACAGTGATTCTCAACCTGTGAGGTGTCGCCAGATTACAAAAGGGGGGCGCAGACATGGAAAAAAGACAAAAAAGATTGAAATCAATAAAAGATACATTAGAGACATAAAAGAAAATATAAAAGATACATTCTGTTAACACGAAAATAAAATGTCATTCTCAAAATAGGTAAATACATATAAGTAAAACAAAAACTAACTTCTCGTGAAAACGCGAGAAATACGGTGGGCGACAGTGTTGCCAAATGTGGTATAATTTCGTTATTCGGTCAGAGTTTTAGCGTTGTTGCCGAATATCAGCAACAAAAGAAAAATTCTAGACATTCAAAAATATTAAGACTATTAAGATTATTAAAGTTGTAAGATCAATGGAAGTGGGACGCGTTTAAAACTATTATGAGAAGTTGGGTCCCAACTATTAAAAGGTTGAGAACCGCTGGCTTTAGCACAACATATTGTTGATGTTCCACTCACGGAACAAATCACAGATTTAAAAGATTCACAATATACAGCACGTATATCTTAATTCACATTAAAGCTCTGCACTGCGCTATTCTAATCAAAAACTAGATTGAAAAGTTAAATAATGTTCTTCCATTCTATCAATCGATTACGAAATAAAGCAAAATTTAGGTGTTTAAAACTTGCAACATACAATCATTTTTGGTGAACTTTTTAAATATTGATCTAATTTGATACCAGACTTTGGGGGCTTATAACAAGAAAAGTATGGTTGGGATTTTTCTTACCAGGGTTAACAATAACGCTATGGCAAGGTTTAATAGGGATTAAGATTCACGCTGTATAATAACTAACTTGACGTAAACCAAAGAAAAATTTTTACTTAAATTGTAGATTCTCGTTTAGATATTAAGTAATAACATCAACTAATTTGCGTGGCGCCCTCTAACTTTTTAATTATTCCTGTTTCCTATCTAAAATTACTAAGCCAACAATTAACACCCACAACACCTGAAAGCAACTTGAATCAATGAGACGTCTTTACCGAGAGATACGTTAACGTAAGTATAAGTGATTTAAGAGTTTATTTGATTTTGTTGAACTTTAGTCAGTTACAATTGAAGCCTAAGCGTGGAATTTCTTTGTTGTTTAATTGTTGATATTTTGTTACAACATACTTTATTTACATGAATACAGAAATTTATTTATTAAGCGGACTTTTCATTCCCCTAAATGCTTTTCAGAATATTGAGGGTAGATTGGCGTACCACTTGCTACTTAATAAAGTACTGCAAGCTTATTAAAACTTCTTCCCTATGTTACTCACTTTATTACAAAGTACATAGGCATGTTCTGGTTCAAACCTCACTTTTTACTATTTAACATTCTCGAACACTTAACACAATGTTGGAAGATAAACAATATGCTCTTGATGCAGTACAAACTCAAGAATTGGATAAGACATATTAATACAAATCCTAACTATATTTTAGCAGTAAAACTAGATCAATTTAAGAAGCTTCTGTTTGATAACCAATCTCTTATTAGACTACACAAAGAAAAAGTTGTTTTTCACCGTCTTTTCAGCTTATTTTGTTTCACTATCTGTAAATTACGGGAAACTTCTAGTTCGGAAAGCTTTTATGGTCCATATTTTGTGCGAAGGAGTGTTTTCAAGGCCTTAAATCGGCTATAATCAAAGAAAAAAGATTAAATCTCATATATGATTAAATACTAAATGTTGATATTATGTTATTGATTGGTTCAAGTATCTTCACAGACCACTAAATTTATACCTGAGGGGAATGTCTATTTTAAAGAATCGCATCCGCTAGATTAGCCACAACACAAAACCGCTAACAGAACTATAATCGTGTAACCTAAACTGTCTTCACTTTGATCAACATACGGTACCTACAATAACTTATACAAATTAATGCCCCATGAAAACAAACATGTTGGAAACGGAAACGAATTTTTTTTTGTTGAAATACCTTTCTTAGTCAAGCATGTAAGTAAATGGAATTAAATGCCTAATTAATTTCAATTTTTCTTGCGGTTACTAAAAAGGGTATGTCCATATATCCTCTAAATCTCCATTCATTTTGTAGTTTACGGAAAGGAAATAAAATGCGTCAGAAACAACGATACCCTTTTAAATATTATCTTTTATCAATGAATAGTGATTGATTGACTGATTGAAGTGATTATCAAATGCATTTTTTAACTCCATCAAATTTGAACAACTTACTTTTAGAATTAGGTATATAAAAAATTACAGAAAATGGCACTACACCAATTCAAAATATTAAGTTTATTATGTTTTGATGTTGCGCGAAAGAATAAGAAGTTGACGCGATGATAATGAAAAATGACCGGAATCTAATTCAACTAACGTTAGAATTGGTTGCTATAATTATTTCCTAATTAAGTGTGGTAATAGTTATTTACATTATTAGTGGGATAGAAGCATTATTACTCTACGAGTGTGAATATTGCAAATGACGAGGGCGTTAGCCCGAGCTTCATTTGTTATCACACGAGTCACTGTAATATGCTCTAGCCCACGTATGATGTACAAAATTTTATCTACATCTGTAATTCAAAAAACTTTAAAAAATTCAAAACTATAATTTCCATTCAAAATAAAAATCAAGGAATCTTTTGGATTGTAAAAATCAAGGAAACTGTTGGATTGTTTGGATTGTTATGGCAACCGCTCGAATTTGTTGTAAACAATTTTATAATGTCAACAATTTTTGGTGCAAATTGTGCATAGATATTAAGTATAATCTCATAATAATGAGTGATTCAGAGACGGAAAATCTGCCTTTAGAAATTGAAGAAGCTGCTGCAAATGTTGTCTCTTCACTTTTACCAGATAAGTCGCAAGCTAAGTACGAAAAGTTTTATAAACGGTTCACTGAATGGTGTACATCCAAGAAAATTAAGAATGAAGCACAAGAAAAAGTAATATTGGCATTTTTTGAAGAATTATCGAAGAAATATAAGTGCTCCAGTCTTTGGGCTTTTTATTCAATGTTGCGAGCTACAATCTTAATGAAGCAAAATGTTAATATTAGTAAATACAATCATTTAATTGCTTTTTTGAAAAAGCAATCAGTGGGACACAGACCAAAGAAATCCAGAACATTGACAAAAGAGGATGTTTTCAAATTTTTAAAAGAAGCTGGAGATAAAGAATTTTTGTTAATAAAGGTAACAATGTTTTGAATGTTTAATATAATGAAACTAATAGCCTCATATTTAAGGTTGTCTTGATAATTGGAATTGGAGGTGCTTGCAGAGTAGAAGAACTCACTAACCTGCAATTAGAAAATGTGAAAAAAGAGGGACAACTTTTTCATATCTTCATACCAAATACCAAGACCAAAGTATCCCGAGAATTCTTTATTACTGTCGGAGGCATCGAAGGAGTAAACATGGTTGAAGTAATTCAAAAATACATTGCGCTGCGTCCTAATCATGCTGTTCATGGAAGGTTTTTCGTCGGATACAGAGGTGGCAATTGCATAAAGCTTCCCGTTGGTATAAATACATTCAGTGCAATGCCAAAAAAATTGCAAACTTTCTGAATTTACCACAAGCTCAAGAATACACAGGACATTGTTTTCGAAGATCGTCTACTTCACTCTTAGCAAATACCGGAGCAGATCTATTGACAATAAAACGCCATGGTGGTTGGCGGTCTAACGCTGTATGTGAGGGTTACATTGATACTTCAGTTGAAAACAAGAAAAAAACAGCCTCAAAAATTCTTGGAGGACAAATTACTGACAATAATGAAGCTGCAACACGAACGTTAGCTGCAAGACAAACGTTACCTGCAACAAGTACTTCCAACACTTCGTACCAAGTTATAGCAGGCATTTCCCAACAGAATTCAGATCAGTTGACTTCATCTGCCATTAATTTTAATAATTGTAAAAAATGTGTATTTAATATTTATCAGAAATAGTAATTTAGTTGAATTAAATACCTAATTGTGCACTTTCCTTTTTAATAAAATTTGATAAATTTGATTGGAGATTTTTCATTACACCACTAGTGGTGTAATGGGGTTCATTACTGAACTCAAATGAGTGCTATAGTAACGCTCTTATAACACGGATGTAGATAATAGTATATTTTACCACAAGAGATGAAAATAGCGGTTTTTTGGTGAGGTGGGAGTTTGTTCACGAGCGCTAGCGAGTGAGGCAATCACACCTAACCAAAAAACCGCTTTTCATCTCCAGTAGTAAATGCAATTTTTTCTACTGATATATTTATGTGAAAATAGAAATTTTCTATCATATTGAATACATTATTTATTATTATTATAAATGTGGAAAGTACAATTATTGTAATAATTATTGATTATAGGTTTATTATTTACAGTACTGGCATCTGTGGTACTTTTTGTAGGTAAGTTTTCATTCCCAAAAGTGGTTCCTACAGGCAGATTCGATGTTAGTGTGTCGAAGTTAATTGTTTGGTTATGAAGACCAATTGTTGTTTTGGGTATATTTGCAACTTCTGATGTATGTTCAATACACTGGAATATTGTCTGTGCTTGTTCTGTTTTATTATTTATTGAATTTTCAATATATCGCTCAGTTACTGATGTGCTTGATTTCCATCCTCCAGTGCTGACTTCTGTGGTACTTGTCGAAGGTAAGTTTTGAGTTCCAAAAGTGGTTGCTACAGACAGATGTGATGGTAATGTTTGCTTTTCAAAGTCAAGTGTTTGATCCTCGGTTTGATCATTAAGGTCGGTTGTAGTTTTAGGTATATTTGGAGCTTCTGGTACATTTTCAATACACTGGAATATTTTTTGTGCTCGTTTCATTTTATTATTCACCGAGTCTTCAATATATTGCTCGGCTACGGCACTCGACTTCCAACCTCCATGTTGTTTTACTTCCGTAAGATTGGCTCCAGTATCCGCAAGAACAGTGGTAGAAGACCTTCGAATGACCCGTATACAATTGTGGATTTTCCAAATTAAGAAATGTAGCAATTTGCTTTGGAACATTTCCAAATTTATTGATGCCTATTATTTGTCTTGTGCATCTGTCATTTTGAAAATTTAAAAAGAATCGGGGTGTTGTTCTGTTTATTCCTGGCGGGCGAAGATTAATATACTTTTTACAAATGTCATAATAAGTGCCAACAATTGTAAAGGAACGGGGCGTATGGGTTTTTGTATTAGGAATAGTCACAAGCAAGGCTTTTTCCAAATTCTGAACATTCTGTACTTCTAAATCTCGTAACTCATGAGAACGACACGCGCCGGCAATGCCAAAAATTAATGCTACCTACAATTAATGAATAAAATGTATGAATACGTACAGACATTAAATGTATTATGTAATTACCTTAGTAAACAAGAATTTTTCATCAGGTGCATCATGAATAAAAGTTTGAATTTGTTGTGCTGTCAATACCTTGGCTTTTTTGCTCTTGAATCCTGTTGAGTTTCGTTTTAAATATGCTTTGAGCTTAGCATATTTTGCAATATCCACATCATGTTTGATATTAATGGTGTTGCGTAACATGGAATATGTACTCCAAACGGTAGATGGTTTCAAATTCTTCGATATTTGTCCAATATAAGCCAAAAGGACGTTTTCCGAAAAGGAGTTTGTTCCATTGTCGTGCCTCCAATCCATAAACTTTTTGTACACAAATTCGTACCTGTCTCTGGATTTTTCGGGTAATATGTTACTAGAAGTAGAGTTGGCCGCTTCTATAATATTTGGTGGTGTGCCTGGTTCACTTATTTCCTCGTTAAATTCCATAATTGTAACGTTACAAATTCAATATAAAGTTAATCAGAACAAATTTAATTGTTTGTTTGGTGGTTGCTATTGTAACTAATACACACTTGATGCACTATCATGAAAGATACGATATTTTTCAAGACAAATTTTATTATCTTATTTGGGCTTTTTAAAAAGTTTCAGGCCACTTTTAGGTTTGTACATAAAACATTTAATTGAAATTGAAGTAATTAATAAGTTCACGAAAATTTGTTTTCATTCTTTAATCGAGAAAATCAAAAATTTGAGATTCTCATTTTCATCTCTAGATGTGAAAAAATTTTCATCTCTAGAATGAAAATGTATCGGTTTCATATAGCGTAAACCATGAGAAAATTGCCATTTTCACATATATCAGTAGAAAAACATATTTTTTTCTATGCAAAGTTTTTTATTACGCTATGTTCCGACAAATGAAGATAAAGTTGACGGATCGATAATGAAACGTAAGCGCAATCCAATTCAATTAACGTTAGAATAACTTAGTTGCTATAATTATTTGTTAATTAATTACAGCAAACGGAAATTATTTGTTGCGTAAAGCGATGTTCTACCAAAAGAGGATGAAATTGGTAGGACAATAATGAGAAATGCACAAAAATCTAAGTAACACAATTGGTTGCTATAATTATTTGCTAATTAATTACGATAAAGCTAATTTTTTGCTGTGCAACTTTTTTGTTACGTAACATTTTGTTACGCTATGTTCCGCCAAGAGGAAGATAAATTTGTCTGAATGATTCCATTCAAGTAATGTTAGAATTGGTTGCGATAATTTATCAGCGATGAAAAACCCTCCTTAGAGGTGTTGTTCGACTTTTACTGCTAGCGCCGCTGGCGTGCTCGAGATTTTTTCATCGCTGATAATTAATTGCTATATTTGATAATAACACTGTACAACAAAATTGGACATTTAAAAAATTTTTCCAGGTTCTAATACATTTTTTCTAGAAGTTTTTAAGGTGCAGATCATGAATCTGCTATGGGTTATTTCGGGTCAGGTCAAATTTCAGTTGTATTCCAATTTGTTTTCAAATAAAACTCGTTTTTAAATGCACGAGAATGGTAGGCAAACTTTTACGTTTACCGGGTAACAAGATTCCTTCGAGCAGTTCTAATTAAAATTGTTGACAAAGTCAATGGAGTATAATTAACGAAACTTTGAGGGCAAAAGGCAAAGTCTTTTGCAAAGGCCTGCAAAAAGCTCCCCGAAAATCGTCTTCTGTCAAAGCTAGCTAAGGCTGAAGTGTAAGACTGCATGGGAATGCCTAAACTATTCGCCTCACAACGAACGTTATTAAAAAGAAATTAAGATGACTTCTCGGGCACTTACACTTTATTTTACTTTTGTGCATGTTTTTACACAACTATTTTACAAAATTATACATGGTGTACTATAAAATATTGGCAGATGTAGGATTATTATTATTTTTAATGGAACACGATACATATTAAGTGATTCCTTATCTTAAATCCTAGACTGCCCCTATTTGTTGAGTCCAACCTCAAGTGCGGTTGGAACTTAGAAACTGGATCTACCTAGGATATTCTAGAATTTAGCCACCCCGCCCTACCATAATTAAAGTTTGATGAGCTCAGACAAGCCCCATTTGACTACGTAAAAGTAGAGATCCGACCTACAACCGAGATACAAACTAGGAGGTGGAGTTGACTTAGTGTGAGAGGCTAATGATCGTATTCGTTCTGTATTCGCATAAACGCCCCCTATTATATTATCCCCGGGAGTACCCTTCCAGAGATCAGCTAGATCTGTAGTTCTTGGATAAACCTAATTTTCCGATACATCGCAGAGTTGCCACCACGTGTTCAATCCATAATACCGAGGTGACTACACCAGGGTGAAGCACCTGGCGAAACGGTTTGCACTAAGACAGCAATCAGGGGGTCGCTGTCGGAATAAACTTTGCTAGTATCACTCTTGTACTGGAGTCCAACTTCGTTCTGTAGCCACTCCCAAACTAAGGAACAGGAAGCCTAAGACCAGTCCAGTCAAATTTCAGCGATACCTAAAGACGGCCTAAAACCTAGACAACAAAAATATTTACTAACCGATCTAAATCTAATAATCTCGGTTTCACTCAATTGTCTCCTTGAATGCTTTTACGAAACTTGTATGTGCTGTGATCATGTACATCATTAAGAAATCGACTCAAGAATTTGCATCTAGCATCTTTATTTTTTTGCCTCGACTGTGTCATTATTAGAGTTTCGAGTACAATCGAAAATACTGGACTGGGACGTCTTTCGATCGTTATATATTGATAATAAGTTGTTTTGCCGCCGCTTTAAGCTGGCATAAAGTAACTGACCCATTTTGGGTTAGTAAAAAGTAAACAAACTCGAAAACAACGTAATGAAGTTTGGTAAACTTTTCTACTGGAAATATCACATTTCGATGTTGTAGGCATTGCAAACTGCCTTTAGTAGATTTTCTAAGAAACGATTGAATTATGGAAAACAGGCTTAAACCCTTATAACGAATATTGTTGTAATCTTGGTTTTGAGGAGAATTCTTATGATATGAGAATATACAGAGTGTTTCATTTAAAAAATGTCTTTCATGTACCATTTGTATAAAGTTCCCTGCAGATGTCTTAAAAGTTAAACGTTTAACTTTCAAAACTTTAAAATTCTACAATTCCACGCTATTCGAATGACCTGTGTTCATATCTATAGTGTTTCAATTCCTTTTCTCTTTTTAGCATAGTTTTAGACTTTACAAAAATTCCAGTGAGTTTTTGCCATCACGGTTTTAGCTATAAAAAATTTTCGATGTTTGCAGTTTGCAACTTTTAAACATCGGTTGATTCAAAATTGAAAACTCACTGATAATTTTACATTGCATGATTGCTGATTGTAATTGATTAATATTTTAAAATCCGTATCTTGTTATTCCTTCGATGAGCTTGTTTAAAGCTCATTCGCCATTCCAACCAGATTTTTTACTTTCATTTATTCTACCAGGAGTTCTTGCTCTGGGCTGTAGCATCCATAATTTGCTTTTTCTATCTTAAACTACTCCACACTACAGCTCTACAGCTCAGATTCTTTACAGCGAAAAATGCATTACCTAAATCAAATCGAATAAGAACTATAATCTCAACATTTCCATCAGTAAGGTTATGTGTATGGCCTTCAAAGGCTGATCAGACCTTATACGATCCAAAATTATAATACGTAATTTACGCCCACCATTCCATTATTTTATCTTCATTTGTAAAAATATTTCCTTTCTTATCAGTTATATTTTTTATCGTATTCACTCTCAGTTTTTCAATGTATTACTACCAGTTTCTGTTTTTTCTTTAGCAGCCTTTTCTATTTCTATATTCCACCAAAGCTGTTCCCTGCTTTTTGTACTTTCCAAAACGTATAAGTCCACAGCTTTATTTTGAAGCTCAATTCGAAGTAAAGATTCAGTTGCCGCTTGTAACTTGCAAGCCAGTTATTAGTAGTATAATTAACCGTGTGATAACCCTACGTCAACAGAAGTACCTTTTCTTATATCACAATCCATCATGTGTACTAAATGTTCATTAAATAAAATAAACAATCAAGAAAAACTTTGAAACATTTAAGTATCGGTGCAGTTTCGTGACACAAAATGCTACTGCTAAACCTTCACACTCCATGTGTGGATAGTTCTTCTCATTGGCATTTAACAATTTTTAAATATAAGCGATTGAAATATTAACATTATTAAAGCACTTAAACTGATACATTTTTGGTAAAGGTGTTTTCTTTTAGTAAGTAAATAAAGTAAACATCTTTCTTTCTCCATAATGAACGCAGTAGTATGAAGCGTTGAAGAAGCCGTTCAAGAGTAGTTAGTTATATTGTCTTTGTAGTGCTTTTTAATAGCGATATCGTCAAAAAATATATTTTTAATGTCGCTGAGAACCTATGCCACTATTTCCTGAAACTTGTTTGGAAAACTTAATTAAATTCAAATGGTAATCGGTAATACGCAAACAGTCCCCTGTGAGTAGAATAACCAGTTGTAATTGACACAATACACATAGTTGACAGAAAACTTCTTTAAAGTGCAATAATAGTAGAGTGACGCTTAGTTTTGATGTTTGTGGGGTTTTGAGAATAAAATCTGGGACTAGTTGTATTCGATAGCTTATTATTAATTGTTCTACCAAAACAAGTGGCTGAAAATTGTCCTGTGCAAAAGTGCACAATTCATAATTTTTGAGTTATCTATCATACGTGATGCACCGTTATCAGAACAATTTTTCATGTAGGTTTCGATGTAAAGTTTGTAGCTGTTTTCCTAAAAAAAAAAGTTAAACAAATTTTTGCAAAGCGTTGCCTCTTACAGGAAGTCTAAGCTTTAAATGCCCGTAACTTCGTTTCGGATCCTTTAAAATTTAATTAAAATAACTCATATATCGGAAACGAAGCCTTTAATAGAAAAAAAGTTGTTCGTATAAAATTGTAGAACGCGATCTTTCGCTTCTAATGGTGTCAATTATATATTTTTAAAAATTACAATAATTCCGTAAAAGAATAAAGTTTAACAGCAAACAGGATTTAAATTGTGTTGACGCGAGGACGCGGGATTGCTAACCCGCGTACACGTCTCTTCGCGCGCACTCTACTGTAAGCTGCGAAATGGTTTCGTTATAGCCTTGTTTTCAGTTTTTAAATATCTTTCTGTTGTAATGGTGGGCTGAGGTTGCAAATGATTAGACAGCATATTGACCAATTCATCAAACAAATATTAAAAAAATAAATAAAGCTAAAAAATATATGAAGAAAACAAAAAAAAAATTAAGCGCACTGTCCAAAGTTTCCAATTTCCATCTTTCACATAAAATCGCGCAATTCCTCCAATAATAGCACCTCGCGCTACCATTGTTGAAGTTGATTATTTAGCCAAACTTAGTCTCATGGGCATCTTGTTCTTTTTTATCGTCGTCGGCTCGTCGCCACTGAAGGGTTTTTTGCTTTATTTGAAAGACATCAAAGTACAAATATATTGCACATTGCAATTCTTAAAGCAGTATCTAAATTAAATTCAAATTTATTACCTTGATAACTATTGGATTTCTATTAAGATTTTGTGTTGCAGTTATAATGCAGACATACTTAGCTGGTTATCTTGAGATATTTCTGTGATAAAACTCTTAATATGTCTGGTTTCTATAGTGTGAAGATCCTTTTGTTCATTGACACCGACAACTATTTAAATACAATACAATCAGTAATTTATTCTGTTTATGCTATAATATCTATTTAAATAATGATAATTGACTAACCGTCAATAAATAAATCAGTTCCTAGAACAACTCAAAGTTCAAAACTTAAAGCTTTATTATTTATTAATTGCGTACTTCCGGCAAAGTCGACGCGCCGCCGGAAATCTAAAATATCCGACCATAATAATAAACAAGCTTTTTACATAAAAAACGTTACAAAAAACGGTAACGTATTTTTCCATAAAATAAAATGAAACAATTTTCTTTTAAAAAGAAAGATATTGGGCCAATTTTTAATTTGCTCCACGGTATTTTAAGCAATCATTAAAATTAAATACGCGCTTGTTTAATTTGAACGGTGTGTTTGAAGTTAAAGTGTATCTGTCTCTGACAGGCATTCGAAAATAAGCTTTGATCTCTGTAGTTTATAAACATGCGTCTTGATTGCTTTCGAGGGCTGCACCTTGTAAATCATCCAATTAAACAGTTAATGTATTTGAAATGATTCAATTAAATCTAGAGCATACGCATTTGAACCATTTTTTAGATAGTTTTAACAAACAGGAAGTGTTTCAAAAAACAAACAATAAATTAGTTGTTGCGTAAATTATTTTATGGTACAATTTGTTGTTTTTGTGTTTTGAATTAAAATGTACGTATAAAGAAGGTGGCGCCACGTAGGTGGTGGTAGCTGGAAGTATGTGGCGTCGCGACGCTGTTAGTTTGATGCTTGGAACTGTGCTTCTGAGAGGGCGCTAGTGTATTCGAAATTTGATACCCTTTCCAAGAGATCTTTAAAATTAATATGTATTATTATATCAAAGTTTTCATCTAATTAAAACTTAAAATGAAAATAGCCTACTTGAGTGTGAGGGATAAAACAACCTTGGTATGGTTCCGATTTAAAAGTCGTTTCTCCACTTTTCTAGTAATAAATTAAGTAGATATATTTTATATCAGCACGCGTCTGCAAGCCATAATTTCTGCACTAATTTATGACATTATTAATTTTATTACCTGCAGTAATTTGTTATAAATTCTTTTATTCAATAAAATGCAACAAATTAGCTTCAACTTATCCATTCCACTTTATCTAGCGTTCAATTACTTTTATGCATTTCAACCACCTATGGAGCTAATAGATTATGCGTTAAAAGATACTCGGGATTGACCTTTCACATATAAAACAATTTGTTTGCCTTCATTGTTTTTTAAGTTTTTTTAAACACCCCCACACTCAAGAATTATGTATTCGCTTCTATGCGGTCGAACTTTAGGAATTCTGACGCATCTTTTAACTGTAGAAAAGCAAATGAATAATTAAGTGAAGTAAATGGATTCATTTATATCTTATATCTTCAAAAGTCCAAACGAAAATGGCCGATGGCGTGCAAAACGTTTAATGCCCAGAGAGAGCTTCTGGTTTCTAGTAGATAAAGCTTTATCAGGTGCTAGAAGGAGGAACAGTTTTTATTTATCGACTATTCATCAATTAAAGCCTGTAAAATTAGCCGATTTTAGGATCTAATCCGAACAGAATTCAGGAGATCCGAGCCTTTTAACATTTCTGGAATCACGAAATACTTTTCGTTATAAAATCTTATCCAGGAACACTAAAGTGAATAATATTTATTTACTCAGTGTGTTCAGAAATCATTTTAATTGAAGTGAAAGATAATTTTTTAATTGTTTGACATTATATCATAGAAAAAATTATCACCCCCCCCCCCCCCGACTGGGAATCGAACCCAGAAACTTCCGCTTTCCGGGCAGTACTCTGAGGTATCTAAGGTGATTACCATCGGAATGACAAATTTTCCATACGAACTAGATAATCGCAAACATTTTACTATACTAGATATATTTGCTTCATTAAATTAATTAATCGACAATTCGCTGACGACTAATCAACTGTCAAAGCTAATCTAGATTTGCTTGAATAATCCTATAAGGAAATTAATATTATAATTCAATGTGAAAGTTATTTTTTTAATTAATGCTTTATATTAAATTATAGACTAACTGCAAATTCATAAAAAAAATTAACACCCCGACTAGGAATTGAACCTGGGACCTTCGGATTCCCGGACGGGTACTACATAAAATAATTACCATCAGAATGGCATTTTTTTACAGAACTAGTATACGAGGTCTGGCTATTAAATGACGAGACTGCGCGCATAGAAGACGTCCTAGAGGGTTGGGGGGGGGGAAATAAACGCAGCGTTGGATAGCTGGAAGTGTCTGCTATGCCAGTACGAAAACACTTTTTTCTCGTGCCGATAAAAATGTGTAACGAAAAACACGAGCAACGGATCAATGTGAAATTTCTCGTTAAATTAAAAAAAACTCTAACTGAGTGCTATAAGTTGTTGAAAGAGGCCTATGGTGAGAATTCTCTATCTCGTGCGCGTGTTTTCGAATGGTATAAACGGTTTTCTGAAGACCGAGAGAGCACCGAACATGACAAACGTCCAGGTCGACCACTCCGCAAACAGTGACCAAAATCAATGAAGTTGTGCGCGGAGATCGTCGTATGAGCATTCGGGTGATTGCTGAGACTGTAAACGCCGATAAAGAAACTGTCACAAAAATTTTACATCTCGACTTGAACATGAAGAAAGTTGAACTGTGCGAAGTTGGTCCCAAAAAATCTAACCCCTGAACAAAAGCTCGTCCGTCAACAGATCTGCTCAGATTTTCTTGAGAGGTTAGATGAAGAGCCTGAATTGATGGAAAACATCATCACTTGCGATGAAACATGGATATTCCAATACGATGTTGAAGCTAAGCGGCAATCCATGCACTGGCAAACTCCTGCATAGCCAAGAATGAAAAAAGCAAGGATGTCGAAATCAAAATTTAAAGCCATGCTAATCGTTTTTTTTGACATCTACGGCATCGTGATGACTGAATGGGTGCCACAGGGTCAAACTGTAAACCAAACTTACTATTTGAAAGTTTTGGCAACACTGCGAGAGCGAGTTCGTAAGAAACGGCCGGAGTTGTGGAAAAACAAGTCGTGGATCTTGCACCAGGACAACGCACCTGCCCATAACGCGCTGTCTGTGAAGCGTTATTTAGCCGATAGAGGCACTTAGCCGATTTAGCGCCCTGTGATTTTTTCCTGTTTCCGAAAATCAAGTCTGCCTTAAAAGGAACCCGGTTCGAGTACAATCGAAGTGGTGAAGCGAAAATCGGCAGAGCTCCTAAATGCTCTTACAAAAGAAGACTTCCAGCATTGCTTTGACCAATGGAAAAAAACGAATGGAACGGTGTGTGGCGAGGGGAGGGGAGTGCATTGAAGGGGAGCATTCGATTGTAGAATAATTTTTAAAATAAAACTCTTTTTCATAAGCAGTCTCGTTATTTAATAGCCAGACCTCGTACATTGTATGTTTGCAATGATCTAGTGGTTAAGTAGTCAGATAGTTAGGTAGCATAAGGAAGAGTACTCGCCCGGAAGGCGGAAGGTCTTGAGTTCAACTTCCAGTTGGAAAGATAATTTTTCTATATGGATTTACATTCAGAATATGATTTAATACGAATAATTTAGCTCTAGCTGGTAATTTCAGAGCGAGATCTAAACTAGAAAGAATTGGACTTTATACCCAGCTTAAGATTTCTAAATCCAGACAGGAACGCCTGTAAACTGTCCTGGAAAAATCCGATATACAAACAAATTCTTGTATATATTCTTATGTATTAATATAAGTACATTTGGCATTGATCCTTAGTGCAACAGCTGTTGTTTCTCAATAAATCTTTTCGATACAAATATTGGTAATCAAGAGAGTGTGTAAATATTTAAGAGAGTGGAGTGGTCACGACAATGTCTCTAAGAATCTGACGGACATCCTCCATAACTTTTCAAAAAAGACGACATTTTGTACTTTCTAGTATATCTTCTTGTACTCCAACATTCACCATACTCTGTTAACCTTTTGTTGTCTTGTTGTGCGCCACGATTTAGAATTAGCTTTTGCAGAATTTCGTGGAACATTTGTGGATGCCATTGTTCTACAGAACGCAGATCTAAATTGGTGTAGTATCTTATGGGACATTGTGGAACTAGGGAGTAATAAGGAGGTCGACTGGGACATATCGATCATCCCAATGATCCCTTTCGGAATATTACGTTCTTTCCTTGTAAATATCAAAGCATTTATGAAGTTTGCAACGTTGTAATGCTCTTACAATAAAATAAATGAATACATTTGAGTGCTGTACAGTTATCTCTGAGACAAGGCGATACGTTTGAAGAATTATAATATATGGTTTCTACCTATGATATGGAATCTTGAGATTGCGAACAGAATGTATAGTAAGATCACTGTCTCAGAGACACGCCAATCAGTTCGGTACTCTAACAAGAAAAGTGCCTATGTGCGTACGTAATCTTGAACTTTATAATCAACTGTCTCAAATGGAAACATTTAAAATACCACAACGATGAAACACGTAGTTTCGGAACAATAACTTTGATCAAGATTTTCATTGAATAGCTTGGGAGATCTGGAAACAAATGGGAGACGTTAACCTACTCGTAGTGACCACAGCGATCGAGCTTCCATACAACATATAACCATCGTTGTTGCTATTGTTCCTGAAGTATTAGTGATGATGACGACACTGTCCTTACCGAAGCCGAGGTTAGCTGTAATTCCTACAAATCTTGCACATCGGCACAAAGTCTCTATTTTTTTTACTCTGTATATTAGGTTGTTATGCAATATTATGTTTCTCTACTAAGAACTAGACATCACCTTTTAAATTGGCACAAGAAAAAAGGAAACTAAAATTTGTGATTGCCGCCTTCAATGACAGGGGTAGTACTCATGACGAAGTGGGATTAGCTGGAGAGAGATTTATAAAATTAAAAAAATGAATGAGTTGCGTTTTCTTAAATACACCATGGCAGTGGTGACGCAGGGGGACTGGAGTGAAGGTGAAGACACTTTGGTCCAGTTCTCATGCTGAAACCTCTTGCGCCTAAAGAAATCTCGCACCTCGTGTCCTGCAATTACATCTCATATATTTAAATAATAATGATAATTATCTAGATAAATATTTGCTAATTCTTTAATAAAAGATGTATCCATTTTACGCGTACATTATAATAGGCCCCTAGTCTTAGAAACTACAAAGTTTTTCAACATAAGCGATCTATTAATCCTATATCACCACTTGTATTCTAACAGAACGCCTGGGACAAATTAATTTTTTGAATTATTCGAATATCTTCATCTATCGCTACGCAATCAGACTCGCTGTGATCTGCCTGGATACGCCTACGCATTATTAGCGTTTCTTCTAATTTTAATTCACCCAAAAGTCATTTCAATTCAATTCAGAGATGATTCCTCAAAGTCCTCAAAGCTCGGTGAAGTCTTATGATTAACCTTACAGCAAGAATGAACCAAAACAATATTGGAACCTGTTCGTTTATTTTTCTGGTTAAACATCCTGGGAACGCGAGACTAACTAAATAAGGATTTTTTAAGGTTTGAATCTTTTCCCAATTTAAACATTGCTTTAGATAACATTTACTATTTATATCACCATTTTTGGATCATTTTCATAACCCTTTTCTCATTCTAGCCAAAAAATTACTTGTGTCCATCTTGCATTCGGAAATTATTTTTTAACGTATAGGCTATTAGTTATTAGTACTGTATATCTTGATGTAAGTAATTTTCGTCGTTCTTCTCAGAGCTCAACAGCAAAACCTCTCCTTGCTAAAGAGAAACATGTAAATTTAATACCTAAACATCTGTTTTTTTGGTACATTTAAAATTACGTTTCCAAACATTGCCACACAATGGGGGAACGAGTGTGTTACTAATAAAAGAAATTGAACGTGTCCTGTAACCGTAAGCGGGAAGGGTTTTATTTTTTATTTCTACTAAAATTTGCAAACGCCCTATATTTTTTCTTACTGAACAAACAGTGCGTACGTATGATTCTGCGTTTAAATTACGTGTTTAGAATATTCGCAGAGTGGACACGCACGTTAAGGGTAGCTAATGGTGAGATAACGTTTATATCTTAAAATGACGTATGGTACTTATAATTAAAATGTAAAAAATGTTTGTTTTTCAGATAAATACACATATTTTTTACTTATGGGATTGTGGTAAAAATATTTTTTGGAAGTGGTCGTTCTATAAATTTGTTGAATAAAGTTTTACAAAAATAAATCTTATTTTTGTAAAACTAAGTAAGTCTTATAAATTTGAGAAATAATTTGAAAATTAATAAAAGGTTTGGGACAATTTATTGTCCGGCTATTATTTATTATGGAAGGTCGTGTATACTAAAGGCTTTGTTATTAATCAGAAACTTATAATAGTCACTTATAATATTTTACATATCTATACCATATTTTGGCAAAATATCAGAAAAAATTGCACATATACTAAGAAAAACCAACAATTATAAAATAGCATTTAAAACCAACACTAACACTTTTTCATTTTTATTTAATGCTAAAGACAGAACACATGATATCATGAAATCGGGCAATTACCGTTTAAATTGTTCTTTTTGTAGTTCGGTATATATTGGACAAACACTTCGAAATTTTGACATAAGATATAAAGAACACGTACGTCATTACAAAAATAAACATCCTGAAAAATCGAATTACGCCAAACACCTTTTAGAACAAAATCACACAATGACTCCTCAAAATAATATTAAATTCCTACATTTTTGTAATAACAAACGCAAATTAGACATTTTAGAAGCCTTTGAGATATACAAACACAAACTCAGGGTACCTTTAATGAATGAACAACTTGAGCTCAGTAATTCTCCGTTACTGGAAGTATTAGATATTTAATTCTGATTATTATTATTATTTTATCTAGTTACCTATTTTGTATCTACCTTAGCGACGTGTTTGTTTATAATTATATTACCTTTGATAATGACAGCATAGCTGTCGAAACAATATTGTCAGGTTGTATTTTAATAAAACTGTGAAACTTTTAATAATCTTTATTTATTTCATGATTATGGAGTTCCACAAAATAAGGCTGGAAACAATAAACAACAGAAACTTATAGTTTGCCGTAGAAATATCAAAGAACATTATCACTAAATAAAGTGTTTCTTTTCTATGTTTTTTCTTCTTTTGTTTCGCTTTTCTTCTATACTGGTCAAAAGATATTGTATATAACTCGTTGGAAAGAGGCTTTTGGCGTATTCGTTGAGATTCAATTTGAAAGGGAATTCTTATATTTTTATACTAGACAAAAATATTATACGTAACTCGCACGAATGTGCAAAAGCATGAAGTGTGAAAGTAACGGGTAAAAGATAAAACATAGAGATAAAAAGACACGTTTTAATTATCAAACTTACATTACACTTTTTAAATGGACTCTTTAATGATACCCCATTTATATTTATTGACTAGAGACAAGTATTTTATTGGCAAATACAATTTGCCAATTTGAGAAATAAATATATCTAGACTTTCAAAACTATTGCAGTACTCGAACCGTTACGTATGCTATTCGCTTCTAAATTCTATCGTTGATTTAGCTTTGGTCCCTTTTATTGCCCATCATTTTCATCACGTCAATCTTCTTTATTTTGTTCCGACATTAACCGATATCAAGGTGTGTGTGATTTAGTGCGTACACTGCCTGAAAGTCACTTTGAGCGATGTACGTAAATGTTGTGTCAGCTTAAATCACGTCGGCCGGAAACAGCGAAGGCCGTCATTTAAATATGGAGCTGTAGTATCGGAAGAAGAGACACCTTGGATTCATGCTGAACATCATAGAAGCTTTAATAATATAATGTAGAATAATAAAGAGGGGAAATATACAAAGAAATAAGTTAAATGTATAATTATTACAATAAAAATAAATGTACCTGAGCCGGTTTATTCCTTTTCGACCAAAGTCTGCGCACGCTCATCACTGATTTTGCGGAGAAATTCGGTCATTTAAATACGCGTACTTCGGCCCATTTGGGCGAAATCACTTGCAACAAAAAAACTTGGAAAGAGGACGAAAAGACAAAGAATATAAACCATAAGAATATAAACAAAGGTAAAAACATTTCTGTTGAAGTTAACTGATTTGGCGAAGTATTTGCGACAAAAACACGACCCTACATCTTGCTGTCGGGTTTTGGGTAGTTTACAGGTAGGAACTCAAAACGAATAATTTTGGTAAAATACAATAAAAAAAAGAAGAAAAATGATTTCTGGTTTAAGCCATTTGGTGCAAATGGGACGAAAAGAAAGAAAATGTTAAAAATGGTTATTCAGGAAAATCGGTGATGTGCGTGCGCAGACTTTGGTCGGAAAGAAATAAACCGGATCACTATTTAAATACTTTTATTTAAAGATTTTGTGATCCTTGAAAGATCACTAACGCTTTGTCGAAATGGGTTGCAAACATATACTTGAAGCTGTACAAACCTTCCGTATAACTCTGTGAAGTCGGATTTCAAATCGGACGGTTAGTTTTCAAGATATAGGGGGTCTGCAGACGGAAATGGAAAACATAAAGTACCACTACTTAGTAAATGTATTTATCATACTCTGGAGCGTCATATGCAAATACAATAAATCATTGTGAGAACTCCACCTGCCATCGGTGCAGTAAGCAAAAGTAGTTTTTCATTACTAAACCGATTGGAGTGATTGCTAAAATAGTAGTTAAAGGAGGAATTAATCTCTCATTACATCACATTCCTCCGGCCTTAGAGAAAGCGCACTTGTTCGAGTTCCTGGTGGATTGATGTGATATGTCAGTTAAAATACTTCTTTCAATTTCGTGATTTGTATTTGATTGAAAACAGGCATAGCAAATCTTATGGCTGTAGCAGTTGGGATGAAGTCTCTAATAGATTTTCTCAAGAATTCCACCAGTGCTTACTTACTTCTTGTGTTCGTATCATAAAGCTATACTTTATATGTATTTACAATGTTCTGCCAAATGACACCTTGGCAGCTTTGTTATTGGCTAAAATTAAGTTTCCTTGTTGCAATTGCCACCCATGCTTAGGTATGTCAATAAGTGTGTGTACTAGTGTGGGTCGTTTTTTAACTTTTTTTTTTTATTTTAAAATGCCTGTAGTAAAAAAAGTTGTAAAATGGTTCATCATATTAAGAAAAAAACATATTTTATTTTAGAAAAATGTTTAGACCCCCCGCCGGGCTCCCAAAAATAAGAAATAAATTAAGTCATAAAATTATTACGCCTGTACTAGGAAATGTTGTGTTATGGTTCCCTAGTTGCACATAAAAAATATTTTTAAATTTGTAATATATTTAGACCCCCCCCCCCCGCCAGCCCCTCAAAACTCGCTTAAAATAAGTTATTTATAATACACCAGTCTAAGGGTAGCTCTCCGCTTACTTTCTGCTATAAATATTATTTATTTATTTTTTTTTATTTACCTATTTATGTATTTACTTATTTATTTATTTTGTTTTATAACATACAACGGCAGTGCCAATTACAGGGGAGGTGATATGAAATTAGGATGCAATCTGTAGGAATGAAATAATACAAGTACCTACTTACATAAAAATTTATTTATTTTTTTAACTATTGCTTTCAACTACGTAATCGGATTTTGTATCAAACTTTGGCATGGTGTTTCTGGATGCTATTGTTGCACGTATCCAACCATCTCTATTATTGTGACCACAGACTTACAAGGATGCTTCTGTGACTAATTTAACACCTCTCTCAACAGCCTGTGTGTGGCAAGGTAATTTCCAGAGATTTGCCACTGGAAAATTACCAGTTTCAATAAAATCTTGAATATCTTTGTCGGTTAGGTGTTTTGTCATCGGAGGTTCTTCTTTGTCAACGGTGCACTCTTGCCAGTTTATCAAATCAAAGTAATTTACAGCATCAAAATTAAAGGTAGGAATCTCAAATTTTCTGACGGTATTCTTTGATTGTTCATTTTCCTTTTCTTTGGATCTACAATTTATTATTCTTCTAAATCCCAATTGTCGGATATATCGACGAGAATCGAAGATCATTGACATTAATATACTTTCAGGATGGCCATAAAAGCCATTTCGTTATATACGGTTAGCTGTAGTGAGCCATCGCGCGTGGGACAGCTTGCCTGGAGATTTATTGGCTAAATTAGCTGGACACTTTCCAGTAGATAAGCATTACATATCTGGTACAAATAATGTTGGTCAGTGCTCAGATTTTTTATATCAACCTCCGGTAACTGGACCTCAATTTTCTTATAGCGCACAATAGGTAACTGCTCACAAGATTCGAGAAGTTTACCAAGAGGACCTGACAGTGAAACCGGTCCTGTTGTATTTCCATCCAGATAGCGAAGCAAATGTCGTACTGGCAGCTCGTTTGCATGTAATTGACATATCATCCTCTGCAACGGTCGTTTGAAATGTAATTCTAACAAATGTATGACTCCACTGTTGCATCCAGTGTTTACCGCTGTACCATCACAGCCAATAGCAATTAGTTCAGAAGTTTATATACCAGCTTCTGTAATATAATAAAAAATGCTTGAAGTAATCTTTTTGGCAGTACCATTTTCAGGTGTAACATGACCGATATAATTGCTACCTGGTTCCTGCAATAACACTACATGGTCTTCCACAACACTTTTTTTTTGATGACCTATCTCCCTGTTTTTCGATATAAAGAGTACGATCATTGCGACCATCAAAATATAGTGCTTGAAGATTAGTGTCATTTTTCAGTGTATTTTTCTGTAAATCAAGTCGTGCCCTTTTTCTTTGGCGATCTAATTTATATTTGTCAATGACAAAGTCGTATCACTTTTTGTTATCAGCCCAACATCTTCAAGTACTGCACTAGCTATCATTGCACCTCTTCGGCTAGATAATCCCGATCGGTCTATCGCTTTTGCTAAAGAAGGTAGTTTAAGTGTTATTTCTGCCGTAGAGGATGAAGGTGTAGGACTAAAGTCTTCGTCGGAATCCGTATCGCTTTGCATTGATGACTCTGATAAAACATTTTTGAGTGGAGGATTTTGTTCTAAAACAGTAACGTGGGCCTTTACTTCTTGTCTTCGCTGTCTATTTTTTGCAGCTTTACTTGTTTTTTTTACGATTTTTTAATGTCCATAAATTGTTTATGGTGTTTTTTAAGTAATGCAACACACTATTGATTAGATACGGTTGGTAAGCTAGCTTAACACCAAATTTGTTGTACCTTTTCTACAACAGTTTTTGAAATTCCGGCCATAAATGTCCATAAATTGTTTATGGTGTTTTTTAAGTAATGCAACACACTATTGATTAGATACGGTTGGTAAGCTAGCTTAACACCAAATTTGTTGTACCTTTTCTACAACAGTTTTTGAAATTCCGGCCACTGTTTGGTTTGGGTTTTTAGCTACACCATGTTCTGCACTTAGTCCATTTTGTATATACAGGAAATAACGCATAACGTCGCCATAACACGGAAGCAGTGTTTCACATAAAACACTAGGTTCACCAAATACGGGATTACGAATTGACTGCCGTGATGTAATTTTTCGTTTTTTTTAGCGTTAGCCAAACACAGTTCAAACACAACCACATTCATCGAGAGTCAACTGTTAACTACAAATTTTGACAACTTACTATCGATCTGCTTAACTCAGTCGGTAACTGCAATTGCGCACTTTAACTATTCTGAGGGGGGTTTTAAATTATTAATCGCTTGGAGGAAGGTTTAAACGATTTCCAAATTTGAAAATATTTCTTAAGAGTTCATTATAAGTCATTTCCAAACTTTTTGCGCCACAGGCCCAAATGATTTCTAGTTTTTATTTTTTTAGTGGCCCTGCAGGGAACCTAAATATTAAAATTAAAAAAAAATTAAAGCTACCCCTATTCTTTTTAGACCATTACACAACTTTTTCTGTCACAGGCATTTTAAAATTAGAAAATCGACCCACACTAGTGTGTACAGTCTTGTTCTTCTCCTCGCGAACAACTTGTATCACTATGTGCAATTAACCACATTTGTTCTACATCTTGTTACCTCTATTCACATCCGATCAGGGGCCTCCTTACTCAGAGCTGGGAGGCGTTTCTAGATGATCTGTATGGTTCAGAATACTTCGCGGTTTCAGGCGAGGTGCTCGTAATTTATGTCCACACAGTGGATGTCTAGTGTCTGTAAGCTGCTTGTTTGGTTTATTTCCTGCTGCGGCACATGTAATATTCGGAGGAATTATTTCAAATTTTGTTCGGATATAACACAAATTAACGGATATAACACTTATGTTAACACGGATGCTAGTTAGTGCCGTATACTCTGCTACAGATACACAGAAGGCTGGAGCACATGTTTGGAAAACATCAATGTGTGTCCTCAATGTCGTACGTGTCAGTTTTAGGACAAGTTTTTTCTGGCACGTAAACTTTACCGTTGCTCTCTAGGCAGCTGTGACAAGAGACGAGATTGTACAATCTAGCTTATTCTATTTCGGAAGTTTAAGTTCTTCTTCTCACCATTGGATATTCACTTTTTATATTCCTTTTCTTTAGATTAAATGGACATAGTTTTATGTCTTTCTAAGGACTTGACTTGAACTAGTTATATTGTCATAATACACTACTAATACTTTCCAGGCCTGTTGCTAACTTATGTTCAATTTCTGTGGATGTCATCATGGCATACTAAGATTGTTCAACTTTTCTTGGGTCGGTTGGTCGTTTATAGTATACCTTAATGTAAATAATATGAGTGTATAAACTTACTTGTGGTCATTCATTTTCACGATTTCTCTAACGGCTACTTTTGTTTGAAAGAATTTCATAGTATATCTTATTTTGCAGCAGAAATTTCATAAGTTTAGTTAACCTAGAATCGTTGGTAAGTTTATACTTTATGTAACACATGTGATGGTTAACCGTTAGGTTTATGAAAGCGTCTTCACTGCCTCATGATTTTCTTTGCCGAAAATCGCTGGCTCTGGGATGACGTTATCATCCATTAGCTGAGAGATTCTATTGGGAATTATTCTCTCTAACATTTTGAATTCTCTCTAGCCTTTCGCTACAGCTTCGGAATTTTGTCAGATGTTTTCAGATGAGTTTCATTCCATAGTTTCTGTTCCAAACTATTTTTATTTGCAGGGGTTGAATGATCATTATGGCTTCAGCGGCTTTGTTATTTGGTTTATCACTGCTTGCAGTTTTTTTTTTGTTTAAATTGGTGTCAATTGAAGACTTCCCTCCTCTTTGCTGGTAGGATACCCATCAGCTGTCACGTGAGTGAGTCGAGGGAACTTGCTGTAGGGCCTTTTCCAAAATTCTTGATTAATATCAAAGCAAGTCTGCTCTTCTACTTCATATTTAGATTAGTAATAAGCTATTGCTGAGCTATTTTCTGTTATATAATTTGGAGGAGGTTTTAACCAATTAATGCGCGCTATATTTGCGCACCTTTGACTTTGCGTATGCGTCGTCAGGACATTGTCCGAAATCTCAAAATGTAGACTTCTTTCTAACCAAACTAGAAGTGGATCAGGGCTAAAACAAATGAATCAACTCCGTATTTAGATGTTATTTTGATTTTCACGTGCGGTTGGTCGAACGGATGTTTATTTCTGGTCTCACACAAACTGTGTTTCCGTACTGAACATGTTGACTTTCTCTAGATAGTTTCATGCTTCCTATGTTGATTGAGCGTACTTGCATTTAGAGTTTGTGACTATTGCTATGTATTTTTATAGATTTCTTAAAGTATGAGAATGACACATTTGTTCTTTCTGTGTTCTTACCGAGATACAAAATGCTCCATTTTTGCCTAGGGCTGAGATAGATTATACAGGCGCGAAGTTTTTGACTTTCAGTAAGTAGGCAGTGAACAATTTCCTGACGGGAAGTTATTATAAAAGTTGGCTTTGATACAAACCGTTACATGATTTTATTTTGTTGCTTCGATACTGCGATGTTGGAAGGCAGACAATTATTTCCAGGGACACCCGATTGTGTTAATTAATTCTTCTTTAACACACAGTCTACGTGGATATTCCTTCCATGTTTTCATATAATGCTTGGCATTCATGATAGTGCTGGCTTTTGCAGAGTTGAATTGCAATTTTTCTAATAACGGTTTCGTCTATTGCGTTACCAAAACCAATGTTATTCCAGAAACGAATTATTCGAAATTGGATAGCCTTTATGAAGTCTAGTAAATGCATCCAGTTCCTGTGAAACTACTAATGTCCTTATTTGAAAGAGGTAAGTTGACTTTAGGGCTGTGTTATTATATTGTAAGACGACGGGTAACGTAATTAATGTAACTAAACCTGTAACTTTTAGATATAGTTAATTACATTGTATAAATAGAACCATTAAATAAGAAGTCTGCTATGCAAGACACATGTGCGATATTTAATCGAATGTCAAAAATCATTTCTTAAAAGAATTTTGTTTGTCATAACTATATTGATACTTGCTGGTAGTAGAAAAAATATTGTAATATCTGTAATATACAAAATTAGCTTAAGTAATCGCTTTATAGCGTATTTGTTTTTTCTAAGTATTCTTTTTTCATAATTTTTATTGCTAATGCAACCTGTAGGGCTAGCTATCCACATTATCAGTTAAGGATTATTATTTAATCTGATATGTGATACGTGTACTTTATAATTTAATGAAAACTATAAAAAAGTGAGAAACCTTACCAACAAGTGAACAAGTTACTAATAGTAAACCCCTCAGAGAAAATACGACAAAGTTAATTATTAAGTTGTCGTTTGTTACGTTTTCTTATCAATTTAGCCCGAGATTTATAGAGAATACTCGTTTTGTCCAAACTAAAACCATCCCATTACATCTTGTAAAGGTCTGCACTATTATACCTCATTCGAGAGTTCTAGATTTTTTTGCCTCGAAAAGGGCTTTTTGATTTTTCTTGGCTTCGTTCTTTCCTTGCTTGCCAGCACAATTTCTATCACCTGTCGTAAGCGTTTCCACGTGTGACCTAGTGTAAGACGCGGTCGCAAGCACAGCACACTATATTTCAGAGATTTTTTTGCTTTATTTGCTTTATGTGGTTGCCGTACAGATTTAATGTTCTACTTCTGCTTTTTCGGTGATTTTGAACGTCGGGAAATATTGCTTTTATATTTTCTTGTCACAACCTATTTTATTTGTCTTGCTGCACTTGTAGGTTTTTCAGAATTGGGTGATATTACGATTATAAAATACTAATCTTTGCTTTACGGGCATTTCTTTTTTGGTTTAACAATGGCATTTGAAAACCTTTTTTTGAAACCGTTTCACTATTCAGAAGCAACGTTTTAAAATATTAAAATATTAGGATAGCTCAAACAAAATGCTTCAGCACATAATAGTGTCTTAACCACCGAGAATTACCTACAAACAGTAAATAAATTACTGGTGTGTCATAACTGCGAAACAGTGTTTCGTAGGGCTTAGACAAATACAGACACTTTACTAATATTTGTTCAAAAAAATACTTTCCACAGATGTCTACTATTTTGACGTAAACGGAATAAAGTTGAAAAATCTCAGTGTTTAGATAAAAATTCTTTGACTTCATTCTTATAGTTACACTGTCTTACAAAAGGGTTGACTGGAATTGTTACACTTTTACTTGTGTAAAGAGATCCGCGAAAGGGTTACCTTTATGTACAATATGTCACGCACTGTTGTCATATCAATAAGGCTACATTTACAGCTAACGTAGAAATTTAATTCTAGTTTGATCTTTAATATATATTTTTTAACTTTAATTTTGACTATGTCATTCTGACAAATCGTGGAAATTTCGTCCAGAGGTACTCTTCTTCTTGGAAACTCTCAACTTCCTAGACCAAGGACAGTGTGAAGCTTTAGGACCCGTAACTATGAACATCTGCACTGCAATTGTGAAGCTTACACGCACACGCATACACTGAAGCTTTGTATTGCCGAAACCTAAAAAGCTGAACTTCTGAAACTCTGAATCTTCGGTTCTGTGAAATCTTAGTATCAATTCAAGTACTTTTCTTGTCTGAAATTCCGAACTTCTAATTAAATTATCACACTCAAAATCTTCTTAACCTTCTTTTAACTGAAACACTTATTCGCTCTAAAATGAAAAACTTAATCCTTCATGCTAACTTGAATTTCGAAAAGGCTTATCCTGTTAAATGCACTAAATTTTCAAATTTATAATAACATTGAAGAGCCAAATACTTAGAAAATTTGCATACATTCAACTTAATTTAAAATTACATAAGCACAATTCTTAATTCTGATGCTCTAAACAGATGATATCTTAAAGATCTGATGAATCTTCGAACCTTTGAACGTTAATATAAAAGAAAATGAAATACCTAAACTTTGAAATGCTACACAATGTGAAAGATTCAAACTTTAGGAACTGTATCTCATCATTTGTTGAATTCTTTGAGCTGTTTCAGGGAAAATTGGTGTTTGTAAGTATAGTAGTATATCCATCTGGACATTAAATCTTATCTTAGCGACATAGTAGTGACGCATCATGAAACCTATCCCTCTTTTAGTGTACGGTCATTGTTACGAAGGTTTCATATACTTCAATTGTTTTGTCGCTGTTTCAATCAAATGAAAAGAAATATATGCATACAGCCACTATCAAAGTTATTTCATTTCAATTGAATTACAAAAAAAGTATACAATCATTAAAGTATTACTAAAACACCGTCACATTTGGTCCTTCGAGCCGGATAGGATCGATCGAGCCTTAATTACCCTGTATAGCCATACAGTGCCGGCGAGCCAGTCACACACGCGAGCCATATACATCGAACTTACACAAGACTTAACAACCAATAGTTTTCTTCACGTGCATCGACAATTTGGATGCAGAAGAAGCTTCCCTCGTATATTGTACTCAGATAACGGTAGCAATTTAAAAGAAGCAGAAAGAGAAATTTACAATTAACTGCAGTAATTCGACCCAAATGAAATTATTCGAAATATGACAATAATAAATACCAAATGGATATTTTATTCGCCATTATACTCCCACATGGGTGATTCGTGGGAAATATTTGATTTCAAAGTATTAAGAAGATGAGTTTGTATGAAATTCTCAAAGAAATGTATCCACAAGAATATACACAACCAAACTTATGTAATCACCTAGTATTTTAGGTATTGTTAAGAATTACTGAAATCTTTTTAATGGAAAATGAAAGGCACTTTATACTAAACAAGCTTAATGATTACCAATAAAAAAATACTTGACAAATGTTTGAAATTAATAGAAACTCACTGTAAAATTTAAGGAATTAGAATAGTTGATTAAAGAAAAATGGAAGCTTGTTTTTCATTTTAATAGTCAATGTTGCACCTTTAGCCCTAAAACAATCTTCAATCCGACGGTGCTTCTAATAAAATTGTCAACTTGTTCTTGAGGTAGGTTTGCCCATTGCTCTAGTGCGGCTTAAATGAGCTGTCCCACATTTCCTGGATTATCCCTTCGAGCTGTAATCCTTCTTTTAATGAAATCCCAGACATGCTCAATAAGATAAATATCAGGTGAGTAGGAGGGCCATCTCAAAACGGTTACAGCTTCTGTTTCCAGCAAGTCTGTGGCAACTCTGCTGGTATGTGGAGGGGCATTAGTTATTTCCTATTGCAATCTTCACAGCCTAATTATGAGGAGTTCTAACTCCAAATCAACACACCTGCGACTTTTTAAAATTTGTCGTATGGGAAACCCAAGGCGTTTTTACTCCTATCATAGTACCACCCCAGAATACCATAGTTCCTCCTTTTATTTTGGGGCAGATCTGGCAGTTTGCAGTCTAGCTTATCTGCCTCGTCCGCTTCGAATTCGACGGTCATCTGATCTCAGACCAATTCTGGTTTCAAATGAAAAAAAGAACATTTTGCTAATCTTCAATTATTCAGTTTTGTGTTCCAGACACCAATTTAGCCGATTAATTTTGTTCTACTTGGATAACTCGGGAACTCTCAACTGTCTCCTGCTAAATAAATTTCGTGCACGTAGTCTCTTTCGTATTGTTGGGGCTTGCACTACTTGCCTTTGTGGCTCCAGATGATAAGAGTTTGGTTTTCTTCTAGCTATTTGAGTGAAGAATCGATCTTGTCGATCTGTAGTTACTCTGGGACGACTATGCCTAGGCCTGTTCTTAAGTGTTCCAATTCCAGAAATCTTACATAGGTTTTTGAAACAACACCCTGCGTGACGCCCACTAAATGCTTCGATTTGCCTTTGTGGCATTCCCGGCTCAGTAATAGCAAAAATTCTTCCCCTCTGAACATGTGACAAACCTACGTAGGGCATAATACCTTTTTTGAACCCAAAGTCGAATTTACTCCCACATTTCGATTTTACAAATGTACACAAATAAACAATAGCACATGTGATCAATTTTTAACAGAAAGTTGTCTGATTCCGAGCAAAAACCTTATACCCCAAACCCCAAAAATCTCTTATCCGCACAAATAATTTTTATTTATTTCTTATTATTAGTAAGAAATACTAGGTGATTCCATATAAGTTTGGTTTTGTGTGTGTGTGTGTGTGTGTGTATTAAGAACTTTATTAACAGAAATTGAAATAATAAATAATAGTAGACCATTGACTCATATTGCTTTTAATTCCAATCATTCTTAATAGGTCCAAAGTATTTGGAAATTGTTGATATAAAAACAACCTAGCAAGTTCTACTCCTTTTAAATAAATAGAAAGCTGTTCAACAATTGGCGGAACTGTTTTGGAAAAGGTGGTTAAAGGAATATCTACCCAACTTAATCAAAAGATAAAAGTGGTGTAAACTCATCAAAACCAAAAACCCATTAATATAGGTTGTGTTCTTGTAGTCGACCCAGATACCCCAATAAACACTTGGTTAAAAGGTATAGTGAGTGGTATAGGTATTTCCTGTCAAAGCAGATAACGTACTACGAGTGGTAGACGTGAAAACGTCCAAACGCAACTATTGACGGCCATTAACAAATTGATGCATCTTAGAAGTCACAAGACCAGAAGACATCAAGCAAGATAGCAGATAGCAAGAGATCAACAAAGTAAATAATAAACTAACTGAAGGGAAAATGTAGCATTATACGAGGGAGGTTTGATAAGTCAGTGACTTTTTGAATAAAAGATATTTCCAATTTTTTTTATTCCTTCCAAATATTAGGTTTTCTCAAGGCCCTCAAAATAGGCGTTTGTTTCAGTGATGACCACTTCATTCGACCCAAATCTCTTACCGCCCAGCCATTTCTTCAGGTTTGGAAACAGGAAAGTCAGAGGGGGCTAAATCTGGAAAATATGCTGGATGGGGTAGCAGTTCGTAGCCCAATTTATGGATTTTTGCCATGGTGACTACACACGTGTGCACCCGTGCATTGTCTTGATGGAACAGCACTTTTTTCTTCGCCAAATGCGATCGTTTCTGCTTCAAATTAATATCGAATCTGTCCAAAAGCTCAGAATAATGTTCTCCGGTGATCGTTTTACCCTTTTCGAGATAATCGATGTGAATGACACCGCATGCATCCGAAAAAACTGTGGCCATGACCTTGTTGGCCGACAGACCCACCTTGGCCTTCTTTGGTGCACGTTCATCCGGAGAAACCGACTGTCTTGATTGTTCCTTGGTCTCTAGTCTAGTGTGATGGATCCATGTTTCGTCTACTGTAACGAAACGCCGCAAGAACTTGTTCGGATTGCGGCTGAATATCGCCAAACACTCCTTTGAAGTGGTCAAACAGTTGCGCTTATGGCCGAGTGTGAGCAATCGCGGCACCCATCGCGCGGATAGCTTTTTCATGTTAAAATATTCATGTAAAATGTGATGTACCCGCTCAGTTGAGATGCCTACAGCCTCAGCCACCTCACGCACTTTCATTCTCCGATCGTCCAATATCATTCCATGGATTTTATCGACGATTTCTGGCGTGACGACCTCTTTTGGACGACCTAACCGTTCGGCGCCACTTGTGCTGGTACGACCACAACGGAACTCAATAAACCACTTCTTAACCATTGAAATAGATTGTGCAGAGTCCCCATAGTATTTATCGAGCTTTTCCTTGGTTTCGGTGATGGTTTTTTTACGCAAAAAATAATGCCTAATCAGCACACGAAATGCATTTTTGTCCATTTTCGTTAAAATTCCCGAGGTTGTTTGCTTTCAATGATTCATTCATATAGATGGCTAGATCTATTCATAGATGGCAGTTGACGTGAGCAGTGTTGCATTTAAAGTTACTGCTCGGGAAATTGGAAAAGTCACTGACTTATCAAGCCTCCCTCGTAGTTACAAAGGTTTTATATAGTTCAATTGCTTTGTTGTTGTAGTAGTACCAATTGAAAAGAAATAGATACATGCAGCCACTATCAAAGTTCTTTCATTTCATTTGAATTACTAAAAAGTATATAATCATTTAAGTGTTACTAAAGCACCGTCACACTCCCATCAAACATATATATCACCGTTGAAACGCAATACATCTGGTTATTTAATACACCCATCTCCAAAGCTGTTGTCTGTTATAAACATACGTGACTATGCTTTATAGATTATGGCTTACTGCATTAGGGCTTACTCCCACTGTCCCTTTATGGGCAAGAAATTGAGATACGCTCAATTAGCGCGAAGCTTCTTTATGTGAGTGTTGTCAGTTCTCACTTGTGGTAGTGAGTTTGCTATCCACCCAGATAACAAGCTGATTGAGACAAATAGATGTGCTAGTTATAGTTCTGATGTGTATTCAACAGCGTCTCGTTACCATCTACCTCAACCCTGCAACCCCACAGAGTTGCCGATAGGTGCAGAGACGGGATGAATTAGAGTTGCATAAATATATCAGTCGCCAATATACAATTTCCTGTTAAATCTTGTAAATCTCGGCATCTGTGAGAACGCTTTTCATCTCGCGAAATTTGAAAATTTACTTTAAAGGTGTATCCGGATCACAAAAACTTTAAAATTATGAATTTTGAAAACTCCGAAATTGAGCGACCAATTCTCAAGTCTTATGTATAGTTTGTTCTGTTTTTAATAATCCAGTTGTCAGATAATTTTTTTATTATTGGAATTTGTTAGTGGGTTGGTCCTGATTATACAACCAAGTTGGCTTGGCGGGGGTTCGGCCGCCATCTTGATAAACGCGTTTTTGCAAAATATCTTGAGAACGGCTGGTCCTACGAAGATATAATTGACCTTTTTTGTAGAAAAGTAAATTATCTATCTTTTTTATTCAAACAAATTTTTCGTAAAATTAATATTTTAAGTGTTATTACATCGCAAGGTTTTCACTTTTTAGTTTTTGCTAAATAATTCGTTAATGGCTGACACACTGACAAGTGAACAAAATACTCATTTTACGAAAGAATTGTTTTGAATAAAAAAGATAGATAATCTACTTTTATACAAAAAAGGTCTTTTCTATTTTCTTCGTAGGACCAGCCGTTCTTTAGATATTTGCACAAACGCGTTTATCAAGATGGCGGCTGAAGCATATCCGCCCCCGCCGCGCCAATTTGGTTTTATACTCAGGATCGAACCACTAACATATTCCAATAATAAAATTTTAGTTGGAATTTGATGCATTTTGGACCCCTATTTTATTTTGTCTGCCGATTGGACTATAATGTATTTGTAGACAGTAGACCAGGATTCCCAAAAAGCAATACAATATATTGAGGTTGTAAACGAACTCTCAAAAGCCCTGATGCATATTCCGTGTGCAACATTTTTGAAAAGGGGAGAAGGGAGAAAAATTCACTTTTTTCCAATTATCTCTAAAACTATCAAAAAGTTTTCTAAAAAAGTGGTTAGAATAAAAATTGTTACTCGTAAAATGTAGTACAAAAAGGTCCTATGGTTTTTCTTCGTATAACTAACCATTTTGGAGTCAAATGAGTGACAATTTCAAATTATTGTAATTCTGAAAAAAAATGCACTCCTTTTCACACCACTGCGGAGGTAGAGTGCTAGGCGCATTTTTTAGGAGGTATTTCTAGTAGGTCTAATCCATATATTATTTGGAATGTAGAACAATTATTCTAGTTCTTCATCAAGTTATATTGGTTACATTGACACTACCTACACATTAGAGACTATCATTTTCCAAAATTTGAAGAATTTTGACCAAGCGCTGTTCGAGTCCTTTGTATCAGTACTTTCAGACTTTTATGTATACAGGGTGATTAAGAAATAACTGATATTCTTTAAATGGTAGGTAGAGGGGAAGCAGTAGAGCTAGTTTACCTTGACAAGTATAGGTCAAAAACTAAGTTTTCCAGAAAATTAATTTTAAGGTTTTATTGAATTTTGGATCCGGACCTGACCTTGGATCCTTTTGGATCCAAAATTCATTAAACTTTAAAATTCATTTTCTGGAAAACTATTCGTTTTTTACCTATACTTGTCAAGGTAAATTAGCTCTACTGCCTCCCCTCTACCTACCATTTAAAGGATATCAGTTATTTTTTAATCACTCTGTATAGGAACTTTTATATAGGGTTAGTTACATGAAGAAAAGTCATAGGAAGTTTTTGTAGTACATTTTACCAGCAACAATTTTTATTATAACCACTTTTGCCGAAAACCTGATAGTTTTTAAGATAATTGGATATAGTTTTAGAAATAATAATACAAAAATCTGGCTTGTTGGGAGTTTTTAAAAGTTTCGTTATTTTTCGACCTAATTTCCTGACCTACACGGGATAACTAAAGTAACAGAATATCAAACTATTGTAATGTTTTAAAACATGTAAGTTTTCCAAAATACTTAATATTGGAAAACTAGTAGGTATCAATCTTATTACTCTGATTTGTAACTTTGTGTAGTTTTTTAGTCATGTTTCCTGGTATTTATGAGTATACGTTGTGTTTCTATCAATCGGTTGGAAATCTATTTTTTTTCAGCTAGATACCTGCGATTCAATTTCACGTACCTTACAACCAATTCCATACATCACAATGATGCACGTTGCACAGATATTGCCAACAATCCCCCTAAATAGTCAACTTTTCTTTACATCACTTCCACTGAAACTAGTTATTATGAATAAAAGCACACACATCGGAAAATGTACGCGATCTCTATACTCTATAGTGTATTCTAAAGATGCAATCATTTTTTCAAGAACGCTTGTCGTAAACTACAATCCATCAAGAGGAAAACAATCCAGAATGGAATTACGTTCCCCACAAAATACGAAAAAACAATAAAATAATTTAAGATTTAAGTCACGTTGGAAGAATATGGTGTTCCCCTGCCATAAATCATAGGGATCTTTAGCCGCCCTCCAGCTTAGCATAAGTCTCACCCTCTAGCAATATGCAACCCTCTATGCTTCGTAATCGATTGAGTGACTATGAATGGAATCTATAATACAAGAACTGCGACTAAAACGCAAGCTAAGCAGTAGACCTTACGCATTCTGAAAGGTTAAGCTATTAGAGGTAATGAAGCGCGAACGAAACGTTAATTGGAAAATTTTAAAGTTAGAACTGGAAGTAGTAAGTCTTTTTTTGTTATTTATTCGTAACGACCAAGATTAATTACCTCGCTGGAATATATTTTCGACTAATTTCTCATTATAAGAGAGAAATTGAAGTAGGATATAAATTTCCGAAACAATAGTGGATATTTTCGACGAACCGTTCAGGAGCATGCATAAAAGTCAATATTGCAGTAAATCTGGTATTTTTATGGATGTAGTCGTAAATGTTGGGAACTTCATGAAATTATTTTTTATTGCTGCATTCGTTTGAAGCATTGCTTGTTAAAAAATAATTTTGCTTTAAAGATACACTAATTGGTTCTAATGTTTGATTTAAGATGTCAGGTTTAGTATTGGAATTTACTAAATAACCAAGATGATCTAGGTAAAATATGCATACGTCGAGTTATTTATAGATTAGATTAAAATCGAGATCAAAAGTTTTACTAATTATTGCTCAGGCATGTATAATAGCACTACTTGATGCCTTTTAAATGACGCTGTTTTATTCAGTTGGAAGATTAATAACTTTTCTGAATATAAATTGAAAATTCCTTAACATGGGTTTTATCTGAAACGAACCTTATCTTAGAAGTAATGTTTAAGGTTAATGATTAACTGAAGAGAATTAGAGGTTATTATTACTAGATAATCTTAATGCCCTTGTTAGGTAGTGTAATAAACTGTGCAGTAAATCCGAAAATATGTATGGAAAGAAAACGCGATTTAGAATATGATTCATAAAATCAATAATCAAATAATATTGGAAATTAAGAATTGCGTTCAACTGAGCGTTATTTAAATAATTCCTGCTAATAAACAGTGGGGAAGTAAATGATAACGGTATGAAACTAGAAACTGGCAATACTGAAGGAAGTAATGTCTAGAAACTACTTTCATTAACTGACAAATGTAGACTTACTAAAGTGTACTCCAAGAGTACCAACTCAAAAAGCAAGCAATATTTCTATCTACATGTTGTATACTCGAAGTTTGTGATGAAGCAACAGAAGGTGGAAAGAATCGGTAATGCTTGAGATGCCTTGTCTCAGCACTCGTTGAATAAAATTTATATTGAGATTATGCACGCGCAAAGAAAGACGAAGAGAAACAATTTTACAGAACCTCCTACTAGTCGGTAATAGGTAAACAGTGTCTCCCTCTTTAAGAACTTTTGCGACAAAAATATAAAACTTGTTTAATTTCTAATAATTAATAATAATTTACAAATGATTTCTAGCCTGATGTAGACATCTTTACAGATTCTTGTGTTGTAGAAAGAACTTCGATGTATCTAAACGAGACTTTAGATTTACTTTTGATACTTTTATATCAAGTATCAAGATCAACATAAAATATCAAAATAAAGATTCTGCAACCGACGGACGCAAACATCGCAAACGATTCGCGAGCTTGGTCCTCTACGCTGCTGCTGGTAGCCAGGACAGTTCTATCGCTGGTACGTTCACTTTCAGGTACTTGGGAATCTGCGCAAGATTCCCTTTCTGAGCATTCTTGCGTGGTTTAAAGCCATCCCGTAACTCAAACTCCACAGCGCCTTCACTTGAAGCTTCGGAAGATGCCGATCGGGTACTTCTGCCATCCCGCTTTCACTTAGCTGGAGCATTTTCCCTAGAGTCTTCTTAGGATTAGCGACACTCCCTTTACTTGCTGCAGCGCTAACTTTGCCCGCAGCGGTTTGCTTCTTCTTCGTCCTCATACTAATGAGCATTACCTCCTTTTCCGATTCGGAAGAAACGACTTCCCGAGCCGTTAAACCAGAGACATCCTGTGCCTTAAAACGTTTTGGTAGGTGCGGGGCATCCAGTGCCCTCAATCCTACCGCGCCTTCTCGTGGATCCTTGCGGATAGCCGACCGGGTACTATCGCAACACTAAAATATAACTACTGTAAAACAAAATATAATCTTGAGTACGTTTACGGATTCCATAAGAAGCTCCTCCAAGAAGGAGAAGATTGATATAATATCACTCACTCATTCACCACTCAATGAATGCTCTATGTTTTATTCTATAGTAACTAAAAATTAATAACTTATGGGGATGTTTGACATTGCTCATAAAATAAGAAAATCCCAGAGAATAATACAATCAGCAAGAGACTGTGTCATATCTACTAAAATTAACTAAATATATATATATATATATATATATATATATATATATATATATATATATATATATATATAACATCACATTTTAGGTTGAGTCGGATTAGCACTGAACGCTGCCTTTTCGAACAGATAAGCACCGACTCGTGACAAACAGGCCCAGGAGAACACTGTACGTTTCCTTTTCGAACAGATCAACTTTGGTCCACTCATGCTCTCCAACAAAGCACTGAACGCATCCTTTTCAATCAGATAAATATGCTGGGTCTACACAAACACCAAGAAATATTAATTAGGTCCAGAAAAGCACTGAGCGCTGCCTTTTCGAACAGATAAATTCTGGTTCTATACCAAGTCAAAAAGGAAGATATCAATTAGAGTAATTTAAAAGCATTCCAAAATAATTGCAAATAAAGCGAGAAGAAGGAGTTTGAAAAGATTGTCTAACCCTAATAAGGGTGCGGTCCCTCAATAACATAGACATAATATGACTCACGTTCTTATTAAATCAAAGAACTAACTCTCCACTCCCTAAAAGATGAACAAAATACTCCTGAGCAAACTAACTCCACTACAGTCACTACTTAAAAGATGAACAAAATACTAGTGCGCAATCACAATAATAATAATAATAATAATAATAACTACTACAACCCATAACCTAAACCAAGGCCCCAGAAGCTATAAGCTTGTGCGGGAGGGAGGGGGCGATTATTATTATTATGTAGGCCAAATGTGCGGCTGCAGCCGACTTACAGATGGAACACTACCAAGGCTGTTTAAAACACTTTAGATATTTCAATCAATTAAAATTAATTACTAAATGGTTTACACTAAAAATTACTGGAGACTAGGTGATAAGAGTAACAATACAGGTTGTTATGAAATATTTATTACAATGATCAACACGTACAATGATCTCAAAATAAAAAGAATAACTTAAATATGCATTTGTATCTCAAACGAAAAAAGTAATCATTATATTTATTATCTAACCTATGATTTTTCCAAATTTCCACTAACCCTAATTTATTTTACAAATGTTTATTTACAGAAAAACTATTTATTTCATCTTGTAGATTACAAAATTGCTAATCTGCCGATATATAACATTTAGCATAAATAGTAGATTATTCATCTAACGTTTGTTGTCAATGAAACAACATTGTATTAAACTAAATTACTCACATAAATTTATAAAAAACACAATTTTTCATTGTTGCTTGATTATAAAACTATACATTATACCTTTTATGATGTTAATTGAATATTTTTCTAGATACTAAATACAAAACACTATACAGCCTAAATTACATGATGACTGTTCGTTACAAAAGCGTAGCCTGTCAAACATGTTTTTCACATATTATGTCAAAACGAACCAGTCTTAAGATAAATGATAACAAATTACAAGAATAAATTAGAAACAAGAAGAAACAACTTAAAGAAATTATCCAAATATGATAATCTTTATCAATTAGGTAATTAAGATGCTACTCTTCTCATTTCCAATAAAACATTTTATTAAAAAGATTTAAAACTATCAAACTTGAGTGTTACTCAATAGTACTACACAAACAAAATAGTTCATTAAAATTAAATTCAAATTTCACTAATGAATTATATCTAATAAAACCTGTTCTGTCTGATTCAGATATATCGTATTTCATTAAGGAAGGTAAATCAGAGAAAAGTGGGATAGATGAATATAGTAAAGAAAGCAAATTACAAGAGAAACAACAAAAATAGAATGTGTATACAAAAAATAATGTTATAATCATACCCTCATCACCTTTGTGTACTTTCAATCCTTTAATGAAATACATGTTCAAAGACGTACTAATAATATTCTTTTAAGAGCTGTCATTAATATTGTATTTACTATTATTACAATATCCTCGATTGCGTAATTTTTTGTTCTGCTCTATAGACTGCAAATAATCTTAGGAATTCTAATGAGAAACAATAAGTCAACGTCATATCTTTAAAAGTGTTCTTGTTAATTACAGAAGTGTCATTTATAATTGGATCACGACATATTAAGATGAAGACGTATTATGAAATTAAGCATGTAAATAACAGGGTGCGTAGTGTGGTTGGGGAAAATAACGCTCCCTTGGGTAAAGGATTTATTTAAGCTGTTAATTAGACATATGGGCCGGGTTTAGGATTATACGTACGCATTTTTGTGTACTGTCTACAACCCTTCTTTCTGTCTACAGAAAATTGAATTCCCTAAACGAAATAGTTTGTAACGGCAGTAGAAAACAAAGTAAGCAAATTAAATTAGTACACAGGCGGTTTACTGGGGTGATATTACCAAAATAGAACTGCTCTTTACGTAATTGTTCGTTGTTATTGAAAATAAGTTTATTTTGAAGATGTACTTTTAATAGAAAATCTTATCAATAAATACATTTTTTTGATTTATTGGTTTAATACACAATTACTCAGCAGCATTACTTTACGTTCGGTATAATTGAATTTGCAATTGGCAGTACATTAGTAATTTTTGCAATTTGCTGCTATTTACGGTTACCTTTATTCTTTAACTCAAAATTAGGTCTGCAAAAAAAACACTACTTGACATAATCCAAACTTAGTTGCATGAATTTAACTGTCAAAATTGAATGCAAAATGAGCGAAGCGTGCAAGCGATGTGTACAATCCATCATAAATACTGCATACCTATAATTCTCAACTCACATAGAAATATTTCTCGTAATAAATTTGGTGGCCTAGCTGTTTATCTGGCATGTCCCTACTTAATAGTGTATTCTGATTATATACAACGAAGTAAGACGGCCAAAGGTGCTCAATTCAATAACATTTTAAAACTGGCAGTGCATATTCAACAGCTTACAGTCTAAAAGTACGACATGCTTGTTTTCACTGTTAATCTAATTTCTATAGCTATTTAATGTTACCTTAAACTGAAAATTAGAAGTAAGTATGTTTGTTTAAACAATAACCCAAAGCATTTGTTAATAATATTTATGAATAAAATCCTGAAGATAGACTAGAATTCAACGTGGTTATTGTTAATGAACGTGACCGGTTTAGAAATAAAGTTTGTAAACCCGTGACCACCGGGTCAGCTGATTTCCATAAGGTCTAAAATGGATGGATGGAACTACACTCAGGTGTCATTTTCAATACGTTGGACTCTATAAATGTTAAAAATTGCAGTGTCCTGTAAAAAAGTATAATTACAAACCATAGTATCGCAACTTTAATGCTATCAACTAACAAACCATATCCGACGACTTTTCCAGTCGGAAATACATTTTTAGAATTTTTATCTTGTCATGGCGAATTACTGGTTAAAATCCGTGTAAAGGAATGTTGTAGGTAAATAATCTCGGTTATTCGCTAGTTGCATTCAATCACGTGCTTCTTAAATTCTCAGCAAATGGATCATAATGATTCCTAGTATCCTAGGTGGATGGATTCTAGTATCTCGAATGACTTTCGGGTTGACATGTGTACCTCTGTCCTAGATATCTACACGGATTTTTGTTCATCCGGTATCTACTCTACACCCTCATCCTTTAATTTTGGACACGAAACAATGGACATGCACTAGCCTACTTATTGTTTTTTTTACATCAACTTTTTTTTTATTACTTATTCTCTTTTCACAAGGCTAGAATTCACAACGTATCTCATTTGCTAATTGCTTTTAAACAGCTATTATTAAGACAATGAGACCAGTGGCTCATAACACCTGATCAAGATACGTTTAATTTAGAGTCACTGCATCTAGTTACCTATCCCAGCTGGTCGTTCGGATTACCGCAAAACGCCGCCATATTGGGGCAGAGAAGGGTGATTTTTAATAATGAACAAATTAAAACCACATTTTACGTATTTGACAACATAGAGGTTTGAACTTTCAGAATAAGAAGAACTTTTTAAACTAGACGTGGATTTGATTAAATTCAATACAAATAAAAATAATGAACAATTTCGTGCTTCTTTTGCCCCAATATGGCGGCGTTTTGCGTTTCTCTGATCGACCAACTGGCCTAGGTAATTAGATGCAGTGACTCTAGTTTAATTGTTAGACAACAACCTGTTTAGTCGACAAGGCAAATAGAATAGGCTAATAAAAGGTTAAATTAGCAAAATCTTAAACTTCATAAGGGAATGATGTTGCTCAAAATTACGCTGAATATCATCTGCATTGGGATAATCTATGGGATGGTGTGAATGTTGTATTTTTTATATGCGATGCAACTTTTAAGGATTGCACTGACCTTGCAATTTTCAGAAACCGGTTAGTAAATGCAGTGTTGTATGGAGACGTATGTATTCTGCCTGCAGTAATACTGTTTATCTAAAATTTAGTTCAGGTTTTATAATTGTCGAAGATAACGGTCGATCTTGCCATTCGACCATAGTTAACAACACCTTTACTCTCTTTAATGTTGAGCGAATGATTTAGACCGCACACTCTCACCAATTGAGTATGTTTGGGGCAGACTACAGCGCCAATCAGGCAACTGCATTCGGGTTCCTAAAATTGCCACAAACTTGCTGAAGCTCTACTGGCAGAATGGGAAAAAATCCAAGAAGATTCCAAGCTGTGAAGGTTCAACGCGTTTTTAAAAATATTGATAGGCAATATTTAACATTCTTATTACAATTCAATCGCTACTCTTCATTTTCTTGAGAAATAGAATTTTTGTTTCATACGTAATCAGTTTGTTAATTTCTAACGAAAGTACAAAATATTTATTTTTATTGAAATCTATGTCATTTACCCATCGATTAAATATGGAGCCTTGCATTTCCTTAAACGACATTAAGTGACCATCGGTGTATTATATAGCATCCAGTTGGCCTAGCGATACAGAAATCACCAGTACTCTAAATTGTTTACTATCTTTATCGCCAAGTCATTCGAAAGTTTTACTGACATCGTTCTGGCCATGGTCGTCCGAAAAAAGGTTGTTTTTAGCCGCCTCCGCTTTTTTTCTTGGTTGCCTTATTTTTGACCTTTTAATGCGATTTTTCAATTAAAATATCTTTGTTTATTACCTTGTTTATCTTTATTTATTATATCTTAGATGTTATTGTTTAAGAAGTTTGTTTCTTAGACTGTCTTTGTTTAATTGTCTCCCTCATAGGCTATGATGATCCCGGTAAAGGGAAACTGTCTTCGAAAGATGTTTCTATAGTCATATTGTTTGATCCACGAACTATCTCAACGTCCTGTCTTTGCATACTTGGACGCATTTGATGTGAATCAGTAGTTTGTTGGACTTCTGACGTTTGTTGAAATATTTTCGTTGTTGGGTTTCTTTCGGTGCAGGTCGTCTGGTCAGAAAATGTGACAGGATTGTATGACCAAATACCAATTACTTGAAACCCTTTTACAGCTTTTTCCAAAGTAGCGATTAAAGAGTTTTGTAATTTCAAAGAGATTTATCTTCTCATGTTCGTGGTTTTTCACATGTTTGCGACATTCTGTATTGAAAGCAGTTTTTAGAAAGCAGTGCATAAAATGTGACCTCCAATGGTTGGAAGCGATGTGAGCTAGGTGGAGGAACTGTCAAAAGTTTAATCCCATTGGTTTTGCTCGTACGCGTCGAGAGTACAATGAGTAGAATGACTGTCCATGATGAGAAATACAGGATCCTCCAGCCTTGGCAAATTCTTGAAAATGCTTCAAGACACTTGTTCTCTATTGAATGCTGTTATTCTGTTAACAGTTGAGATTTTCTCATTGCAACAGCCGAATTACACTTAAAAAAACCCAAAGCCATTCATCACCAGCAATTTTTTCTCATTATTGAAAGGACACCTTATATTGTTTTTCTCTGAATAGGCGTATCCACATTTTTTATTTGTTGTCTAGAGACTGCGTAAAATAATTTAGATAACTTTATAACGTGTACTGCTAGTTGTTCTTCTTCAACTTTGGAGAACACTGTCGCCCGTTCCAGCGATGGATCCTCGGTGTCCTTATTTTTCATCCTTTGTATAGTACCTCTTGGAATTTCAAAAGTTCTGGACACAGATTGACCATTTTTTACAACAGCTATAGCTGCCGCCGGACTATCGGTAGTCTATGAGGACTTATTAGTTTATCTTTTGTATTGAGGCATCTGAAAAATTGTTCTGAAATATTGTAGGTGTTAGAATTCCTTGTATAGGTGGTAAAGGTGGTAGGCCACTATTACCCCTGTTTGAGTGGGTACCATAACCCCAAAGTACATGATTTCCTTTAAATGTGCTACAAAAAAAAGTATTATTCCTTAGGAATCTCACCCTTGGATATGACGGATATAAGGCTAACACACAAATCATGCACATCTCATATCACACCGGAATGTTAGGTTTACCAAATCAACAGCTGTTACTAGAAATCGCACGTTCTATAGTTTGCTACGCCACCGCCTACAGGTTACATCGCATGTCTACGACATTTCGTCTGGAAGCAGAATTAGTTATTTATAGATGGTGGTAACGTGCGATATTCATGTTCACACGCACCAGAGTCAAATAATGGATGGCTCTCATTACTCCTAGGGCCCCCATTACCCGAATTTCCCTACAATCAATACTGATTCGGGTAAATATGACTTGGAATAGTAGAGTTCGTAATGAAAGAAAAACTGTCCAAGTTGACACAATGATAGAATTTAATCATTTAATCATTAGGTACTTTTTTTGCAACAGCGAACATATGTACTATTGGTTTCATAATCGTCTAGGACAGCAAGGCTAATATGATGCTATTTTTGATTATTTTATCAATATTACATCTTATATTACATATCAAATCAATAGTACATCTCAAAGTGTTGATGCTGGTGCTACTGGTTTTCCATGTTATTTAAGTGGTCTCCAATTTTTTATGACTATGGACTAGTTGACAGTTGTTGACTCATTAAGTCTCTAATATTCTTTAACAATACATTTGTTCATTTATCAAATCGTGTGTTAACTAGCGGATACTATTTATTGCTATAATCAGTTCATTATATTCAATAATTTTTCAGTTTTATTGACTGCCATTCAATTAAAAGTAGGTATTGTTTGTTTTTAAGCCTCAATATTTTTCTCATCTTATATCTCAGTACGTATCTTATTCACACAAGATAACTAAAATGTGTTTTGTGTATTATCTTCAATTATGTGTTAGAAACACAATTTAGATTTTAAAGTTTCTGTCAGCATCAGGTTTAATTAGAAATGATATGTGAATACATACTAGAATTTCTATCATTACAGATCTTCACGTGCGAGAGAGCAGAACACGAAAGTCCATCCCTCGTCAGTTGGACTTGACATTCCTAAACTTATCTCAAAGGACTCCTATAAGCTCTTGGATAATGATGTTAAAACGGCTTGGATCAACCCGAGGCTCATTTCAAAGGTAAACTGATTCTTTTGACATTTTTATACTAACCAAGTTCTCATTTTATTAAATTTATTCGTTAAAGGAAACACATTTTTTATGTGCCCTAGTAAATTACAAAATTACAAGGTATAACCCGCATTATAAGTGGTTATGGTTGATTGATGTAACTCGCCTATGAATTCATAATGAAACGGCAGCTCCTTAAACCAACATAAGGTAGTATATAATCATAGACAAGATTTACTATTAACTTTATGGCTCTATAAAATATGATATTCTGGTAATTGGATATAGAAAGAATCCTCGTTAAATTTTACTGTAAATTTGATATTAAAGTGAGGTAGGAAGGAACGTAAGCGCGTTCCTTTACTACTAAATCTGAATGTAATTAAAACTTAAAATGCCTACTTTCCTAATGATGTTAATGCCATTGTGTTGGCAGTTTTGATTTATAATGTTAGAGAGAGTGTTTTAAATTAACATTTTAGCATTTAATGTCTCTATTTGATAGTATTTCAAAAAGAGTTTATAAAATAACAATAGAGGTTTAGTTATTATTATTACCACATCGTTATGTAAAAAAGTCTGAACAATGGGTTCTTCTCCAGTTATCTCCGCCTTTCATGTCGTCACCTCATAAGTTAACGATTCAATGACATTTGATAACTTTTGTCACCATACACAGGACTGCTCCGGCTTAAAATATTACGACTTTAAAAAAGACAAGAATGATTGAAGGCAAGCTAAAATTATTCAAATATTCTATATATAGGAAATTCTGCGTTTGAAACGTAAATGCAGAGTGTGTGGTGAAACACCCTCAATTTTATTTAATTTTTGTTTAATAGTTCGAATTGTAATGTTGTAAAATGTAAATCAGAAAATTTGGATACTTATGCTTTGTGTAATTTTTTAAGGCCTATTGGAATTGATTCTTGTCGGGAATAGGAAGATACTTACGAGGGTGGTCCCAGAAGTACCCGAACCAACAAAGAAAACAAAAATTTTGGAAAAAGATTTATTTATTTTTCAACGTAATCTCCTTTCAGCTCTATACACTTTTCCCAGCGGTGTTCAAAAAGTTCGATACCCTTTTTATAATAAGAACTGTCTTGCTCCTCAAAATAGCCATTAACTGCTGACATCACTTCTTCATTATTGGAAAATCTTTGACCACTGAGCCATTTTTTCAAGTTTGGGAACAGAAAATAATCCGAGGGGGCTAAAACTGGTGAATATGGTGCATGAGGTAGCAATTCAAACTTTAATTGATTAATTTTGGCCATTGCAATAACGGATTTGTGAGCTGGCGCGTTGTCGTGATGAAACAACACTTTCTTTTTAGCCAAATGCGGCCGTTTTTGCTTGATTTCTGCGCTCAAACGTTGCAATAAGTTTGCATAATACTGGCCGTTGATAGTTTTTCCTTTTTCGAGATAGTCAATAAAAATTATTCCACGCGCATCCCAAAAAACCGACGCCATAACCTTGCCTGCAGATGAATCGGTCTTCGCCTTCTTTGGAGCCGGTTCTCCCTTTTGAGTCCATTGTTTCGATTGTTCTTTTGTCTTGGGTGTGAAATGATGGACCCATGTTTCATCCATTGTTACGAAACGGCGCAATAATTCTGATTTGTTGCTGTGAAACTTCGCTAAACACTCAATTGAAACATATGCACGACACTGTTTTTGCTCGAGTGTGAGCAAACGCGGCACCCATCTTGCACACAGCTTTCTCATGTCCAAATTTTCAGATAATATGCGATGTATCGCACTTTTTAAAATGCCCGTAATGTCTGCTAGCTCGCGCACTTTCAGTCGACGATCATCAAGTGCCGCTTTGTGGATTTTCTTCACCATTTCTGGAGTCGTCACCTCATTTGGTCGACCACTGCGATGCTCGTCTTGGCAGCTCGTACGGCCTCGTTTAAACGCAGCTACCCAAAATTTAACTGTTGTAAACGAACGAGCAGATTCACCCAGAGTAGAATCCAGTTCAGCTTTTATATTGGTTGGGCTGAGGCCTTTCAAATAAAAGTATTGTATCACATAACGATGACCAATTTTCTCCATTTTCACAAATTCACTGACAACGTTCACTATTGATGGCTGCCAAACAAATTCTGAACAACGTGGCGCTTTCAAACTTGAAACATATGCTTTATAGACTGCGTACTTTCCAATACAGTGATATTTTCAAACAACTACCGCCACCTCTTGGTCAGGTCGGGTACTTCTGGCACCACCCTCGTATTATGCTTATTAAGTTTTCGATGCAAGTAGTTGATCAGGTTGGTCTAGTGGTTAAGTCAATGGGTTTCACGCAGAAATTTAGTAGAATGTAAACTATCCCTAATAGTGCATGTTTGAATATCTAAGTGCCTATCTAACTAATAGTTTGTGGATGGACAATCATGGATTAAGTTCCCTTTTGTATGACTATTCAATCTATGGTCTCCTTTTCTCTTAAAACCACTCTTCCTAAACTCTTTCTTACTCTAATTTAGAATCTGCCTGTCAATCTATACTACTGATTAATGTCATACACTTGAGGATCTGGTTACTACAAGGTAAGCATACCTGAATTTTCATACATTGAGCCAAACAAAGTTTTATCTGCATGGAAAGGATTCTATCATCATTTGCCTACCAATTATTATCTTTCAAATCGAACCGTCAATAACGACATTTTTTTAAACTTTTTCAGCTATTTTGTTTTAGAATAATTTCCAAATATGAATCGGAAGAAATTTTTAGTTCATTTTGGGCGTTGCATTATGGCTTAAAAGTCCGAGATTCTGGTTAAAACCTACTTTTTACCAAAAGTTTTCGCAGATTATTATCACTGATGATAATAAAAAAATCTTTCTTGCGTTTTTTTAGAGAATTTTTTTAATCCTACTTTCTGATCTTAAGTGCTTTCTTAAAAACAAGACAACGATAGAACAAAGACTGTAGCAAGACCGAATAGGAAAATAATACAAGTTACTACAGTCTTCATTGGATGAGTCGATATGTAGGTACAGTGCCGCTCACTTGAAATTGCATTAATCTATAGTTCGACTATGCACGGCATTGATGCCATACTTCTTGCATACTTGTATTGAAATAAACGTACACCTGTTACTTATCAACCTACCCCATCTTTTGTGATAAGGGCAGTTTAAGTACTAATGCCAACTAACAACTCTTTGGCTTCCTTTTATCACTGGTTCTGAAACATCAACAAATTGTTAATTTTCCACATTTTTCATTTTGTTGCTATTACGTGGTTTACGTAGCTTTACCATTTTTATGGCGCAACGACCTGATATGCAGCTGTAATTAAATCTCGTATTTCAACTTCTTTAAAATTCGCGTTGCGTGCAGCTATATACGTTTTCACTTCGATCCAAACCATTTAGATCGGATTGACTTCACAGTGATAGGGTGGGAGACTCACGATCCGATATGTACCTGTCATATCCTGCTTTGAAGGCCTTGACTACATCAAGTAACTCGCACTGTCTTCTTCAATCTTCTTCAAAAAATAGGTCCTTTCACAGAAGCTATTCTTGAATATCTTTCTTTACTGTTGAACTGTTGGGAATTTGATCTGACTTTCTGTTGTGGTAGGAGGCATTGTCCATTACCATAGCAGTTTTTTCTGATAAATTTGGTATTAAATTATTTTCGAACCAATCTCCAAAGGTAGGTTCTTCCATTTCTTCATGGTAGTCCAGGGTATTTTTCTTTGCCAAAAACGTGAACTCTGCACCATCAACAAATACACTATGTTGTACCCTTCTGCACGGTATTTACGAATTGCGTGTAAATAACGATGGCGCCGCGAGATCTTTTCTGGTTTTCAATCAAAACTGAATTTTTGCCAACACGAAATCTGTATCAGCCAGCAAGCAATTAAGCGTGCCCAGTGAAAAGTTGGACAAAGTTCCTTCGGCATTTACAACAACTAGTATGGAGTTTATTGTCGGTAGTATGTTAACGAAAAAAACTACGCACTATTCTACGAATATGGCTCCTGACAACTTCATCGTACTTATTCTCACAAGAAGTATCAATCTCTCGTTTCTTGGGCCTTCTCTTTGGAGGTTGTAGTCCAGCATGTGATGAATATTCATGTCACACGCGAAATAGAGTCTTTTCGCAAACATTACTCATTTCTGATACTTTCCTAATTAAACTTGATACAGAATCGTTGTGATTTTGATTAAAATGATAAATCATAATATTCATTAGCATCTGCTTCTCTGAAAGTTCCAGGGATTTTCCACGTTTTCGTTTAACAATTTCTTCTATTTTTCGGTCAAAACTCAACGTCAAAAATAACAATAACCAACATCAGAAATTAACAATTGCCAACAACAAATTACAACAACAGCCACTAAGAATAATAACAATAACAAAACAGTAACAGTATAACAAGACGGAACAAATAATCGCAACTCGAAAATGTTAACGCGCCCGAAGAACAAATAAAGACTTTCTATAACCATATTTTGTACAAGAATTACTGAAATTGCTTTTTAATTACTGAATAACTTAAAAGAAAGTATTTGTAGTTGATATCAACCAAAATTACAAATTCCTTAAAATCATTGTTCAGGGTGGCCTGTTAAGGGATACATCTCTTTTACTATAAACTGGTACATATGACAATGCGGTTGTGTATTCTAAAGTTATTACGGGTGTTTGAATTATCAAAACCTACAGTCCTGGCTTAATTGATATTCCATCTTACCCCAGTCGAGCAGCTACATCTAAGCTAGAACCAACTACTTCGGGGAATTGGTTTTACATATCTCTCATTGTATTGCATATTGTGAGCACTACTTAGTATATAGTATACACATACACGTACAGATCCGACTTGACAATAGCGAAAAACTTTTTCATCCGAAAAAATTATGTGCTCCCAGAAGACTTCACCTTCATTAACATCTTATATTTGCAAACTGAAGTGTGGCTTCTTTATGATGCTGTTGGCTGTTGTAGTGCAATTTTCTTAGCAGCAGAATAGTTTCTTAATTCAGATTGTGATGTAGTCAATTAATACAAAATAATCTATAAAACCAACACCAACATTTTTTTCATCTTTACTCCATGCTAAAGACAGAACACACGATATCAGGAAATCCGGCATTTACTATTTAAATTATTCTTTTTGTAAGTCAGTTTATATTGGACAAACACTTTGAAATTTTGAGATACAAAGAATACGTACGCTGTTACAAAAAAACACCCTGAAAAATCTAATTACGTCAAAGCCTTTTTGGAATAGAACCACACAGTGACATCTCAAAACAACAATAAATTTTGCAGCAATAAACACAAGTCATCGCCTCACAAAATAGCATTGTTCTTGGACACACTAAAAGGCATTGAACAATTTGATGTGTGATGCAGCTGTGTCAAAATAACATGACGCTGACGACAGGACTATCTCTCGTAGAAGCTTTGGAACTAAGTACTTGCTTTCATTCAATAACAATATGTTTATTGGGAAGTGAAGAAGGAATAAACTGGTAAATTTGTCCGTCTCTGACACACACTTATAAAACTTTTCAGGATCTATCTCGATTCTTTGTCGAAGGCCGAGGATTTTTTCAGTTACTTCAACAATACAGTTTTTAGACAATAGTCGTCCCCTACATATGGACAATTTCAAAGGAGAACATTTGTCACCGAGCAGCTCAATGCGCTAGTCTCCCGGATGGGTCTTTAAGTTTATACAACCACGAGGGGATTGATGACCAGTAATTACTTGGAAATGCATGCCTGTGTCAGAGAATAAAGAATGAGAGCAAAAATCTATGACGACAACTTCACCTTGTTTAATATGTGCGTGGACTCCGCCAAGTCCGACATTGCTAGCATTCGTTTGGATGGTGAAAGGTAGATTAAAGTCAGGATTACGTAATATTGAAGTTGAGTTTAAAATTTGTTTATATTGTTATATTTAAAAAAAAGCGACATCTGCTTAGTCTGACCACACACATTATGCTTCTTCTTGCGCCCTTTCATGAGATCAGTTATTGGTGAAATTGTAGAAGAAACTACTGATGAACCGACAGTACCATAAACAAAATTTCAGCAAGGTGAAAGGTGCCCGGTAGGTCCTAAGATATCAATTATTGTTGTACCCGGGAGGCATTCTTCAAACCAAACCGCATTATAGTAAATTGTCTTGTCTACATTCCTTTTTACTTGCATAAATTTTCTTGTTGGGAATACCAAAACCTTTTTATCCCTTAGATTAAGAGGAATTTGTTAGAATACCTTAACATATCTGCAAGCTGTTCATCTAATTCTTTTTAAAGAAAATTGCGTTTCTCGAAATGGAGGTTTATCACCAGCGTCGATGGGAAGTTTTAAAACATTTTTTTACTTGTTCTACCTTGTGTATATGTTCCGAAGTACTTTCTATTTCTTTAAGAGACTGTTTAAATCTAGCGACTTAGAACTTAAGAGACTGAATCTAGTCACTAAGTCTGAGCTGAAGTCAGATTAGAAGAGTTGTTAAAGAACGGAACCTCACTTCCTTTCACCACAATGCTCTACCATCCAGAACGGATTCACGTGGTAGGAATATTAGGCCAAAAATTTTATTTGCGCCCGTAATATTTCCAGGCTGCAAGTTTATTAATCTGAACTCTGAACCTTCAGTATAAGTAGCACAGCAAGCGACAGATTTTTTTGTATTTAAAAACATTTGATTTTTAATATCATATAAATATTTATTGAACTTAGAATGTTGTTAAATATACTTTATTGTAAATACTTTTCATAGGATGTATTTGATATATTTAACATAAATACAGGTAGCCTATAAATTGTCATGAAAAATAAAACAAAATATTTATTGATTTATTGTCAGGAAAAAACTAAAAAATATAAAAATAAAACTTTAACATTGGTTGAACATAATATGTATGATGTAATATTACCAAATATTTTTAAAAACTCAGTACATAAAGTTATATTTATATACTTACTTATTTATTACTTATTATTTATAATCTTACCTATCCGACCGCTACTATTCAGTGAAATATGGGAACACACTATCCGAGTACTATCCTAACAACTCCGGTGTCTTGCAAGGCAGTGTATTAGGGCCAATTCTTTATCTCCTGTTTACTTCTGACATCCCAGAGACACAAAACACCCAAATTTCTACCTTTGCTGACTACACCGCCATCTTGCCTGTCCACGAAGATCCAAACTTAGCCAGTGAATGTCTTCAAGAACACTTAAACCTTGTTAACGAATGGTTAAATCAATGGCGAATTAACATAAAAAAACCAAATCTACTCAAGTTACCTTCACCACCAAAAAGCATCTACTTGTCCGCCGGTCAATATCCCCGGTACCTGTGAAGAATGAAGTGAAATACTTGGGACTTCACCTAGACCAGAAATTAACATGGAGAAAACACATACAAGCAAAAATACTAAACGTTAAATATGGACAGATGTATTGGCTACTTGGTAGAAGATCACTATTATCAACTGACAATAAACTGTTATTGTACAAAGTCATACTAAAGCCAATATGGACTTATGGCATACAGCTATGGGGATGTGCCAAGAAATCAAATCTCAGTATTATCCAGAGGTTTTAGTCCAAGACCCTACGCTCAATAATTAGTGCACCTTGGTATGTTTCCAACCAGACCATACACGAAGACCTGGGAATACCCTATGTGCAAGACGAGAGCCACCGACTTGCTGCCAATTATCACGCAAAAACTCACGAACATTGTAACGGTACGTTTTCAATCAAAGATTTTATATCCCATGAACCTTTATTTAGGGTTTAACGTCGATATCCGATGAACTGTATTGTAGGTTTGTTTAACTGATCATGCGCGTTGAGCTTAGGGGATTGCCGGTGAAAACTTTCGTTTTTGCGTTTTTGACATTTTTGCGTCGTATTGCACGTGCTAGAGAAGCATAGGCTATTCTAGAGATGAATTGAAATAATTCGATTTTTAAGCCGCATCTTTAGATGGATATTTTCTTTCTCTGGTATTAATAAGAAATTAGCTAATTATAGTTGTCTGCGACGCTAATTTCATCTTTTAAGGATTTGTATCGTACGTACGACTTAATCTTTTCTAAAATTCCGCACAACAGCTCAGGTATGCAGTTTTTTTTTTATCTTATCTACATATGTGGTTTTTGTCAATTTTGCTAATTCTTTTGTTCTCCGTAGGGATTTTATTTTATCTTACTCCTATTATAATATAATCCTCTTATGGATATATTCTTATCGATTTATATATTGATTTTATTAATTTCCTTCTCTTTATATATATATATATATATATATATATATATATATATATATATATATATATATATATATATATATATTGATGCCTGTTAAGCTGTCACCTCCGTCATACAGAGGAGACGACCTGACTTCCGGGTATTCCCGTAGATATATTGCTAAAAGTTTGTTATATTTGTGATGAGGGGAACTTCTAGAATCCGAATCTCAAGAAAGGGGAAATTATTTCCCTTGTTATATTTTGTCATATATAGAGTATACAGAAGATACGAACCGACCTCCAAAATGTATATATAAGAAGATACTTATAGTTCGCTGTTACCTCCAGCAGCGCTGCCAAGTCGTTGGAAGTCAGAACATACTAGCGTTATGCATAGTTATATATACAGAGCGTTGACTCCACATTCCATAGATGCACATTTCATAAAAAGGGTCTCTTGTGGGTCTCCAGATGTTGAAATCGGGTGGTTCGAATTGCTCGCCGAAGGCATTTTAGTAGCGAAATAACAAAAGAAAACAAGCGGGAATTCTTGGTTTACTTATTTTTTATTTTTTGAGTTATAGTAAATTGGCGTTTTTGTATTTCTTACTTAAAAAATGATTTTCTTATAAATTATTATATTAAAGACTTATTATTAAAAAGCCTTTATTAAAAAGACATTATTAAAGCGCCTTTATGAGTAGCACTAACTAGTTGAATATGGCTTTTCTAATTATAGTCATTGATTTCTCGTTTACATCATAAAATTGTATTTTTTAAATGAAAACTTTAGTGGTCTGATTAGAAATACTTATATCTGTGATATATTAGAAAGAAGTTTCTTTCTATAATGAATTGAAACTATAACAAAACCAAGAACAAAGGGAACTTATTAAATCCTTTAAATATAATATTGTTGAAGAACTAATTATCAATTCCTGTAAGTAGAAGTGCGATTAAGTTAAAATAATTTAAAACCGGGATAATGCTCAGTATATCACATTTTGTTTCGATTATCAAGTAACAATAAACTGTACTTCTGTCATCTGTTACTAAATTATTCTTTAAATATAACGGGATTAATATAAAAGTATTTACAATTCCGGCTGACGCAAAAACTTTTTGCGAAACCTGTAAAACTAATATTTAAATCTGTAAAGATTTATTTGCTACTGTCATTAAAGGTAAATAACAAAGCAACGTACCAATGTTGTGTATAGTTACGATAGTATAGTACATATTTTGAAATTTAGTTTTATTAGACGTCCTGTAGTTATGTATAACGTAATATTTGTATAAATATGATATTGAGTTTCTTATAATCTTATAGTTTCTTTTAATCTTGGAAATAAGAGTTTAATTTGAATATGCTTTTATCCAGTTTCTATTTCGATTGAAAAAGTTAGATATTCTTTTGATTTTTACTAAACTCACGATAGGAGTGTAATATAGACAAATGAAATAATGTGTTTCTTTACAACAAATATTCGTTAAGTTGCCGAAGTCACACACTTACCATGTAGGTACTATTGGATTTCTCGTGATTCAATTAACAAAGAAAGTTGCTTTTTTTATCTTGTTCTTGTACTTGCTCTTATTTTTTCCGAAACTAGCAATCTTCCATTGGCTATAAATTTATGTTATTAACTTTTGTTTTAAATTAAGCACTTCACTTCATATTTATTATAATATATCTGTTAATTATTTGCTAATTTTCCTGTACAAAAACAGCCAGTATAATAAATAATAAAATTCACTAAACTCAGTTAAAACTAAGAAATAGTGATATAAAATACCATATAATATGCAAGTGAACTCTAAATACAAAACATATACTTTTTATTATGGAATATCCGCATTAAAATCAGGTTTAGCGTAAAGTCGTCTTTATTTGATAACATTGAGTAAAGCAAAAATATTATTTAGTATATTGTGTTATCAGAATTAGAAGTAACAGTTTATTTGACGAGCAATTGGGTTAACTCCTGCTTGAGACAATGTTTATTAACCCTGATACAACACTAAAATCCGAAATGGCCCACTTCTACGCTAAAATCGGAATGATAATTTGGTGCCAAACGTGGTACCTAGTCATGGATGGATCGGTGTTGACCAATATTGATTGTTGTTAATCAATGTTTTGGCCCAATAAATGGCACCAATATCACAATAAAACTGTAGGTTGAGTCTTGAACCAATCTTGATTGTTAATATAGTATCAAGGCTGGCAATTGAGAAATAAAATAACTGATGTCCAAATGTCTCCCTCTAATGAATGCTAGTGCTAACAAGCAAAGAAGTCAACCATTATTGTTTCACCTTAACTAAACGAACTGTTTGCAGTTCGTTTAGTTAAGATTGGTCTTTATGTGGGTATTAAATTGTCATACACAAAATATGAAGGAATCGAATACTTCTAATTCGTATAAATAACACTGGCCAACACATTTTTTGCTGACTTGTATATGAGACTTGTGCATTTTGGTTTGACAGTCCCTTTGAACACTCCAACAGTAGTCGGCCATCATATGAGAATCTCATCTTCCTTGGTACCGAGTTTCCATGGTTTTTAAATGTTGATGAAATCTCTCGCCTTGCTCATCGCTTACAGCACCTAAATTTTCGGGAAACCTATCAAGATGGCTATGAAGGAAATGAAGCTTTATGCTCATGTTACAACCTAGGCGTTGAAATTTTTCAAGCATTGCTTGCACTAGCTCTTTATAATTGGATGCTTTTTTGTTTCCAAGAAAATTGTTCGAGACCATCGTGAATGTAGTCCAGGCTTCTTTTTCTGCTTCGTTCATAGAGTTGATTAAATTTGGATCTCCCATTAAAGTTCTAATTTGAGGTCCATCATATACCCCAGCTTTGATTTTTTCGTAACTTAGTCGTGAAAACTTTTCACATATGTACTGGAAACAGTCACTTCGCAAATCTAGTTCTTTAACATATTGCTTCATAAGATCCAGTTTGATGTGAGGAGGTGGAAAAATTACTTTTTCTCTATCGACTAAAGGTTGACTTATAATATTCTTCTCTCCAACAACTAAGGATGTTCTAGGAGGCCAATGTTTCTGAATCCAGTGTTGGCTTCTATCTCGACTATCCCAGAGGCACAAAAAGCAAGAAAATTTTGTATATCCTCTTTGTAAACTAAGTAAAAAGTTTACCATTTTGAGATCCACACAGATGACCCAGTTATGGTCTGTATATTTTAGTAAATCTATCACCTTATCAATATCGTCATATGTTTCCTTTAATTGAACGGAATATCCAATAGGAATTGAACTGAAAACATTCCCGTTGTGTAGTAGGACACACTTGAGGCTTCTGCTGGAACTGTCGATAAATAAACGCCACTTAATTGGGTCATATTGTACAACGCCCATTTGAGTTAGCAAATCTGGCACTTTGTTACAATAAACAAATTCACACTCTTGTTTAAAATATTGCACAAGATCACTTTCCCTTTTACGATAAAAAGTTATCTTCGTACCTTGCTTGAGTAAGTTCTTTTCATTTAGTCTTGAAGCTAGCAGTTCCGATGATTCCTTTGGTAGGCCCAAATCCCTTACTAAATCATTTAATTCTGCTTGAGTAAAGCGTTGTGGTCCATAATTAGAAACTATATCTTCATTGGCAGAATCTACATCTGAATCATCTTGCTCTTCAATAACATCTGACATGTATTCAGCATCCGAGTGCTCAAGTGAAGGAAGCTCTTTATAAACTGGCACAGGTATTTCATCGGAATGAGGTACTGGTCGAATCGCGGAGTCAATATTCGGATATACAATTTTATTCTTATTCTTGGTATTATAACCGGAGGTCTGAGTTAAACAAAAGTAACAATCATCTACGGGTTTTTCGGTTCACGCCATATCATTGGAACGCCAAAAGCTAATTTCTGACGTTTTCCTTTGCTCCACTGCCGCAAATTTTCCATACTTGATTTACACACTTTATGTGGAGCCCATGACTTGTCTTTATCAGCAAGTTTTACATCAAAATAAGCCAAATACATTTTCTTAACGAAAACACTAATACTTGTCCTTTGACTGGGAACGGTGAAGCTGCCACAAATGTAGCAGAAAGAATCGGCACTATTTACACATCTTCGAGTAGTAAACATGATGTAGTTTCTTCACTAACAACTAACATGTAACTAGCATCTTCTTATCACCCTTGCTTACTTTTAAATAGTTCTAAGTGATCAATACTTTCTAATAAAATCTCATTAAACCCTAATATGTTGACGATGAGGACTAGCTTAGTAGACTTGATTACTTTACAATTGCTTATTACTTAATTATCTAATTAAGTACTTAAATATTATGAGGTACAAGTGTATATTATGCTAATGACTAAATGTATTTGGAATGTCTAAGAATTCCGTAAACAATTAAGAATTTGCTGCATTTTGTTAACGCTTTTCAAGAATTTTGGATTCGGCAAACAAGAAACGCCGTAGAAAAAAAACCTGACGTGATAGGAAAAAACGGAATTTATATTTGGCATTAGCGTACCAATTTTAGTTAAAATCAAGTGTTAGATCAAAGTCAGCAGAAAAAAATTCAACACATATTGCGACCATACGAACTTAACACTTTTATGGTTTTACCATAAGGACCTTTATTTAGGGTTTAACGTCGATATCCGATGAACTGTATTGTAGGTTTGTTTAACTGATCATGCGCGTTGAGCTTAGGGGATTGCCGGTGAAAACTTTCGTTTTTGCGTTTTTGACATTTTTGCGTCGTATTGCACGTGCTAGAGAAGCATAGGCTATTCTAGAGATGAATTGAAATAATTCGATTTTTAAGCCGCATCTTTAGATGGATATTTTCTTTCTCTGGTATTAATAAGAAATTAGCTAATTATAGTTGTCTGCGACGCTAATTTCATCTTTTAAGGATTTGTATCGTACGTACGACTTAATCTTTTCTAAAATTCCGCACAACAGCTCAGGTATGCAGTTTTTTTTTTATCTTATCTACATATGTGGTTTTTGTCAATTTTGCTAATTCTTTTGTTCTCCGTAGGGATTTTATTTTATCTTACTCCTATTATAATATAATCCTCTTATGGATATATTCTTATCGATTTATATATTGATTTTATTAATTTCCTTCTCTTTATATATATATATATATATATATATATATATATATATATATATATATATATATATATATATCAAATAGAGGATAACTAGTTTATGTTATCAACATTGTAAGATAGTAGATGAGTTCAAGGCCGTTTTTGGTATCCTTGATGATTGGTTATAGAGAAGCTGGATTACCTAGCAGACCCCCCCCTTGAAGGTCAAATCAATGGTTTTGAGGACGAATAACTGATAGAATACAAAAACTTCCTTTGAGGTCTATTCTGGTATTCGGGTAACATGTTTTTATTTTGTTTTTAATTATTAATCTTATTTGAAACAAATGTCATGAATGATGAGTGCTTGTTGGTTGTTAGAAAACATTTGGGGTAAATAAGGTATTGAGACAAGACGGTCATATCGATAATTTATCTATACCTCAAATTAAGTTGGGTTAATATTGACTAATTTATGGATCATTACTTATTATTAATTGATATTTAAATTTCATAGTTAATTGATTACATACATTGAATTTCTTGTTGGTTCATATGAATTATAATTATATTTTTGAACAAATAAGTATCTTATGTGTTTATGTTTAATTCTATTTGGGGTAATAAATATATGAAACGATTGTTTGTACTGTTGATTACATTATTTGATTTGCCTTTTTATTATTTGTGTGTTAGCAAGATTTATGATCTGTCTTGGAGCCGATCAGCTGCGTTCGAGATACTAGTAATCGAGTATTTGAGGGAGTCAAGGGGAAACGATTACTGGCGCCCATGATCATCCTCTTTTTTGTTGTTTTTGCTGTAGCTCTTGCGAGAAACAAACCGCACGACCACTCTCCGACAGCTTAGCTTGGCTTCCATTTTCTTTTGTTTATTTATTTTGCAGCTCCAAGACTACCAACACGTATTTTGTGAATAGGTAACTACCTGGGTAAAAGCCCGTCATAACATCAGAATGAGCTAGTAGCCCACCTCTCAAACGAAGAAATTCCAAAAAGGCTTCGGAGAATCTGGTCAACTGATTTAGTGCTACAATAAAACATTCTTTTCACTTAATTAAAATATACAGTCTATAGTACATTAACCTGTAATCTATATAGGAGTAACATCAATGGATGATTATCTCCTTCAATGTCTCGCACTGCAACAACCCTTTTGCTAAATACTCACTCCGAGTAGACGTAAAATTAAATACACTATTTCATTTGATTTTGCACCATTCAAACGTTTATTAGCAAACATATACGGGTGATGCAATTCCAACGGACTAACCCAAACAAAAGATTTTTTACTGGATTTTTCTTTACAACAAGCCGTTTAAAAATGTCTTAAAAATGACAAAAAAAGTTTTGAAAAGTTTTCAGGCTTTACATATTTTACATTGTAAGTTAAACATTGATGAGCTGTGTAATATTTATATGATCTATATCCTACATTGGATATATATTTTTTTGAAAATGTACGCTAAATATTTATAAATTATAAAGATTTAAATGTAAATTGTTTGCTCAAAACGACACATTTTGTGAATATTTCTAATCATGCTAAATCTTATGTTAAGTTTTATTTGTATATGAAATGTTGATCAAATATACACTTTTAAATATCAATTTTCCAATATTATAAAAACATTATGTTAAATTTCTGTATATTTTTCTAAATTTGTTTTAAATATGTATGAAACATAAACATTCAAGTATAAATTATTTTTTATTATCTTTTATTTATTTTTAATATCTGTGAAACATTAATATTAGCTACTGGGGAGTATTTGAAAGATTTTGATATTGAAAGTGAAATAATTCAAATTCAAAGATTTAATTACCTAACAAAGCCTGTAATGTGAAATCTATATGAATGCGGGTAATAAATAAATAAAAATTTGTAAATAATTGCCTTCGCTTGAAAACTAGATTGGAATAAAATAAAATACTTGCGTTAATAAATAGAGATTTCTCATGTCTGTCACCAATCAAAAACGACAAAACAACCGCGGCATTATTTTATGTAATTCGGAAGATTATCAGTTTTATTGTGTCTGTGGGATAAAAAATAGTCATCTGAATAATTCATGGTTCCCACATATATTCATATTCCCTCATTTACGGCGGCACCGCACCGATCTGATATTGTGCGGAACAAGATATTATTTAGTATTAACGTTGTGCTTGACGTATTAATAGGGTGTCTTGGAAATTCCAATTTTAGGTAAGTGCTCAATAGTCGTACGCACTTTTACGATAATTACAATTTGGGCCTCATTACTTGATTATTTGTATTGAGGGGGGAAATCCATTATGAAGCCCGTCTTGATGAAGATATAAATCATCACCTAAACAGGGTCTGCATTCCGACGGTAACTTGATCACATGAACTAAATTAAAATTGTAAATTAAAATGCATACTGCATTTAAAACTTGACGTTAATGGTTTTATTTGCTTCGGACGTTTGAAAAACGGGTGGGAAAACGTTTTTTAATTTTCTCGAAACGCTTTTCAGTGATTAACGCGCATTTCTTCCAACCTAATATGAAAAATGATAACAGGAAGACGTGGGCATTAACGGGATAAACTACCAAAAAAAACAAACGCCAACTGAAACTTTATGGCAGTGCTGGTGGTAAATGGCTATTACTTCGTTGCAATGTCATGAAAACGATGAATGTGTCTGGTTAAAAAGCTATGCTTCCTTATGCTGTATTTTATGGAAAAGCCACAAATTTTTGCCGGCGTTTCTTTGTCTTGTTGTTGGAAGTTTTGCAACAGTCTGACTCATAATAAAAATAGCTGAGGTCTGATCTTAACGACCAGTATAAGCGTCATTAAGTGACCATGAGGGGGCTCTCCCTTGATTTTGTGTCCCATTTTCCTTAAGACGCAACATGATGTATTTCCATTTCTGGCCTTCCTCTACTAAGTGCTCAATGGGCCATTTCTTTCGCTTCACTAAATATCTCAAAACGAAGTGTCCTGCCTACCCATTTATTCTCGAATTGCTGCCTTTTATAAATATTACAAGTGAGGATGTACGCACGATATTCGTCTTTCTTAATAGAAATGTCATTTATTATAAGTTTTGGCTATGATAGAATTTATTCTGAACATTTCATTACATATTTGAATTGTTTTCACTGTAGTAAAACCGCTCACAACAAGGAAATGCACGCTAAAAAGCCTCTTAAATCCAATAGAAAATATCACAATAAAAATGTTGTTATGTGCAGGGATAATGTTAGGGTGGGCTGGCGCCCACCCGGAAATAATTTATTGACGTTCACCTATATCGTCTATGTTTTACTCGATCTTCGACCTCTACTAAAACTACTGCTTTAAAAATATATTTCTGATCAAATTCGACTTTGTAGTTTTTAAGATAATTATTTAAATCTAGAGGTAAGTAGATAGAGATAGACACACCTCACAGATGGTATTTTAATAATTTATTGCTGACTTCGCTTTATTGTAGAGAAGCGTGACTGACTGCACGGCGCAGTAGTCAGTAGGGACAATAATCCATCCTTTTATTCTGCCAGTTGCTTGGTTTTCAATATGTTTCAACATGTTTTTCAACAACAATGATGAATGTTTCATAGTACATTTAATTGTATTGGACTTTACTTTAAATATCAGTTTTGTTAAGTAAATTCTAGAAAAAGATCCAAAATAAAAATAATGTGCTGCCTACTAATGTGGAGTAATAAATGTTTTGTTAATTCGATTTAATTTTGAGTAAAAAAAATACACATTTTGTTTCTTATCTAAATTTTTCTTCTTATGTTTACTACTGTAAGGGGGTTTCTTTGGTAGGCGTCCCTGTTTGGGTGCCAAATTATAAGTGTTACTGCCCGGGCGCAAAGTTGCTTACAAAGGGTGCTGGGTAGTTTTCGGTGGTCGAGGGTAATTCTTGGGTGCCAGTTATTTCTTACAAGGTATGCTCCACGGATCGGGTAGTTGTTAGTGGAGAAATGGTAATCCTGGGAACTGCTGGAGTCGCAGAGGTCAACATAGTATGAATGGCTTCATGGTCTCCACCTGTTCTACTTATAGAGGGTAAAGGTGTTATTAATAAATAAAATGTAGAATCAAGTACTAAAAGTACCATAGATTTATTAGTACCAAAAGCTCCTACAAGCTCTACTTCTACCCTAATAAGCTTACGGTTTATCACGGCGTTCCGGGCAAGCGAGGTGCAATACAGCGTAGCAAAAGCTAACCAAGCACGCGGGTACGATACGGAAATGGATTACGGTGGGGCAAGGAAGCGAGGTGATGCGGATTTGGGTTCTTGGAGGAGGCTCCCAGGTATGTATACCTGGTATACCTGCGTATACGCAGTGAAGACTCGGGTAGGAAGGAATGATAGAGGAATGTTAAGGATGAGACCCCCAGGAATACCCCCCACATAAACGTTTAGGGGATAAAGGGACGCGTACCTTTGCTTGAGTTGGCGACTTATCCGAGTGGCTATAGATCGCACAAATGATAAGATTACTCACTCTTACACCCAAAATAATTAAAAAAAAAATAAAGTAACTTTGTTACACTACCTTGACAAACATATATAAAAACGAAAAAATTCTTTGCGTGTGAAAAGATACTAACTATTTTTTGCCATTACTTTTGTTAACTTATTATATTTAATTTACACATACGTTTAAGTATCTCCTAGTGCAAAAGAGAATGGTACATATCCTCAGTACCCACTACTGTTTCTACATATATCAGTTTAAAATTAGATAACACTAAAACTCTATGTACTAATCTTGCATGCAGTTGTTACCAGTTAAAAAAGGAAGATTAAATCTCATAACTTATAGCGCGCTATAAGTTATACACAACGCAACAACGCATTATCGAAACAAAGAACAATGGTAAAAATCTGCTGATTTTGGTATCGGAGAGGTCATCGGACAAATTAATTATATATCATTTTCTTCGTCTTGATGTGAAGATTCTAATGGAATCAAGGACAAACTCCTGAGGGAACAAAAGTTATTAACATGTTTGTGGGTTTACACGAAAAGGAACCTTACGGAAGTAATCCATATCATCTTTTAAATAGTGCAATATCAAGTATCAAATGTATTAAATTAATCAAAATAATATGCTGATTCTAAAAAATAAGTATTTTGCCACATTTTTACAGACAGTTTAATAAATTGAACATTGAACCGAATTTGGTGTAAACTGATTCTTAATTAAATTACAAATCATGTTTACAATATGGGTCATAACCTCATAACCTTGGAAGATAATAATTACAATCTGTATTGCCACCTGAACACTTGATGCCACTATTTTCTTGTTTAATAGGAAAATAAATATTGAGAATTTTATACTGCCTGAAAAAATAATTTTATTTATGTGAAATATTTTATAAATGTTTGAAACTACAGTATTATTCAGCCATCAAATGTTCATCAGTTTTTCATTCAATTAATCAGTTTATATCAAATTTGGTTCAATTTATTAAACGGCCTTATTTAATAGATGTGACAAATTGTTTATTTTACCAGAATCAGCATGATCATGATCAGCATGTGAATAAAACGTAGCAAATGCTTTTACTATTATTAATAAAAGATAACAGATATGATTTTTAATTAATAAGACTAAGAGAGATGCATAGTAAAAACATTTACGTACTATATTTTATACACACGACGTATTATTTTGATTAACTTAATACTTGATATCAGCCATTTAAAAGATGTGAAGGGAAAAGGAACCCTATGGCTTACTTCGGTAAGGTCCTTTTTCGTGTAAACACACAAATGTTTTAATAACTTCCGTTCCCTCGGTAGCCTGTTCTTGATTTTGGTACCATTAGAATCCACACATCAAGACGAACAAAATGATGTATAATTTGTCCGTTGAACTCTCCGATACCAAAATCATCAGATTTTTACCATTGTTCTTTATCTATCTCTCCTAATACCAAGTGCAATATAGACTACAACCAGATATTGTAGTTGTTACCAGCGAATCTCAACTTTACACAAATATATTCTACAAATGGATCAGATAATTATGTTGAATGATACAGCACTACAGTCTACATAATTTGCTATCAGCATAACACTATCTTATTTGTGGCTATTTTATCTCTATCGACACGATATAGTGCATATGTATCAATAAATAGATCTTTCATCATTTAATACTCTTTAATACTCTTGCTTCCAAATGAGATTCTGTGAAGTATATAATACTCCAATTCATTTTAAACAGATTAAAATTAAAAGTTTTTTAGTAGATACTTAGACTATGACACTTTTAAGGTTATTTAGGTGAGGTTAAGAGCATGGAAATGACAATAAATACCTCGTTGAATCTAGAGGAAAAAATGTATTCCATTCCTTATTTGATTACCTTGCCTTCCAGTGCCTATTTTCATTAACTATTTGAAAAATAAGTCTAGTCATCCCCTCCCCATTCTAGGTTTATGCGAATGACAAGTGGATTTTTATGCAACTTTTTAATTTCATACAAGTCCGCTCTCGGACCACTTTGGGTCAAATAATGTATGCAATTTTACGTATCATCATACAAACCACTTTATAATAAAGATTCAACTTGGAATCATCAGAAATATACCAAAAAGACAATTAGAAAATGCTGTCCGTTACAGGCACAATTTGAAATTGAGAAAAGGCACCTAAATAAACATGTATAATGTATATAGTATATAAATATGTAAATAAAGTATATATTTATCTTTTCAAAACTTCTGTCAGTTTGGTTGATTTTTCCGCGAAGTGTACATCTACTGTACTGTGAATACAGCTTCGATTAAGTAACTCGTTATACTATAAGGTACAAACCTACAGAAGCCGAAGTGCAAGAAGCAGTCTGCAATGTACGAGGGCTATTTTTTCAAGTCTCCGGTGAGCTGGCGAAAACAAACAAAGGCAATTAGAAAAGTTTTTAATATACACAAAAGTTACTCACATATCTGCGCTATTTTTTAATGTAGTCGCCGCCGACATTGAGGCATTTGTCATATCGGGGTACCATCCTCATACCATGTTGCCGCCTGAGTTCTCAGCCAGTCTTGCACACTAGTTTTCAGCTCCTCATTAGTGTTGAACCGCTGCTTCCTCAACCACAGCTTTAGGGGTTGTAGGGCTGGTGGTCGAATAGCTCTCCCATCCGAGATTCTTGAACAGTTCCTTTGTCTGCGTTCAGTGTAAGGGTGTGCATTGCAATGGAGGAGAACAATCCCTGATGACAATATGCCTCTTCTTTTGTTTTGTATTGCTCTGCGTAGACGTTTAAGGGTCCCACAGCACACAGCTGCAGAAATGGTGGTCCCAGGCTCAATGAACTCAGTCAACAATATTCCTTTGCTATCCCAAAACAGAGTAGCCATAAGCTTGCTGTTGGAAAAGAATTGTTTAAACTTCTTTGGTTCGTTCGGCGAGTGCGTATGCATCTATTGTTTCGATTACTCTTGTGTCTCAACATTCAGGAACTAAACCAATGTTTCGTTCTCCCGTTACGATTTTCTCAAAAAAAGCGTCTCCTTCTTTACTGTAGCGCTGCAAAACAGTTATATGGCAAACTCCATACGCTGAAATTTGTGAAAATCTGTGAGGTGTTTGGGAACCCACCGTCCACAAAATTTGTATTAGCCTAATTATATAACGTAACAATGTCATAAAGTGCTGACCGAGAAATTTGAGGAAAATTAGCAGACAGTTCAGAATTGTGAACCGGCGGCGGTTTCAGCTCACTTTGTTCAGTGATTCAGCAATGTCGTCTGTCGCTACGGACTTCCTTCCCTGACTCCCTTCATCATAGACATCAGTTTAGCCTTTCCGAAATTTCTTACACCATTTTCGCACTGGAATATGCAATATGAGCAATATGAGTGATAACTCATATTGCTTTCCCCATACACAACAGACAATATTTGATTAATTCCAGCTGCATTGTTGCCTTCAGCCTAGAGAAAACAAATGATAGCGCGAATCTCGCATTTGGCGAAAACTTCGATGATTGTAGTAGCCATGATTCTCACATCAACACTACGTAACATAACGGCCAAACCGGTTGGGAGGTGCTAGTCAGATTACTAAACACGACTGCGCAAACGCCGCATCACCACAATAACTTTGTCAGTAAGCTTTGCCACTCTAACGGAACGTGAAAACAGCCCTCGTATATAAATAGTCAACGAAAACCAACCTTCGATGAAATAGTAACTCTGTGTGTTAATACATAGTGATTCTGAAGATAACGACATTATTTTGTGCTACTCCAACGTTAATAACGAACCCACCACTTCTGCAGCTCTATTTACTACCAGCATCACAAAGCCATATCAATATCACTCTCTTTCGACAAGCAGCTCCTATCATTTGTTGATTGTTTACCAATGTGATATCAACTAAAAAACACAGCTATCATTCAAGCAAAAAGAGCTTCATGAGTGTCGGACAACCAGCCATGCGGATTTTAATTTTTAATGCGGATTTTAATCGAGAAACGTTCGAAAATCAAAAAGTAGGGATTAATATTCTTTTAGGGTCCATTCATAGACGTACGGCATATTTTAGCTAATTAATTAAATTTTAAAAAAAGTTAATTGAATACAACTATAAAATTGTTATATAACATTAATATACAAATGGAAAACTGATGTCCCAAGTGATGAACTGCTGAACGAATAAAAGGCTTTTGGTGTTTTTGTTATGTACGTAATAGAAAAAAGAGAGAAAGTTTTTATTTTAATATTAACAAAATATTTTTAATCTCTTTTTGGACCGAGAAGCATCAAAATGTAAAAAAAAAGTTAAAACCATAAAAAGTAGTCAAGGCTGACATTTTCTTCTCATTTCTGTTAGAAATATTCTTTATGACTGTATTTGCATGTGGGTAACTGGCCTTCTAATATATCCATCCGCAGAAGAGAGGGTTGTTATTACAATATTAGAATTTTTGGGTGATTTCGTATTTCATAAACATAAACTAAAGGGTTAGACAAAAGTCATGACGTACAATTCTAATTAAGTCTAGCTGTATTGTGCTACTGAGGTGTCGCCGCGTATAAACTTAATTCTAAAAAGTTTGAATCTTTTTATTAACCAATCTGGCAAAAAGCATTTGCAAAAGTTGCAAAATAATGGAAGAGAACATTGACATACTCTAATATAATTTTGTGACAGATGAAGATGACCTGTATTTTCAGAAATTATTATTGGCATTCTTTTTGAGAGTTTAGATTTTTCAGTTTAGACTCAGTTGTCAGTGTCTTACATGGTCACAGTGATAAGACAAACAAGTGGTAAAAAGAATACTACATACTAATATCAAAATTACTTTAACATTTTGGATCTTTCGTTAGTGGATTGCTAGATTTTGGGAATTTTTTGAAGGAGTTGATATCTCAACTGTACAATATCCAACTTGTGCAGCGCCTTGACCTAACGAGATTCACCTACAATATGCAGAGGATTCTTACAAAATTTTGATAACAAGATTCGTTTGCTGACGATCTCAATGACAATGCAAAATGTTAATAAACAAAATTGCAAAATGTTAATAAACAAAATTGCAAAGTTTCCGCTACAGAAAATCCAATAAATATGTACGAATAACTGAGAGGTATGCGCCTGGAGGGTAACGGTTATACATAACAATAATTGAGCCCTTTTTGTCGGAAATGACAAAAGTAAAACGGTTACAGACAATAGCGAAAGCTACCGTTGCATGATTAACATGTTTCCGAGATCAACTGTTGATGCCATGAATAATAATTATGTTTTGGTACCAACAAGATGGTGCTTCCTACCATACAGCAAAACTAACCATGGATATGTTATGCCAAATTTCTGGAAACAGAAGTGATGATATTAAACGCCCAGCAATGTCGTCTGATTTGAGTGGACCAGATTTCTTTCTCTAGGACTATTTGAAAGAAGGATAAACAGTTCCTTTTTATACGTTATTAAAATTATGCCTTGAGTTTTGCCGAACTCTGTACTTGCTACGGTTTTTGTTCATGAACAACAATTAGCGTTTGATAAAACTAATTAACATTTATCTAGAGATCTAGACATTAAGTCCGTTTTCTTTACTCTATTGTTTACTGAGGTTACCCTTTTTTTAGATGTCCAAAGAACAAGAACTAGGGTAGTGACAATTTGATCAGATGGATGACGCTAAATCAAACCAAAATAGTCAAGGTGCCTAATAAAGTAACCAAAATAAAACTACCTCCCAGTATTACAATAGAGCTCATTTCGTAATAACAACTTAAAAAGAACCAGGGAAGAGACACCAGGGAAGTGACAGATTCACATAGAACTTACCCTAAAGAACCAGGGGAGAGACACCAGGGGAGTGACGGATTCACATAGACCTTAAAATAATACCCAAATGCAAAATAGGATAATCTTCATGTTGTATAATTTTAATGATTTCTTTCATGTGTCTTTAGGCACGAGGAGTGAAGAAGTAATCCACTAAATCTATTAGATTTATATGTACCAGAAGAAAGACAGCGTTCACTGGCACACCAGCACTTGTGCACCAAACACGTCATCAACCAACTACCCTATTGAACTCTCGACATCATTAGGGTTAGCATATTTTTGGATGTATATAAGAATAGGATTTTCTGAAATATCTGAAAAGCAGGATAGGAGACACTAAATTTATGGACAATGAAGAAAATCTCAATAATTTAACTTTGTATTAATTTTTACTATTTCTTACCTTATAGTTATAAGAATAAGAAACTTTCTAGTTTAATAATACCAACGATTGAATATTGGAAAGTGAGTAGTTAACAAATAAATTAAACTTTTATACATAAATCGGATAAAAAGACATGCCAGGGTAGACATTTTCAGCATTCGAATATTTTTGCTAGAAAATTGTAAATACTTTTCCTCTTAAATTCCAACATGCAACAAAATTATTGCTACCTTACGAATATTTTATATGTATAATATAAATTACAGTTCATTAGATATTTGCGGAGACACACTAAAATAGAATAGCAAATATTCACCCGTGTACATTGTAATAGAACATAAATCAGTTATAATAAGTACTGATGAACAGAAATCCTGTAGTAAATTACGCACGGAGTTACATGACTATAAAGTTAATGGACAAAAGACTTACCGTTACTCTAAAGATTTTTATGTTTTGTTACAATATCAAAACTGCCAAATAAAAACGATTGCAGTAAAGAAACTGCACCGTGTAACTAGCAATCATCATAAATGTGCAGGACTGGGCATAAAATCTTGATTTATATATCCTTATATATGAAAGCATTGAAAAATCTAAAAAAGAAGGTTTTCCATTTTATGGCATGTTCCAATTTTACCTAGAAATATTTGGGAAATATACCTCTTGCTCACTGGTGTATCTCTCCAGCATGAGAAACCCATAAAATATAAAAGCAGTAAATATAATAGCAAACAAGGATATAAAATAAGTTTTCATATAAAAATCTTTATTTTAACATAGTCATAACGAAGAGTAAGTCTTTCGTTTTGAATTTTGTTACAAAGTCGAAGCCCCAACATCGTAATCCATTTTGGCAGAGTTTACATAAAATCATATTTCATACTACTGTGTGAAGAAATTGATGTTTTGGAATGAAAATAGTATTGGGGAAAGTTATATTGAGGAAGCTTGCAGGAAAGAGGGTGGATTTAAGTTTTTATCCAACTTTAGTTGCAGAAAGAAATTTTAGTTAAAGTATAACAATTTTCTTCTTCTATTTTATACAAAAAAATGTATTTTTAAACCTCAAAAATACGACATTGATTTTTTTATGACCACGTCATCTAATATTCATACATGCCATTAAATTCATCCTGACCCTTTGCCAAGGGGTGACAAGTTTTTATAGCTTGTCTGTCTATAACAAACTTGCGGCACTTGATGGCTTCACTACTTTATTTTATCCTGGGGCTATCCTAAGTGAATTTTCGTTCCTTCATAGTAAAAATATGGAGAGTTTATGCGAGAGCAACTCGTTGGAAAATTTCTTTTCGAGATTATCTAAAATCTTAACTAAATATATAGGGGCGCGTTTGGTATTTTACAGTGTTTTAATCGTGGTACAGATTCCAAAAGTTGAAACCCTTTTAATAACTGCACTTGCAGATGCATTCAGCATTCCGCGGCTGATATTAAAGCATTTCCTCGACTATCTTTTTTTTCTCAAAAGATTATAGATTAAGAGGCAGGAAGTGTAATAATTTGTTTCCAGTGCGTTGACGGGATGAACCCCGAGATTGCGGGAGATAGGAATAAGGTTAGGGTGGTTTTGCTTTGGGGGGTGGTACTTGACTCACTTACTGTACATCCGGTAAATCAAGGGGGAAAACCTGAAAACCTGAAGGGTGTTAGGGGTTGTTTGAAAATCTTTTAATCATTTTTAACGGATTATTCAGTGTGTAATATTTTAAAATCCCTCTTCTAAATTAATAAAAAAGATTTTTCTTAGCATTACCCCTTTTGGGGGAGTAGGAAGTGCGTTAAGTGCGTCAAAATTTTCAAAGCAGCAAGCGGTAAGTACAACATTAATCAATTTCTGCATAGCAAGCGTTTTATGCCTCCATACTGGGTGTAGCTTGTGCAGTCGCGCTGCTGAAAGGGAAATAGGAAAATGTATCAATCAGCATCGGGGTGGTTGCGGTTACCAGCACTCGTTCATAGCGCCGAAGGCCCCATTTAGGACACCTTATTTGATTTTCGCCCTCCCTCGAAACAAAGTGATTGAAAGATTTATTCACTTACTTTACACCATATGGTGTTAATTTATTTTAATTTGAAGAGAATTTGTGAAGGCTTTCATTATATATATAGCGACACATATCGAACTAAAGACTTCACAGTGGAAGAATTTTAACGCAGTTTTTCACTACATGGACATGTATAATCAGTATATTTGAGTTTATTCCACTAATTTAAAATTACATTACCTTAAACTTTTTTACGTGGCATTTTTACATTCAAAAGAGTAAAATCCACAATAATTATAAAGCTATCGTTATTTGTCCAACTAGAGAGGAAAGCGGTCTCCTCTCGTGTTGGACACAACATTTTTTCCACGATGTCCCAAAAGAATTCTAACCTTCAGCTTTAAAATCAAAACTTATTTAATTCTACAAATATTCTATTAATTGAATTAAGAAAATTTGCTTCTTGATAAATTTACTATCGACAACTTGTGCACCTGCAATCTTTTCCTCTCTAGATAGGGAAAATTATTCTGTCTCACTATTTTCCACTGTTCCTCACTAGAGAGGAAAAATGAATTTTCCTCATTATTTTGCAAAAGGAAAATCGAAGTTTCTGGGCATGGAGTGGAACAACATTAGTGGGTGTACATCTCTATAAATTAATAATATATATAAAGTTGTATTTTAATGAAGAATATTTCGTCCGATTTGCTTTTGTCTTCTCCCACCCACGATTCCTAAAAACGCGTTATAACCTTTTTCTCGGGAATGGAACGTCGCATCGACATGGGGTTTTCAGTGGTGGATAGCATCTGGGACCTTGCATAACATATCGGGGCATCGTCAATAGTTGGCCGTTTTACAGTTGTGTCCAAAAAATCGACTTTTTGGAACTTCGGAAGATCGTGCCGCCTATAATTGCAGACCTATAACGGAACAAGCCCTCTGCATCATCTATAAGAAAGCCTATATGCATTTTCCCCGACAGAGACCATCTTCAGGGTCAAAAAGTGCAAAAACTGAAACGAGTACGGAAAGAGTCTAACCATGGCAGCCAGTCGATCGAAACCGCCACTAGTTAACCAAACCGACCTCCGTAAGGCCGATTTCGTAAAAAAATCGCGACTTTCAAAAACGCCCGGTACGGAGATATCATGGACCGACCCCCTCCATTTACAATTTGACACCTCCTAGCAGGCCTATTTATTAACCCAAAATGAAGATTCCTTAGGACGACGGCTACATTATATTGTTGACCCGTTAATATGGCGTGCCCTCGAAAAATGTTAGGTTAGGAAAACTGGAGGAGGAGATCTTTGTTTCAGTTCTAACACCACCCGTTTATATAGTGAGATTCGAAACACGTTCTCATTTTCGGTCCTCTTTGCACGCCAATGCACTATGGCTTAAAACCCCGAGTTTTTGGCCAAAACCTAATTTTGTTAAATATTTTTACTAAAATTTGTGCATTATCATAGATTGTGATAATAAAAAGGTTTTTCTTGCAATTTCTTTTAATATATTGAGAAATAGGGCTCTTTACTCTTCAGTACATTCTTTAAAAATGAATTATTCAACCAAATTTTGTAGTAATGATATATTGCAATAACAAAAAGATGTTTTAAATATTTTGTATACATGTGTACTTATAATATAATAATAACATTAATTAACAATACTAATTAATATACTATCTACTTGATTATAATTTCTTTATTAATTAAACTACGAGTTTTCTGCGTCTAACTCTAAATTTTCTAAGTCTAAATGTTCCAATAAATCTGGTTCTTCTATTTCATTATTGTCTTCATCATCTTCTTCCTTATCTTCTTCTGTTGCAAATGGTAAATTCTCGGCAGAAAGTAAAGCTATAACTTCCGGTGGAATAACTAGCTTTTTGTGCCGTAAGATACGCTTGTTTATAGTAATGGAAGAAAGTATTGGGTCGGATGCATCCATTTCTCTATGAAACACATCTTCTAAATTTGTTTTTCTATCCCTCTTCCTAGCATGATGCAGCCTATCAGATTTGTACAATTTGTTCCTTGATTCCGAAGCCTGTTCAGCAAAGTACCCTATAGGCAATAATACCCCCTCAATAATTTGCCTTCCATGAATCAGTAAGTACCCTGTGGACGCTTGCTGGCATAGGGAACTATTCGTATTTTTGCATATATAAGTGAGCAGTTTGGAAACAATACTTTTCAAACTTTTCTTCGTTTATTTTATAGCAAATAGACAAACAAATTAATATATTTCTAAATCTTATTGTTAATTCTTCGTTAACGTCCGTTATTTCCGCAAATAGTTGTGGATGACTAAAAGCAGGTCGGGCAGTGTTGCCGTCGTTGGTGCTACCAAACCCATTTTGCTTTGGCTTGTTCACCATTAAACTTAATTTTTCCCAAAATCTCTTTTGTACAACTTTTTTTCTATCATTAAAAACATTCTTATTTTTTTCCCCACCCACTTGCCACATCATTAATTCGTATCTGTAACTAATGTGAACAATGCATTCAAATAGTCGAATCCAACAATGCAGGGGACTTATCCCATATTGCAAAGCACCAGGCTTTGGTTTAAATTTGTCAGACCTAAAATCTTTAATTTTAGAAAGCATACTAGGTGTGGCTCCACAAATTGGGCACGCTTGACTTGATTTGGTATCTGTTAGTATTGCTAAAACCTTTCCATCTATTAAGGCCATCGTTAATTTGTAATTGACAGTTAATATCCTACTGCCTGGAAGGGAAAGTTGTAAAGGCTGCAAATCTTTTATTTGTTTCTCTATTTCTTCTTTTTCCCTTAGAATGACATCTTTTGATTCCTTTATATAGGTTAGTTTTAAGGGCATACAAAATCGAACTGATTGGGGTGTTCTATTGTCCCATAAAATTATGTTATTACTGCCAAGTCTTAGTGGTATAATTGTTGTAGCAAACAATGAGGAATCAGATTCATCGCTACTTGTTTCAAATCTTTGCTTATATGGCGAGTGACCAGAGCTTCCATCAAAACCATAACTAACAAACATTTCAGCATTTAATGAAATTGTTGATTCCATTGCTCTTAAAATGGGTTCCTCTTGCAGCAGAACTATTCGCCGTAAAGTATGTTCCAGCAGATTTTTTAAAGGCACCGATGCAGTAACGTCACTAGCCACTATACCAGACGGCCTACTTGCAGTTTTAGCTTTCGTAATTAGATAGTACGGTGGATAAATATTACATTTTCTTGATATTGCTTCGTCTCTTGTAGTAGTATATTGTTGCTTGCTAAAATCATTTTCTAAAATGTATTTTAACACTTCTTCTGGAGTGTAAGGCTTCGGTTCTTCTTTCGGCGACAAGAGAATTTTTCTTACTTTTGTGGCTCTTGTTGGAGTTTTGTTAACTTCCTTTAATACTACCGCTAAATCCTTTTGTCCCTGTTGTCTTGCAGAAATCCTTGCTGCTTCAAGTATTAAAGGAGTCTCGTGTTGTGTTTCTTGCGACAAATTTGAAGCTTTTCTTCGTTTTGTCTTTTCAGACATTTCTTGGAATGGCAACCGTCGTCTTCCACCAGTAGTAGCAGATGTTGAAGGTTGAAAAAGCTGTCATGTTTCTTCCTTTGATTTGAACATTGTTCTATTTCGAACACCATTTCAGACCGTAACCAAGCATTACAGTTACTTTTAAATTTTGACAAAGTCCTATTATTTTTTTGCCACCTTGAATATAAATTCACGCAAAATTTCAGTATTTTTTGTAAGTTCTGACACTGATATATCTTCTTCCATATTTGAAATAACATATTCGAAAACTTTGTCAACTTTACAATCCTTATTGCTTTCCTCTAGCCAGATTTTAAATAAGTCTTCGTATTTAAACTGATGCATACCTTAAAGAAAAATAATAATTACTCTCCATCCGGCAGCCTCTGGCACTTAGATTTTGCATAAAAATAAGCACAAAGAACCATTTTACATAATGCCATGTAAGCTTATGCAAGCAAATACATGCGATTTTTTGTAGGACTAAGTAAATTTTTATTATAACATTACGAGACGTAACAAATTTGTACTGGCAACGTCGTTGGTATTATTTAAGTTCTCCGTGTTTATAGAATTTATTTACTAATTTTTTATACAGTATTATAGTGCATACCTGCAGCAAGAATGTAGAAATGTTGTGTAAAAAACTTTCAATTTTTAAATGTCGTTTGCACTTGTTAAACATTCACACGCCCGTACAGTACAATGAGAAACAGTAAACTGACCAGCACCCTCGAGCCGATGAGACAAATTGTACGACCTATTGTGTTGGTAAGGGTTCGAGTATAAAAGAAACAGGTATGAATCCTTTTGTATGAATTATGTATCTTTCAGATTTTATAGCTAAAAGGATTCCATTACCAAGTTGAAAAAATAACCTTTTGGCCAGAAACTTGGTGTTTTAAGCCATAGTGCAATGGAGCGAAACCTAATCGAACTTTACTGATAGCTCCGACTTTCCTCTATAACACTGCCAAGTTTAGTTTGTACGATATAATAACCAAATACGCTGCGATTTTTCAAAGGTACCTTTGCATCAAGCTTTTATCAAGGACCACGCAGCTCAAGTAAAATGACATTGTACCATATCTTGGAAACTGTAAGAGGCACAAAAGTGGTTTCATACCAAAGTTGGTCGGTATGAAACCAATTTTAATTTTATAATATTTTTGTATATACAATATACTAGTCAAAACACATAAACAGAATATGCCAATAAGACCAGTTGTATCATACATCAATGCACCTAATCACATTTTATCCAAAAAACTGAACCAGATTATTAACACGATAGGTTACAAATCGAAATACTCTGTTAGAAATTCATTAGAATTAGTAGATAAGCTGCAAAACATACATCCTCCACCACATTCAAAACTTGTTAGTTTTGATATTTGCAACATGTTCTCCAGAATACCCCCACAAGAATGTATTCCTTTATTAGATAGTTTCTTGATCAATAGTAATATAGAATTAGTTAAAAGGTTAGAGCTTATTAAATTATTTCACTTTTAATAACATAATTTATTTACAAAAGGATGGTTTACCTATGGGTAATTCTCTAAGTCCTCTATTAGCTAACATATTAATGGACAAGTTCGAAGATCGAATATTTGAATTAAACCTCTCTAAACACATCATCTTCTGGTTTCGTTATGTTGATGACATTTTAGCTTGTTTTGACAGTTCTTTTGAGGTTATCAATGAATTTTTAATTCTTATTAATAGTATCCACCCTAATATAAAATTTACACTAGAAACAGAACAAAACAGGGCTATAAACTTTCTAGACTTAAATATCAAGATTAACCCAGGCAATCTATTTGAATTTTCCATATACAGAAAACCAACACAAACAGACATAACAATACCAAATGAATCTTGTCACCATAATACACATAAAATAGCAACCTACAGATCATTAGTACACAGAGCTTTAACTATTCCACTAACAAAATCAGATTTTAGCAAAGAGATGTCAACCATTAAACAACTAGCACATGCTAATCATTACAATCCGAACATGACTGACATTTTAATTAAACAAAAAGATTATAGGTTAGTTATCAAAAGAATATATCCCATTGACAATCAAACAGAAGACACAAATTACATACCTATACCATATTTTGGCAAAATATCAGAAAAAATTGCACATATACTAAGAAAAACCAACAATTATAAAATAACATTTAAAACCAACACTAACACTTTTTCATTTTTATTTAATGCTAAAGACAGAACACATGATATCATGAAATCGGGCATTTACCGTTTAAATTGTTCTTTTTGTAGTTCGGTATATATTGGACAAACACTTCGAAATCTTGATATAAAATATAAAGAACACGTACGTCATTACAAAAATAAACATCCTGAAAAATCGAATTACGCCAAACACCTTTTAGAACAAAATCACATAATGACTCCTCAAAATAATATTAAATTCCTACATTTTTGTAATAACAAACGCAAATTAGACATTTTAGAATCCTTTGAGATATACAAACACAAACTCAGGGTACCTTTAATGATTGAACAACTTGAGCTCAGTAATTCTCCGTTACTGGAAGTATTAGATATTTAATTCTGATTATTATTATTATTTTATCTAGTTACCTATTTTTGTATCTACCTTAGCGACGTGTTTGTTTATAATTATATTACTTTTGATAATGACAATATAGATGTCGAAACAATATTGTCAGGTTGTATTTTAATAAAACTGTGAAACTTTTAATAATCTTTATTTATTTCATGATTATGGAGTTCCACAAAGTAAGGCTGGAAACAATAAACAAGATATGAGAGATTTTCTCTAAATTTGTTATTGGTAGCAAAGGATGTAGTGTTTAACGTGTGCATAGTTCTGGAATATGGTCGCCCCTCTTAAATTTTAATACGATATGGACACTTCTCGCTAAAAGGGAGCAGTCTGCGGGTCTGCCGTCAAGCTATTAGCAACGAATTTGTTTGGCGTTTGGCTAGTAGAATACAAGTGGTATCCTTCTATTATTTTAGTTTAGTGTTAAAAGAGTTGTAGTTGTAACGCTTTCCTATAATAGTACCGTTGAGGTTGTAACTTAAATCCTTGTGTGTGAATTTAGAGTTGCCTGCATTCGTTATGTTTCAATTAATAATTTGAAGTAATAAGACGTAGAAGAATTAATCGTGTATCCTAGCCTTCTTCGAGAAACTACATAATTTGCCTCGGCGTGGTTATCAAGCGTAGTTAAATCTGGGCCTAATTTGTGGGACACAACTAATAAATAACATTAGATTTTGAAAGTTATATCATAATGATGCGTTAACTGCCATAACTTGTTTAAATGTGGATTCAAATCAGGTTTGATGTCAGTTCTGATCATCATTTTTGTAGTAACTAGAGATTTAGAAAAAAATAAATATTAAAAAAATTAAAAGTCTAAAAGTGGAAATAACTGCAACGTCTGAAAATTCAGTTTTTTTGTAAGGGGTTCAGAGTTCAAAGATAGCTGACCAGGTTCCAGTATTTCTAATTCGTGACAGTGTTTTTTTTTTAGTTAACGACAACGATTGGCGTTGTCGTCAAGAAAATCCCAATTGACCGCATCCATGTAGTGGTAAAAGTTAAAGATACCCATTTTGTTACAGGCCTACACTTCACTATATGTACACTCAAACGCAAAGAAAATGTCACCCCTATAAACTCGGGTCTCTACCGCCGTAATGAGTTTATGGCATATTGTAAATTATAACCGAGCGAGTTATTATCTAGGTAGACAGAACTTTAGATGAAATACTTAGGACAAGTAAAACTTTCATCATGTGACCATTAAATTTCAAGAATATTGTTAAAACAACCAAAAAAAATGTAAGTAGACTTTTGCACTAATTTTTGTTTAAAGAAATTTTTTGATCAGTAGATACATTAACAGTAACTTGACTCACACAAAGATTTTTTTCCGTAGTTTAGAATATGTGAGATTAAAATTCTCCTTTGAAGCTCTCGTCTTAAAAAGGATTAGGTATTCTGAGAAAATTTTACCTACTTTAAGACAACAATGAACTGGCTGTTTCCTAGATTATGAGTAAGCATGTAATATTCCTGGAAAACTCCTTATTCTACCCCCAAAAAGATACAGGAAATTTTAACGTTGCTCATTCATAAAAGCCCAGGGGCTAAGAGTACGATATTCTAGTGTCTCTTTGAGTTGTTTAGTGCAGAAATTGATTTTCTTAACCCCTTGCCAGAAGCCTCTATTATATATATTATTGACCTAGGTTAATAATGAAAACAATGCTAAACCACCTGTCAAAGTCTATGCCTTCTATTAAAATAAATATTATAACACATAAAAATTACATTTCTAACATAACCTAATTTTTTGTATGAAGGGTGTATTTTTAATAAATGATTACTTGAACTTATTATTTTGAACTTAAGATATATTATATTTAGTATCGGAAAGTAAATAGTATATATAATGAAAAAACAAAAGCTTATTAATTAGAAGCAAAATAATAGTTAATTGTACAGTTGTTATAATTTATGTTATTTACAATTCCTGAGGAAGTAGTGTGTGTTTCCTGTGTATTAATTAAAAGAATGTTGATTTGTTAATAGTTAAATTGTATTTTAATAACGGTCGTAAAACAAGAATTCTACTGTTGAAAACAGAAGATGTGACAAACCAATTACACGTTTGACATCTCAAACACCAAGCGACGTTGCCAGCTTTACTCGCTGAAGAATTAACCGGTCAACATTTTTTAAAATAATTTAATGATCAGGATAACTTACATGTTAGTAGTGGAAAAAATTGTATATTAACCGCGGTTTAGACACGCGATTATAGCCCACGCGTCTTAAATTCCTCGGCGCTACGCCTCGGGATTTAAAATCAACGCTAGGGCTATAATAGCGTATGTCTAAACCTTGGGTAATAATATACTATTTTAAGCATATTATTATTTCTTACAAAAAAAAACCTTTCAAAAACACCGAAAAAATGTAGGTAGCTGAATGTGAAACTCGCTCGGTTATAATTTACAATATGCCATAAACTCATTACGGCGGTAGAGACCCGAGTTTATAGGGGTGACATTTTCTTTGCGTTTGGCTGTACGTCAACGTACAGCAAACGCCAATATGATCTGAGAACCCCATATTAGCCTCTAGCGAGTATTAAAAGTCACAGTTTTTCTTAATCCGAAATTGGTCATTAGCCCACATAAGGTAACCGATTCTTCATCCAATTTATTGAATTTCACATTTCACGCCGATAAGTAGCCATTTATTAGACGATTGCAACTGCAGCAGAATGTTATGAAGAATTTCTAGAAATTTATTGAAATTAGTTTGAGGACTTCTGTAGACATTGATAATGTTAAGATTATATACAACAAGACAGACAAACGCCAGTTAATTCACATATGTTTTCTATGGACAAATTGGCAATATCTAGGGCTATGAATTCTACATCCTTATACAACAATATTAGCGAACCCCCCATAGTCATCTTTTCAGCAAAATTCGTCGTAGATAATTATTATGATTTAGACTTTCAATCTCATATTTTTTCAACCAATGTTCTGCTATACCAACTATCAAGGGTCTATTCTTTAACAAATAGGCATCCATTATGTCATGTTTGTTTCTTAATTATTGTACATTAATATATATCATATTTATAGTCTCTGTTGGTATTATAATTATTGATTGTAGGACGTAAGTTGGCAGTAGTTCATTGGTTGTCTGCTTCTGATTGGTACGTATCCGAAAAAAAATTAATTTTCGTACAAGAATATTTTCCGGCCAAAATTGTGGATGGTACAAACTATCTTTAAATTCAAGTTCCACACCCAGCTCGTTTGTCACTTTTTCCTACTTTGATATTCAGATTTACAATGTAAAATTAAAACGATCTTTTCTTTTTCGTTCTGTGTTTCAAATTGCATAACACTGTAGATGGAATGGATTTCTTTACTTTACAGCTAGTTAATATTATAACCTGTATGCAGTAATATAAGGTAACGCTGGTAATATATTCAGAACTTTATCTCAATATTATTCTAATTTACATAATTATTATTCTAATTTACATAATGTATGCAAATGTTTGCTCGTACTCAGAATCTTTATCTTAATTGTTGCATCTATTGGAATACTAATGTGGAATTCTAAAAACATTATCGTAATATTATTCTATTTCGACTTAATATATGCTAAGTGGGAGAATGCTACGACTACATAGTAGTATATCAACACCACAACTTGGTCAGATACTTGAATTCAGGTTGCAACGACGTTCAGAACTTAGAAACTGGTATCCAGGGATATTGTTTACCTAGTTAAGAACTTACCTACTCAAAAGCCTTAGAAACTGATATCCAGGGATATTGTTTACCTAGGCTTTCTGAGTATTATTACCAGTTTAATGTTGCAACTGTATAATAGTGTTTAAGTTATTATGCGTGCATATTGTGTAATTAACAACGAATAAATATCCTATTGTACTTAACAGCAAACTGTGTTCATTCTGTAACTTGGACTCCGTCTTTTGTCTTTTGAAATAAAGTATTATATTAAAAAACAATTTTCAACGTCAAGAAAAGTTAATTAGCTTTACACTCCATATCCATGGTTATTTTTATGTAGGTATTTTTTATTTTAATAATCACTTGTTTGATTTTTTGCAGCAATTATGCACAAATAAAAAGGTTTCTTGAATAAAATCTGACAGCTGAAGCGGCGATTGTGGCGTAACGCGATATTGATGAAAAACCATTTAAAAAGTTGTAAGAAGAATGTTGTGAAGAGACATTTACTAAGTAGTATTATAATAGTAGGATTATAAATTTTGCATATTATTTGCCAATTCAATAACAGTTTTACAAGAAAGAAAACAACAAATGTACAGCCAATATATGCAAGAAGTCAGGTAGTAGAAGTTAAAACTAATCGATCTTTTACTAAGGACTGAAGGAAACTCTGGAATATTTCCAATAAGATTACTAGAAACTACAAAAACGAATAAACCTATTCCTCATATCAAAATAACCACGACAACCCAATTACATACCTATAAAGGTTATCTAACCTAAAAGCTAATCTAAATTCGATAAGTTTTTCTGGGAAACCTTCAATAAAAAAGTATTATTTTGGATAGCAAAAAACTTATAAAAAAGAGCTATATTTATACATATTTTAATATCACTGTTAGTCACAGGAATAATTTTGCAGTTTTATTCGCTAGTTTTCCACGCCGTCACGAAAACACAGTAATGCCATAAAATTATTAAGTAGCAATTTTACAGTTTATAGCTGCCGATAAAAACAACCGTTGTCGCTGTGTAGTAATTTGTTTGGATTTAGTAAAAAAATTTACTTAGAATTGCAAATGAACTAGATCGTAGTATGCAGTAAGGTACTTTTGAACAATCAAAAGGTAGTTTATGTTGATTTAAAAGAGCTTTAATACGCTAATAAAATATATTTTTATATATAGTTTACTGCATCATTCCAGATATTATAAATAAAGATTTATTAATAAAAATTATGTCTGAGATAATGGAAATCTAGTAGCGGGTTTTGTTGAATACTAAAGGAGCTATTTAGAACAGTTCTAATAAATCTAAGGGTTTGAATTGTAAAAATATGGCATGCCAACGTGACAATAAAAAATTACCATTTCCCGATATACTTGTGTAAAACGCACAAGTAGAAACATTAAGCCAGATTTATAAATGAAAATCTACCTGGTATAATATTCACAAATAAATATTTGCATATTTTATCCACGTGATTTAACGTGCTCAAGAGTCTTTAACATTAATTGATTAAAACACAAAAGATTTCTTATTTTTTCTTTTACTTAAAAACAGATTATAAGTTATAGTTAGCCATGAAGAGAATATATTTAATGGGTTAGATTTATCAGTCCGATAAAAAAGGTAAACTAATAACTAAAAGAATTTGGGCACCAATAAAATCTAAAAATGAGGCAAAAGAATAAAAAACCGACAGGAAGATATTTTACACCAAAGTGAAATGCATTACACGAGGAGAATGCACATTGTATGGTAAAAATATCTGACTCGCGGTAAGATATCAATAGCTAAAGAGAGCAAAATAACAATAGGAAAAGTTTATATCACGGCAATTTTAGTGCAATAAAATAATATTTATAAAATTTTAAACTGTTAAGGTAAATTGTTACCCCTAAAGGGTCATCACTTGAAAAATCGGTAAACAACTATTAACGCAGTTAATTTTGTCGCCTGTCGGCTAACTAGCGTAAAGTCAGGATTCTCACGAGTTGTCTTTTGCAATGGGCGATAACAGTCGACTTGAATGCAACCCCAAAGTATCTGTAAAGCTCCAAAATACATTTGAGACTACTATTAATTCCCAATAAAGCGTACTTGCAAACTTAAAACTTACTGTGTAAGAATAAAACATCTATAAATACATGTAAGTAATATAGTTTATTGTTTCCAGCCTTATTTTGTGGAACTCCATAATCATGAAATAAATAAAGATTATTAAAAGTTTCACAGTTTTATTAAAATATAACCTGACAATATTGTTTCAACAGCTATGCTGTCATTATCAAAGGTACTATAATTATAAACAAACACGTCGCTAAGGTAGATACAAAATAGGTAACTAGATAAAATAATAATAATAATCAGAATTAAATATCTAATACTTCCAGTAACGGAGAATTACTGAGCTCAAGTTGTTCATTCATTAAAGGTACCCTGAGTTTGTGTTTGTATATCTCAAAGGCTTCTAAAATGTCTAATTTGCGTTTGTTATTACAAAAATGTAGGAATTTAATATTATTTTGAGGAGTCATTGTGTGATTTTGTTCTAAAAGGTGTTTGGCGTAATTCTATTTTTCAGGATGTTTATTTTTGTAATGACGTACGTGTTCTTTATATCTTATGTCAAAATTTCGAAGTGTTTGTCCAATATATACCGAACTACAAAAAGAACAATTTAAACGGTAAATGCCCGATTTCATGATATCATGTGTTCTATCTTTAGCATTAAATAAAAATGAAAAAGTGTTAGTGTTGGTTTTAAATGTTATTTCATAATTGTTGGTTTTTCTTAGTATATGTGCAATTTTTTCTGATATTTTGCCAAAATATGGTATAGATATGTAATTTGTGTCTTCTGTTTGATTGTCAATGGGATATATTCTTTTGATAGCTAACCTATAATCTTTTTGTTTAATTAAAGTGTCAATCATGTTTTGTCTAAAATCTGATTTTGTTAGTGGAATAGTTAAAGCTCTGTGTACTAATGATCTGTAGGCTGCTATTTTATGTGTATTATGGTGACAAGATTCATTTGGTATTGTTATGTCTGTTTGTGTTGGTTTTCTGTATATGGAAAATTCAAATAGATTGTCTGCGTTAATCTTGATATTTAAGTCTAGAAAGTTTATAGCCCTGTTTTGTTCTGTTTCTAGTGTAAATTTTATATTAGGGTGGATACTGTTTATAAGAATTAAAAATTCATTGATAACCTCAAAAGAACGGTCAAAACAAGCTAAAATGTCATCAACATAACGAAACCAGAAGATAATGTGTTTAGAGAGGTTTAATTCAAATATTCGATCTTCAAACTTGTCCATAAACATGTTAGCTAATAGAGGACTTAGAGAATTACCCATAGGTAAACCATCCTTTTGTAAATAAATTATGTTATTAAAAGTGAAATAATTTTGACTTATACAAAGGTTAAATAATTGAATTAACTCTAACCTTTTAACTAATTCTATATTACTATTGATCAAGAAACTATCTAATAAAGGAATACATTCTTGTGGGGGTATTCTGGAGAACATGTTGCAAATATCAAAACTAACAAGTTTTGAATGTGGTGAACCAAGAATTCGATTACTGAAAAACTAATTAGGAATGCCAAAAGAAGATGGCTCAAAGAAGAATCGAAGAAATGGTTTAGTATAAGATACAATATGCACGTTTATATAAAGATACTCCATACAGAACTTACTCATAAATTACACAATATCCAATTTGACATATTAGATTTTGACATTAGAGAAACCGTCAGTCACATTAAATTCAAAAAATACACCACACAGAAAAATAAACTTCATCGACTTGTACAACAAAAACGTACACTACAAAATAACCTTAATTGTCAGAACACTACAAACTTTTATCCTCGTTTCATAAACTTGTCGAATATAACATTCAATGACAGAGAAACACAATTTCTTAACAAAGGTTTCAAATTTTGTCCTTTTCCAAAATTTACCAACAGAATTAAAGAAATTTTGGCCGTTGAATGCGAAACTATACTTAAGAAAGATCATAATAACTATGCAAAATTCCAAATTTCGAATTTGTTAAAAGAGATGTCTTTGAAACAGGACAAAATGTACAACACATCTAACATATCACTTCTTCAATCTATAAAACAGAAAATCACAGAGAACAATCTAATTTCTGTTAAAGCAGATAAAGGTAACACTTTGGTAATTCTTTCAAAAGATATTTACATACAAAAAGTTAATGAATTTATTAATAAAGAAAATTTAGAAACTTTAAACAAAAACCCAACCACAAAATTCCAAAAAGAAATAAAACAAGGTTTAGAAAACTGCAATATCTGCTTTTCAGAATTAGAAAAGCAACAAATCATTAATAAAAACCCACAAATACCTAAACTGTATGGATTAGTCAAGACGCACAAACAGAATATGCCAATAAGACCAGTTGTATCATACATCAATGCACCTAATCACATTTTATCCAAAAAACTGAACCAGATTATTAACACGATAGGTTACAAATCGAAATACTCTGTTAGAAATTCATTACAATTAATAGATAAGCTGCAAAACATACATCTTCCACCACATTCAAAACTTGTTAGTTTTGATATTTGCAACATGTTCTCCAGAATACCCCCACAAGAATGTATTCCTTTATTAGATAGTTTCTTGATCAATAGTAATATAGAATTAGTTAAAAGGTTAGAGTTAATTCAATTATTTGACCTTTGTATAAGTCAAAATTATTTCACTTTTAATAACATAATTTATTTACAAAAGGATGGTTTACCTATGGGTAATTCTCTAAGTCCTCTATTAGCTAACATATTTATGGACAAGTTTGAAGATCGAATATTTGAATTAAACCTCTCTAAACACATTATCTTCTGGTTTCGTTATGTTGATGACATTTTAGCTTGTTTTGACAGTTCTTTTGAGGTTATCAATGAATTTTTAATTCTTATAAACAGTATCCACCCTAATACAAAATTTACACTAGAAACAGAACAAAACAAGGCTATAAACTTTCTAGACTTAAATATCAAGATTAACGCAGACAATCTATTTGAATTTTCCATATACAGAAAACCAACACAAACAGACATAACAATACCAAATGAATCTTGTCACCATAATACACATAAAATAGCAGCCTACAGATCATTAGTACACAGAGCTTTAACTATTCCACTAACAAAATCAGATTTTAGCAAAGAGATATCAACCATTAAACAACTAGCACCTGCTAATCATTATAATCCGAACATGATTGACACTTTAATTAAACAAAAAGATTATAGGTTAGCTATCAAAAGAATATATCCCATTGACAATCAAACAGAAGACACAAATTACATATCTATACCATATTTTGGCAAAATATCAGAAAAAATTGCACATATACTAAGAAAGACCAACAATTATAAAATAACATTTAAAACCAACACTAACACTTTTTCATTTTCATTTAATGCTAAAGATAGAACACATGATATCATGAAATCGGGCATTTACCGTTTAAATTGTTCTTTTTGTAGTTCGGTATATATTGGACAAACACTTCGAAATTTTGACATAAGATATAAAGAACACGTACGTCATTACAAAAATAAACATCCTGAAAAATAGAATTACGCCAAACACCTTTTAGAACAAAATCACACAATGACTCCTCAAAATAATATTAAATTCCTACATTTTTGTAATAACAAACGCAAATTAGACATTTTAGAAGCCTTTGAGATATACAAACACAAACTCAGGGTACCTTTAATGAATGAACAACTTGAGCTCAGTAATTCTCCGTTACTGGAAGTATTAGATATTTAATTCTGATTATTATTATTATTTTATCTAGTTACCTATTTTGTATCTACCTTAGCGACGTGTTTGTTTATAATTATATTACCTTTGAGAATGACAGCATAGCTGTTGAAACAATATTGTCAGGTTATATTTTAATAAAACTGTGAAACTTTTAATAATCTTTATTTATTTCATGTAAGTAATACGTCACAAATAAGACACAAAATTCTGTATTACAAAAGAAGAAATTAAATAAGTTGAGTAGAGCAAGATCTTCAGTTCTACTACTATTATGAGGTATCAAGGTGATGTTAATGCCTAGAAATATACTTAATATCAATTAGTAGATTATTTAATGATAGTAATCAGTAGCTAGTTTAGTTATGTAATTGTATCACAATCACAATCAACATAATAATTGATTTAGTTGTAATACTAACTCGAGAATGATTTAAAAAGGGTGTCAACTTGTTCAGTTTTATTAAATTAATCAGTAGGACTCCGATCAAAAAAACGTAGTCTGGATCTACCGATTACGAAAAGATGTCAAACCCAGATGTTCCAATTGCGATTACAAAACTGTTTAATACTGTAAAATACGATAACAAAGTATACATTTTTACGCGCATGGTAATTTTTAACATAGTAAACGTGTCTACATAAGGTACATTCTAATATGTGAAAATTCCAGGATGTGGAAACACCATTTAAAAAAGAAAATTCAGCTAAGCAATAGAACACTTATTCAACATGGCACAATAATGGCTGACTATTAACATGAATAAATACTCTACCTAACATAATAAGTAAAACCCTAAAAAAAGTAATACACAGGAGTATTCTGACACGTACCTCATAATTACTGGCTTCTAAATGTTCTTACGGTTACAGCTGGTTACCCCACGTTACATATTACCAATTTGCGGAAGCGCGAATAGAACGGAATACTCATGTTATGAATTACTCATGTCAGTAACGCTAGTGATAATATAATTATTTGCTTAAGGGCTACAAAAGAAAGCAACTAAACCCCACAACAAAGGCATGTGTGGGCGGGTGGCCTAAAACGTAAAACGTGGTTGAAAACGTAATCGAGCCTACATAAAATGAAAGCAACTTAAACGTAATAAATACAATCATTAAAAAAAATCTTGGTAGATATGAAAACATAATTCAAACCTGTAAAACATAACACTAGTTTAAAGTTCTCAAAATAAAATGGATCAATACACCACTAAATTATGAAATACTCTCTAGAAGCGTTTCTACACAATCAACGAAAGGAAGACAAGGATCTAGAAAAGTAATGCCACCAACACACACCAAACCCAAAAGCAGACTTGCCTTAATCAGACTGACTAATATTTTAGTAGTCAGAACGGCAGCTAAAATAGCGAAAATGAAAAATTACCAGATTATACGGGTTAGTTTTTGACGAAAGTTTGACTCGAAAATCAACCTATACATACATTAGGAAAGCAACATTAACCTTTATTGGTGAATAGATGGAACTAGCTTATATTTTCGCTGAGAAAGTCCAGCAAATAAATAAAGGAACGAGTCATCACAAATCACGCTCTCGAGACTGTCGCAGATATCCGGAATCACGTGCTAGCATGCCATTCAACAACAATCGAACAGCCAGAATACGCAACTATCATTTATAAAAAATATATGTACCCTAGTAAAGGATTACGAGATAAATGGCGGTAATCGGCTAGAAATTGGTTTATTTTATCAGGCACTGGCACTAGAATGCACGAAAAAATATTGCAGAGTATTCTCTTGTTACATAATATAAATTCTATTTAGATGTTGTTGTAGGAAATTAGCCTGCCTAGATTGGTCGTCCGGGCTCAATGATACATGTGTTTTGAAAACTGTTTTACGTGTAAATTTTGTTATTGAATCCGAATCCGGAGAGCGACCGTTGATTTGGAACGTTCTTAACACTTAAAAAGCTATTCTTACGTAAAATCTAAAAAAATTAAAAACGCACAATTTTTAGTTTTCATCTTCATTAGTTCGTCTTGGATCAGCTAGAAAGTTACGCACTACCTAAAACTCTAGACTAACATATATCAAGTACTAAGGCACCAAAACAATAAACCTAACATCACTTTCAAATGGGCACATGGGGTGTATTTAAATGATGATAAATCATGTTGGGTATTCAAATTTGCTCAAAAGAAGACGCCAATCTTACCTTAGGAATATGAAACGGAATTAAATTTGGTGAAACGGAAACAATAAATTGACCAACCACTAAAGAAATGCAGTCATATTTCTCCAGCAACCAAAATATAGACCAAGCCTGATACTAAATACTGTTATCAAAATATAATGCAAAGCAATTGGTGATTATCATAAAAAATTTGCACACTACTTGAAATAATAAAAAAAAGTAAAATAAAAGATCAATTAATACAATAAATTAGTCTCCGATTAATTTTAAAATACAAATCTTAACAATATACAGGGTGTATAAACCAATAATTCTCTTTCTAATTCCCATCAAGGTCAGATAGGTGGCGGAATAGAGGGGAAATCCCGGTATGCCGGTGTAACAAGGACCGCTAGACATTGGAGATTTTTAATACGGTCCGTAACAATGGACCTTCAAAGAGTGCAGCCAAACCAACCCTGATTGTCAAAGAATCTTAACAAGTTGACTCACCCAGGAAAATAACCTAAAGCCGTGGATGATAAGGATAACATAAAGGATACTGGGAGTACTCCATTTCATTATTTTGTTGTAAAAGAGCATATGAAATATGTTTTTCTGTAGTGCAATCTTCTTGTCTTGTGCATTGCCTTATTTTGTCGGAAAAGCATTATCCGGTTGGGCAGTATGCCATGAAAATCTTATTCTGTCCTCCTTTATGATTGTCGTGCGAAAGTTGATGCGGATAAGAAAAATAATATCGTTATTTTACACTATTTTTTCTTGTGGATTTCCTATCGTACAAATGACCTATTTTGGAGTATCAACAGTAGATTCTCATATACAGGGTGTTCCAAAAATGTGTTGCCAAACTTGATGAGGTCGCGGCAAAAAATTGTTGCATATAAACCTCTGGTCGGAAATGAACCGTTTTGGCCCTGGGGTAATTTTTGTTCAAAAACGTAATGTTAACTCGTTGATAATAAAAGACTTCGATATCCAATTATTTTTTATTGAAGATAACGCAAACAATGACTAGAAACAAACTACACAATTTTGTGTCTTGTGATAAGCGTTTATCAACTGGATTCCCGACACACGATGTTGCTAAAAATTGATTGTAGTCGTTTGTGATCGCAGATAAGTAATTGTTTTACATTTGTTGTTAAATTTTTGCGATTAATCTGTCAAAATGGTCGAATTTACGCTTGAAGAGTATGCAGGCATGCATCTTATTTATAGCGAAACGAGCTGCAACGCTAGAGAAACTGATCGTTTTTATGCCGAGCGTTTTCCGAATCGCCGACATCCATGCCGAATAATCTTTTCGGCAATCCATCGTCGGCTAAGAGCAACAGGCAACTTTAAACCAGATGGAGAAACCGGACATCCACAAATTGCACGGACAGTGGCTTTTAAGGAACAAGTTTTACGTCGAATTCATGAAGAACCTACCAACAGCACGCGTGCAATAGCACATCGAATGAATGCTGCTCATCAAACAGTGTGGAGGATACTTCAAGAACAGCTTACCACCGTCAAAAAGTGCAAGCACTAGGTCCGCAAGATTATCAACCACGGGTACAATTTTGCGAATGGTTTTTGCAACGTATTGCAACAAACCGGATTTTGGTTCGCTGATTTTATTTACTGATGAGGTTTGTTTTACCAAGGACGGGTGCTTCAATAGCCGCAACAGCCACATATGGAACGATTACAATCCTCACATCCATCGCACTATTGTCGGAATCGGTCAAAAATCGCCATTAATTATTATCTTTAAACAAAATATTTTAATATGCTGTTTTTCTTTAATAACATAACGTATAAATGTTATTTCTATATATTTTTTCTATAAAACGATTATAGCCTCAACAATAAAAGCAAATTATGCTTTTTTGTATACTTTAAAGCAAATAATAAATTTGCTTATACAAATTTAATTATAGTGATAATTCTGACTATTATACTCTTCTATATTTTACATTTATTATTACATTTTATACCGTATTTTCATTTTCAAAATGCATAACGAATTTTTTTAAGTTTTAGTTCCAATCGCAATTATGATTTAAAAGTAATTAAATAAAACATGTAATTTTTTAATGTAATTTTCTGTGGTGCGTTTTGGAAAGGGGTCCTCATAATTGCTAACATTCAATGTTGTTCTTTCGTAAGACACACGTTATCAGCTATTGAGAAAATTGCATCAACTTAATTCTCACTGTCTACTTCATCTTCAACACCTTCTCCACTTCCTTCTCTATAACTTAAGATCAACATGTCGCTGATTTCGTTTGGGAGACTTGTTAGATTTACTTTCCTTAACCTTTCTTTTAAGCGTGCACTGGCTAATACTCGATCTGAAGAATCCAACCTTCTGCCAATCAAATCTGCAAGATTTGCTTCTTGTGAAGTTTTCCTGTCATGATCCAATCTATCTCTACAATATATTTTATTGCATCTTTCAGCTGCTTCTTCGCTCATCATTTCCAAAGGCAGAACTGAATTGACCACGATGTCCCTTCCATGTACCAAAACTTTGTGCACTGAGGAGGGCATATTGTACCATGCATAGTTTTCAATCCAAATTTCTGCTGTTCTTTTGCAGAGTGCACCAAATTTGCCCGAATCAACTGGAACAGTAATTGACAGCGCAATTAGAATGTTTTTAAAGTTGCTAACCATTCTATATTCCAGCTCTAAGATTTCTGCAAGAATGCTTGGATTTTCAAATGCCCTCCTAGCAGTGTTTCCGCTATTGGTATTTCCAGCTCCACCAGCTTTCGGCATGTCTACAGTCAAATTCAACCTTTCTTTAAAACACCTCTGAATAGTTATTTTACGCGCTCTTACGATTGACTTGTTTTTCTCGCCGCGAGCTTGCCAGTCCTTGATAGGAATCTTGTAAGAAAGGTGGAGCAGAGCTTCGAAAAAACGAATTATGGCATGTAGATTAGTGGTACCATAATTAAGTGCATCCGTACTTGGTTTAAACTGATTATTTTCAAAGTTCTCCATATTATTCATCTGACTAGGTGGACATTTACAAATTGGACACGATTGGAAAGATTTTGTACCTAATGAAGAAACGATTTTTGATTATAAGATAATAAAATTGCAGTCAGATTTCATTTCTTACCAGTTACATATGCCAATACTTTTCCATCAATTAAAGTCAAATTCATATTTATGTAAGCACTCAGTGTCTTTCCACTTGGCAAAGATACATCTAGTTGTAAAATTTAACCAATTTCTTCTGTAATTTCGTATTTGGTTTTAAGAACATGTTCCTTGGTTTCTTTTACATATTCAAGTCTTAAAGGTCGACAAAACCTGTTGTCCAATAATTCTCATCGTGATTATCTTTTTTCCAAATCCTTAACGGAATCATTACTGTTGCAAAGAGTGACTCATCTGATTCTATCTTATCTTGATTATACGCAGATTGATTGGATGACCCATCAAACCCATACGATGCAACGAATTCAATTTCGAGAACCTCATGACTTTCATTGCATATATTTCCAAAAATGTTCAAATTTAGGAGCACAATTCTTGAGAGTGTGTGATAAATGAGATTTTTAAGAGGAACTTTAGCCATATTTCCAGAAACAACAAGTCCTGTTGGACGAGATTCAGTTTTGATTGACACAACATTTTCATAAGATGGGTAAATATTACTGTTTCGCATAATATTTGAGTCTCTTATGAAATTGTATTGAGACTTTGAAAAATTTCCATCCAACATGAAACCTAAGACTTCAATCGGGGTCATCATTGTTGGTTCCTGCTTCTCCAAACGTCTTAGCAAATTTGATGGGTCATATTGATTTTTAATTACCTTTTGCAAAAAAGTTGTCAGATCAGATTTACGTGTCTTTGTTGCGCAAGACTCTGCTACACACAATGCCAATTGTGGATTGTTTTCTGCAGATTCTGTCAATTGTTTAATTTTATTCTTTTTGACCTTTCTTTCTTTTCGTCAAAAGATAACTCGGGCCTGCCAATTTTTTCCGTTTAATCGGTTCTTTCGTGACTGAAATTGTTCTTATTGGAAGATCAATTTCTTTTTGGAGCCTTCTAGAGTGCTTTTTGTTGAATATATCTCTTCTCCACTTACAGCATCTGAGTTTTTCTTGAAACTTGAATTGAGTTCTTTTCAGATATAACCTTATATCATCAAAATCATATTCTTGACTATTCTGGGCAATTAAATTCTTGACAAAAGAAAGACACCCATTTATTGCTTTTTCCTTATCTTTAATCGCTAAAAATTTAATTAAATCACCGTTTTTTAACAATCATTTTAGCACCAAGTTTTTAATAAATAATAATAAACATGAAGAACTAATAGTAAAGAAATGTTAAATTCCTTTATATCAGATCTTTTCTATTAAATTTGAAACATTTCTGAATAGGTTTAACATGCGGTAAACTGCGGCATCAGTATTAAAACTCATTTTGAAATGATGAAACCATTATTTTTAGGATACATTGTTTCCAAGACTATACCTAATAACAATAATTAATAAATTCAAATTTGCATTAGGTGAAATTAAAGCCTTTAGTATTAGCTTCAATTTGAATGATAATAGTATCTGAAAAAAATATTTCTTTAGAATAAATAATCCATTGTTTATTTCCACTAAAGGTGTTGGTAAACATACACTTTTGCCATTTCTTGACTTTGAATTCAATTTTCTAAACTTGTATTGCTTTTCAGAAAATGTCCTTTTGGTGCTTTAAAATATAGACATTTACTAATAAATTAGCTATAAAAAAATAAATGTTTAAAAAACATTTTTCTTTTGTATTAATGCCGATTTTTGACCGTTTCCAGCCATAGTGCACCGCATGGAGCAGAGCACATCAAAACATCTACCTAAATTTCTTGCAAGACGTACTTCCTGAGCTATTGAACAATGCAAACGTTCTTATGGTTATACATAGTTATTTATATGGCTATCAAGTGGCCACCGCAAAGTCGCCATTTAACTCCGTTGCATTTTTTCCTCTGGTGTTATATTAAGTCGCTGTTCTATGAAACTTCTGTGCTACGCAAGAGGAAGTATTGGGGAGAGTTATGGCAGCTTGTCACACATGTTTCAACGGGTGTGCGATTCCATGATTCGACGGACAAATTTATGTAACCAGGTTGGGGGCCGCCATTTTGAACCATTATTATAATTTCATGTTTTTGCGTTATCTTCAATAAAAAATAATTGAATAACGACTTAACATTACGTTTTTGAACAAAAAATACTCCAGGGCCAAAACGGCTCATTTCCGACTAGGGGTTCATATGTAAAAACTTTTCACCGCAATGCCCTCTGTAACCCACTCAAGTTTGGCATCACCTTTTTGGAACACCCTGTATAATTGGCATGCAAACAAAATATACCAATTACATATCAATCTCATATAACGGCGAAAAATTACTTTACAATAGCTTTAACATCAATGTTAACAAGTTTTGATTTTTATTCGATGGTAATGATTAAAATAACAACAAAATTCAATGCAGCGTATACTATTTGAATTCATCTTTTTGCAAATCGATGTATGATGGACAAACAGTTAGAAGTTACGACACAACTACAAGGAACACGTACACAGAAATAAACACCCAGAAAAATCTAGATACCCTTTGAAAATACCTTTCAGAACAGAACAGCGCAAAGACTGCCCAATTTAAATATTAAATTCTTACATTACCGTTACAAAGAAACAAAAAATTAGACATATTAAAAAAGCTTTTGACATACACAAAGAATTTTTAAAGAACGAAGAGATTGATGATTCTCTGTTATGTATTGTACAAGATCATATCAATCTTTTTTATATTTAGGTAGTATCTTTTTGATAATAATTACATGTTGTATGGAAACATGTATCAGGAGTTTCACTAACTAAAACTTAAGAAATAAAAGACTCCAAGAATTTAATCAATAAAAAGTCCAAGAATGGGTTTATGTAAAGTAAGTGAAAGTTTGCAATTACGAAAAGTTATTATCAACATAATGTGTTTAGTACTGCAATCAATGCCCAATTTTTACTTTTAACAACCTACAAAGCAACAAAACGGTAAATACAATTAAAGCGAAGGCGTCTAAAAAAGAAAACAAAACACCATAAAATCATGTTTCAGCATTTAATGCATGAATCAGAGATAAGAAATATCAAGTAACGAACCATAAAAACAGCGAAAGAAAGAGCATCAATGTAAAACCAAGCCATTAAAACATTCCAATAAATCAACGTAATTGAATCAAAAACAAAAATTACTTGAAACTTTCACAAATTGGTTAAACTGCGAATAAAAACCCCTCAGCTTTCTTTCTTCCCTTCTGACATTTTGACAAATTTGTTTTCCTTTGTAACCGTTGTCGGGCTTTGCCCAGATTCTTGTTCCGGAACGTATTGCTCCGTGTGAAAGTGAAAAAGCTTGTTTACATTCGCGGAATTGTCCATAGGTTAGTTCGGACAGATCAAACAGATTTACTCATTAACTTTAACAAATGTCTGCTAGTTCCGACTAATGAGTCCATGTAAATATTACACAAAGTAGTTTAAATAATGAGCTAATCTATACAGTAGATGCTATTTTTAGAAAAATCGTGCTGCGGTAATTTATACGCTATTTAAAATGGTTTGACATCTAGTATATCCGGAAATTCCAACTTTCAATCTTCTATTTTTCAAAAATTTTAAATATTAGAAACAAGCAAAGCATATGCGTAGATGTATCCCTTTTGTACCCTCTATAACCATCTCTTAGTGTACACCTGGACAAGGTAAGCTTAAAACGTGATTACGTATTTATATCCATCCATCCCTCCCAGTACTCATATTGTGCCTGATAATGACGCGATTGATGCTTTGATTGATAGGTTTATATTCCTTGGTGCGTGCTGTAAATCCTAAACTAATCCTTAATACGACGTTGGGTAAACTAAGCGCCGGTGTCCACATGCGGGAATTCCCGTTGCGAGCTCGCTGCGGGCCCGCAAATGCGGTCTACGATACTATAAGTTAAATGGTGCAGTTCACACATAGTGCGTCACCGTTGCGAGCTCGCAACGAGCATCTTGCGGGCGTTTCTTGACGCAGATCCCTACAGCCCCGCAAGGTTGACGCAGACGCAAGTGCGGGCTCATAGTACCTTGCTATATATTGTGTGGTTCACACTTGCGGGTGTTTGACGCGAGTACGGTGTATTGTTAATTATAAAATTGAAAATGGAAGGTGCTAATTTAGAAGATATATTCGATATAGAACTATTTATTATTTTTTTTCCTTAAGATAGCTTTATAATTTAGTAAGCGGGTAAATATACATATTAGTGCATATTTATATAATCAACCGGTAACTCTTTTGTTAACACGAATATTTGTTTCTACCGATATTATAATCATAGTGCTCTTGCTTATTGATCCAAAAAAATCCCTGACTTTTATTATTTATTTCACTGATATGAATTCTATTCTGTCTGTTTTTGGGGACTATTACATCTTTAGCACTGCAAGCACTCCTTTTTTAAACATACATAAGTTATTGCCTATGTAATTGAAAAAACAACAACGAGAAACACGTAGTTACTCGTTGTTGTTAATAAATTACATAGGGAATGACGTTATGTATGTTTAAAAAATGATGATCTACAATGTTATAAATGCAATACTACTAATTCTAAGAAAAGATGATATAAAGATTAAAAATCATTGAAATAAATAAAGTCAAATGTCAAATCATAGATAATTACAATTAGGGAATAGACTTCTCAGCTTTTAATCAAAAAAAGAGAGACCATTTTTTCAAACCTGAGGGTGATTTTATGGATCAATAAATCAGGGTGATTTAATTGTAATATTGGTTAAAATAAACATGAAATTCTTGTTAACAAAAGAGTTAGGGACTGATTACGTATTTTGTGCATTAATTGTATATTTACCAAGTACCAGCCATATGATTTTATATTTTAATAAACCTTTTACTATTTTTAATTTTATACTTTGTACGTAGTAATTATATTGTATTTATTTAGTTTTACTGTAGTTTAGTTTATGTTTGAATTATATACTTTGTGCAGAATGATTGTTTTCTCATTACATCCTTTCAAGTTGCCTTTATTACAAGTAGTTTGAGAAGTATCGAATAAATACATCATACAATTAACTTACCTGAGAGTTACAGCTAGCATTTCCACTGGAGGAATAGCGAGTCTCATATGTGTATCTTGAGACTTGATCTTGTCACTAATTTGTTCAGCAAGTTCGTCAAATGACTGAACGCTCATTCGGAAGTAATTATAAAATTTATCTGGATTTTCTCTTAAATCCGCAAATGATGTTACAAATCTGCCTCTTAACAGCCTTGAATCAGTAAACGGATGCATCCAATATCGCTTTTTTTTCTTTAAAATAAACATTTTGTTGACAATATAAGCAAATGCAACCCGTTTTTTGCAGTATACATCCATTTCTTTTGGCGGTAGATTGTTTACTGTGCGTCCTGCGTCATTTCACCGCGTGTAGTGTGAACTGATTTTTGCGGGCCCGCAGCGAGCTCGTTGCGAGCTCGCAACGGGAGTTTCCCGCATGTGGACACCGGCGCTAAGGCGTCTGTAGAAGGGACCTGAAAACTGACACTAAGAGTGATTGATAGAATGCTGCTGATAGAACAGATCGGACGAAAAGAATTACAAATAATGACGGAATTACTCGGCATAGATCTTAATTTTTTTTTCTTCTCCAAACTTTATCCAAATATAAGAATAAAGGCAACTCAAATGGGGAAGAACGAAAACAATTATCTAAATAGTGCCAGTCAGAGAAATCAATAATCAATCTTGTCCGTCATTATCTCCGAAAATGGTGCAAATAATGACAGCTCGCTACTAATTTGTGGGTACACGCACTTTTTACGTTTGGTGTTGCGATTTGTTAGGCATTTTATTATCATACATATTTGCAAATTTGTTATTTCATTATGTAAAAATCAGACAAGAAACATAACAGGTATACAAAATATTTTAGGTCTTGACTTTGTGTACATATAGGATGTCCCAAATATAACAAGCAATACGTGAATACGAGATAGTTGATGATGTGTATAGAAAATTTTTCCTATAACTTTTTTTTCTAAAATATTTACTATCCAAGTTATTTAAGGTTCAAGTTTTTAGTCCGGTCCTGCACGTTCTGCTCCATATTCTCCTTGTGTCGCACAATGCTGAGGGCTGTAGTTTGTTGAACTTTAAATAATTTGTCAATACAGCACAATATTGTCAATGTCGCAAAATACCCGAATGGGATTGTTGATCTTGAACAAATTCGTAAATAAATATAAATAAAACACATGTTCTTTTTGCTCATGTCGCAGTTTGTTTATTTTAAAATAGTCTAATAACAGCTTAAAACATCTTATTTTTAAAGAGAACATTTGATACCATATTTCACTAATGTAGGGCAGACACGGTCGTCCGCGACCACATTCGCGCGCGGCGTTGAATTTAATTTAAAAAACATAAAAAACATTGAGAAATGGTGTACTCTTCCCCAAAAAGGAAAAGGAGTTGTCCTCTACCAGGAAGTGAAGACAGCTAATAGATGGCTATACCATAAGAATGGACTCAGTAACTCTAAATGGAGAGATTGCCTAAAGCTCACCTGCAATGTCGCTGCTGTCCGTACGTTACCTGGTCGCAGAACCTACACAAGCCGTTGCAGACATTGTGACGAGTTTGAAACCCTTGCACATGTGTTAGGTTTCTGCAACTACGGTGAGACTTTACGGATACGGCGACATAACGAAGTCAGAAAGATTATTGCAGATGCTCTAAGAGAAAGGTTTTTTTAAAACATTTTTTTATAAAAAATTGTTAAAATTAGGTAAATTAATATTAAATTAAATGACGATTTATTAAATAAGAGCAATTTTTACCATTAATCCATTTTATTTAAAACAGAAAACACCATCAATAAACTATGATGATAAAAATAATTAGTTTGATGAACTACCTTCAAACGTTTGGAATTTTTTTGCAACTATGTAGTTTATAAGAAAAACTCTTATTACGGTGATATGTCATGGTTTTTATAAAAACTGGACCTTGACCAATATTCGTGTTTTTAAATCGACTTCTCGGATTTTCTTCTCAACTCTGCACATATAACTTTACTATGTGTCGACTATTACAACACTGGATGACTTATTAATTATTAATAAATTGATTTAAAATATAACAAGGCCGCATTAGCAAAAAGTATAGGAAACAATTTTTTACAATTTAAAAAAAAATTTCAAGGTAGAGTTTTTTTCTTCAGTTTCAGATTCTACCTCGGACGTTATTTAACCCTCTTCGTTATTTTTCGTTATTTTTGAGACACCCTATATATACAAGTCGTTCCCGAAAAAGATCTATGTTAAAAGACAGTGGAAGTAAGTATCGTGACCACCGATACAAGTCGGATGCAATTTTAAATATTTATGGGTGTGAGCGGTCAAAAAATGTTAAATGTTATGTTAAACTTCGTACATTTTAAGTTTGTTGAGGAAAAATTACATATGTAAAATATAGGATGCGCTAACTAGACCACTTTATTAGAGCGTGGACAAGTATAATAATTTTGAGTTTATAAAAATGCATTAACTAACGGGTTAAAAATGCTAGAAAATCGAATGACTTTAATTTCCAATCGTTAATATATGTATAATAAATAATTCTAGTTGCTATTGCTAAAACTGCCCTATCGTAGCAATTCATTTTCTCTCTAAAATTCTTTTTTGCTATTTGCAAACGGGCATGGCCTTACCACTGTTGTACTGAATATCATTTGAGTCTGGGCCTCGTATTGTTCCCATGATTGTTGGCCATCGATTCCCCGCCTATGGTAGTAAGTCTTATTTGGTTGGAACATTGTAGTCCGATATATTTTTTCGGAAAAATCATATTCGGATTTTTCAAATTTGGACAATTCTAAATGCTCCCAGCGGCTTTTGGTATGAAAGGTTTCTACTAATAACCATATTTTTAGAATGTTGTATAACATATTATATTGGTTTGGTGTGACATTGTACATGTACAATCTTGATTTTTCGAAACTTTTCGAAGGAGCAGGTTTTATTTAAGCTTAGTGCACGAAAATTCTTCTAGACTGTTAACATCTTCGTAAGTACGATATTCTTTTAATTTAAACAATTAGAAGTTGTTTTCAGAGCTTCCATTGCTCGCGTTCCAGGGACTACAAACATATGTGCATCTTCGTAGTATGCTAATACACCGTCAATCTTCTAAACCTAAACAATTGAAAATAATCGTCGAGTTTCAAGTACGTAATGAAATTATTGAAAATTAACGTTAATGTGAGTTGATAAGCGCATACTTTAGTTATAACTTTCATTTAATTAGATTTGCGGGTTCACATTAATGTTTAATAATAGTATTACTTGATTATTATTTTGATCGCATTTGATAACGAGATAAAAGACGAAAAAAATGAATAGAAGAAATCCTTGAAAAAATATATGACTACTGAATTGCAACAAGATAGAGAAGAATATATATAAGAAGAAAAAACTGAACAAAAGAGGCATAAAAAAGCAAAACGGGAAAGTTAGTGGGAGTTTGACAATGAAATAAATTAAAGATTTTAGAAAAATAGCGTTAAAATAAAGAGGTTAGAAGAGCGAAGATTACGAAATAATACGTAAGAAAATATTACATTGCTAAACTTTCCGTAAGATATAAACTTGTTTAGAAAAAGAAAGGGGAAATGCAATGCAAAATAAAAAAGATTAACACAAAATCATCCTTTGCGGAAAATAATTTCCTTGAAATGATTCAAAAAAGATGATAGGTGGTTTTACAGTTATTATAACTGAAAAATGCGCAATTCATTTTATAATTCGTACATGCAAATACATTCAATTCGTACATGTACAATTGTACATGGTGCTAATTGGGAAACGGTAACAACTTTTAACTGCAGTTAAATCTGTCTCACAAGAGGTTTTCTGTACTGGACACCAAGGGTTGTCTAAAATAGCTCCAGTATTTGCCGATAAAATCTGAAAAGAACAACACATTTGCGACTACTCCCAATGTGGTCGACTTCTCCCACTATAGATATCTTAATAGCTGTAAATATAAACCCCAAATAACGCTCATATAAATAATAAGTCTTCAGATATGACATACGGTGCTTTATTATCAATTAAAAGAAATTATCGGTTAAATCAATCCAGTATAGATATTACTAATCAAGGGTAAATAGCCCTGGCAAAAATTAAATGTAAGTTATCAATTTTTAGATACATTTGAACGGGGTGAGAATTCATGCGAGCGGGACTAATTACTCTCAACCTGACCGAACTTCAAGTCTCAAAAATGTAATCAAAAGGACACAGTAAACTCGATTAACGCGACTACAGGTACCAATCATATTGCGCAATCATTAACTCCAGTAGTTAGATGTTTAACCATTACGGAGCAAAGTTATACGTATTCACTCGCAAACATTCGTAACGATGTAAACTAATAATATACCATATATGTAATAGTTTATAAGTACATAAGAAATGATCGGTTAACGGCGATAAAATATCGAATCATGTTAAAAGAATTACAGTATAAGAAGTGGAACGTAAAGAAAGTTAAAAACTACGAACCTCTAAAACGTGCTCCTTACTCCAAAAGAACTAGTGGTAAATCCCTTACGGTACCAATATAAATTGGAAATCACCACTAAAAACTAATTATAAATATGCCCAAACGCAATTCCCATTTTTCAACTTAAAGGGAAAATCAATTTAACGGCGATGGCACTAAAACATGCTTTTAAGGAAGTTGCTTCACGAATGAACGGATTAAGTGTAATTCGACTTATCAACAGGAAATTACTTCCGAACCAAAATGGCAACTAAACAGGGAGTGTATGCGGAATTCCATAACGTTAAAGCGGTGTAACGCTATATTGTATACAATGTAACACAAAAACATAGCTATACAGGGTGTTACGAAATTAGCACGTAACAATGGTATATTAATATATTTATAATAATATAATATATTATCGTTAAAGATTAAAATTTTAATTTTCAAAGTTTTATTTGACCTGCCTGCAAAGTACTGGACATTTTAGAAGCTTTTGAAATATACAAACATAAACGCACAGTACCTTTAATTAATGACAAACTGAGCTTAGTAATTCTCCTTTATTAGAGTTGTTAGATATTTAATTTTTGTATGTATTGTATCTAGTTACCTATTTTCTGTATGTATTTATCCTTAGCAACGTGTTTGTCAATTGTTTATCAATCTTATCTACATTTGATAATGACATTTAATGTCGAAATAATATTGTAAGGTTAAGATACTAATAAAACTTGTGAAACTTTGAATTAATCTTTTAATTTGATTATATTTCATGATTATGGAGTTCCACAAAGGCTGCAGACCATAAACGCTATAGAACTAATAAACATTACCAGAAGTATTTACAAGTCAGTAAAAGGAAAGTTACCTAAAAATAGCTATAAGATCTTATAAGTTCAGAGGGCATACAGAACTAGAGTAGATAGATAGCTTGAGTTCACTACTGTCTATCATCTTTATGGACAGAATAATAAAAAAATTTAAACGAAGGGATAAGAGGACTAGACATAATATGTGAATATAGAAACTTAGAACAGGTATACAGCTGTAGTCCAAAGTAGACGGATTATTAGGTTCATGGGTCGAGGAAATAGAGCAGATGAAAATGAAAGTAAATAATACTGAAAGTAAAGTAATTATAGCAAATGGAAAAGCAAGTATAGAATACTATTATGTTACCAACTGCCATATATGCTGGCGAGAACTAATCAAGAGCGTTTTAAATAAGACAGTTAAATGGGATAGCTGATAAAACAAACCCAAGCAGCATGTTTATTCATCGCTACGTACCGGCAACTATCGATGGAACTATTAAGTTTTTGCCACTAGTCACAAGCACGTAATTGCCCCAGTTTTGTTACTTGTCTGGAACCAAAATTGGGAACAATTTCTGGGTAGCAGATACGTTGCTGTAACCTCTCTGGAACTTGTCCAGCTATGCTTCGGTTACGTAGCGGGTAGGTGGCGGCGTAGTAATTGCTACTTTCGTGAACCTTCTTTTCTCTTTGACACATCGTGTCGCATGGTTGCGCTCTCTTAGTCTTACAACTTAACAAATATTCTATCATTTTCTATACTAATGCTGCAATCGTGTCACAAAATGGATTACTATTTTATTTGTAATACGTACTTAATAATAGAAAGAGCGACGAAATGTGTGATTGTTTTGTCAGCTCAGTATACCAAAATTATAAACCATTGCAACTTTTCTGTTAAATGTAATGATGATAGATCGAAAATAAAAAGTATCTTGAATAAAATATGACAAAAATACTTATAAGTTGATACACATGATAGAAACCATTTTTATATTATTCCTAAGGCACAATTTGGCACCAATTTGTTATTTTTATTGTAGGTTATGTAGTAAAACATCTTTTAACAATCATAACCAATTACAAATTGATTAATGGCTTCCAACTTTAACAAGTAAATATGGAGATGGAGTAGTTTACGAATAATCACTTTAAAGTGATTCTCTTGGGTAGCAAAAACGTAAATCTTACTTTCAATACTACTGTAATGTTCCGTTACTTTATGGTTTCAGACAGGTAACTTTCAGTACTACTTTAAAGTTTTAAAGACTTTAAAGTAGCTTCGGGTAAGTTCAGCTGCGATCATAATACCACTTTAAAGTTGCAACAACTTGAAAGTAATTATACTAAGTGGCATTACCGTTCTACATACTTTAAAAGTTACTCAGAAATAAAGGAACTACACAGCTCCAATAAATAGTAGAAACAACTACATAATTATTAAAATATTCCGAACTGAAGTAATTAAACCTATAAAGTCATAAATTTAGTTGTAGTTACGTAACAACTACTCAATAACAGTTCCGATTTTAGTTACTGTTACTTAGATGCTGCTTGGGAATGGTATAGACTATGAAACGAGATAATTAGGGACATGATAAGGGACTTATTACTTAGCGGGGTATCAAAGAAACAGTTGAACACGTATGAACACCTACTAAGGATGAGTCTAGATAGAATATGTAGGCAAGTAGTGAAAGCAGAAGTATTAAAGAAGAGGATAAGGGGTAATTCTAAAAAACCTGTATGGGACTAATTTTCGAGTTAGGAAGGTAAACAAGGAAGATCATAAATAAGAAATGAAATTATTGTGAGGAACAAGAGAGAATGGAAATAATGGTTTTTAGAGGGTATATTTAGTTTATTTTCTTGTTCTTGTTCTGTAAGGTACTGTTTTGAAGTTTCAAAGATGAATTTCTTTATTTCAGCATGAACATATTTCAGAAAGTTTTCCATTAACTTTTAAGAAAATAACTTTGATGGAATGCTTTAAGAATTTCTTTTAAAGTTTTCTGGAGTTTATCAGTTTATTACTTTAGATACGTGTAATTAATTAAGTATGTTTAAAATAGTTTTTCTGCAAAGGTTTTAATAACTCAATAAGCGCAAGTGCAGAAAAGTTTCTACAGGATATCTTCCATACTTAATCAAAACCATGCAGCGTAGAACGCAAGGAAAGAAAATGAAACTCCAAAACAGCAAACAACATTTCTTGGGTTTTGTGTTCTCTACTATTTATTTTCTTGAGAAAATAATTTAAAAAGGGGACACTTTTAACGAAATTAGTAAATATTTAATGATAATCCCATTTCAGAAGTGACTTTAATGTGATATATTTATACTCCTTTACGAATCGAGCAAAGCGAACGAAAAACTCGATTTTAGCTTAAATAAACAAATAAAAAAGATAATTTCTTTCACTAGGAAGGAGAGCTTGAAAACCAACAAATCAATAGTGTGGTACAGCAATGAGTTGGAAACCTTGTGATCAATTACGGGTATAAGGTTCGTTAGTGCTCATTAAATATTCCATTCATTTGAACGATGTTTTTATACGTTAAGTTTATTTTGAAAAGATGATTATTGCATCAAGGAAATTACATTAGAGCCGGTAAGGAGCTTTTAGGTATTTAAGTTCCATTTTATTAGATGATAGTTTCTTATTATATTTCCCTGGCGGCTGCCTTGATTTATGAAGTTTACTTTCTACTATTCAGAAAGATTCTCTTTAATGAGAGATCAAATGCGCTAGAAATTTAATTATGTGAAAATAAAGTAAGCATTGATTTTCTTTAGAAGGAATAAAAAATGTGAGTTATTTAGAAGTTTTGGTGATAAATCTGCATGAAAAAGTTAGAACCTAGAAGAAAAAAGTTGATATAAGAAATTCTTTTTCTGGCGGTTCTATAGGGATTTTTGCGAAAAATAGATATAACGTTAAGTCAATTGAATAAGATTGATCTTTGACTGTAATATAGACAAAAAGTAAAGTAAATTCTTTTGAGATTGTGTTGGAAACATTGAGTAAACATGAGTTTCGTAGAAATGCTACATTCTGTCTTCCTGGTTTATCAAAAGTATTTGATTTTAAAAACGATTCAGGTTTAAGTTACAATAGACTCTAAAATGTTCTTTATTTTGGGAAATTGTATACCCGTAGGTTATTTCTAAAACATATGATATGATATTACAAAGTTTTCCTTATATGTCGTCAAAAAATATCCTTAATATCTTCTTTATTATTGTCATATTCTTACAAGAATTCTATAATCCTTGAAACATAACGCTTGTATTTCTATGTTTTCTGCGAGACTGCTTTTATCTGCATTGCAAACTTTACTCTAATGTAAATATCTAGAGCTATCCAATCGTTATGTAGTAGGTATCTTTTTGACAATTCAACTACTTTTATATCTCTGCGATTTAATTGTTCTGGAAAAATATTTTATTTCATACTGTCCGGTAAAAGGGTATTTACCGGACTCATTTGAGTCCGGTAAATGAATTATTACGTTACAAGGCCGGTAAAAAATTTTACCGGACTGAAAATCTAATTTGAGTCCGGTAATAGTATATTACGTTATAAGTCCGGTAAACCCAAGTTTACAGTAGCGAGTTGAAAACGTTTCGGGACGAGGCGACGAAGGAGCCGAGTCTCGAATGTTGAAACGAGCTACTGTAATGGTTTACCGGAAGTATGACGTAAGGCGTTTTATTTCATACTGCCTCACATTGTTCATTTTTAAAAAAAATGCATTTAAAATTTTCAGTCCGGTAAAATTTTTTACCGGACTCAAATTAGATTTTCAGTCCGGTAAAATTTTTTACCGGACTCAAATTGGATTTTCAGTCCGGTAAAATTTTTTACCGGCCTTGTAACGTAATAATTCATTTACCGGACTCAAATGAGTCCGGTAAATACCCTTTTACCGGACAGTATGAAATAAAAAATTTTACCGGACTGAAAATCTAATTTGAGTCCGGTAAAAAATTTTACCGGACTGAAAATTTTAAATGCATTTTTTTAAAAAATGAACAATGTGAGGCAGTATGAAATAAAACGCCTTACGTCATACTTCCGGTAAACCATTACAGTAGCTCGTTTCAACATTCGAGACTCGGCTCCTTCGTCGCCTCGTCCCGAAACGTTTTCAACTCGCTACTGTAAACTTGGGTTTACCGGACTTATAACGGAATATACTATTCCTGTAATTTGTATATGCGTGGAGAGAACCTTTTTATATTTATTAAAATCTTATTTAAATTTAATGTAATAGAATCTAATAACTCTATTGAACAGTTATGAATCAGATTATCTTTACCTGATGCAGGAGTTTTTAAGTAAATGCATTTGAGGATTCGCTGCCACTAGTTTTACCAAATTGTTATAATATTATCGTTGTTGGTGATTTTAATATAAACCTTTAAAACCAAATGAATATAATGTTACACGTTTTATAGTAGAGCAGTTTGCAACTAATAGATATTTAAGTATAAAAAGTCATTCTTTATTGCGTGAACGGTTTAAGACACCAGCGAGGTACGAGCGGGTGTTTTAAAAGACGTGAGTGCAATGAAGAGACTTTTTATATGTGTATCTTATAACATTTTATCTACGATCATAACGTTTTACTTAAAAGTTAAAACAGTATTCATTTTAATTAATAGTTTTTAAAATATCAGCGTGCTTTGATTTTTATCTGCTCAGTTGTTTAGCAACCAGTTTGTAAAATATTAATAAATCATTTATCCTACATATTTTATTTATGTTAGCGTGCAATAAAAATTTTATAACAGTGGCTCAATAAACGTTACCTTTTTATCATAAAATCAGTGTAAAAAGTAGTCACTTTTTGTATGATCGTAGATAAATGATTATTTTATTGATTACATTCCTAGTAATGTTGTACCTTCCGGTATCCTTATACGGATCTTATTTCTGATTTAAGAACACAACAAAAAAAAATCAAATTTTGGTAATGCTGAAGTTCTGAATGCATGGTCAATGTCCACTGGCGTAGACCAGATCAATTTAGAATTGCTTAGAACTTTATTGCTAGTTGCTTTCCCACCTTTCTTCCTTATATATGCTATCTTATATCAAGTTTTGTTTTGAGTATAATGACTTCTTTGCAATTTGGAAGCCAACCTTAATCATTGTTTTACAAAGAAAACTGTTCCCGCAGAAATGAAAGACGTCCAATCAGTATCTTTTCTGCACTGTCAAAGGGTATAGAAAATCAATTCTCAATTAAAAATACACTTAGAACAATATCATAGATAAAATAATTTCTGCAACTAATAATAACAAAGTAACTGTTTTGATATAATTGGAATATACGTCGTTTGATACTGGTACTATTACTCTACTGGCTATACTTTCCTTTATCGGTTTTGATGTTGAAGTCATTGAACTTGTTAGATAGCATTTGTCATGTAACTCTCAACAGGTTTGTTAAAATGGTGCTTTCTCTTAACTAGAGAACTATATAACTCAGCTGGAGTACCTCGGGGATCTATATTGGGACCATTTTTGTTTTCAGTTTATATATTTTATTTCTCTAATTCCATAAATTACTATTTTTCGCACTTCTATGCACACGATGCGCAAATTTATTTTAGTTTTAATCGAACGGAGGTGCATGTATCCAATCGATTAATTAATGAAGACCTTGATGGTCTCGTTCTCGTATCTAATGAACAATGTTAAAAATTAATCCAAGCAAATCTGACATTGTTGTGTTTGGTAGAACAAACCCAAGAAAAGTAATCGTTTCTCAGTTAAGCATTAACACCAATGGTATGGAATTACCAATGCACAGGGAATTGGAACATTTAAGTATTGGGTTTTCGGTTTAAGACACATATTAATAGTCTTATTCAACATACTTCAATTTAAAATTAACATTTTCAAAAGACATTTACTGGATACCAGCACCAGGGATATGCTATGCTATGCTCTTGTGCTGTCTCATTTCAATTACGAAGATATTCTTTACGGTACATGCTTGCATTTAAACTATGCCAACAAAATACAAATAGTGTAAAATTCGTGTCTTTGTTTAATATATCACATAAGAAAATTCGAGCATGTTTCACGTAAGTTACTTATATGTCCACTGAAATGCAGCAGCACTGCTATACAATAAAATACGATACAGGACTGACATCCATAACTTTAATTTCAACAAATCCGAGTTTGTTGTCTGTTCATACAGATTCTTTAGTGTTGGAGTCGAGCCGAGTCTCGAGACTCGACTCAAAAAAATATACAAGCACGACTCGAAACCCGGCTCGAAATAATCTGTTTCAACTCGACTCGAAACTCGGCTCTAAGTCGAGTCGAGCTCGTTTTGGAATCATAGTTATTTTCCAAATTCACATGAAGTCGCAAAAACTTTTTTCTCCTCTTAGTCAGAAAACGAGCCGCTTGCGGCGAGTTTTCTAAAGGAGGAATGCAATAATGACTTATGAAACGAGCTTTTTATGCTATTTTTTTCTATTTTGCCTCTTTTATTCCATTTTTAAATAAAAAAAATCGCTATTTTAAAATTTAGGAAATTTTGTGGTAGTTGACAATACTGATGTGACATTTGAAAATTCAAATTTTTAGGGTAAAGTCTTTGTCAATTTTCTGTTTTTTCAATTTTATTTTCAATGCTACCAACTTTGGAAAATTTCATTATGTTTTAAGTGTTATAGTGTAATGAAGCCATTTAAAGAAAAGTAATTGCGCAAATTCTTAGTTATAATCCGTTAAAGTACAAAATAGGGGAAATACTGTAAACTATACAATTTTCTCGCGCCGGCTCGAAAAACTCGACTCGACTCGGGCTCGACATACGTGAAGCTCGACTCGACTCGAATAAAGAATTGTCGAACTCGACTCGAAACTCGGCTCGAAATCGAGTCGAGTCGAGCTTGGCTCGGGATCGAGTCCATCACTAAGATTCTTCTCCTATTGCTTCCCTAGGCTACCCGAGTTAGTCAATTACTTAAATGTTATCTATCCAATTACACAAAAGTTGTCCCATTATTCCAGAATTTTTTTTTAAATTTGTTTGAGTTTGAATATTCTAAATTTCTATCTACATATACTGCAGGTCAAAAGTCTCTTCTCTCCCTGCTAATGGCGGCTGGGCGCCATTTTTTTAAGGTTTCGTAATTCCGAATACATTGCCAAAATCTGTAGATTCTATCATCATCCAGATAAAAATGGTGGTTATTAAATGTTTCTATCTTTCTTCAAGAGCCACCTTTTCCATTCTTTTCTTCAGCAGAAAAGAGGGTCGAGTAACACGTCATTTGAAAAGTTCAGCGATGATAAGCACATTTGCTAAAGTTTAACGATAATATCGTTGTGGAGACAAATATCGTGGACTATTAAATTCTGGGAATTTAATATTCCGCCATCTTTGTTTGTAAATGGTAGCACCTTCAAACTTTGACAACATAGTCGGCATTATAAGACCTAAATAATTGTCACTGGATATTATAAAAAAGATCAAGGTCCCTATTTTGGAAAGCTGACCAGACTTTTTTGCATTCAGAAACTGATGTGTCATTTTCTGTAATAGTTCTAAATTTCGCCATGATATCAGATAGTTCGGAAGTACGCAGGGAGAGGTGTAGTTTTTGATCGTGCACCATATCAAATTGCATTTATCAGTGCATCTTTATGAAATTCTAAACGTAGTTTCAACAACTCACATAATATTCTTGTTTGGTTGCCTCTTAAAATAAAGAATGATTTTTTTGGTTGCACATTCATTTATGAATTCACTATTCAACAATCTAAGGGAATAGTACCTAAACAATCCAAAGGGAATGTAGAAATGATTTTTTGTGATATATTTTAATTTTTTAACATTACATCAAAGATTAGACAGAAATTCGAATAGAATAGACACACGTCACTAATTTTTGTATATTGGTTAAAAATTCGGATGTCAGATAAAATTCGGATTCGAGAATTTCGATTGGGTTTCGGATCAGAGAGATCATAGAATGTCGAATTGGATTTGGAATCTTTTTCCTCAAGTCGCATCTCTATTAGCTAGAGCTTTAAGCACCGATCATCTTATTAGCTTAAAGGTCTATCTATTCGCGATTCACCTCCGATCTATTCACCTTCTTTTAAATTTATGTGGAAGGTAGTTGCTATAGTTACAATTGTTCCCACAATTGTATCCATGACAATTAACTAGCAGATGAAGTTACAAGGAGGTAAATAGATCGGCCCTAAAACATATTCTCAGGTTCTCGTTTCCATAGGTTGTGTTGTCTTAATAGCAATACACACTTCTAAATACTAAATGGCGATTCTGGAGATCGAACATAGGACCGACATTGCTTGTCAAGCTACATACCCACATCTCAGTATATATTTAATTAGTCTTATGTCGATAAGTAGGGAAAATAGGATTTTATGTGGTTATTCTTTCGTAGGACGCTCTGTTACTTCATAAACATTCAGAAAGTTCCCGACTTTCCTGGTCAAATGGTCAACGTCCCTAATATCGACAGCTGGGGGCGTTTTTAAAAGTTTCCGTTAAGGTTTTTTTTATTCATGCCTGGTACAACTATTTAGCCCAAAAAATCGTAAAATTATTTTATGCGCAACCGTATGCGAAGTAGGCTCTTTGCGTACCCCAGGCAGGACGCGAACTCTAATGTCGCGGCCGTTACTAAAGGTAGCGGCCTTTATAGTTGTTTATGTACCAAGGACGTTAGAATGATAATGCCAAGAGGTTGACGATGTTCCAGCCCGAGGGCCTGAGGGATGGAAGTCGCCCGATGGGCGTTATCAGCTAGTAACGCTCGTGGTGCATACAAGATTTTATTTTTCACGAGAATATGTGAGAAGTAGAAAATTAATTTTAATTTATAAATTGTTGGCGTTGCCAAGGACGTTTTTCATATTTATAAAACTAATAATTCTTATGTTTGTCGGGTGGTAACAGTTTTTACTAAAGTAAAAATTAAATAAAAATAAAGTAGATGGCGCTTTGATCTAGGTTACATTAGAGTCACTGCATCTAGTCACCTAGGCCAGCTGGTCGATCATAGTAACGCAAACCGCCGCCATATTGGGGCAAAGAAGGGTGATTTTTAATAATGGACAAATTAAAACCATTTTTTACGTGTTTGACATATTAGAGGTTTGATCTTTCAGAATAAGAAAAACCTTTTACAGTACACGTGGATTTGATTAAATTCAATACAGAACAAATAATGAATTTTCAATTTCGTGCTTCGTTTGCCCCAATATGGCGGCGGTTTGCAGTACTCTGGTCGAACAGCTGGCCTAGGTAACTAGATGCAGTGACTCTAAGTTACATTAGAGATTCATTAATTAGAGTCTGGCCAATACGTTGCCACGGTGCCCGCCATTTTATATCACAATATTCTTGATATAATAAATTTGATTTTGACGCCCTAATTTTAATGCTAAATAATGTTTTCTGTACACAACCCACTATTTCGTGTTTTTTAATTGAGTCAAATACCGTTCACATGCGTGCCAATATTTGACCGTGTAACTATTTGTGTACCTACTTTTCAAATGTGGCGCCACGTTTTGTGATATAAAATGGGTGCCTTGACCAGACTCTAATTGAAGGGTCTCTAAGTTACGTTAGAGTTACTTCATCTTGTTACCTAGGCCAGCTGGTCGATCAGAGTACCGTAAAACGCTGCTATATTGGGGCAAAAGAAGCTCGAAATTGTTCATTATTTTTATTTGTATTGAATTTAATCAAATCCACGACTAGTTTAAAAGGTTCTTATTCTGAAAGTTCAAACCTTTATGTTGTTAAATACGTAAAATGTGGTTTTAATTTGTTCATTATTAGAGATCATCCTTTTCTGCCCCAATATGGCGGCGTTTTTCGGTACTCTGATCGACCAGCATGGTCTAGGTGATTATACTCGGGCCGCCGAATAGATATAGTACAAAAAAAATCAAGGCATCACAGATTTTTCTGATTGGTTTTATGTGAAAGTGAAATTTACAATAAAACATTTTTGCATATGAATTTTTAATTCATTATAAATAATGTCACTTCGAGAGATGCTAGTATAAATAATAACCATACATTTTAAAAAATTGCAGTTTTATTAATAAAAATGCCATTAAAAGTTCGTGAGTAAGACAGTTTGACAGTAAACGAATTGATATCTTTTTGGTACAATTAAACATGCCTTTCAAGTTGAGCAGTATATTTGAATGCTACCAACAGAAAGGTTTTGTTAAAAAGAGGGGGTAATTGTAGGCAGTTTTAATTACTATATCTTTTCGGCGGCCCAAGTGTAGATATAGTGACTCTAAGTTACATTTACACAAGTAAAATTAAAACTGAAGGGAAATTTGAATATTAATATTGTTTAGTTTTCAAAATATTTACCGAATAATACGTAAAATTTATTTTTGTACTTTTGTGCAAGATGCCAGTGTATCTTATGAACAATTTATAAATACAACTAATGAATTAATGGATACTATCATGACACTATCATTCGAAAAACCTTAAAAATTATTTTACATGTTACATAAATCATCATACCTGCACAGTAATAAGAATAGAGCTGGTAAGTTCTAAAAGAACTCTTGTTTTAATGAAAGGAATGAAAATTATAAAGGACTTGGGAAAAACGCGAACTAAACCATAGTCTCAAAAATTGTGTGATGTTAAATGTCAGTATCAATATCTTAGGCATAGACGCAGCGTTTCCGGATTTTAGGTATGAATTTCCGATTCTCCTTTTCATTTAAAACTTTGTAGATTAATTAATAAGATTTTTGTCACGTTAATTATGAATGTTAAATAACATTATAGTTATTTATGTATTAAGGGCAGAAAGAAGCTTTTATGGTCAGAAGCGTTACTTCTAGCCAGAGGCGTTAGTCGAGGGCTAGGAAAAGGCTGTAGGGCCATAACAGCAAGTTATGCCCGCTATACATACACTATTTTATGCACAGATTAAGTTTTTATTTCAAATCTATTTTTGTGTAAAAAATATAATTAAATGAGTACGTAGGTACATCAAGCCACTGTGCGTATACTTATGTGCTTATACAAAGTACGTTACTATTCCAAAATATTTAGTTTCAGCTTATTTCTCATTGGTGATAAGTTTACAAATTGTATTAAGAACCAATCAAGTTCTAGAAAAAACAGCTCTGACATGTAATTGACGTTTTTTTATTACCCGTCGGATCATAAAGAGGCCCTTGGGCCATAAAGAGACGGTTATGTTTAGATGAGTCTAGCAATAATAGTCTAATTATAATATATCTATCTGTGCGTAAAGTTCTATTTTCGTAGTTGAGCGAACATAAACCGTTACCAATGTTAAATTAGTTTACAAAATTTGGATTTATTGTACAACTGAAACGGCGGTTTTACATAATTTATAAACAATTTTTTTTAAGTTGTCTCATATTTTAGCTAATCAACGCGAAGGTCAAGCTGTTCCTTGACCTTCCTTCGCTTTATTCTTAGCTAAATTCTATTATAAATTTCCAAAAGTCAAACGGAGATTTAAAATTTTAAATTCAAATGTTTTTGTTGTTGGTTGTTACCAACATGAAAACAAGAAAAATCCAAATAGCACATGTCATCATAAAGATCAAGTTTATCTAAGTTTTATTTATTTTATCCAAGAAATCTTTGCAGAAGTATGCACAAAAGAATTCCTGGATCACGTCTGGGCGCGTTACCACGTTGCAAATGCAACATGTTAACTGTTGAGTTGTAATACATTCGTACGCAAAATGGTAATTTTTGGTCTAATGAGCGAGCGTTATAAACCATAATGCTCGCGTATAATGCTCTGGTTGTTGTGGACTTGTGTATGTAGTTCGTATCATAGGAACAAACAATAAATAATATGCAAGTGAAACTTAAAAGACTGTTTCTATTTTGCGGTTATAATATAGTATATTAAAGAACGAGTTTCATAAGGCAAGATTTATTGCACGAGTCCAAATTTAGAAAACGAGCCGCTTGCGGCGAGTTTTCTAAAGGACGAGTGCAATAATGACTTATGAAACGAGCTTTTTATGCTATTTTTTCTAGTTTGCGCCTTTTATTCCCTTTTTAAATAAAAAAATCGCCATTTCAAAATTTAGGGATTTGTGTGGTAGTTGACAACACTGACGTGACATTTGAAAATTCATTGATTGACACAGAAGATTGCGTGAAGTTTTTGTCAATTTTCTGTTTTTTCAATTATTTTTTCAATGCTACCAACTTTGAAAGAGTTGGGCTATTAAAGCACTCAAATGAGCTATTAGCGCACTGTTTTGGGTGCTTTAACAGCTTTATTCTAGACGCAAAATAGAAAAAAGCTGTTAAAGCACCCAAAACTATTTGAGTGCTTTAATAGCCCAACTTTTTCAAAGTTGGTAGCATTGATGAAAAGTGAAAAAAAAATTAGAATTCTTAAATATCACATCAGTACTGCCATCCTTGTTTGTCGAGATTTACGCCATTTGAAGGCGGGTTGAAAATAAATTATTGGTGTAGGAAATACCTACATATTTTGATAACAAACTGAAACTAACTCATGTTGCTGGAGAAGAACTGATGGTTCCTTACCCTGTATAGTGTATAGCCTAGAATTCTGGTACTGTAAAGATCACTGAAATGACGACTTTAAAACCATGATTATTTGAGACATCAAACCTTAAAAATTGTTTCTTTAATAGATCTCATATCATACATTGAATGTGTATTATACCAACAATGTGAACAAATAAGGTTTCTTATTCAGCTTTTCGAGATGAGTGTCACTCGCTCATTATTATCGATGCGGTTAGTGATCTTATGTATGCAAATATTTATTTAAAGCAAATAGTTATTACGCCTGCTGTTAATATTGATGAAATAAAAGAGAATTTCATGAGCAACATGAAAGATTCGTAAAGTTCTTTTTCTGGGTTCTTTTATTGTAAAATCATGTCGTTATCCGTTACTACATTAACAGCTACCCACGAACATTCGAATCTCTTGTGAATTCTTATCATCCTAGCATTACAAATAATTGTTTTAGCTGAGATAACCATTACTTTTATTTGTATTTAAGTACTCACTTGTAAGCATAACTTATTAATTGTTTATCTTTATTTTGTTTTACCAGGTAACGTCCTCGATAACTCTTTGTAAACCTTGCCAACATTACCAATATTAAGTAACACCGACGGATTCTTCTCTTTGTAACATTATTTATTGACATGACATGCTAGAGAGGATCTTGTTTATCTGTTTAAGCAGGTGCGTTTGAAATATTAAAACAGTCACATTTTTGGTTACAGATTGATATGAACGTCATAACATCGACAGAGTACATGCCTCCAGAAGTCAGAAATATGAATGGCTACTACAACCACAATCTGTCGCACCAAAAGCAGGGCTGCGGAAGAGCTCACGACCGGGAGTGGGAGTCCGCAGTCAATGGACGCGCGAAACCACGGGTCGTCGCAGTACCTACCCTAACACAGTCCGCAGAAGACGCGAAACGTGATAAGACAGATCGCAAAAACTCGCGCACGGTAGTGGATGTATACAACAGCAATAAAAATATTAATAACACCACTGAATTAAAACCGATTAAATCGGCCCATTTAAGGTCCCATATGGAATCTTCGTCAGAGAAGATATATTATTCCCAAAACAGCAGGACTTCATGTGTGTCATCTTCGAAAAATTCCGCGAACCAATCCAAAAACAAACAAGCCCTCGCTGCTCATCAGTCTCATAGCAGAAGTAATGCACAAAGAGGAGCCTTGCCAGTTGAAGTTCAGAAAGTGAAAGGGGTTGTCGGTTATCAAAGTAGAGTGGATTACGTCGGGGGTGGCTTTGTGGGACATGACAGTGGGGTATTTGGGATGTATTCTGAAACAAGATATGCGTTTGCTGTCAACGGACTGCCTGGAAATCCAGCACAAGCTTCTGCTGCAGCGGCGTTTTTTGCAAGGTAGGATTATTTCAGAAAACTGAAAATGCATTATTGTGTTCACTTTTATAATATCATAGGGCGTTAAGCAAAATTGCGTGATAGATACATATATAGATCCGTTTCATTTTTGAAGTACAACAAAGCAGAATAAATTTATTAAATCAAAAACCTTTGAAAGGATTTTCAATATAAAAAGAGCTATTTTTAGAAGAACTTTTCATATGCTTGATTGGTTGATAAAAAAGCAGAAAATCCGTAGATGTTGTTTTCAGCAACAGGTGTTAATAATAAGATCTGATTGGTTTTTGAAGAGGCCCAACAAGATAGCTTACAACTTATTAGAAGATTAATTTACATTATTTTAACTTTTTGGATTTCCTTAGCGAAAATTGTGTGCTACGTCAAATCAATTAACGTCGAGTTTTTGATTTGCCCCTTGAAATTTAATTATATATATACTAATATATTTTCTTTTTTCGACTTTTGTAATCTCTGAAGGTATCTTAGCGTGGAGTAAATTGAAAAGCTTTCGTCTTTCATCTTTTTAGTCCCTTTTCTGTGAGAGAATACAATCGAAAACATTTGAATACGAAACAAGCATGCTTTACGTAAAACTTTCAATCTCATTTACTAGACAGATATGCACTTTAGGAAAAGCGCCTTTCATTATTATTTTATTCATTACTATTAGCGAGGTGGATGTTAAGATTCTTCTTCTTAGATATTGGAAAATTTATTTGGACTATTAATTTAAATAGTAAGTAACAATTGCTTTGCCTGCTACTTGTACATTTTACATCAAATTATTTCCACCGTAAAAATACGTAAACTCGACACATATAATTAAATACAGAAACGATTAAAAGCGTTCAGGGTACTACAACATACTAATGGTAGCACTCGTTTTGCATGTTTTTCCTTTTCAAAGTATTTGTGCTGAATAAAACAAAAAATTGCAAATGAACGTTTTTGTAATCTATATCATAATTTAGTAAGTACTAATAAAGTTTTTATTGTTAAAAGCAAATTCATGTTGGAATTCTAAACTATTCGTAACTTTAATAACGATGGCATATAGTGGCACTAATTAATGTGTACGTTATAACCATAATTTTTGTTTTATGGTGCCAATGTGCATATAGACTTTTCAGTTATATGAAATTAAAAAAAAAGAAATATTGAAATAAAAAATTTTCGGAAGAATGTATCAAAATATTCGAAAACTCAAATATCCTTTTCAGGATACTAGTTTAACACTTATAAGAGAATTCATGTTTTTCGGTTTATCCATATTAATTGTTTTTTGTGTTAGATGATATCTGAAGGTTTACAAGAGAAAAAGATGAATTTCCAAAAAATCACTACCTTGAGATAAATACGCTTAAGTATAGTTTGAAGGAAGTTCTTGATGCAAGTTGTACAGACGAAAAATCGAGGGGTAAACCGTACACTACTTCATAAAATCTTAATACTTCCTAAACTTCCTAGGAATTAATGTACTTGCCCTTGGTCATCCAAGGTATCTGAAATAAACTGCGTTAATACAACTAGATTTGTTACGGTTGATCTTAAACAAAGATCAACCGTAACAAATCTAGTTGTATTAACGCAGTTTATTTCAGATACCTTGGATGACCAAGGGCAAGTAGATGTTATTTACACCGACTTCTCCAAGGCTTTTGACAGAATAGATCATGGCATTTTGTTAAGAAAACTTTCTAGTTTTGGATTTCACGTAGATGCTCTTAAATTTATTGAATCTTACTTACAAGACAGGCAACAGTATGTGACATACAATGGCTACCAATCTTTTAACTACAGAGCTAGTTCCGGGGTACCTCAAGGGTCAAACCTTGGCCCTCTTATCTTTTTACTGTTTATTAATGATATAAACGAGAAAATCAGTAGCAGCAAACTTTTATATGCAGATGATCTGCAAGTTTACTCTGCTGTAACATGCATCGATGATTGCGTTAACCTGCAAAATGATTTAGATCATATTTCTCAATCTCAGTGTTTCTAATAAGTTACATCTTAATGCATCTAAATGTAAAGTTGTTAGCTTCACAAGAAAAGAGAATCCCTATAAAGTTACATACAAAATATCGGAAAACAGTCTAGAACACTGTAACTCTATCAAAGATTTAGGTATTATGTTCGACTCTAAATTGACGTTTAATGACCATATTAATTTAATAGTATCGAAATCAATAAAATCTTATGGCTTTATTGTAAGAAACTGCAAAGAATTTACAAATATTCAAGCTCTTAGCAACTCGAGTATGCTTTACTTACTTGGAAACCTTTTTATAATTACCAGAAGTTATCCATAGAAAGCGTGCAACGAAAATTTTTAAAATATCTATGCTTTAAAGTAGATGGTATTTATCCAGAAAGAGGTGTTAGTAATACCTATTTATGCCGCAGATTTAACTTTGAATCGTTAGAATTGAGAAGAATAGTTGCGTCAATTTCGTTTCTGTACAATTTATTAAATAACAAAATTGACTGTTCTGACTTACTATCACAGATTAGTTTTTCTGTTCCTAGATCAGGCATGAGAAATAGCAACTTTTTTAGGTCCAACACAGTTAATACTAACCTAGGTTTGAACTCACCTATTTACTTTATGATTAATAAATTCAATGAAATAGCTCCAAGCTGTGATATACACTTTGACTCTTTAAAGTCTATAATTAAGAAGGTTATTGAGAATCATGATAACAGAGATTAATTCACAATAATTTTTCGTACTAATATTCAAATATATTTCTAATAGATACACTCTAAAAAATTACCGGTGAATTATACCCTAAAAAATGGAGGCAACTATGTTACCTCCATTTTTTGGGGTAAATTTACTTCAAAGTGTAATTTTCATAGGAAGTGAAAAATTTCAGCATTAGGTTAAGTTTGCATTGTAATGTTTCCTTTTTAAGTAAATTTACAGATTAAAATTACAATCTCAATGTAATTTTACATTTTAACATTAAAACACCTGTGTAAAGTTACATGACAAAGTTAATATTTCATGGCAATAGTACTTTTCAGGGTTAAAATACAAATGTGAAAATACTTCTTGAATGTAACGATGACTTGCGAAAGTACTTGCAAATTCAATCGTTCCTCTGAATATTACTTACATAGGTAAAGGAATTGTATGAAACAAAATAAAATCAAAGTAATTTTTATTGAACGTATGTACTTATATAAAATATAAGACATTAACAGAACTTCTTTTCAGGGGCTTTCGGAAATATTTGGTCTCTCAAAGACATTCAGATAAAGTTTCGATACCACCTAGAAAATTAAAAAATTATAAATTATATAAACAATTATACACGAGTACCTTTCTCAATTACAGTTATGCTAGTTTATTTCGAATTCTTCAATTTTTGATTCATCCTAGAAAAACATTAAATTAAATATTTTTATTTTATTGGTTTAAATTTGTTTTTTTAACATATAGGTACTTACCGATTATTATTTTTTAACTTCTACTATAAAATAAAATTCTTCCCATCTTCGGTCATACGTGTAAATATTTGCCTTTAATAAATGCGCACTACACTACAACGAAAAACAAAATATTAATGAGCAATGAACACTTCGTTCGATATCGATAGAGTACGCCTCGCCGAAATCATAAAAGAATGGTACACACCATTCCGACCATTCCCCAAAAAGCCTATTTGGACTGTTCATAATGGATTCCTGAATTCTTTCACGAAACGAAGGTCACAAACAAGTGCGATCAGCGAAAAAGCATCTCAACGGTTAAAAACATATTAAGGGTAAAATTACATTATTCTTGTTCAAGTTCATCTTATCTTTAATATTACACTAAAAATGAATTAAGTTATTGAGCAATTATACATTTGTAAGGAAAAAATTGTCCGAGTTATGTAAATTTATATTATGGATAGTGATTTTAACCAGTTCAATGTAGTAGAATTACTTATATTTGTATAATTTTACATAATTACAGGGCATTTTACCACAAATAGTAAAACTACTAAATGTATAGGTAAAATTAATTTTAGGGTAAAAATACCGCAAATAATAGCGAAAAGTTACCTCTTTCCCAAGGTAATTTTACCTCATTTTTTACAGTGTAGTTATAATAGTTCGTATTTACCTTTATGTTATATCTGTATGTTTTATTTTTGTATGAAATTCTATTTTATATTTATTTACACTATATACTATAATTATTTTGTAGTTACTCTTTAATTTATGGTTGTCCTGTAAATGGGATGTATCCTGTTGGGCAAATAAAGCTATTATTATTATTATTATTATTATTTTGTTTGTACTACCTCTATTTACTTTTTTTGTACTAGGTCTCACCCAATATTTATTAAAAAAACTCGTGAACATTTCAAAATAATAAAAGACAAATAATTGTGTTCTGGTAACGCCTAATAAATTTGTAGAAAAGTATATATGGGTGTTCTTGACTATTTTGCATACCCCTCGACATACCCTGTAATATCCTACAATTTTATTTTTATCTACTACAAAATAACTTTAGAAATGTAATTACCACGAACACACTTTATTGGCATTGAAACATTAAATGTTCAGTCATTAAAACTCAATAGTGTTTGGTGTCTCCAGGGCAGAAAGTTATTGCAGCCCGCAGTTGTTTGAAATCCGGGCCAGGGCAGCAGATAACTAAGGGCTGCAAATGCTTTTCTGTACGTAAACATACAACAGTTTTTTGTCTACGAGGATAGATCGAGAAATTTCTAGAACAAGACGGAAAAAAACAACTTTTTGAAAAAAATCGTATTTATTTTTCTATATAGTCTCCTTTCAGCTCTACACATCTAGTCCAACGCTTTTCAAGACCCTTCAACTCTTCACAAAAATAAGAACTATCCGAACCTTCAAAATATCCATTTACAGCTTCGATGATTACAGTATTCGATGAAAATTTCTTTCCAGCCAACCATTTCTTGACGTTTGAGAACAAGAAGAAATCCGACGGAGCCAAATCTGGCGAATAGGGTGGATGTTCAATTAACTGGAATCGCAGTTCGTGCAGTTTCTCCATAGCAATTGCCGACTTGTGGGATAAGGCGTTATTCTGGTGGTACAAGACCTTCTTCTTTGCCAAATGAGGCCTTTTCACTTTGAGTTCTTTATTTAGTCTGTCTAATAACGACGCATAGTACTCGTTCGTTATTGTCCTCCCGTGTTGAAAGTATCAATAAAAATTATTCCTCGGGAATCCCAAAATACGGTAGCCATGACTTTCCCAGCAGACGGAATCGTCTTTGCCTTCTTTGGAGTTGGCTCACCACGTTTTGTCCATTGCTTTGATTGCTCCTTATCTCCGGAGTGTAGGGGCGAATCCACGTTTCGCCAACAGTTATAACTGTCGCAAAAAATCTTTTTCATTACGTTTGAACATGTCTAGACATTACTGAGAAATGGTCTTTCGAGCTCGCTTTTGGTCGATTGTCAGCAGACGCGGCACCCATCTAGCACTAAGATTTCTCATGTCCAAATGTTGACGTAAGATTCAATGTACACGGTCGTATGAAATACTTACTTTCTCTGCTATCTCTCGCAACTTTATTCGGCGATCCTTCATCACGATTTCATGGACTTTTTCAATTGTTTCTTCATCGGTAGCTGTTTTTGGTCTGCCAGAACGTGATGCATCCTCAATGCTTGTTCTACCGCGTTTAAATTCAGCAACCCAGTTTGCAACAGTTGCATGCGAAGGCGAAGACTCACCATGTACTTCATTTAATTCCGTTTTTATTTGTTTAGCATTTAAGCCGTTAAAAAAAGAAATGTTTTATCACTGCAGGGAACTCGTTTTTATTCATGAACAAGAAAATGCACAAATTGTTTACTTGAATCGATAGTAACACCGTGTGTTTATATCCAATCTGTTTGAAAATTTGACAACTGTTGAATAAAAACGAAAATAACGCCAGATTTTTTAATAATTTCTATTATTAAATTAACATAATCCGCTGTTTGAGTAGTACTGTCCAGTCTAGAATTCTATGTCTTATGTGCAGTAACCCAAGATGCGTGTGGACGAGTTCGTTATTTAAAAGAGGGGTGCTCGTACGTCATGCGTGTGCAGCTGTTGACGTAATTGTAAACAATAAAATAATAAAATAATTCTATTTATCGTTTATTTATTAACAAAATACTATACAATATTAAGAGTAACAAAAATATAATTTCTAATAATAATAAACTTTTTATTTATTGATAATAAAGAATTAATTACATCTACATATGTATACATATCTAGTGCCGCAGTGTAAAGGTTAGGTATTTAACATAAGAGGGCAGAAAAGAAGCCATAACTGCCCTCAAAACAGGACATTTAGAAAGCACTTTTCTGTTCAGTAGGCGAAAAAATAACCATCAGTTAACAAAATTTTGCAAATATTTATTTTTGATTTGTTATTTACATATTCACTGACGTCGTTTATCAATATTAAATAAGTTTCTGAAAACAATTTGTGTGTATACAGCAATTCAAAAGGAATTCTTACGGCAGTTTTGACTCACCATTTGATTGTTTATCAAACATAAAGTTATTAATAGTAAGTTCTTTTAGTAATAATCTTCCAACACTCGCAAATTTTAAATCACGAAGAGATAAATTTTTATTTAGTCTAATTTATTGCATATTTTAAATATAATTATTTAGCAGTCTTTAATGAGTTTTGTTAATTACTGGTAGGTTTTTTATTATAAATATATATATATTGTCTAATCATCGTAACCCCTTATTAAAAATAAGAAGAGACTGTTACATGAACTTTTATTAAGCAAATTAATTATAGAAAATAACAGCTTTGTACTGTTAATTTTTCGTACAAAACAATTCAATACAGACTATTTTTAGCTATTATGGGGAATATAATGTTAAGCATTTATGTTAATAAATAATTAGTAACAGTAACAAATGCGCATGTAAATGACAAAGAAAAAAAGAACAATAAATGGATAAAAAGGCTATATATAGTCAATCCTCCGCTACTACTACTAGGAAAGTGGTTACGACGCGTTATTCTAAGGGGTGTTAGAAGACATCAAAAGGAACAAAGTCTTAATTAATTTTTTCTATGTATATTAGCTTTCGTAAGTATAATCGCATTATACAGCTGGGTCTTGACCTTGTTTTAGAAAATCAAACAAACAAACTGATGATGACAACCGTTGTTTAATAATAACAATAAACAGCTGAAGCAGATTAGTTGGGTGACTAATTCTACAATAGTAATTTACGTTATAAGTCCTGGAAATGGAATTTTACAGTCGACTAAGATGTTACGGACAAGGCGACGAAGGAGCCGAGTCCGGAACATCGAAACGAGACTGTAAGACCATTTCCAGGACGTATGACGTAATGCGTTTTATTTCATACTGCAATTATTGCAATATTGGTTTAATTAAAAAAAAATTATATAAAATAAATTTCTGAATGCAAACTATGGACATCTATGAAGAACGAGTATCCATAGTAACTGATTAGGTACTAAAACATTGTCCAGTTGATTGATTGTATTTGCGTTCGGTAAAATTTTTTATCTACGACCACTATAGAAAGTTACATACATATTCCGCACAATCTAGTAACCATGAAAACGACCAATTGCAAACAATCTACAAACTCAACGGTAAAGTATGTGAGGAAGGAGTTCTCAATAATCCGTAGTTCTATTAAAACGCCATAGATGTCACCACTTGCAATATTTATAATATTATTAATTATTTGTAATATAAAATGTTATAAATTTTAGATAAAGGTTAATTTATTTTGTTTAATTAATATTTTACATTAAATTATATTTCGAATGGAAATCCATCTAGAAAAAAAACCAAGGTCAGACCCGGGGAATTGAACCCGGATCGCTCGGTTAGTAGCTACAGCTACCGAGACGCCTTTCAATGATGTTTTTTTTCATTATATAAAGCTACAATGATTGTTATTCAATTAAAACGTAAAATTAATTAATGTTTTACATTATTATATAATTTCTAATGTAATTTTATTTATTATTATTGCCAAATTACAATAAAAACATTGAAAACATTTATAATTTGCTACATAATGCGAGAATATTTGACATTTTGCGCAGAGGTTAATAACCTTGACAATTGAATTGTGATTTTTGTACATATAAATTATTTTTTGAAAACGAGTACATAATTATTTAGCTGTAAGTACTAAATAGTAGATTGACTGAAATTATACAAATTGGAAACGTATTATTACTATTGTCTTTACAAATTTAATGTTTACTTTTGTTGTTTTTAAAATTATAGATGTATCATGAGTGAATCCGATGAAGGAAAATTGGGGTGTATACTCGTACACCTCCAAACATCGTGGAAGCGGCTCACATTACATCTCTTAATTTATTGCCAAATATTTCACGTAAAAAATATGAATGCGAGTATAAATTCTAGGTTAAAAAACTTTCTTAGCTGTTGGTGGTTTATTACTTTTTTTGTTGTCGTAGATAAAGTATAGTGTGTAACGCGTGCAAAAACACCAATTTCTCACTCGTGTGATTGCGGCATTCGACTAAAATCTTCACACTCGTGAGAAATTGGCACTTTTCTGCACTTATAACACAATATACTATTATCCAACACCTCTATATAAATACCATGTTTACTATGGTCATTTTAAATAAGGAAAGTGACTGTTTACTCTTATGTTACATTATAACCTACGTTGCACCTAGCAACGTGGGTTATTTTTAAAAAACTCACTCCTTCAACGATAAGAACCAATCACCAGCTTACGTTACTTAATATTATTAAAATCCAGTCATCGTGCTAGAGTATTAAATTTATTACTGTCAAAACTTCAGACTAACTATAAATTGCAAATTCGATGTTTAAACTTAAATAAAGAGGTGTTGGATAAAGTTTTGTATGGCACGCGTGAGCTAAGGATATTATTCACTCAGAAAAATTAACTATTCAGGCCTGCCGGCCCTCGAGGGTAAATTTTTCGTTCGTGGATAATATCTTACTTAACTCACTTGTACCATAAATAACTATTACAGTCATACTAGACTGTAAAATTTTTTACAATCATACTAGACTGTTAAATCGCATTTTTTGGACTGAAAAGTTTGACGTAAAACTGACAAATGTGACACAGTATGAAATAAAAATTATAATCAGCACTGTTCTTCCGTAAGCAAAATTTGTACGTGCTAAAAAACACGCTGATTCATAACAAGCGAACTGTAAAAATAAGACAATAATTGACCTACATTTTATATTTGTTAATATCCGGAATATTTTCCAAATTTCTTGACGTATTTGTTCTTTTATTAAAAAATACTATCTTTTGTAAAAAAATCTTGATTAAGGCACCTAATTACTATAAAATTAAAGATTTTATTAATGTGGCCAAAGCAAGGCTTCATCAAAATCCCTTAACCTAATTTAAATTAGATAAATCTTCTCCTTAAAAGATATTCTCTTATTAAATCATTAAAAACTGTTATTAAATAAACAAACTCGTGCTTTATTGACAAATTATTTTCAGTTCGACGAGCTACAAACTCAGCATTATCTCACTCTAAAAGGATATTATTTACACAGCTGTGATCAGGCATTGACCCAGATATTCTTCATTAAATTGTAAGGTTATAAACAAAACGTGCTTTATTCCAAGTTCAACAAACTTCCTACATCAGCATTTTTTGCGAATGTCGACCAAATTTCATTACAAGCTTTACAGGGTTGTCACGTTTCTTAATTGAGTAAAATGAACTTTTTATTGTAAAAAGAATTCAATTTTACGTGGAAACGACATACGATACTATAAAATGTTATTAAGGTTTGTTGTTGTGACAGATGAGATGCATCAGCCGACAAAGCGCCATAATTAAGGTACTATTATTAACTCGGCAAAATGATGTTAAAGTTTCCAACTTTATTATTTTTTTTTCTAAAAAAGTAGTACGTTGCAGAAGAAAGTTTTTTGTTCCTTTTGATGTCTTCTATAAACCCCTTAAAATTAACGCGTCGTATCTGCTGCCACCCTGTATAATGGAATATAATGTTAAACAATTTGTGACCTTGCCTTTTTTTCTTGAAAAAGATCCAAAATTTGTATCGGCAGTTCAGATGTTTTGACGAGCAGGGGGTCAACTGTTCTTGCTTACTTGCTTCTACTTACAATAGTTAATAACCACTACTCAATTTTGGCCTTCATAGAAATTTTCCCTGGTTAAATTTGTAAAATCAAGGAAAAATAAAAATAAAATGAAAAAGAACTACTTAAGAATCGTTGTGTTTATTTTAATTCACATTTGCTACAATGAATTTCAATACGTTAATTTCAATAATAATAATTCAAAACTATTGTTATAAAGTAAAATAATAATAATGATTACTAAGAAAAACCTTTGAAGCTATCTCTGAATCTTCGTAGCCTTTGCGATTGATTAACGAACTGCTTAACAACTAGGATGCAAGATGTACTCAAATTTCAATCTCTGACTATGAGCGTAAATGTTGGAATTAATATTCCAAAATGTCTGATCACAATAAATCTGTAGGAAAAAGCAAATAGAAATAGACGAGGGGTCTCTCACTCCCAAAAATTATGTACACCTATTGCCGCTTTACGGCAATAACTATCTTTATTCCCGAATTTTCACTTGTTATTCCCGTATTGCCGTTTTTATTCCTTTATTTTTTGCCGGTATTGCTCTATTCCCGTCTCTATTTCCGTATTGCCGTATTTATTTCCGTATTGCCGTGTTTATTTCTGTATTGCTGCATTAATTTCCCTATTGCCGTGTTTATTTCGGTATTCTATGCATGATCTTCTATGCAGTGGGTGTATTTGAACGAAAGGTGTTTTATTGATAATTTTGCAAAATGTCGTAGCTCTACTAAGAAAAACGTAAACAAGATTCCTCGAAAATAAAAAATAATCTGTAAAAAATAGATTTTTATTCAATCATAGTATATGTACATTACATTTTTAAGTGCTGTTAAAGTAACTGAATACGTGAACAGAAGAACTTTAAAAAATACATCATCAGACAGATCCACTCTAAGAACTACAAAAAAGACACATTAAAATAAATAACAAAAATTTACTTGAAAAGTGAGAATCCCAATGCACGGCAGTAAATAAAATTCAAAAAGAATTTAAATAACTGATAAGTTTTAATTAAAATAGAAACTCCTTCAAATTTTTTTCAAGTCTATATAACCTGTTAATTGAGACCCCATTCGAACGACTGATTTTGAATGGGTAAATTCCAGTAAAATTTACAGGAACATAAAATATAAATTCCGAATCTTCTTTCTGAATGTCGTCTTCCTCCGGCTGTATGAAGTTTTCCAAATCTTCTTTCAAGAATTCTTCTTTATCAATATCCAAGATTCGTCCATGTACCATCGGGTGTCGTAAAATATTGCATAATATTTTTCTAATTTCAGCTTTATCTTCCATTTTGTTTCTTGCATATTTTTCTAAGCGCAATTCCAAAAGTTTACACGCTGGAAACTAATAAGAGGGTGCTGCAATTGGATGGCTTTTCTTGAGCGTCTCGAAATATATTTTTTTAATTTGTGAATTTAAAAATATAAATATTAAAAAATATAAAAATACTAATCCACACAGCGAAAGCTTCAATAAAAATAGAATCACGTAAATCGGCCAAGTAGAACTCTCAAACGAACTGGAACAAAAAATAGCCTTGTTTTAAATCGACTGCAGTCCTTAAACTCTAGCCACATCCTTCCATCATTGAGTGTTTGATATTCGTATTGTTCTGATGTATAGACAAACCCTTGCATGCCGCCACAGATCTCCTATACGAGTTCTACAAGACCGATTTGCTAATTGTTTTTTATAAGCTTTCACACGAAAATAATAATAAGAGTTGAAAGATTAATTGTACTATTATTTAAATTATATTTTTTGAAACAAATCTTTTTTAATTTATTTCTTTGTAGGCTGCTATTTTATTAATAAGTTTATTTTCTTTGTTAGTTATTGAGGACTGGCAGCCTTTAATAAAACATTTATAAAACTAATTTAACGTTTCGCCCCTCAATGGAGGCTTTTTCAAAAAAAAAATTTATTATTGCGTTACATGTATAAAAAGTTGAACATTTTTTTTGTGTAAATTGTTTAATTTTTAATTTAAAAAAAATCTACATCATCATGGGGTTAATTATTGATCAAAAGAAAAAGTTCAAAATTAAACCTGTTAGTTAAACAAATAGAAATCTCCTAATAAAAAAAAAGAAATGGAGTAATACAATCAAATTAAGTAAATCAAATAAAATTAAAAATGGTTAACAATTTACCCAAAAAAATGTTCAACTTTTTATACATGTAACGCAATAATGACAAAAAGATTTTTTGAAATAGCCTACATTGAGGGGCGAAACGTTAAATTAATTTTATAAATGTTTTATTAAAGGCTGCCCTCAGTCCTAGTCCTGAATAACTAACAAAAAAATAAATTTATTAATTATTATTTTCATGAAAGTTATCACATTTAGTCCAAATTTCAAAAGATTCTAATTTTAAATACCACGTTGGGGTATTGCTGAACTCAGAAAGAAATATACTTTTCATTTATAACGAGAAAATAATGGGGTTATAGGCCACACAGTAGTAAACTAAAAAATTAAAATTGATGCCCATAAAATTCGCAGGAAAAAAAAATAAAATTGACGTGTCCGAGGTTTTCTTCCAAACAATGATAATACAAAAAATATGAATTTTATTTCTTACTTTATTTACACACTGTACAGTACATATAAGGAAATCCTTTAATCAATTAGCCTTTTAACCGTTATATATTAACGGGGTAAGAGTCAAATCACAATTCTTAGAAACGGTGAATGATTTTCAATGTTCAAACAAAAAATAATTACTTGCCGTCATTATTTTTGCACCTATTGCTGAGAGTGAGAGACCCCTCGGAAATAGATGAAGTTTTAATATTTACATTATAATGTTATTTCATAACCAAACAATCATTTACAATTTTTCTACTTTAAGACTCATCTACAACTTGCAAAGGGCTAAACTTAGAATCTCGAATGTACACTCTAAAAAATTCCCCTTCAATTTACCCTAAAAAATGGAGGCAACTATGTTACCTCCATTTTTTGGGGTAAATTTACTTCAAAGTGTAATTTTCATAGGAAGTGGGAAATTTCAATATTAGGTTAAATTTGCATTGTCATGTTTCCTTTTTAAATAAATTTACAGATTAAAATTACGATCTTAATGCAATCTTACATTTTAACATTAAAACACCTGCGTAAAGTTATAACTTTACCTAATATTGACCTAATATTGAAATTTCCCACTTCCTATGAAAATTACACTTGGAAGTAAATTTACCCCAAAAAATGGAGGCAACATAGTTGCCTCCATTTTTTAGGGTATAATTAACCGGTAATTTTTTAGAGTGATAATTTAGTTAATTTTGCGAACTTGTCAAATCTGCCACACGGCTTTAAATCCTGAATGCAAAATCTCGAATCGTTTCTATTAGTGGGGCAGGCAGACTCACCATGTTTTGAGTAATTTTAAAGGTATGCTTTGATTGTTCTTGTTAAAACTGTATTCTTAAATAAATGGAAACATTACATATACAAATTAGTAGAAATTTAATGTTAAAAATTATGTTAAGAAAATAATTAGTAACAGTAAGAAATAGTTAACCCTCGGCTACTATCATGACGTCACAGTCGTACTTTGCATGCTAGGCGTAGACTTGTAAGCTTTAGTTCTCTGCGCAATCGATTTTTTCACTATTTGTCATTCCCAATACCTTAATATCGGCTAATGCTGTAGTTGACTCTAATTAATCGCTTTTTTCACTGATTATTATTTCTAATACATTAATATTTGCTAATATTGATTGTCCAATTATATGTAGTCTTAAAAACAATTTTAAAGTTATGGCTAATTCATTGTCACACATGGCCATCAATTTGTAACATTAAAACTCCCCCTAAAAAACCCACGATTGAACTAGTCAATTTGTAGTACTCAAACTCTTCTTATAAACAATAAACAAATAACTCATAGTAAATCTTATACTTACGCAAACTTATTCAAGTTATTTTCAAAGGTCGGGGGTGTTAATCACAAATGTTTACAGATTTCAAATATAATATAGATATGATTGAACAATATAGAGGGCGCCACACAAATTCTTTGTTGTTATTATTTAAAAGCAACGGTCTTTGTCACTTACTGTTATTCATTTTTTTGGTAAATGGATTGGGAACACTTTGTCGTGCCAAGCTATAGCAATTGATTGGTGATTTTAAACTTTGGTTATTAATTTAAATTCTTAAAGATCAGTTAGTAACAGTCAATTGCAATGTACAATTCGTGTAATAAAACATAAACAATCTTTAATTATTATATGTAACCTAAGCATTAGGATATTCTGCACTTTATCTTATTAGGGTTTTTCTAAATCAAGAACCAACTTACTTTATTATCATGAATAAATTTCAAAATCTTTAATTAGTAATTTACTAAAGAATGCTTTGAAAATAATCTTATTATCATAGTATATTAGTTTTAACTTTAATCCACATTGGCACTACACAGGTACCCAAAGCAAAAACAAACAATGTTCAAATTAAAGCTGCTGGAATGTAACACTGTAATTGAACTCTGAACTAAATTTTTATTTCGTTCATCTTTTTATGTATGCATTACAATAAGCAAAAATGTTTTACGTGCGTGACTAAAAAGAAATAGGATCTTACAGAAAATAAAATTAGCTTTTGTGTAAAAATATTTATTACACCAAAGATAATGTTATTTTAACGTATACAAAGAAGTAGATATTTTAGAATTATTATGTTTGAAATTTAAAACCAAGCCAAATAAATATTCTTTTAGAATTCAGCTCTTACATTACTTAAAACAACTGTTAAACAATACCAATAAAAGTAAGCAGATACCAACGGATGCTAACGGAACACTAAATACATATATGTACACCAAGCACGGCGATATGAATTTAGATTTATTTATAAATTTGAAACAACTTGATATTTGTCTTCTATCTTTGTCTTTGATATTACCTTTTAGTTACTGCTCATGTAGCTAACAAAATCTGTTTATGTACCTGTGTATATTACTACTATTACGAATAATACCAGCACCACTATTAACAAATCTATATCACGGTCACACTTTTAAAGATGACGCTTTGAACATTTTGAATGGTGGCTAAAATATAGTTTATTTAGGAGAACAAATTTAATAAAAATGAATCATTTAAATTACTTCAATGTTTAATCTTACATGTCTTCTATTATATCAGTTTACATTAATTCAACTGATCGATAACACAAATATGATCAGGAGATAACATCAACAGGAGTTAGGTTTGTTTAAAATTATAAGTATCACCGTGTTAGCAGATTACAAAATTATTAAACAGGAATTAATAAATGTCTTTTATTGATATACTATTATATCAACAAGAGAACTTGAACAAATTAACTTCAATTAGCAACGAAAAACAATGAAACAGAATGAATGATTTTATTCGTAGAATTTTAGGAATCTCCTATATAATAATAGCAAGTTTGCGATGTCCACCGAAAAATATCTCGAAAACTAGAAGACTTAGGAAGCTGAAATTTTACAGGTAGGTGGGCCTTGCCCCAAAGGGGTGCATAGTATATCTTTACTCCTAAAAAAACCGAGAGGCCATTATGGCTATATATCTCTTGAATGGCATAAGCTACAAACTTCAAATTTTTACAGAAAAATTATCGGAATTTTATCCATGGGCGGAGTAAGGTAACATTGATTGTGAATAATCTGTAAGAGATACGTATATGCCACCCAGGACTTTTTTGTAGATCTTTTTGAGGGCTACAATTCATTCACTTATAGTTTGGTTTTATCTGTTATCATTTTTGCAGCGCAATGCGTTTTGTCTCTGTTAGAGCCGATTTTCTTAAGTATGTATTTCATACTTTGCTTATTACTGGACTCTCCAAAAATCCTCTCAATAATCTGTACACATAGAAACCTTTGCTAAGAAATGAGCTATCAAATGGTGAAAACGACATCAAAATCTATTCAGTGGTTCTCGAGATTCGCCGGTTTTGACAAAAACTGGGCTTACATAAACTACAAAATTAATGGGGGCACGCACTGATTGCCAGCGACTGGCGCGTTTCCACCTGCGGTGCCTCCACACGCCGTTGATTTTCCAACAAATATTATGCTATATAGAGTACATAATATATTAATAATAAACTACATAGGTATATAATTAAAATAACTATATTATGTATTTTATTTGAACACGCCTACCATTAGTTAAAAGTTATTTTGAAAAAAGGGCAACTTATGTGTTTTTATAGCATTTATTTGAGCAAAAAAAGTGTGGGACTAGAAATTACGAAGAAAGGCATTGCTAATTATAAATCAAACGTTATTATATTAAATTATAGTTACATGTTATGATCGGATTGACATTATTATTAAAGAAAATAAAAACTCTACTGCAGTAGCACATCCTGACCCACGGGATCCCAAAAAATAACTTTTATAAGTAGATCTGTTTTCTTACTTCGTGGATAGCTGACATGATCAGAAGGGGACCGTTGATTTGTCAACGGGTATTATGCTAGTTTAAAATAATAATGAATTTCATTAACTGCTCAGAAGAAAGCGACGTAAAAAGTAGCCAAGCTGTTAGAGCTGAGAACTACAATGTAAAGTTCAGGGTCCGTATTCGCTACATATTTTATGAAAACCTACATATTTTTGATAGCACTACATATTACTACATATTTTTAAACTCTATTTCATATTTTTGAAATCTTTATTTACTCGTCCTGTAAAATAAGTTCCCGGTGGCGGAATGTAGCCACAACCCAGTTTTGCCGCGTTTGCGCGTTGATCGGTTTGTGCTTTGTCCAAACTGCTAAACACGTGACACATGACGTTGCTGCCATTGCGAACAAAGAATTTCTTCAAGATTTTTTATTGATATTGTTTTGTTTTATGAGTTCTTTATTACCAAATAAAGTGTTTCTTAAACAGGGTGACTAGCGAACCTGGAAACCTTGAAAACCGAAAAAAAACCGGGAATTTTCACAACCGGGAATAAACCTGGATCGCGTTAATCGCGATTTTAATACTTCTTATTTTTCTCTATTTTTACTTATTTATTCTTTATTAATTAAAACGTTTCAAGGCAAAGAAATATTAGACTTTACCTTACTGGCTCAGATTTACTTTAGCGGGCAGAACGGAGCTTTACCGCACCCTACCCTTTCGATGCAGCTTGGCGAGCTGAGTCGAATGACGCTAATCTCGAGGTGCGAAAATCCCGTTTAAAAGTTACTCCCCTTTCTGCTACCTATGTTAAGTCTATGCGAGAGACCTTTTTTTCATTGAAAATCAATAGTACTTTGAATTTTGAAATTAATGTGTTTTTTGCGAGTTTAAGTTGACGATCAGCGCCTAACCGCCCTTTTATGGGCGTGTCCCTAATTGATTTTAATAAATATTTAGATTTTCGAAAAATTCCTTTATTTTCGTAGAAAAATATTCAATACGCCGTTAGGTTAGGTTTGGTTAGGATAGGTTAGGATAGGATAGGATAGGATAGAATAGGTCAGGTCATGTCATGTCATATCAGGTTAAGATAGGATAGGTTAGGTCAGGTTAGGTGCGGAACATCATTGAATTTCTATGAAATAAGAAATTTCCCATAAACTTAACATGAAGCACAAAAGTGACGTAACTTTTTAAAGGAGCGTTTCCGCACTTTGTCACCGGCACCGTTCGACTCCCCACGTTAAGCCCTGTCGATTGACGCCACTAACGCTCCTTTTCGTCGTACCCGCTAAAGTAAATTTATACCATTTGATCAAGAATAGTGTTTCACAAGACAAGATTGCTTGTCTTGTACGACTGCTTCTTGTCTTGTCTTGCAAAACAAGACAAGAATTCTAATAAACGCTTGTCTTGCTTCATTCTTTCAAAGAAAAGTCTTGTCTTGCATTTTCTTGTCTTGCATGTTTGCGGTTGGAATCTACGCCGGGACTTGATTTTTTTAGAATTCTTACACTGTTGGGACTCGGAGATTTAGCTGTTAATTAGCTGTGCCGTTCTGGTAATGAATCACAACCTCATTGTCAGTAATCAATTGGACTTCACGTAGCATACGTATGTACCAATAAAGCGTAGTTAATATCGATAAAACATTTTACACATGCAAGACACATTTAAGGACAGATAAATGGCCCAGCGAACGAAATGAATATTTTGCTTATAAACGGGACCGAAGGATATTGACAGTGTAGTTCAATCATACAAAAGTCTACCCTGATTTTTTTGAAAATGGTGAAGCCTTTTTACGTTAATTCCTGGCTTGACGTTTTCAATGGCTAATAATTATAATAAAGAACCAAACTTAGGCGTTTAATTACGTTTCCGTAATATTTTCTTTTATTGTTTTAGCTTTTAGGTTATTACGTAATTTCTAGTCACCTAAATGTTGATATCTTATTAGTCACCACACTAGAAAATATGTGTAATAGTGTAATAGAAAAAATATTTTATATATTATTTTTATATTTTTTTTATCTTATTTATTCAGCTTTTAAATAAATAAATAAAATATATTATAAATTCATGATATATCTAGACTAACACTGCCAATAATAATTCAAACATACCAATATCTTTTCAAAACCTGAATTTTAGCAAGACTGCAAGAAAATCTTGCTATTCTTGCACTTTTCTTGCAGAAAAGATTCTTGTCTTGTCTTGCGGAACTGATTGCGATTCTTGTCTTGTTCTTGTCTTGCAATTTGTGCAAGAACAAGACAAGAACAAGAAAAATGCAAGACTCTCGTGAAACACTAATCAAGAACGTGAGTATGCGTAAATTATTGAAGGAAAACACCAGGAAAAATGATATTTTACGACCTGGAAAACGGGGAAAAACCTTGAATTTAAAAGTACCACTCTTGCTGGCCACCCTGTTAAACTTTTAAATGATTTTGAATTACATATTTTATACATATTATGTTTTTTTTACTGCATAAATAGAACATATTTTCAATAGTTCAGCTACATATTTTCATATGTTTTCGAGTATAGTTTGCTACGGACACTGAAAGTTCAACAGTAACAAATGTGCCGCTATCAATTTGCTTGCCACAACGATCTAATCATGTAGTACATTATAACCTATAATCATAGAAAGCCACTGAATGCAATTTGAGTCATGAACAAACTTAAAGACGAGAAGCAAACCTACCGATACTTCTTTTCTACTTCGTAATTAATTTTATAACATTGTAAATGTTTCTGATAGTTATACCTCATTTGTTAACCAAACGTGATTGATTCATGTTTCCCATTTGTTGTTATCAGTAATGTTTAATTATCCTGATCGCCATCAACATAATATCATGCTTATTTTCACATTAAGATATGGTAATTGGAAAATAACAAAAGAGCTATCATTTCGCATTGACTTCATTCGATCGATTGCAACCTATTTCATTTAAATACCCTTTTTCCTAAACGATATCATCATCATCATCCCGACTCATTTACGTTTAGCTAAAACTTTTATTTTTTTCCGGAACCGTCCCATCAAGGTTTAATAGAAGTTACAGGATATAAAATTTTTATATCTTAATATGGACCCAAAATTAAGGTGACTCGTTTTACTACCCAAATGGTTATTTGGACGGAATCGTTCCATATCATACGTTAATACATTTCATAATGTTATACTTTGGATATTTTTAGATTAAAAAAGTTTTTTCGCTGAAAATTTTTAAAAGTTGTGTTTCTGTTGCATGAATGAGAAAGTTTTTAAAAGCAAGTTGGGTTATATGTTGAGTTCATTCAGTAGATATTTTTAAAACATAAAACCCTTTTTTATTTTAGACATTTTAATAATTTTAAAGTGAGTTATTTTTATTATTTGAGTGGATTTTAATTTATCAAACGTGAAAAAGGACGAGAATTTTCTGAAAACAGTCTGATATAATTATGCTAGCCATTTCTGAACTTTTCCAGAGATCTTTTTTATTATCGGACCATATTAAAAAAGTATCCGATATGTATGTCAAAGCAATCTTTGGAAAAGATGACTCTTTAGTTTTACCATTATAGCATCACGCCTCAAGCGGAAATGTAGGATCTGTTGCGTCTGTCACGCAGTTGACATGTTTGATGTAAACAGGATATACTTTTAAAAAGATTAAAAATTGAAAGTGGAAATTCAATTTTGATTTTTTTATATTTAAGTGACAGGAAATTAGAAATGGATAGGGTTTACTTAAATACTTTACCTATTAAGTGATGTAACATTCAATACAGTTTACTGAATTTATTATTGCTCTTTGTACATTTGTTACAATAATTTTTAATATGTTTTATCATTCGTTTAAGGATGTCTCTATGGTTGATAAATCTTAAGAATAGATTGCCTAAATTCTACTCTAGGTGTCAGGAAGTTTCTAGGTTCAACGCATTAATTTCTTTAACAACAAACTTCTAATAACAAATAAAGCATAAACATCTCATACTTACGCAAATTCTAGCTTCTAACAGATACTGATTATTTAACAATATTGAGGGCGCCACTCAAATTTATTGTTGTTATTGTTATGGGAATCTACATTTTAGGAAAAAACTCCCATTTGAGTTACGTTAACTGCTTATTTTTTATTGTTTTTATTTAATTTTATTTAAATGGACCGCACAGTAGCAATCTGTCGTGCCAAGGTATAATGAATGAGTATTGATTTTAAGGATCTCTATCTAAATACTTAATTTTAACATTGAACTGAATTTCTTAACATTTAATTACAAAATCGCCTACTCAAATAATGTTTTGCTAATAATTCCTTCATCCTAGTACATTTGTTTTAATTATAATCCACATATGCACTACACAAGTAGAGACTGTTGGGAGAAATAACACAGCAAGTGAAAAACAGTTCGCATAGTTTATTGTGTTGCTATTATTACAAGTAGAAGTTTAATAAATGTCATTTTAGAATGCACACTTCTCTTCAATTACAATAATATTATTATATGTGTATTCAGCAATAACGCTGCTAAATAAAGAAATTACAACAGAGACTAATAATCACAATAACACAAACCAAGAACACTGTTCAAATTAAAGATGCTGGAATGTAATGCTGTAATTAAATCCTGAACACCTTTTTAAAAACTGAATCTTCGAACGTTACAATCATTTCACTTTTGAACTAGTTAATTTTGTTATTATTTATATTTCAAATATTTTTTTTTGTCAATCATTTATTTACAGCATGCTCCATTACAAAATATTATGTAAATTTAAAATGTATGTACTACTGTATGAGGGGGAGATAACTATATCAAAACGAAATCTCGAGTCCACATTTATTAATGACACTTCTTAGTAATTTATCGAAGTTAACTCATCAATACCAAAACGTAGATTTTCGTAAATTTGATACTTTGGTACATAACAGCGAAGGTGATAACCACATCTAGACAAATCATCTAGTTTTTCAAAGAAGGCTAGGTTACATCGTTCATTCTTGTCCGTTTTATCACTTCAAATTATTAAACGGAGCATACAACAGATGCCGGTAACTCTAAATTTTTCAAACAATAAATCCTAGTAAATGATACTGCAACCAGAATTTTCTTATAACCATACTAAAGATCTCAAGGTAATGGGAACCAACCATTCGTATTTTGTTAGCCAAATGCGGAACAAATTCATTAACTAGAAGCGACAACCATATTCCAGACCTGTCCGTCCAAACGCGCCTTAAATATATCACCGGCACCAATAACAAAATTTTTATGAAAATCTTTCTTGTGTGTTTTATAAAAAAACCTAAACACTATAAGATTCTTGAGAATTCTGAGAGATTATCAATATGCAATTCCATCTAGCTGTATTTATGGTTAGTAGAATATGAATTTATAGTTCTAAAAGCGTTTTCTTCCTTTGTGAACATTTGAACATTGAAGAAATTCTGCCTCAGACTGCAGCTTTTTACACTCAGTTTACTTTAAAGGGAACAATAAAAATGCGATATATTTTGTTAAACCTAATTTATTACAATGGTTTAAAAGAAATAACTTTTAAAAAATGATGAAATTGAAATTGAGAAGCTGAATGGAAAAAGGGTACATTTTGGTAGTTAAAGCTTTGGTTGGTTAATTTAAAACAATGGCGTTTGCGGTTTTTCGGACTGCGTTCTTTGTCATTTTGTTAGAAATTTATTAATGATAATGGTAGTAAGTATCAAGATCTGAAGAGTTAATAATTATAAGAATGAAGCCGAACATTACGAAACGGCTTCAACACCTGATATATTTTATTATTTCATCTGAAACAAAAAAAAATTAGTGACAGTAAATTTTTTTGCAGAAGTTTATAAAAAGGCATTACTTTGGATTTATGAAGTTTTTAATTTTTAAGTACTATATCTATTTTTGTGCTTTTCTAATTTTTAGTATTTCTAAAAATTGGTCGGTTCCGATATCCTTTACTACATTGGCTATAATTTCACATTTTTAGAATTTGTTCACTTATATGCACAAGGAAAATTTAAAATGTCAAACCAAATGTATACCAAATACTTGCACGCAATTCACTTGCTGTGTGCTTTAAGCTTCTTCAATTTTATTAAGTGCTTAGGATCTGTCGTAACTTTTATTGTACCTATATATAATATTTAGTCATTCAAGGTTATTGACGCCTTGGAAAATCCAGAACTGCCAGTTTTAACCACCAATCCACCATCTGTTAAGAAAATAAAGCTAAAGAAGTAATAACCATCAGTAATAAAAGCTAGCTACAAACAGTTTTACGTGAAGAATATTTACACTTTCTTGTTAGGGTTATAGATGGGGTTTTATGGGTAAGGTACTAGATAGGACGACTACGACTAAAATTGGTCTATAAATAACTTCCAAAACAGAATAAATGCATACGTACCTATTTGTAGTTCTTTAGAAATAATTACTTAAAAATTAGGTAATTAATTTATTAAAAGTAGATTTTCCCTTCGTGCAATCCAATGCTAAAAAGTATTGGTCCAAGCACGCATCCATGTGGGCCGCCACTCTTCCTAAGGATATCCATGAATATTTTTCAGTCTTTCTTTGAAATAACTGTTGCTACCTTTAAATAGAAGCAACGATAGCGCATGACGATAATATTAATTAAATGCAGAAATGTTTACTGTTAGAAATGCATGTCACCAGCAGGTAGTAAGATAAGTAAGGTGCATGTTCTTTGCAAGAAGTGTGGAGTGTTTAATTTTACATAGAAATTACTTTTTGATATTCAGCATTTAAACTGTACTTGATATATTGCGTGAACAGTTTCGCATATCGAAATTTACCGTTAATATTGCAATTTCGAAAATTGCATTCAACTTTTTTAACAGCTATCCTATCTACATACATTACACAAAGTATAATTTAGCAGTAATAACAACGTTTATTGCATAACATGGTAATTACTTTTCAAACTGGTTTAAAATTCATACATCTTTATATAGGTAAACGAGAAACCAACCGGTGAAGTAGATGGATATTTCGCTTTTAAAATTCTTGTCGTTTATGCACTTCAGTCATTAATATTCAGCTCGTAAGGTGTTATAGATGAAAGATAAGACTGTTATCTGAGAATAGCTTCTTCCAACAAGTATATACGTACTTGTTTCAACGAGGTCACACTTTACATTGTTACTTTACACCTTGAATATCATCTACAGCGAGAAATAAAAAAAAGCGGAAGTTAATTTTCAGGTTGTTATTGTCGACTGTTGAGTTTTCCCACATTTATGAAAGCAGAGGTTTTGTTAGTTTAATTTTTTGTTAGCAGGTCGTTATAATACTTACTTATTTATCACTAGGCGGTTTTTCGTGCTGCAATAAAAGGAAATATAATTTATATGGAAATTAGTTAGTTTTTGTTAGTTGTTTCGAATTTAAGACAAATTTATGAAGCCTTTTTAAAATTATATAAAAATGTTGATCTGGACGAAGTGCGGAAGTGGAAAATGAATATAATTTTAAAATATATTTTCGGAGCAGATCATAGATTTGTGGTAAAAATAAAATATAAAAGTAATAGACAAGTGTAAAAAGCCATTCTTTATTGCGCGAGATGTTTAACACACGAGCGAGGTACGTGCGAGTGTCTTAAAGGATGTGAGTGCAATGAAGAGTTTTTACACGTGTATCTTACAACGTTTTATTTACGATCATTACGATTTACTAAAGTATTCATTGTATTTAATATATTTTTTAAATTTGTGACTTATGTCATGGACATAATTATATTGGCGTGCTTAGATTTTTATGTGCTAAGTTGTTTAACAACTAGCTCAATAAACGTTAACTTTTTATACGATAATCAGTGTAAAAAGTAATCACTTTTTGTATGAATGTAGATAAAAGTATTTAAAACAAACTTTATGCCTCATTTGTGTAAGTAATAGTTATTTATTGTACTAGTGTGTAATAATGCACATTTGTCACGCAAGAAAAGTTCAGCCATGAGCCGTCAGGTCAAGTAGCTAATCTTCTTAAGTGAAATACAAAATTATCCAACACCATTTTTTATTGAGTTTTTCGTCCAATTTTAATCTTTTCAATTTGACAATTCATTTAACAAATTAATTTTAGTATTTGCCAAAAAACTTAAAAATTGCATTTTCATGGAGGTCATGGAATTTTCTAATAGTGATTTTTTGAATATTCTCTCACTAGTGAGTAATATATCACATTACTTATGCAAAATCACCATAGAAAAAGCGTCATTATTAGGAGGTGTTGGATAAAGTAGCTTTTTCGGTATTTTATTCGAATCCTATGTTCGAGCAACCAATTTACTTATTCTAAATTAATTCCAAAACGAAGGCGAACTGTAATATACACTAGGTGCCAACTGCTTACCCTAATGGGTAAGCTTTAGTAACTAACGCACTCTTAAAACACTGCTGTTCTTACGTATTTCTTGTAAATTGTTGAAAGAAACTCCTTACTGTGAGTTTCTTTTTTCCAAAGGTCAAAGTGGAATAAGCAAAGTGTGGTGATTGCACGCCACTTGTTGCTTTTGTTGAAATACGAAAAAAGAATTCAAGCTCGGATCCTCACCTCACTCTCTTACATCGCGTAGTTCAATAGGGTTTGGGTCATCCAGCGCTAGGTAGCGCTGGCTGTCTCCACAGAAAAAATGTACCGAGACACATAAATGAATGAATGAAAACACAATGCATGTACTTCAAGAGTAAGAAATGATACTTATACAGAGTAGCCCGCCGAAAACGAAACGAGCTCGTTTTGAGGCGCTAAACCGCAATTTTTCGAAAAACTGCCGGACACGTCAAATTCATTAGGAAATATCATATGGCTATTTCCATTCATCTATTTTCAACCCTAAAATAGGGGTGAGATTCACTTTAAAAATTTTTAAGTGCATGGGATTTAATCTTCTAAAGAGTGCCGTTACGTAAATTTTATTCGTCGGATGACCCCACAAAAGAAGTCTAGCAAAGATAAATCTGGCGACCTTGTAGGCCATCCAATCCATTGACCCAAAAACCTTCGGTCCATTGTCGTACAGGCAGTGCATAATGCGGAGAAGCTCGTCCTGTAGGAAATGCAAATGATCTACGAGGTAATTATCATTATTTTCTGTGATATCAGTTAAGATTGGATCAATGTTGTTGTTCACGCTCCTCGGTCATCGCCCCCACCTCAAGGGTGAGCCAGATAGGCACATGTATACTTCACTTTAAGATGTTTTAAGTCAGTTCATAATGTTATGAGTTCATTAATACAGTCCATTAGTTCATAAGCTCATATGTTTACATATTCGGTTAATTATGAGTTCGTTTCTTAGTTTATTATCAAGTCGCGTACAGCGACAGTCTACTTGTATATAATGTAAATAAATCATTATAGTTAAAGAAAATATCTTTTATTTTCAACATCAAAACTTGTGTACGACGTTACAGTTGTCTTCTAACGATTCCAAGTACATTTCTCCATTCAAATTACCAGGTGAGAAACAAGGACCAATCAGACATTCTCCAATAATGCCAACCCAGACATTTAGTTTTTCGGGGTATTGAGTATGTGTTTCGTAAAATATCCTCTGATTAGAATCTGACCAATAGCGACAATTATGGCGATTGACTGTACCATTTACGAAAAAATTGCATTCGTCGGAAAAGCAGCTGCTAAAAAGTAAGTTTGGATTATTTATCGCTCGTTCACTTAAAGTCTCACAAAATTGCAAATAGCGATCAAAGTAGTCTTCCTTGATTTTTGTAGGGACGGAACTTGAGGTTTTAAAATTCGTCGAATACTGGTTCGATTAATACCCAATATAATAGCCATTTGTCTTGTACTCAACGTAGGATCGACAATAACGTGTCCTAGAACCGCCATTTCACCACTTCATTTCTTACCGGATTTCCAACATTTCGGTTTTTATTTGCATCAGATCCGGTCTTCCGAAAATTTCGTTTAGTTTCAAATTTGTTGTTTAGTGGCTCAAAACGAGTTCGTTTCAAAAACAACAATCGATTTATAAAATTAAATTTTGAATCTAAGTCGATTGAAACACCGAACGTGGAGTTAAACAATAGTATTATTGATTGATTTATTTTTGAGGCAGGAATCGAGGAATGGGGGTTGCGGAACATCTCTCGTACCTACCGCGATCAATTACTATGATCATTTGGCTGACCCTACTAGAATTTAGCCGAATCAGGAGGAATTCCACACCCAGTGGGGATTTGTATCCTGCTAAGCAACGGCGGTCTTTCTATACGAGAAGGCGTTTTAATTGTTCTCCACTATAACATACCTTACATGTACAAACCACTAATCCAACGAAGCTGGCTTAACAACAAGATTATATTACAAAGAATATAAGTAAGCTTTATTATACGAAGCACGATCTAAAGCGTAGCGAGGGCTGCAAATTCTTCTGCAATGTGCATTATTTCGTCCTTTATTGATATAAATAATTCTTAAAAATCACAATTCATTATAATAAAAACTAATAATAGCCTTTGCGTTGCTATGATATTATTTTGAATTAAAGGACATGGCGCTATTTAAGTGTAACTTGGCCCTCTGTAAGTTTTTCTATAATTTTGATATGTTGTGGCTGATACCAAAAGAAGCCTTTTTTATCTTTGCGCCAAGGTTCTATGTCTACCGGGTCTACTCGTAAAGTGAAGTCAATTTCAAAAGCAGACATTATTGAATAATGATTTTTTCGAACTATTATACGTATGTTGATGTTACAATTTATTGTTCTGGGTTCTGGTAAATTAATGACACAGCGATAACACTACATTTTACGACCTCCTGCATTATGCCTACCAGTAATAGATCAGTTTCGCACATTCTGTATCTAATCTATTATGAGAAACATGAACGTTTACTGTCTCCAGCCTTACTTTGTGGAACTCCATAATCATGAAATATAATATAAATACAAAGATTAGTTAAAGTTTCACAAGTTTTATTAATATCTTAACCTGACAATATTGTTTCGACACTTTGTGTCATTATCAAAGGTAGATAAGATTGATAAACAAACACGTTGCTAAGAATAAATACATACAGAAAATAGGTAACTAGATACAATACATAACAAAAACTAAATATCTAACACTTCTAATATAGGAGAATTACTAAGCTCAGTTTGTTCATTCATTAAAGGTTTTGTGCGTTTATGTCTGTCTATTTCAAAAGCTTCTAAAATGTCTAATTTGTGTTTGTTGTTGCAAAAATGTAATAATTTAATGTTGTTTTGAGGTGTCATTGGGTGGTTCTGTTCCAAAATGTGTTTGGCATAATTCGATTTTTCTGGATGTTTAAGTCTATAAGAGCGTACGTGTTCTTTGTATCTTATGTCGAAATTTTTTGTTTGGCCAATATAAACCGAGTTACAAAAAGAACAATTCAAACGGTAAATGCCGGATTTCATGATATCTTGTGTTTTGTCTTTAGCATTGAATAAAAATGAAAAGGTGTTGGTGTTAGTTTTATAGGTTATTTTGTAACTGGTGGTTTTTCTTAGTATAGTTGCAATTTGTTCTGATACAACATTTCAAAATTGCAAAAAAATCTACAGAGGGCCAAATTAGATTTAAATACTGCCATGTCATTTAGTGATGATTCTGTATCTTATCTCAGTTACGAAAACAGTTAAGACCACAGCTGGTTGGTATAGGATAAATTTAGATATAATATTTTTGCATATACATGGTGAACTGTTTTGATTCGGCTAGTTCAACTATTTTATTTTTTTTAGATTCTTCAATTTAGATTCTTCGCTTTAAACATTTTTGGTTAATACGTATACATTATTTCTGAATTTCACATAGTTTTTTAAAATTTTTTTTCATCATGGAAGTTTTTAAATTAAATTTACATGTGCGAGTAACATTTAAATAGTTATAATAATAATAATAAATGACGCTTATAAATATATAAATCAACGGTTTTTCATAAATTTATTGTTGAATAATATACAGGTTAATAATAATCTTAGTCAGCAGTACGGCAGAGTGGTTATAGTGGATTTCTCTCGCTTAACATAGTTAAGTCGAGTTTGCGTCGGTCAGGACTCGGATGGGTAAACCACGAGCGCAGTGTACTTGCCTATATGGCTCCGCTGCCTCGTCTCACATGCACATATTCACTCTGCGGCTCGGTGTGTCTGACGCCTCGACACCGAAAGGTATATGAGGTTAAAGATTATATATAATAATAATCTACTAGACTAAAGGTACAAAATTTTCAACAAGAAAATCTAGTTTATCAAGTGATCACCCTGTATATTTAAATTTCATCTTGATTTAGCGTTTAAATATCTACCAATTCATACAGCTTCAAAGTTGTCAGTGTTTTTATACTATCTTGCTATTTCTCGAAAATTAATTTACATATTTGTCCAATCATAAATGCATCAACAATATAATTTTGTTTCTTCTACACCTTGCGCTTTAAAGAATTACATAATAATAATAGTCCCCTTTCACAGGCCATGAAGGCCCATTGGGGTGTATAGCAGGGTAGGCTGCTATTTCTCGAGCCGTTCGGTACTCAAGGGTGGTAAAGTGGTTAGCTTTACCGCACCGACCGCCTATTATTACCCCAGGAAATGATTTTCCGGGTACTCATTTTCACAGGCTGAGTCGACCTGGAAGCCTTAGATATTTTTAAAATTCCAATGTATTATTCCTGGGATTCGAACCCAGGACCTTAAAATTGGTTTCAAGTGCCATACCCACTGAGCTACCATGGCTTCTAAAGAATTACATAATAATAAAAAATAAAAGAATATATATTATAAAATACAGTAAAACAACGCTGATAACTTTAAAATGTACACTACGACATTGTGTGTTTGTAGTGTACATTTTAAAGTATACTACCAAGGCTGTTATTATAATTAAAAAAATCAAAATATTAATTAAAAATTTCACAAGTTTTATTAAATTAACCTGACAATTGTTTCAACATTAAAAATGTCATTATCCAAAGCAAGTAAGATTGATAAATAAACATGTTGATAAGGATAAATACAGAAAATAGGTAACTAGATATAATACACACAAAAATTAAATATCTAACACTTTTAATAAAGGTGAACTGCTAAGCTCAATTGGTTGATTCATTAAACCCAAGCAGCATCTAAGTAGCGGTAACTGAGATCGGAACTTTGATTGAGTAGCTGTTACGTAACTACAACTAAACTTATGACTTTATAGGTTTAATTACTTCAATTTGGAATATTTTAGTAATTATGTAGTTACTTCTACTATTTATTAGACCTATATAGTTACATTACTTCTAAGTAGCTTTTTAAAGTATGTGGAACGGTATTGCTACTTAGTATAATTACCTTAATGTTGTTGCAACTTCAAGTGATATTATGATTGTAGCAGTAACTTTCCCGAAGCTACTTTTAAGTTTTTAAAACTTTAAAGTAGCACCGAAAGTTCCTGCCACTGGTCTGAAACCATTGCTTAACCTTTAAAGTAACTGAACTATACAGTAGCATTGAAAATAAAACTTACGTTTATGCTACCCAGGAGAATCACTTGAAAGTAATTTTAGTTTGGAATTTGGAGGTTAATTGTGTTTTCGCAGTGGTAGTAGTTTTGCAAGTTTTTAATAAAATTGTCAAAGGCAAATGCAATAAGAAAAAAAAAGAATTTTAGATATACGCCCACCTTTTATAGAAAATTAGAACAGCAGTTAGGTGAAATCAGTAGAAACAAAATCAACTGTTTACAATACCAAATAGAAATAAATAGTGATGAGATCACTAATAAATCATCATGTAGTAAACACGGGTGAAATATATTCCCCTTTTTTCTTTCGTCGCTACAACTTTAAAATGAGCCATAATTAAATAATAATTGTTATTAAGTAGCAATCCGTATAAAAATATTGGTTGTTTGTTTACGATTGACGTTTAAATTTGAGGTTAAGTTCCAATGGGAATTTTGCAGTGACATTAGGAGCTAGAAAGTGGCTACGGAAACCGTATTTTATACGGCGTGGTAACAACAACCTTGAAATAGAATTTGTTTAGTTCCCGTTACTGTTTATAAAGCGACACAAACTTTAGACACACATTTTACAGTTAATACTACTTTAAGGTGACATTTTCAAAACAACTCCATATTTACTTGTAAAATGTTGAAGGCTATTAATCAATTTGCAATTTGTTGCAATTGTTAAAAAGTCTTTTACTATAACTCTCAATAAAGATAACAAATCGATGTCAAATTGTGCCTTGGGAATAAAATAAAAATTGTTTCTATCATGTTTATCAATTTATAAGTATTTTTGTCATATTTTATTCAAGACATTTTTTATTAAAAAATATATTTAAAGAAGTATTAAGAAGTATTAAAGAAGTTAAAGAAGTTGTTATTTTTCGATCTATCATCATCGCATTTAACAGAAAAGTTGCGATGGTTTATAATTTTGGTATGCTACATTGACAAAATAACGAAACATTTCATCTCTTTATGTATTATGTACGTATTACAAATAAAATAGTAATCCATTTTGTGACACGACCGCGGCATTAGTAGAGAAAGTGAAAGAATATTTGTTAAGTTGCAAGAGTAAGAGAGAACAACGACGCGACACGATGTGTCAAAGAGACAAAAAGTTCCACGAAAGTAGCAATTACTACGCCGCCACGTTCCCGCTACGTAGCCTAAAGGTAGCTGGACAAGTTCCGGAAAGGTTACTGCAACGTATCTGCTACCCAAGAATTGTTCCCCATTTTGGTTCCAGGCACGTAACAATACCGTAGCAATTACGTTCTTGTGACTAACGGCAAAAACTTTATAGTTCCACCGGTGGTTGCTGGTACGTAGCGGTGACTAAAAATTCTGCTTGGGAAGGTACTGTGCGCGTATATTTCAAAAGCTTCTAAAATGTCTTAATTTGTGTTTGTTGTTGCAAAATAATAAGAGTTTGATGCTGTTTTGAGTTGTGTCATTATGTTCTATAAGAGCGTACGTGTTATCTTGTGTATCTTATGTCGAAATTTCTTTGTCTTGTCGAAGTGTTTGTCCAATGTAAACCGAGTTACAAAAAGAACAATTCAGTCGGTAAATGCCTGTAACTAAATGTATATAACCAAAAATACTGGAAATGTAGAATCGAAAATCGTAAAATGTATAGGTGTTCCATTTAAAATAAAAAAAGTTGTTACTAACCGAAGTAAACGACTTACCCTGCATAAGTAAACAAAAATTATTATAAAATTTAAATTCATTTTAAACTAAGGAACTTCGGTATTTAACTTTTTTTCGTAACTCTTACGAGGGGAATCCACGCACTTGTGCGACTTGGATTTTTTCGGATTCATATCACATAGATTGTTAAGAGGTTTCGTGGATTTAATATGATAGCCCTTCTAAGGATCACAATTCCATAAAACGTACACGAATTTTCACCCATAAATGATGAAAGCAAATACATTTTCGAACATACAACATACATACCATACCATAAAAATGAACGTCCAAAATTTATTTTTCTTCTTTAAGTTCTTCAGAGCAATAGCTTATGGCATGCCGAAATAAGCGGATTGCGCATATAAAAACAATAAACATGTAAAAACAAGTTTTAAATTCAACATCATTTTTCAAATTTGATGCGTGCAGATTCGGGTCGAATCAGTGGAATTTCTGCTTAGTTTTAAACTTGTTGTGAATTTTACGATTAAATCCACATATGCTACTTAACATAATGACAATTATTTCATTAAATATCTTTAACCATCAGTGATAATTTTTCTAAACAAAAAATTAATCTAAGGATACTTAGTTTTTGATAAGCGGTTTGTAATTAATTCGCTAGTTTTATTTCTCTAGGCAACATTCTTCTATTAGAATTCGGTGGAATGTTGTTTCACAATTTTTTATCAAATCCCCAAACAGACTGGTGTGCTTAACGTTCAATTCTAACTCACGGGAGTTAAACGCAGGTCTGCAGATTTTGAACGGTATTTCTTCTTAAGGCATCTGTCTTCTCAGGTGAGATCTTTTTGCGAATGAATATTTGAGGTATATTAAGACTCTCTTTTTTTTACTTCAGCTTTTTTATATGCAGTATATAATAGTATATACGTATGCTACATTGCAAACCTTTCTTTTGAAAGTTGGACTAGAAAGAAATCTACCGCTGGCGGTTCTTTGTCCACGGACCTAACATGCATAGCTTTCCGTTGGTGGGAGGGATTAATTAGAAGTAAGAAATTTATCGAACATTTTGACGAGGAGATTAATCACTAAACAAATATTGCTTATTTTTATTTTGTTGAAGTCAGAAAACGTTTAGAACAGCAACTTTTAATATATCTTCAGTACAGTTTGTGTTTCTAAGTAGCTAAGCTGTGAAATTATTTGTTAAATAGTTGAAAGCATTTTTTTCTTTTAAAATCAATTTGTACTTTATTTAATTAATTAATTTTGAAACTTTGAATTATCAGTTCATTATTGGATTAGAAATACAATAATTAGTTAAAAGTAACTTTGTTAGGATTATTTGACCTTTATATTTTCTTAAGGAGTAACTGCACGAAACTAAACAATTAATTATTTACTTCTAATAAAGGGAAAAAATCAAGATTTGCCTCCCTTATTTACCGTTTATCTTTATTATTTACATACGGTTTATTTTATAACTTACTTGACTACGTGTTTGCGTCCATTAAGGCTGTATGGCAGAGGGAGAACCCAGCGGGATGGACGATGTTTCCGCAAAAATCACACGCGATCTTATTTAAGTTTTGTAATGTTGAGTAATACATCAATCAATCTTTTTTGTTTTGTTTTAAATTTATTTTAAAAAAATTGTATCAATTTTTAATTAAATAATTATTAATTTTTTTAAAGTATACGCCTTTCAGCTCCGCCTAATAGTCCTAATGAACGCTTCGCTGAATACAGCCTTGACCATTTTTATATGCAATCATTATTTTGATTATTTTCAACATTCTCCTACTCGTTCAGTATGTCAATCTTTCTTTCCCTCTAAACTAGTAATACAGCGAGTCCGTTGGTTTATGTCCGTGAATATTACCGACTGAAATAATGGGTAGAAAACATTCAACAGTTTGTTGCGAAAAGATTCCATAATGTACAGTTTTTATTTTGTGGTAATTTTATGTAAAATTTCTTATTGGATAATTAATTAAATAAATCGCAAGTAAGAAATTAAAAAAAAGCTAGAGTACAACGGCACCTGAAACATTTTATGTAGACATTTCAGGACATATATTTATTTATCTTTAAGTGCCAGAGTCCTAACAATAAATTACAATAAGGTCTTGAAATAAGTAGGTATTTGTACCTACTTATTGTAATTTATTACTTGTGTTTCTATGAAATCATTTTTCAAGTTTTGTAATTTTTTACAGTTATCCTCACATTTCTGCTACTATGTGAGTTTAACTATGTAAGTTGTATAGTAAAATTCTGAAAATAAAAATATTTAAGTGGAGTCCAAATTTTTGGAATTTCGTTTAGTTAGTCAGGACACAAAATATTCTTGCATGGATTCCGCTTAAGAGTGAGCAGTTGCATCATCCTGCTGTAAGTAATCATGTATGCATGTTGCAATTTATAGTTATTTAGGGTATTTAAGGAAGGTACTAGCAACATTTCACTTTTTGGCAGATCTGCTACTATAATTCAACCAGAACCACAAGAAATGAGTCATCACAAACACGTGGGCGAAAATGTAAAAAGCATCTAGAATTACGCGAAGGTCACGCTGTTATCTAAATGATAAAATAAACAATAAATGAGAGAGAAAGATTTAGTAGCAGAACAAACTCCTTTTTAATTAAAAATAAATGTAAAATCAGCAATGAAAATCTGTTGGTTCTAGCGTACGTCACTGAATTCTTAGCAACGCGAAATTTGCAATCTTATCTTATCTCACCCCGGGTCGTATTTGTTTATTCCGGTGTGATTACGGAAATGACTCATTTCTTGTATTCTTGGTTGAAGTATAGAAAATCATGTACAGCTGTTATACGGTAAGGATACGTATTTAATTTCTGGTCCAACTTTCATCAGAAAGTTTAATGTGAAAGGAAAGTACTTCCAAACCAAACAGTAAACCTTTGCATGATATTATTTCTAATTTGATTGATCACATTAATTGTTATTAACTGCTTTTCAAACCTATGATTTATTATTTCCTTGCGACATCTTGTTTCATGAAAATGTACTCAATATATCCCTTATATTGCCCATGATTAGTTTTAGTAACTGGGAATTCTTTATAAAACTTATGATTTTTAAGTACTATATAAGTAATTAGTGATAATTTATTTTACTGCATTTTTTAAATTAAATATTCCCATAAATAGGTTATTTTTGAGAAAAAACACATTTACAAAGGTTAAACTGAAAAGTTGTTATCAAATAGTAAATCTTAACTATATGTAGTTATCAGAAACTATTGATAATTTGGTTGCAACCGAGATTTGAACCCATGTCCCGCTGACAGAGGGCCTATAACTGCATCATTATTATTGTAACTAATACTTATTATTTTCAATAAATTGTTTGATATTTATATTTTCTTTTTAAACCATCATTAAAAAAAAGAAATTATATTTGATGCGATTTCTCAGAAATGCACGCTTCAAAAACTAGCAACTCTATACATGACAACATCATGCTTTGAGACTAACTTTTTTTTCTATTATTAATCGCGTCTTGTATTATGTTAGAAAAAAAAGGTTTTAATAATAATCTCATCGTGTACGACGTGTAATTCCAACAGGAATTGTAATATGTGGAATAGTAGAACACATGCAAAGGTTCATTAGAGCATTGCTCTGAAATTCTATAATACCTCTGAGAGGAAGGATTAAATTAATTGGAAAATTCTCGCTGTGCGTATGTAAGTAATGTATTATTTAGAGAAATGCTACAAAGTACCTTTTGTTTTACTCTAAGTAAATACCCATACAAAAACAATTTACTTTATTAAAACCCATTTAATTCAACGGATGGTATTTGTAAATACAAATACCATACGACAATTTAAATGAAAGTTATTCATTTGAAATAACTACTTCGGAGATTTACAAAAGAAAATAAAATATGTAGTTTACAGTATGCACATATTATTTATTTAAACTTTAAATTAAAATTAATCTTATTTCGGAAATAGCTTTTGCTGATAATAACTGCATGCAATAAGAGTGACATTAACTCTTCTTGAAAAACTGCAAGAAATGCATTTGATGAGTCTGATGTTACCACAAAAACATAATAAAAATATAAAAAGCTCGCATGTTAAACTGACAAGCCGACAAGCTTTTATGATTCTTTTAAGTATTCTAAACTTTAAATGACATGTGTTTCTAATGTTGTAATATTAATTGCAGCTTGTAAGAAAGATCTATTTCTTATCTTGTTAGATTTAAAGATTAATGATATTTCCAGTTTTTCAGTCGATAGCAGATACCGCTGCGTTTTGTTATTAGTTATTATTAGTATGACGATATTGACTTAAAAAGCTTAGAAAAATTAAACATTTTAGCGCAATCTGTAGGCCAATTGAGAAAGTCTCATAATCGCATCTTCTTCGCATGTTAATGTAAAATGAGTTTATGCCCCGCGGGTCATGCATACCATCAAGATTTTATTACAAAACTACAGGTACTAGAAGAATCATAGTTGATACCACAACTTTATAATTTTCTTAAAAATTCGGGAAAGAGATAAGGGTTGCCTCGTGAGGGGATCTATTTTGACGTTTGAAAACTCTACAAATATGGAATACATAGACCAGGAACTCAACTTAAATCGCCAAAAATTAATTGGTCGATCCAAAGGTGTAGTACCACCAAAATTTATTAGAAATACTACAAGTGTCACAAGAAGTTTGGTAACACTGCAGTTTTAAAACTTTCAAGATAAGAATTAATGTACATTTTACTCAAAAGTCACTACCAATTTGCAAGAAATAAATTAAATTTTGTAAACATCCCAAATTCCATCTAACCTCTAGATTCGTAGGAATAAACCTTCAGGTTATTATTGGACATAATTATTTTTGATGAGTTCTAAGTGACTCTTACTATAAAACGACGTCAACGTTTCCGTAGCCACTTTCTAACTCCTGGTGTCACTGCAAAGTTCCCATTGGGACTTTGAAAACGTTTAAGTTTAACCTCACATTTAACCATGAACATTTTATTTTTTATACTGCTACAGAATAATTAGATATGGCATATTTTAAGGTTGTGGCAACCAAAGGAAAAGGGGGAATATACTTACTTCAAACATGCTCCCAATAAACGGAAGTAAAAATATATTGCATTGGTCCCAACATTTAAAATTTTCAGACCGAGAAATATTGAGATTGGATGCAAATAGTTGTCCTGGTGTACAAACATGGGAACAATTTAGAATAGAAGTTGCTGTCACTCAATGGCGCACCCATGGGGGGGGGGGGGTTGGCGGTCGAACCCCCCCTCGGAATTTTTGTGTTTATCATAGATTTTCCTTATTCTCTTAATAATATACATAAATAAATAAGATAGTATATATTACTCAAATTTAATCAAATAACCCCCCCCCGAAAAAATGTTCTGGGTGCGCTACTGCAGTGTCACTTCATTGTAATTTTTTAATATTACCTGGAACTTTGTAATAATTCTGATGCAAAACAAGTAGTGAAAATCACATTCAAGTGATTCTTCCGGCTAGCAAAAACGTACGGTTTACTTTCAATATTACTGAAAGGTTCCCTTATTTTAAAGATTAAAACAATGATTCCAGACAGGTGGCAGGAACTTTCAGTACTACTGTAAAGTTACGGGCAAGTTACTGCTACAATCAAAAACCACGTTGAAATTGCAACAACTTTAAAGTAATTATACTAAGTGGCAATACCATCCCACATACTTTCAAAACTATTTAGAAGTAATAGTTTCAATAAATAGTAAAAACAACTACATAATTACTAAAATATGCCGAACTGGAGTAATTAAATCTACAAAATCAAAAATTTAATTGTAGTTACATAACTACCCAATTAAAGTTCCGATCTCAGTTACTGCTACTTAGATGCTGCTTGGGATTAGTTAGTTTTCCAAGTTTTCTTACATTCACCCAAAAACGCCAGGGATGCTAGGTGTGCATCAACCACTTGCTGCATTTGTCAGTTGTGGTTGGTAACAAGAATAGTGATCGATAAGTATGTAAAATATTAAAAGTATTTTTATTGTTGTAAAAGAACAGTCCGCAATTATTAATTTAAACTCTTGCTGCTGTTAAGCAAGTAAATAAATCTTTGCACATTCACAAATTGGTGTTTTATTTAAATAAAGCAAATAAGTAACCGGCGATAAGAAAGGTAATAATCTACAAATAAAAGGGAAATATACCCGTAATTATAAATGAAGAAAAGTGTTTAATTGCTATTATTTTTCCTTTGTGGAAAGAGTTTGGATGGTAAATATGGGAAGTCCATATGGTTTTGGAAGGTATAACTAGATGCAAAGACAAATACACTGGCACTGGAAATAATAATAAAGGAGTAAAAGCTAACTACTCTGACAATGATACGGTGAAGAAAATTGGTGACAAATATCAAGGAAAGGACCGACTCTATACATAAGGTAGGAAAGTTTATTTCCTTATATATTATTTGGAACCTGCTAAAAAGAAGATGACCATTGTGGAGTTGAAAGGAATTAATTAAACAATTTCGTTCTAATAAATTTTAATTGTAACATTTAAATTTAATAGTCATTTAAATTTCAATTTATATTTTTATTTATCTTCTCAACCAGGAGAATCCGCATCGCCCTGAGATAAGCGTTTTATAAAATTTTTAATTTTAGTTACAATTGTTGCCCAACTTATTTTACGTAACCTTGAAGTTACTAACTATTGCGTTATTTAAATCTACTTCAAAAAGTATTTTAAAATCAAATAAGAACTAGAACGTATAAAAAGAGGAAGTTGAAAAGTATTTCCAAAGTTCAACGTTAATTAAAGTTATCAAGTTAATTATTAAAAAATGTCTATGATCTAAAAGCATGTATTTGTACTTCTTAAGTTAAATTATTATATGTTAAAAATTATTAAGATAATGTTATTATTTTATTAGCCCAATATCACTGCAATATACCTATATTAACAGTAAACAGGATACTTAGTAAAAATATATACAATAAAGATATACAGTCAAACTTCCTCCATATTACGAACTTCTATATAGCGAATTTCTCTATATAACGAATTTTTGTGCTGTACACTGCCCTTTTAGAAAAAATACATATAAAAGTGTCTCTAAATAACGAAGTAAAATTTCTATATAACGAATTTTTTAGGCAAACTAAAATTAATTTTTCCAGGTAAATGTATGTATTATGCATCAATCTTTCTTTCTTAGCAGCAGTAAAAGATTATAAATTTAAGCCATCTTCCAAGAAGCCTGCACACATTTTTAAAAATCTGTAAACCTTTCAAAAGGATTTTGTAAATTTTTTAAATTGAAGTTCTAAGAAGGGTTAAAATTGTCATTAAAAGGCCTCCTATAACTGGTTTATCTTTACATTCTTACTTTTTCAGGGGATTTCCGAAAGTTTACCTGAATGAGAGTTCTAGGAAAGATTCAACTTGGATGCATTATACACATTGTTACTTGTCTAAGGGCCGATCTATTCACTTCCTTGTAACTTTATCTGTAAGTTAATTTCCATGGATACAATTGTGGGAACAATTGTAACTATAGCAACTAACTTCCAGATAAATTTAAAAGGAGGTGAATAGATCGGCCCTAAATGGAGATAAGAAATATTAAAATTCAATTACCATTTACGTAAAATTAAAAACTTGCATTTTGCAGTTTTGTGGGTGAACAGCCCTGCACTGTAGTACAAAAAGTCAAAGCGAAAGTGTTAAACCATTACTGAGAAAATCAACGTGTTGCGAGAAATTGATAACTGTATACAAAAAAGAAAGACATCACGGCCAAGTTTGGAATTCCTGCCAGTAGCTTATAGATTATTATAAAAAATCGCGAATCAATTTTAAAATCAGTGAACTTACAGCAAAACGTGCTAGAACTTATGTTTACGACGATGTAGATGAAGCAGTTTTAAAGTGGGTGCATTTAATTGGCGACAAAAATGCACCATTATCAAGACAATTAATTAAACAAAAGTCGTTACAGTTTGCGGATATAGGGTGGTCCAACAAAAAAGCAAAGTCGGAAATCTTATGCTCTCACCCCCTAGGATTATTGTATATCGAAAAAAAGTACCCCTATTTTTTTATTTTGAAATCGGGCGATGTTTAGGGGTGCCTCAAAGCCCTTAAAGTTTCCCATGTATTTTATATGGAGAAAAACACGTTTTCGTAGATTTGGTAGAGAATTCTAGAAAATCAATATTTTTCAACCGGACTACTCTGTTTCTCTTCAGAAATGTTCAGAGAATGAGAAAATTTATTTCTGAGAAAAACAAAAACAAAGTAATTTTGAGGTTGGTTTTCCTCGTTAACCATTCTACTCACCTTTCAGGTAGTATTTTCCAAAGCATATTGAAAGGCCTATGCAAACATCCAAGACATCCTAACTTTCCACTATTCATCATAGTATTTAATCTAAAGTAAGCATCTAGTTGGATTACTGTCATTTCAGTTGGTATCTTCACAAACTACCGTTTGATCTGAAACGAAAAATTTAAATGAAAATTTAATCTGAAATTTTAATCGTATTGGCCTGTTACAAATATTGTTCACGTGCTATTGAATTTTTAGTAAGTAATTAACAATAAAATATTTCAATGAAAGTGTTCCATGAAAATTATCCTAGTAAACTTTTTACGGTAACAAAAAGTTTTAATCTTGTTATTATATATCGCAAAATTACAACGCAGTATATGTGGTTGTAATACAAACTAAATATTAATTAAATACATAGACCCACGGAGTAACGTTTAATAATTATTTATTATTTACTTTATTAAACTACCGTATTGTACATTGTAAATGTTTTACCAGTGTTTAATGTAGCATTAAAAATATTTCAAGTACAAATTTTTTTGTTCCGGTTCAGATAATCATAGGAATTATTAAAGGATAATTGCAGTAAACATAATCTCGAAAATTCCATTTGGAATTGTCTCGTACACAGTAAAAAATGGAGTGTTAAATCTTACACTCAAATAACACCCAGAGTGGTTCCTATTTATCCACACTGACGAGTGTAAATAACATTGGTCTTAAAAGTGGTAAAATATATAACAACTTTAACCTTCAATGCAGGTTAAAGTCATGGACACTGAGTGTAAAAATGACAACCATATTGTTGAGAAAACATTTGTTGAGTGTAAAGTATGCACGAACTGAGTGTTAATTTCCCATTCTTTTAGTGTAAAAATTATTGCTTATAATGGTAAGGAACATTTTTTTAATAGAAAAGGAACCAACTATAGTGGTTACAATCATTTATTGGAGTGTCAATAACTATTTTGTTCGTGTAATTATATACTTCTATTTTTTGGTTCAGATATTTTTTTTTGTAATTTAGGATAAAACAGAAAAAGGTAAAAAATAGTGCACACAAATATTAGTTTTATTTTAAAACAAAATACAAAATATAAATACATTCTAAATCTAAATAAACCAATGTAAATACATATTGTGATGATTTTCCTTCATTATTTGAAAATCATGAATTCTTAATTTTGTTACCCAATGTAAAAAAGTTCAAAGTTGACTGTTTGTGTTTATCATTTGTAATTATGAATTGAATTTTTAAAAGGATTTATTGTTAAAACTATTCAAGTTTGAGTTAATTTATTTATTGGATACATGTATATAGTAACAAAATTTGATCAGGAAAACAATTTTGGGTCTACAGGATCTTCACTTCCAGTTAAATCTGAAAAAGAAAATGTATTAGTTACAAAGGTTTATAAAACAGTACAAACATTATTAACAGCAATATAAAAATAGTCTTGACGACCATATATAGTTAGTAGGGTACATAATACAATAATAATTGCTTTATAGACAATAATCAAATTACTGAAATAATGATCAAGGTCAAGCTATTTTTTGAATAAAATTATAAACTATCAAAATATATGGAAAATAATTGCAAGAAAAACAATATTAAGTTACCAAGGGGTAGTGATGTAAATAAAAGGGGGAGATGAATTTAATAAAATGATAAAAATGGTTGTAAATGAATTTGACCAGTAAATAAATGTATAATTTATAAAGAAAATAATAAATAAAAGTTTAAGAAGTTATCCTGGGTTAATAGTGTATAGTTTATTGGTCAAAATAATTAAAAAAGAACTACAGGAGAAGAACGTAAAATATTAATTAGTATCCTACATACGGTTGTTTTCAAGAAACCAGCAACAAGTAAAGAAGAAGTTAGCAATAATGTTTCTTGAATAGTAATCAAGAAATGCTATTTAAGAAAGGTAAATAAATAAAAAGAAAATTGAGCTCACCATTTCAGTATTGACAGCTATCCAGCCCAGAGAACGGTTTTGGGAGTACCGCAGCAGCAGAATCTTGAAGGGCATAAGACCAAGCAGCATGCAGCTACAAAAGAAAATAAAGTGAATCACAGAATAAGGTTTGTGGAAATAGAAACAAGTGTATATAAAGTATATCTAGTGTTTCTCATAGAAAGAAAAATAAATCCAATTAAAAGAAAATTATGGCTTAAAAAAGATAAATGGTTAAATTATAAATACAGAATTAATAAATAAAAATATGTACAATATAATAGGTACAATATTTAAATATTATAGAATACCTTATAGACAAAATGTTATAATTTGTATATTATATTATTTATATATTATTATTTACAGCCGTACTATAGATAAATGACACGCGTGTAACACAATGTTTATTAATGTTGCACGCGTGTAAATCTTTCTATAAGTACGGCTGATAATATTAAAATAATAAAAAAGTGAATCGTTACTACTAGGAAATCAACATCAGTTTTGAACAATTACCTATGAGCTCCTTTGTATGATTAGGGTAAATGACCCAGCCATCACCATCATGACCACCAGTTTCTGTAATTAAAGTTTTATTAAATTTATTATTGACACATTCTAATTTACATTACAAACCTTACCTGTAATTATAGAAACGACATTTAATGTCACTAATCACAATGTCAGTTCTTAAAAATCACACGTGAATTTTATAAACACATGTGCGCCATCGCCGCCATCTTTGTAAGCTGAGTTCGGCCGTCAATACCTACTATACCAATGCGTAGAGCGAGGCAATAATTAAACTATGGAAGTATAATTTCATTACATACATACTTAGGGTTAGGTACTACATAGCAGGAACCAGAAACGGTTTTGCATTTAAATTGTTCCTTGTAAACCAAAAATCTGAAAATAATTTTATCTGTTATTTATCCACAATTCACGTAAAAATAATTATTTTTATTTATGTATAATGATGACTTAAATTACAATGGATCAACATGGCAGCTAAAACTTTTACATAAGAAAAAGCTGAATAGACACAACCAAGAGTGGAAATAATAGTTTTAAAATCTTACTTACTTAATTGTACAAGATCGTTAGAAAGATGCATCCTCTTCTATTTTAGCATATTTACTTTTATTGGCTAGTTGAATCTTAAAAATCATTGTTGTCACTTTCAAAGAGAACCAACTACATTCAAACACAAACAGTAAATAAAAGTGCTCACGTCCAATCGTGATTATTCGCGTTGGAGGTGGATGTTCGGTGGATGACACTTGCGAGGGTTAAATCGGTTTTGTTGTATCTTATTAACACTCTTTAATGTTGTTAACATGCTAGAATAGTGAAATACATTTTTGAAAGATGACTCTTACACTAACGAGAGTATCTTTACTAAATTCAAATAATTTTTGTACACCAAAAACATTATTTTTACCAATTTTTTAAATTAAGATAACACTCATAAGAAACCTGTTGCTACGTGTTAATTTGAGTTGTTAATTTCATTCACATGAGTGTAGAAATTTACACTCAGATATTTCACCACACCAAATATGTTTTTCACCACCACTGCATTTTTTACTGTGTATGGAACACCCTTTTATCATTTATTCGTATCTTGAAATCTGGGTGGGCCGAAAATGATGCTTTTATAACTTGAAACCAGATAGTTGGAGTATGAAATAACAATAACATCCGATATTATAGAATTTGACTATATTAAGTAGTGGCAAGTGGGGGCTATGATTTAGTCACAGCCAGGCCATTCCAATTAAATCTGGCCAAATTTTTTAACGGGCTTTGCCCAGATTTTCAAGTAACGAAGAAGAGAATTCTTCATTAGCAGGTACTTTATTGTATCAAAATTGGGACGGCTATATGGCCAAATCTTAATGTACTGTTATCTTAACATATAAGAACTGCCAACGAACCGTATTAGAACTCTCGACAGTGGATGGGCTAAGAGCGTTCTAAAAATAGATAAGTGTGCATAACACCCAAAACCAATGCAAGATTGTTAGTCTGTCATAAGCCATGAGCCTGGCGCATGATATTTTTGGTTTTCTTCAGACTCTCAGACTGAACAAAAAGCGATGAAGAAGTCGCAGCAGCGTTTGCAAGTCATATGTCCATAGTATTCCAACCATTACCCGTCCAGTCAAACAAGAATGGATATTTAATAGAAGTGCAACTGCCACTAAAACCGATTACATAGCAGATAAGTTGCACTTGCTATTAAAAATCTCCACTTATAATAAGCTTCGGGACCCTCAAACAATTACCAGAAAACAGCGTTAGTAGATATACGGTTAATACTTCAAATACAGCCTTCGCTGTGAAAGATACCTACATAACACAAACAATCATGATCCCGGAAATCGAAAAGAAATTACCTCATACTGGCCTGTAAGTTTATTCTGTATTAATCTGTATCTAAAGTACGAAGCTAGTACTGTAAAAACTGAAAAATACGCTTGCAAATAATAACAATAATAATAATACTTTATTTATCACAAAGATAATACAAAGATTAACACAGAGATATAGTGAGTAGTATATACAATATACCTTTGGCTTTAGTATATCACAATACTAAGTAGCAGTTACAACAATAATTTAATATTTAAGTATTATCAGCTTTCGCATAACTAATTAATGCTTTTTTAAATTGATTTATACTTTTGCTACTTTTGACATGATGAGGTAGATGATTGAAATAAATGATACCTTTGTGGAAAAAGCATTTCATGGGCCTCGATTTGTTACAATATTGTCCCGTAACCACCAGTTTGGCTTCAGAGAGGGACACAGCGCAATAGAACAGGTAGATGGAATAGTTATCAAAATAGGTCAAGACCTGCATACGAGAAAATACTTTGGCTGAATTTCTAAACACCACCCAAGTCTTTGGCAAAGTCTGGCATACTAGATTATTATAGTCAAAAATGATTGTGGAAAAAGCATTTCATGGGCCTCGATTTGTTACAATATTGTCCCGTAACCACCAGTTTGGCTTCAGAGAGGGACACAGCACAATAGAACAGGTAGATGGAATAGTTATCAAAATAGGTCAAGACCTGCATACGAGAAAATACTTTGGCTGAATTTCTAAACACCACCCAAGTCTTTGGCAAAGTCTGGCATACTAGATTATTATAGTCAAAAATGATTTCCCAACACAAGTTTATGAGATCTTCAGATCTTACCTAGATTGAAGAACTTTATCAATAAAATTAAAGAATGTGCAGACCCAATATCCTCGGATGTTCCTCCATAGAGCGACATTTTGAAATCTGTTTTATACTTTGTCCACTGCATAGATCCACTGAAAGGTCCACTGAATGCTTTACCCATTGGACCATCCAACAAGCCCACAGTCAGTAACACCTATATATGCAGAATAATCAGCACGGCTAGCATAACACAAAAATTCAAGAATAGTTAGCCTCTAACTTCCTACAAGAACATCTTAAAACTTTACATTAAAAAGTGAAACTTGCCCTACAAGATCATACTTAAGCCAATCTGAACGTATGGAAGCCACTTTCGGAGTTTTGTTATCGACTCAAATTTAGATATACGCCAAAGATTTCGAAATAAAATAATAAGTGGCATCGTAAATACCCCATGGTGTTCCACGTGGTTCTTTAATTTTAATTTTATTTATGTCTTTCCTAATTTGAAACAATAACATTATTATACACATTTTGTGTAAGTAAATTTTAATAAAACAAGAGTGTTTATTGAATACGAATAACACGGCAGTCGTATAAGAAAATGTACATTAAACACTTTAATACATTTAATAAATTAGTTTGTTAATGAAAGCGATTAATGATCGAAACTGTTTAAAGCACGAACGAGCGATAGGGAGTGAGTGCCTTTAATAGTTGAGATCATTAGTTGCTCATTAACAAACGAATTGATTACAACAGTTTTTCGTTGACCGTAAAATTCTTCGATTTTAAGATAGAAAATTTCAAATAATACCGAATCCAAACTTGTGCGTATATCTGGTTGCCCAAAGTAAAACATCATCAAAACGTCAAAATCACAAACGGGTTTATTAATGAAAAAGAGTGTATTAATGAGGTCCATTAATGCATCCTTTTTTCACAAAACAGTTACTTAATAAAAAAGAGTGTATTAATGACGTCCATTAATACATCCTTTTTTAGAAAAAATCATTCATTAATATTGACATTAACAAACGGTCAACGAAAATAACTATTAAATTACTAACGTTAGTTATAACAAGCAATGATACAATAGAAGAAGTCGTAAGGAATAGAATCAGGATGGAGAAGTCAGGAACAAAGGCACCACAAAGCATAGTAACTATTATGCGACGACGTAGAGATGTGGCCAATGGCTAATAAGATCGGACACAAAATAGGAAAAGTAGATTTCCCGAGAAGCTCCCCAAATACTTGGGAAGATAAATTAAGTTTAAGAAAAATTTAAATGAAAGTAAAGTCCTCCATCAGGATAAATATACAGAATGAGTAAGAATTAAAATAGTACGGACATGTAGAAAGAATGGGAGCGTGTGGTCGAAAATAGTTGAAAAACCTACTCTACAAAGGAAATGAAAACACCCTTCAAATGTAAAACTTGTGATGTCAATAATGTCTTGGAGGAGGAAAGATAGCTTAGAATTGAGAATATAGGCAGCTATGCGAAAAAAGATGACAAACCTATAGAAGCAAATGGAATTCATAGCAATAAATAGTAGAATATTACCGACCTAATCCAATTAACAGTTGTTTATGTTACTGGTTGGATAAAGGCATCGTTATACGTGTGTGAAATCACACGAGTGCTAGTGCTAGTGCTAGCCTTTATCCCACGTGTGTCATGCATAATTTTATCTACGACTACCTGATTATGTTATTGATTTGAGTTAGATAATGAATTCATTACATAACTCAGCTATGTAATGAATTAATTACCTCACTAGGGATATAATGAACTTCGTTACCTTATTCAAATGAATGACATAATGAGTTCTTATCCAAACAGTCGTAGATAAAATAACAAATCATAAGCTTATATTCATTTTAGGTGCACTTAATAAATTATTATTAATTTATTATATGCAAATGAACTATGCATATACTGGTAAGATTATATTATAATAATTTTGTATAACGGATGTCTTAAAACACGAATTATCCCAGTCACCTATGTCAAAAAAGTAATAGTCTTTGATTTATTCATAGGTATGTCATGGCGATTAATTATTTAATTCAAGTGATAGCTACAATTGTCAAAGGGTAAAGGCATTCTTTTTTGAATTTGTTACCAAGGCTTCCCCAATTTGACGAACGAACGTATCTTACACGGCCGGACGCGTTGAAAAAAAGTTCTGTTTTTGACAGCTTTCGTATGTCTTCTGTCGAGTCATGTAGTAATTATTTTAATTCTAATCACGACCTCCTGGATTTGAGAAGCAAACGTTTCTTAACGCGGCCGGTCGCGTTGGTGAAAGTTCTGTGATTTGACAGTTTTAGTATAGTGGCGCCATCTGTCGAGTCCCGTAGTAATTAATCTAATAAATAATAAGCAATAAGTTTAATAAATTTAGAAATTTTGTTTGGCACTGTTTAATTTCATTTTTTATAATTTCTACTAATGATATGGTAGATACTATCCAGCTCTATTGTTCAAACTTCATCTAATTTGTTAGGAAAACCCTGCTTTTAGGGCCTTCATTTAAAAAAAAAGAAATTCCTTTTAACTGGTCTACTAACGAGGGTTTAAACGATTGATATGTTTTAATCGTTCCCCTCGTGTTTCATTAAATTTAAATACTGACTTTGTTACATTTTATTTTCCAGAACGATTCAGCAACTTCTAGAACAATAATATTTGGAAGTGTTACATTTGTCTCTCAAAAGGTCTCGAGGAGACCAAGAGTCAAAATTTTCATTTCCAAATAACTTTATTTGACCGCTAATTGTAATAGATACGATTGTAGAAATAATTGTAACCATGACAATTATTCACTAGATAAATTTATAAGAAGATGGATATCCCGGACCGTTAACCGGTCGACCGAAGAGGCTTTAAGATATTTTCTATTTTGAATATTGAACATACAATTCGTTCCTTTATCGACATTAAAACCAAACGAAAATGGCATAAAGAGAACAGGGATGAAAAATCTACTAACAGCGTTCTTACATTCTTACAAAATTTTTGAAAAACTAGGTATTCGTTTTTATTAAAATTTAATTTTTTTTTAATTTTCTAATGGTAGTAGAAAAAAATCACATCGCAAGGCAGGTGGAAAGTGTCTATTCATTCGTTGTCTGTAGGTCGCCTTTGCCACATTCAGGCAACCAAATCCACCCTCAGGAGGAAAAGTCAAAGTTTCCTCCCTTTTTACACTAAGCTATTGATCATCCCTAAATGTCCAAAAGATACTAACTATGCTATCTCGTATACTATAAAATAATAGTACCACCGTAGTGTTGATCAAGTACTATCCAATCAATCTTCGTATAGCTAACACGAACTGTGTCAAAAATACTATCCTTTCAATACATACTTTTTATTGTTTAATAAAATATTCACTGTTCATGTCCCAAGCAGCATTTTTGGTCATCGCTACGTACCAACAACTACCGGTGGAACTATTAAGTTTTTGCCACTAGTCACAAGCACGTAATTGCTACGGTTTCAATACGTGCCTGTAACCAAAATGGGGAACAATTTTTGGGTAGCAAGTACGGCAGCGTAGTAATTGCTACTTTCGTGGAACTTCTTTTCTATTTGACACATCGTGTCGCGTGGTTGCTCTCTCTTACTCTTGAACTTAAAAAATATTTAATCATTTCTATACTAATGCTGCGATCGTGTCACAAAATGGATTACTATTTTATTTGTAATACGTACTTAATAATACAAAGAGCGTTGAATTGTTTGATTATTTTGTCATTTCAGTAAACCAAAATTATAAACCATTGCAACTTTTCTGATAAATGTGATGATGATAGGTCGAAAAATAACAACGCGCCTTCTTTAAATATATTTTTTAAAGTTCATACACATGATAGAAACCATTTTTATATTATTCCTGTTATGTTCTTTTATGTGTTTAAATGAAAGATACTAAATTATTGTCATTAATTAACTTTATTAATATTGAGTGAGTAGGGAGCATTACATACACAATGCATACACTGTACAAGATGTGTGTCCTCCAAGCTGACTGAAGTGGTACTGTCGGACGCCAGCCAGGAATGCCAGGATTGGCTAGTTACATCACTACAAATGAATGTTGCCAAGCTACATACATAACAATTCCCAAGGCACAATTTAGCACCATTTGTTATTTTTATTGAAGGTTATGTAGTAAAACATCTATTAACAATCATAACAAATTGCAAATTGATTAATGATTATTGATTAAACCAACATTTGAAAACTAAATATGGAGATGGAGTAGTTTACGAAAAATTACTTTAAAGTGATTCTCCTGGGTAGCAAGGTTTTAAAAACTTTAAAGTAACTTCGGGCTAGTTACTGCTACAATCATAATACGACTTTGAAGTTGCAACGACTTTAAAGTAATTATACTAAGTGACAATACCGTTCCACATTCTTTGAAAGTTACTCAGAAGTAATGGAAGTACAGAGTTTCAATAAATAGTAGAAACAACCACGCAGTTACTAAAATATTCCGAATTGAGGTAATTAAACGTGTAAAGTCAAAATTTAGTTGTAGTTGCGTAACAACTACTCAATCAACGTTCCGATCTTAGTTACTGTTACTTAGATGCTGCTTGTGATGACCAAGATACAAATCAATCATTTAAATGATTCTTGAAGTGAAGACTTGTCTTCTACTAAAAAGGAATGGAATCCCGAATGTAGAATTTCATGTTCTGGAGGTTTTGAATTGTGGGATTCATAATGACTCCACTTAACTATAAGAACAAACAGCAAGGCATTTCCATTCTAATCTGATCGGCTCATATTAGAGAAATTGAGGCCTTCAGTAAATATTGAACACCTGAACAGCATAATAACAGATAATAATAGATCAGTAGCTTCTCGATCGTTCTATGCGGTTTAACTACTGATTTATAATTTTTAATCTAACTTTGGTTTACCTCAGGTAACAATTACAGTGATTGGTAGGTATATTAGATATTTGATTTTATTCATTTATTATGTGTTATTTTCTTATAAAAAATGAAATTTTAAATGTAGGCTGTTTAAAATGAACTATGTATACCGTCAAGGAAGATGCAAGTGAAAAGGATAAACAGCCTATCAAATATTATCCGGGTGTATTTCTTTTAAAGGCTTGTAGATGAAAAAAGTGAATTGTATTCCCAATTGATAAAGACGTGCATTTAAATTAAATTAACGAAACGAACTGTTCTTGTGATACATGTTTTGTTATTGCTGCAAATTCAAAAATTATAGGTAATAACAATTCCAGAAATATCTTGAAAAGAATAAGTCATCACGGAAAGTCCCATGAACGATTGTAATAAATTCCCTAAATTACCGCAGAAAATGTTAAACCATTTGTCAGTAAGTCACAGATGAGTTAGCTTACATGTCACCAAGATAATATTTTTCCTGGAGTTAAAAAAAGTGTTATTTGAGAATTCCTCTAGAAATCTATAGCGCATGTTACAAGCCTGGACAAGGGTCTATTCTATAAGCTGCGAACATTGATTGACCTTTAATGGATTGACAAATGATCTAAAGAAGAGAATTGATGATGTGTCAAACTTGACTCCATTCTATTCTAGCAATATCAATTTCATAATCTTTGTTTTTGCTGAACATAAATAACTATATGATTGTTATTATAAAATTCCAATCATTCTTTTTTTTGAAGCTTCTGATATTTCTTCTTATTTTTCTGACTAGCGGAGTATTAAATGTATTTATATCATTTCTAAGACATTTTTTTCTGTAACAATCTGAAACATCATGTTTCTCGCTGTAAGCCTGCTGTGTAGAGGTCGGAGGTCGTAGGAATTCTCGTGTTCGTGTCTAGTAACTCACTAAACTTATTGTTTCAACTTCCATTGGCAATCAAGAGTTAAGCCTCACCTTTCACCTCAATTATTCACTGCTCCATATTAGTTACATGGTAGAAGTTACAAGTTGAACAAACTCAACATTACATTCCATGTACATAACTCGCTTTATGGTATAAATATTACCCAGGTATTATAATCCAGCTCACTTATATTCTTGTAAGTAAAATTTCCTTAAGGCATGTTATAACTAACTAATAGTAACTACTAGACAGCGGCGTTACTCTGATTTACTGCACAACGGACATGAATCGGTTAGTTAACATTTTATTAAATTATGCGTAAAATTATAGCCTCAAATGAAACTGATCCTTTTTTTTGGTTTGAATGGTTATGTGGGTCTTGGGTCAGTTAAAGTGTTGAACAACTTATAATTCAATTATTGTTAAATTTAAAGGTGAATGGCTACGCTCATGGTTGTTAAACTAATCACTATTATTACGAGCGTGTGCTGTTAATTTACTAATTACTCATTTATGTTTACGATGATACATGAAGTGTAGTTTAAATAATAAGTATCAATAAATCTTAACGACCATAAAGTGTTCTGTGCCGTACAGTGGTAATTATGAAAGTGCCCTCAATGGTTTTTGATCCCACCGAATGTTGCTTGATTGTTTCATCAGCTCACAATGGAGATTTTTGGCTGAGAATTTTTATTTATAATTTAGTTCTAAAATTATTTAGAATATAATCAGTATGAGAAAATCTCTTTGAAATTACAGACGATAGGAAATAATAATAATAAAGTCGCTTTTATCTACATACATATTATACTTTTTTTATTTATTTTCGTATTGATTCTATCTTAATGGTAATTAAAATGTATTGCCCTCTTTTATAATGTGGTATGTTGTTATTGTTATGGATATGTAACATGCGAAATACATTTTTTCGAGTTCCCTTGCGGGATATAAAACTGCAATTATCAAATTTTATTTCGTAGTTTCCTATTAAATATTGAAAAACGGAATTCTTAAAAGTCCTTATATCTTTTGCATGAAAAAACTATACTTTTATTTTACCTTTTATTTTTACTTTGAGAAAATCTATTATTATCAATCAATCATAGAATAATTGATTCTGAAGAGTTGAAGTTTACAAGACTGATAGGCTAAAAAGATCGTGTTATCAACTATCTACTTATTGATTGACTTATCGAGCCTTTGGAAGTGTTAAACGTGTTCCCTGGTCCCACATTTGCTTTGGACAATGAGCTTTGAGGTATAGCGCAGGCGTCGGCAACCTATGACCGGCTAGTCATCAAGTGACCCATTTGATAATTTCAAGTAATTCACTTGAGTGCAAATAAAGTATAATATTGTCACAAACGGAAGTTATTTCTACTTGAATAATTTTATAAGTTCTATAACTTGCGCAAATATCGTGCAAGGCCACACTCAGTTGCCCACGTTAGTCAAGCAGCCGCGATCTCGTCGCCTACAACTTGGAGCCAGCTTCGAATTCCTTCGAAGAAACGCTACCACGTCACTCACGTCTGGCCATTCCAATGCATTTTATCTACTAAGGTTACTTCGTCTATACTGAACAACCCACGTTCGTCCACATGCAGTCAAGTCGCCTACGATTCACAACTAGCTGCACATTCCTCTGAAGAAACCAGCACACTTCCGCTCAACCCACAGTTTCGTGCCTGGTACGGCCAACTCGAATGCAAACTACCCACGAGCCTGCAACCAGGAAGCGTGAGCTTCCTTGGTTTCATACTTGGAACACCAACCAGCTTGCTTGAGCTTACAATTCAATCAGTGAAGATGGCTCCAACACTAGATATCCAAGCAAGCTGGTGAGTACTTTTTAATTTATCTAATGCTTAGTTCTGCTTAGTTATGAGTGGGTTGTACAAGGCCCTCTGTCACTTAGTTATGGGGGAGTTGTGCCCAGGCTCTCTCTTGCTTAGTTTGTAGATCACCAGGAGTTCGTCTTCTACTCTTAGTTTGTAGATTTAGTGCTAGAGCAGGGTGGTTCCGATCACCCTCATTTATTTTAGATTATGTTAGGTTTAAGAGGACATGTACGTCCTCACACTGTATAACCTATGTGTGTAACCATTTGTATTCTATTGTTCTATTGTTAGTATATAGTTGTTTTTATGATTTGTGTTTATTTTCCTTTCTACCTCTGACTACGTCCTCCAGTCACGAAAACCCCACGTGACAATATATAAAAATAAATTATAAAACATAAAGATGAAACGAACACTTTGAAAAAATATAAATAATAAGATTAACATTTTGGTTTTATTACAAAGTTGCAGAATTGAACATAGGCGGAATACAGCGACATTGTCCGAAATGAAAATACCCATTGATCCGAAACGTCTTCTTAAAATAGTCACATTTTGGTAGATTTTTACCCGCAGCCAAAAAAGGTTGCCGACGCCTGGTCTAGCGTGTGTTTTACTGCAATCGCAATTCTTTTTTCTTTTTTCTCGTTTTTTTTGAATAAGAATTTTTGATAAATTGATATAGTTTATATTGAACTAGTTTAATCTTTAATCTTCTATTTTTTAAAATCCAGAATGCCTTCAAATCAATGTGTTTATAATTGTCAAAGTAATCATTTAATAAATAGATTATCTCTATGTTTTAACATTTACATTTCCAACAAAAGATAAAACTAAGCAGTTATTATTGTACATCTTTAATGATAGAACGTACACGGCCTTGTCCTGATGGAAGAGCTTCCAGAAGTACTTTTGTACAGAGACATCGGTCCTACTAGCAGGGCCATGTTACGCGCATAAAGATAGCCTGCACGCAGGACATAACGTAATACCGGTAGTACATGGAACAAAACGTAAATTAGAGCATTGTTATCACTGCCTTCAAGAGTCGAAGTCCTGCTAGCAGGACCCGCTTTATTCATAATTTGTACTGCAAAAAATCGAGCGTATTTTAAGGAAAGATATTTTTAGTCAATTTTTGATGTGACAATCACACATAAGCACAATTTACTTTTTTTTTAATAAAGGAAAATAAAAATCAAGGGAAAGTATGAAGCGCCCTAGAAAACGCAGCTACCTACCTTTTCGATTTGACCAGCAACCCATCGATTTCCCACCATGCAATTGCGAGATTTTTTATTTATAATTTTATTATAACTCTAAACTATAATATACTCCAGGAATGATCGTTCTTCATATCAAAAACCGTTGCCGGCTTGCCTGAATCGAGACGCGCTTAGCCCGGCTCCATAATTTCGAAGTAACTGATTCACTAGTTCAAATACGCATACAATCTGAACGAATAAAGATAGCGTCTTCTAACAATAGCGCTTATAGAGCACTTATAGAGCTTTTAACTGGCTTTCAGAACATATACAAATTTGTCCTGCTGGCAGTATCTATAGTGCTAGTATTTAACGATTTCCAGGGTACTCAAATGAGTCGTTTCTTTACTGCTATCAAGACGCTGTACGTTCTATCATTAATCATTTAAAAAATAATCTTGTTTTTACTTATTGTAGAGAGAATGTGAAGCAAATAATTTAATTCCATAATAAAATGTGATCTTTGGCATAAACTCTTTAATATATTTCTAAATAAGTATATAAAACAAATTTATCACGATGTAGTCAGCCACAATACCCAACAAGAGAGTAGCAGACTGCAAATTCCTCTTCTTCTTCATAGCCTCTCTCGATAGCATAAGTGTTGGAAATACGCTTTACAACTGGAATTGCGACGGATTCAGCTACCCCGTGCATTCGATTGTTTCAATAAAAGCTTACGTCAGAAGGAAATAAAAAAATTAAAATATTTTAAAAAATATTAAAATATAATATAATATAAATATAAAATATTATTTTATTATGCAACCAAGATTTATTATAACTTGAAAATAATTTATTATTTCCCTAGGGTCCGGCAATCGTCTGCTACAAAATAAACAACCCCCATTCAACAACTAAACGGCATAAACGAAATAGACCTACATAAAACACAATAGTTCATAGAAAAAGCAGGAGTTTTATTTAAATATTTAAATCCAGAAACAATGTAATAAAGGATAAGTCAATCGATAAATCATAATTAATAGATCAAGTGAATTTGTACTCAATTAGTAATGAAATATTATAACAATTAGCTAATTTTTAATAAGGAATGATAATAAACAATAATTGGCCAGTTCATAAATTACCAAAATAAAGATGTATCTACTTTTAAAGTAAACAGAAAATATAAATTTAGCAGTACCTACAAAATGCTTTTTCTGCGGAAAAAGTAGCATTAAATAAAATCGTGCAACAATGTTGATATTCTATTTAACGGTAAGTTACAGTTTGTTTATTAATCACATAATCTAAAAACAGTAGGAAGCAAAATGTAATAGTAATGAGAAGCTGAAGGTGTTGTCTGTTCTTCCTGGTGTTAGCTTGAACTGATTAAATTGTTTGTCCTTTTAGATGTTCCGATATGTTGTTTACAACATAAGAAGGTCCAAATATTCAGTAGAAAAATCAAAATCTCATGGATTTCAAGGTTACAATTCAATTGATTGCGTCAAAATGGTACAGGAATGTCAAGCGGCAAACTACGTATTCTACTCTCTGTTCTTATCTAATCTAGGCTGCAGTAAAAACATGTTACACTTGCAAAATGATTTTGTCAATTTTATGATTTTTATTTATTTGGTATGTAATTGTATTTCTTTGGTATGTAAATGATTTGAAATTCGATATATGTTGTGTTAAAAAAATATCTTCAACTGCTTCATCGAAATACCCCGGGGTATTCCCTGTTCTGAAAGTACAGCTTTAATTGTTGAAAATCATCCAGGACCTAACGAATTTTTTCTTAACAAATCATATTAAGCTACTACGAAATTAGTTAAATCAAAATTGATCAAAGAATTTAACGATTTTCTTATGAATTTTAAATTTCCTAAACCTGATCTGAAGTTTTGGTTTGCCATACTAGTTCCATACCAAGAAATGCTCGTTTTTTCATATGTGCCTGATTACGTTAAAACTTACAAATATGTTTCGTATAACCCTGTTCATGAAATTCTGTTCTCCGTTCAATCACATTAATCACGAAGTGGTACACTAATTTTAATAACTGTTTATTTTTATTTTCCTAATAAATATAAACGGTATAAATGACCATTCAAAAAGCAAACAATAGCAAAAATGGACATATTAATGTATTTCTGGTCTTTCAATAATGATGAATTTTCAATGAATAGTTATTTACATTACAAGCTGCGAAAGTTTACTTTTAGGTGCAAGGTGTTTTTAATTGGCCGAGGCGAAGCGTAAGCGTAGCCGAGGTTAGTTAAAAACACTGAGCACCTAAAAGGGCTTCCGCAGCATGTAATGTATTAAACTTTTCATTCCCCCCTTATTAACCACCGTAAATAAATCAATAAATAAAATGATGATTCAGGGATTATAATAAAATAATGTTTGTATATACAACAGTATTGTTACCAAGGTAATGCTGACAATAGCCACCTTATAATGTTATATTTTTAAAAAATTGACAGTTTTACTTCGTTGTCCAGGGACCGAAAGCTTTTCATACCTAGCAGCCACCTCGCATGTTTTACTTTCGCTTTCGGTTGCCTTGGCAAGATAGAAAGTTACACTTTCGTAAAGGGGAGGATGAAAAACTAATTACCAATACCCTCGATTTCTACCTCGATTACGCATTACATCGGGGCGGAAAAATATTGCAAGACAAAACTTACAAGGTAAAAAAAAACCTAAAGAGCAAAACGTCACAATGAGAAATCTAACCTCTGACCTAATCTCTAACCTAAGTTCTAACCTAACAACTTACGTAACCTTCAAGCTTGCCCTGGTCGTCAACCCCCTCAGAGTCCTATCGTTAATCTTCGCGCTTGATTATGCGCTTATGATGTGCGGGGTGCAATATCCTAACCGATAAAAAAAGGAAACCGTGAATCTCCACTCAATCAAATGTTATTTTCTTGTAGTATTCCAGAATTGGATAGATTTTAGCAATGCTGTACAAACATTATATCTTGTTATATACATCTATGCCGGGCAGTTTAAATTTGGACCATTGTCAATGAGACATTTTGTGTAATAATAAATAATAAGAGTTTTGTTATTACTAGAGAGCGTTTAGCTTTTTTGAAATTCTACGAAGCTTAATGCTGTATAAGGAATTATTTACACAAAATAGAATCATAAAAAAGATTAGATTTCGTACAAGCTAACATTTCGTTTCTTGTTTTAAATACTACTAAGGGGAATTTTGAAGAATACGTGCCTAAAGCAAGATTTTAACCGTGAAAACTAGCTTTCCTGTCTACAAATCTTAACTTGGTTTTAATTGGATACTACGAAATTTATATTAACTAATACTGTCTGCATTCTTAAATGTTTGTTTAAATGCAGCTGCTTCTCGCACCCGAAAATGAAACCTTTTACGTCTTAAATCTTAACAAAGTGGAATATTCATTTTTATACTAGCAGTTGAGAATGTAAACGAGGTGAACTAAACTTCTCTAAGCTTCTTCTAAGCTTAACACTATGTTGACAAATATAATTTATATAAGTTTTGAATGAATTAATAGTTTCATTGATATTAAGAGACTGTTTCAAGATAAAAGTACATCTGGTGGGGTTATCCGTTGCGTGGAATAACTGGCAGTATCAACCAACCCTTTCAGTTCAGGCATAACCTTGGACGAAATACGTTTTCTGCGCACATTACACGTCGATGTACCAAACGATGTACGTAATCGACAGCGATTATATGTACTTTGCCTACTTTCAATTGCAAGCTCTCGTATATCCTGATTATCGAATAAAACTCTTCTTTCCAGTTGAAATTTCCTGGTCCTTTGATGTGTACATAGCTTTGGTATCTTGGTTATAATTTTTTGTTTCCATTTCTTTGTAATTACATCTGTAGGTAATGAAAAGTTTGTAAAACATAATTGTTGTTGTTTAATTAATTTTTAATTAATTGAAGTCAGCAACCATAAATAATTATCGTTTCACTGAAGTAGATACAGAAAAACAGGCAAGTTTATCTTCATCTTTAAACTAAGGTAAACTTTACAAACGTTTCTCTAAAAACACCCACGTTCTCCCTTTTATAATTTTGATAAAATGTTCCAACTAGTTAATTAAATTTGTAAAACAAAAACAATTTCAAATCAAAGCTGCTGGCTATAAAATATTAATTCCCGGACGCGTCCGTTTCAGAAACTCCCTAAACTAAACCAAATTACGTAACCGGAAAAACAGAAAATTAACTGTGTTAGTATTTTATACCAGCAGAAGAAATTTTCATTAAGAAGAATCGGAAACTTCATAAAATGGAACGAAGGTAAACATTATTGTTTTAAAAATAACAATTTTGTTAATAATAAGTATAATAACCGTTTATCTAAGTTGCGCACGTACTGTGAAACTGTTTATAAGAGAGGAATAAAAGAATAAAAGTAAGATTTAAGAAAACGGAAAACAAGATAGTAAAGTCCAGAAAGTTTTTTCTTGGAAAAAAGAATGAGCTCCAATGGCTTTAAGAAATAAAACTTTGATTCAAGAGAGCTGTTTTATCCGATTTCCTCCATTAACCTTTTTTATTCAGTTTTAAAAGCTATTTCCTTATTGGTTCTACAAAATGTATCCTTTCAGTTTAATTTACCGTTTGCTCTATTTTCTTCGTGCTTTTTCAGAATCTTCAGTTTATTCGTTATATATTAATATCTTCCCCTAAGTATCTCATTACAACGATTTTCCTCGCCCCGTTTAAATCTCCTTACAGTTATTTATTTGCTGTTGTGATTTTTCGACAGACGTTAATTTGAACAAGAAATATGATTGATGTTATGTAGGTTGTCTTAAATATCGACAAGGCTTTTATGATATAACTAGCTTTCAAGCGTAGTACACTGCGTGCGTGTATCTGTTGGTATGTGCGTCATGTAGAACATTTTAAACTTTTCAGCACCCCTGACTTATTACTAAAATATAGGTTTTTACTGAATAATGAATAATAATAATAATTGCTACAACCCATAACCTGAAAACCAGGCCCCAGAAACTATTAGTGATGATTACACTCGCACATGAATCGCCATTAATTCTATGCCCAGCACTAGTCATGCACCGAAGCGGCTTTTGGCCGAATACCGAATATTCGGCCACTAAAATTTGCCGAAGTGCCGAATATTCGGCTGAAGCTAAATAGAAATTTGAGTTTTGATTAATTTTATTGAATACAAAATTATGTTACAAAATAAAAATATTGGTGTCCGAAAAATACGTTTCCTACTACACATTTTGCTATAATAAAATAATACAAAATTAATAAAAAAAATAAACATTATCGGATTATAAAAAACACGTTGTCAAAAACTTAAATAAAGAACGCTTATTAAAAAACTACACGGAATATAAACATTAAAAAAATGTTTCAGCATTTAAAATTTAATTTAAGAAGATTGTGGTGGATAAAAAGTAGGTTTTCGGCATTTTCCTAGAGCAATCTAAGTCGAGCACGTGATCGCCGCGTCTCGCATTGCATCTTCGCCCTTGTGATTTTTTGGCCCAGATTCTTCAATTTATTGATGAACTTCTTGTCGGATCAGTATATGTACGCTCTTTGCCTTACCGTCTAGACAGGACTTGAAAATAAATGCTTGAAATGCTAAAAATTAAATAAATGCTGATACATATTAAATATTAAAAATTTATATATTTTTTTTGGTTAAACGCTAAATACTGAGTTTTTCAGTTAAAATGCATTCAAATAAGTCAGTGCAACAGAAACAAATTAAAAAGAATCCGCTTCGATCGGCCGAATACCGAATCTTTCACGCTGCTTCGGCCAAAATCGAATCTGTTAAAAATTATCCGAATCTGCCGAATACGGAAGCAAAATCGAAGCTTCGGTGCATCTCTACCCAGCACTATGAATGTTGCAACACATTGCAAATAGTAGGCTGTGGCGTCACTAGGATGGATATCGCTGTTAAAGACATCGTTGCCGTGCCGCAACGATGTTCGAATAGTTTTTACATCGCACACGCTGGTGTTAATTACGTTTAATCTACTTAAAAGCCATTGCGGTATGTATGGGTAAAATAAGTATAAAAGCTCTGTAAATATAAAACGGTATATGTGGTAAGTCTGTAAATATTATGAAATGTTTGGAGATAAACGGAACATTATTTAAATTCAGCTTCCAGCTCAGATAGAGCTTTATTTGAAAACTCAATGAATGAAACAAAAACGTTATAATAGCACTGGTGTTCATTTAATTGTGTGGTACGTTTTTATTGCGATCGCACCTCGTATGCATTTTCCATTATGTTAATTCGACATTTAATGTATGTGTTTCGTAACATTCCCTCTCCTTTTGAGTTTTTAGGCAAAGATAATCTGTGTTGGAGATGAATAGTACTGAGTTTTTAATTCATTAATAGATTTTTTGCACATCATCAATTTTTGTATTTCTTCCAGTACTTCTTCACACACTTAAGCCAGTCATTGAAACACGACTCTGACTTTTCTATGAAATTGCATATTTCTTGAAAACCGACTAAAAGCCCTCTTTGGTCGTGAATCTTCCCTTTTAATTAAATTTTTTTGAAAAAAGAAAGTAATGCAAAATCGCATGGGACAAGACAGGAGCTGTAGGGTGGATGATCTAAACATTCTATTGCCATTTGCTTCAAATAGTCTGTATTAACGCAGCTCTAGATACAGGCGTATTTCTGTGGTAAAGAAACCAGAAATACAGGCTTGGATTTGGGTGCATATTAACAAGTTTCAGGAATCTGAGGCAGAAAAGTTCTGAACTGGATGTTACTCATTTTTCCTTCCTCCACTTTGTGACTTTGTAACGAAATCGTCACAATAAAGAAAGGTATCAACCATAACGTACACATTTTACGTAATTGCTAATTAATAATTCGATGTAAATTAAATACAGAAGCGTATAAAAGCTTCTCTAACTGCCACAGCTTTACAAATAGTTACCACCTTTTCAGAAGTTGGCACTTTTACTAGACGTACGAAACGAGGTGAATCATCAAGTGAAAATAAATTATTTTTAAATTTCAAATATCAACGTTTAAATTGTCAGTACAGAAACTCACTTCGTTGAAACTGTCCTCTAGTTACACTGGATTATTCGCATTTCAACCTGTAAGAGAAAGTAACTCACTAATAAGATTAATAAAAAAAAAAGATTCTTTGTAGCCAAGCTGGAAATCTTCTTCTTTTCATGTGGTTACATGTTAGCGTATAGCTCGGTCTGTTTTTTGCCCATTTTTGGCAGCAGAAGTTGGTATTGACGGTGTCGCGTCGTTCTCAAACGGAACGGTTAATGTCCATTTGTTGACCGTAGTTGATTTTACTGCTGATGGCGGTGAATGACGTTGGTATGGAGGTGGACTGGTGCAGCTAGCAGCGTCACCTTGCTCGTTATGGTTGGTGGTTACGGGATGATGTATTGGAGCAGCAGAGTAGTCGGACACGTTCGAAGAAGACCAAATGAAGGAGCAGCCTGCTGCTGACGTGATCTTTGGCCATGGACGTGGTTTGCTGGTTAGCTATGGTAGCATTTGGCTGGTTTTCACTCTAAGTTAGGCAAAATGGTGTTGCCAGCAGAATAAGTGACAGAAGCAACTGGTGGTGTGCAACTGTGGGTCTAGATGCGTATTTTTGTCCCACTTTGGCATTCATACCACCCAGCACAATTTTGACATCATTCTCCAATTTTCTCGTCCGCTTCTTCGTGGAGGCGCACGCGCACTACAGTTAATTTTGACAGAAAAACTTAATTTTAATTCTAATTGAACAGAGACTGTCGTTGTTGACTCGTGTAAGTTCTAAAACCAGGTTTTTCTTACGCCTTTCCACTTAAAAGCCAGTTCCTAATGTGTTGGTTACGTTACCGCTGTAGTAAATGGTATAATTTCCAGTCCGCTATGCCATTCCCTTTCAATCTATTTTTTTACAGCTGTCAGATCTATTTTATATTTACTTAGTTGCCTTAGTCTTTCAGAGCTCTGGTCGAATAAAGGCTTAAGACATTTCATGCTGCAATTTTTCAGTCGCATTCTCTTTTATCACGCCTTGGTTGTTTTCGTAAATCAGTCCGACTATATTCTTTTTCGGTCTTCTTTACAATAGATATTTTTACGGTATTGGAGCTCCCTCCTTATTTTCCGGGCTTTGGACCGGCTGAGTGTGACTCATACAAATCTGACTTGCAGGCGAAGTTATTTCAGTCTAATATCCCATTTTGTCTTTAGGTTGTTCTTGAGAGAAATCTCATAATTATAGTTCATCTCATAATTAAAACCAGATCTTCCATCGCTGTTGCATTCGAAGAAATTTTTGTCTCATGCCGGTTAAAGCGTTATTGGTGTTTCACACGAATACACGATACTAAGTAAGAGACTAGAATTATGCACTATCATCGTAGATGCAAATCCGCAAGAGTATGTCTATGTATACTTAGTTATGACAATGATACATTAACTTTATTAGAAAGAGATTACTCTACACGGTTAGTCCAAATCAAATTGACCCTTCTTTAAATGCCTGTATTGTTTTCTTTTCTTAGCCAATATTTATGATTTTTTATAAATTTTTGTTACAAGTTAAGTTAGCTATCCGTATTCACCAGTTTTTTAAAGAAACACATTTAGATGTGCTGCAGTAAATAACCGTTTGCTAATTTATTAGTTAATGTAAACATTTTTTTAGAGAGAAAAGGTATGCTGGGGGTTATCAAATTTTTTACACAATCTTCTTTCAAAATTGTTTTTATGACATGACCTACTTGATCTTAAAATTTCTGCACAGTTAAATTTAAAGATGAAAATCCTATAAAACGTTAAAATCTATTTTCACTTTTAGTTGTTTGATACTCACTACTTGAATTCTTTCCTTACTAAGAAGTTTAGCAGCGCTGGTCACCGTGCGCCGCGCCGCGGTTTGGGAATGATTTTAGATTAAAAACAACATTTGACGTCATGCAAATAGCCACTTCGCAGTGGAAATTGTGATGATCTTTAACAAGTTTGCTTAAAACACCTTCGCAGATTACAATTTCAATTTTCTTTAAGGGAATTAACCCATTTGGTCTTTTGTGTTGGGGTAAATTCCAATCTCTTTATTGCGGAACTAATCTGTGGTGATGGGATATTTTTTTGTCAACGTAAGTTAATAATGTTATCGTCTTGCACATTCTCCTAATTTTGATATGAATTTCTTTCAGTAGTTGATATTTTGGAAATCAATTTGTTTGTGAAAATCAGTTAGTGAACTCTGTATTTTACGTATTATTTATCTATTGCCTGCAAATTTATCATCAATTAAATTATTATTAGAGTAGGGTAGCGCAGGATAATTTACGTAAGTATACAAATTAGAACTCTCTCAATATTGTGAGGCCACTTTCCATTTAAACATTCAATTAATATTAATCCATTAAATGTACCTTTTAAACTGCTTAAAATCCAATAAGGCCGTTTGATTCTTATTTTGTTTTATTGTAAATTTGATCAAATTTATTTACAGCTTTTTTGTAATACGTAATGTAGTGCATGTACAGTTGCGGCCGAAAAATTTTCAACGGTAATTTATCAAGTTAGCACATTTTTCTGATACTCACATCGAATGAATCTTAGTCCAGTGCAATTAGTCATTATAAATGAAAAATGACGGAACCCAGGTATAATGAATGGATTTGAAAGATTTTTTCTTTTTGGATTTCTAATGTCATAAACTGAAAAGTTTACCCATTAAAAACTACCGCAATTTTGAAAATTTGTTAATATAAAAAAAATAAAGTTTTTAGAAATCTCAACAAAAAAATACAATTATCGGAATTATAACATATTTCTTTTAAGAAAATAATGATTGTAATAGTTTGAGGTTATTTTTGAGGTTGTTTATAAAGAATTTCTAAAAAAATAAAACTTTTTAAAATTAATTTGAAGCTCGAATGGCAGAAGCTCAAAAAAACGAAATAAATGGAAAAAACGTTAAATAATACAAATACATCAATCAGCGGTAGACGAGTGGTGTCAGTGCATCACTCGTGTTCCAAGGGTCGTGGGTTCGAATCCCACTTGGAGCGACGGAATTTTTCTAATTGGAAAATTCCGCCACCTCAACTATGGGTGTGTGTATTCATGTTGTATGTTAGATAGGGGATAGATGACCTTAGCGTTGGTTCCCCCGTAGTGTAGGCGTGAAATAAAAAAAATAACAGTTTGTTATACACGTATGTCTTTGTTTCTAACAAATGCTGAGTCGTCATGTCTGTTGTATAAAAATTCTACTCTCTATTTATAAAAATAATGCAAGTATTGCTGTATATTGACACGATAAAATCGGCTTTCGACATGCAGGTCATATCACCGGCAACAAATATTAACGCAACCGGCAACGTTTTTGTAGAAGCGATAACAAGTTGCTCCAATGTGAGACTTCTGATTAAATACAATGTAAACAATTCGATGGCGATAACGTTGCGCGTTTCCAATTGCTAATTGTTGATTGCTTATTGCTTCAGTGTGAGAGCCCCCGTAAATACACTCTTCTATTCTTCTATGTACAATATTCTCTTCTATGTACTAGCATATTTCTTCATTGCTGCATCCACTAATAATACTTGTGGATGAATCTTTTTTCTTCTTCAGGTACCTTAGCAACTAAATTTCTCAATGAGCGGTAACAATCACCATGATATCGTGCTTTCAATGCTACCAAGTCCAGTACACCAGAGAAATTCACAAGAGAATATCCTCTTGTGAATTTCTCGGTAATAGTCATCTCTTTCTTCTTTTATAAGCTCCAAAATTGTTGATTTTATCTCTGTGTTGTTAACCATATGTATTTTTCTTCTTAAATTTTTCTTTTTCCTCACTAGCTTCCTTTCCACAAATGAAACAAATTGTTTTCCAATCGAAGCTACATGATGATAAACTTCGCAATCTTTTTTTCGGAGGAGAGAAATTGACTTGTTTGTCTAGCTTTTTATAGGCTTCAATGTATTTTTTATTAATATACTTCTGCCTACACGATGTACGAGCATATACAACTTCACACGTATTGAAGTATTGTAATAATTAATTGTTTCTCTCCTCAGAAGCTTGTTTTAAAGTTCCCTAATTTCAACAATAGAACCTGCATCATTAGCTGCTCTGAGATCCAAGTTTTTCGCAAATAAAACAAAAATTTTGTTCACCATCTGAATCAATAATCTTACTGTGACTATCCATAATTAATAATTACCTGCAACAAGAAATATTAGCAAAATTGGTAAACGAAAGTCGAAAATGAAAAAGATGGAATAAACATTGTACAAATAAAATTTCTTTTATTATAATATAATATTATCACTGTAGTGATACACTATGCATACCTCTGTCGGCGAATATAATCGAGAATTTCAACAAATACTGCGAAAAATATTTAAAATAACGTAGACACAGGCACGATACTAAATTTTTTTTCGGAGCAGAGAAACATCTGCCACTCATGTTCTTCACTATCCCCACTTCCCCACTCTACTCCCTTTTCTATACCTGCAATTAGCAATTAGCATTAGCAACAAGCTTCCGAACAGAGATTAATAGGTCCTGAACCTACATGCGGGGTCCCTTATCTAACCGCAAGAGGGATTATCAAAGACTTACCGAAAGATAAACATAAAACCTGCTGGGAGAAATTACAGGGGCACAGGCAGTCAAAAATAGTAATGATGTCCCCTTCCAGTAAGAGAACAAAGGAACTGCTGAGGCTGAGCAGGAAACAACTAAGGCATTTAACAGGACTATTAACAGGACACTGTAGCCTTAATAAACATCTCAACAGAATGAATATTGTCGATGATGCAACCTGTAGGCTTTGTGAAGAGGAAGAAGAAGAAGAAGAAGAGATCCTATGTGAATGTTCAGCCCTCGGGGCTAAAAGATTTAAACATTTCGGGGCTCAGTACGTTGAATCGAGCGAAATTGCATCAGCACCAATCAACTGTATCCTCAACTTCTTTGGCGATACAGGTCTGATGGAGTAAATTACTTCTTGGGGCACAATAAGCCTAGAGCTTCAGTGCAGTGGATGAAGAGTGAAGACCACGCCCAGAATGAATGAATGAATGAATGAATACCTGCAATGCCTACTTTTCAAGGACGTTTGCTGTCCCTTTGTATGCTTTATATAGAAATTAAATAACTTGGCAGAGAAAAAATGAATATAGCTGTAAAAGGAATATACTATACTAGAAGTAGCGTCATTTTCATGGGTGTATCCTTAAAACATTAGCGGAAGGTTTCGAAGGGTAAACTTTTTACTTTTTTTTATAACAAATTCAAAAAATCCAGAAACATTCAGATCCATTCATTATAGCTGGGTTCTGAGATTTAAACCTAATTGCACTGGACTATCTGGCTTGTATGCCATTTATGACATTTCAGATGAATAAAAGTGATGTCTCTTATGGGAATTAAAAGGTCGAAATTGCGCAGTCGAATCATCATAGTATCCACAGGCTGCATCAAATATGTGAAAGTTTGTAAATGTAGTTTTTGGACATCGGTTCTCTGTTTCCTGTAGCTTAGAGCTTTTTTATTTTTTTTTAACGGAGTGACGCTTGTTTTGTGAGTCTTTGTTATCGGACCCAGTCACTCTACCAAGACTTTTTCTGGGACTTAGCCAGCAAAACTAATTTAGACAAGTTTATACTTCCAAGCCATCTAGATTCAGATAATTAAAAGTTAAATCAGTTCAATACAAAATATCAAAGAATTAGTTAAAATTATAATAATTCAACATTATAACGGTGTCTCTTAAACACAAATCAGATTGCAAATATTTCACAAATATCTCCATTTCTATTAATTCAATATAAACAATAATTATTCAGTTCTTCTATTTCTAAAATACGAATACTTCTACATTAAAAATACGAAATTTCTTAAATTTTTGTTTTAATTTAAAGTTTTTATTGCTTGATTCGTATTTTTAATGTAATGTGAATACAAGGGGCGTACTTAAAATTTGAAATTGCGATTTTTTCGAAAACTAGCATGTTGATAAGGAAAATACCTCCCCCCCCCCCATTAGGAGGTTTTTAGTTACAATGGTTACAGACTGTATATAGAGCTAAGCAGAAAATTATTATCCAAAAACGCCGTCCTACTTATTCATACGTTTCCTGCAGAAAAGGTAGCTTTAAATTGAATTTTGCAACCGTGTAACGTTGACTTATATCCAAATCAAATGCAGTAGCAAAGTTTGTATATTTAATACATAACCTAAAAGTAGAAGAAACGATTTCATAAAGATAAAAGGATTAACAATAGTTGGAGTATCGAAGGGTGCAGTCTATTTTCCTGATAGTTCTTGGATCAGTTAATAAATTCATCTGCGTGAAGCCAAACTTCAACTAGATCGCCAGAAAATATTTTAGCTGCTTAAAAATCTGACAAGAAAATTATAGTTTATATTTCACAAGTGAATATGGAATAGTCAATAAAAATGTCTAGTCAAAAGGATTGCCAAATTAGGAGTGGCAAGCTTAGATAATAACACTGTGAGGCCAAACCTTTTAAAAAGAAAATTTTACATTAAACCAAGGCGACCATCTAAAACTAGATAGGAAATAAAATTATTATTTAAAGACTTTTTAAAGAGTTATTGTAAACGTTGCTGCATAACAGCGGTACGATTCAGTTCAGCATAGTCTAGCTTGGTATCGTTAACTTTAAAGATAGTTACAGTTGAGTGCAGCTGCTAGGTGATCAATAGTGACTATTATTGAATGGTACAAGTTCAAACCCCCTTCCGTATTCCGAAGTGTAAAGGTATAAAAATCATTTCTGCGTTGATTAGAAGAGATTTTGGTGGGGAGTCTAGTGTCTACGTTGAGAGTATACCTGTATTGAATAATTGACAAAAACGCGCCTTGCAATGCAGTAATTAATTTCCTGGATTTTCTATTCCTCAAAATATTTCGTTAATTTTAGATCATCGTATTAATTTAAAATATAATAATTAAAAACCAAGCATTAAAAGAATAATCGCACTCCACCTGAAATATTCCACTGATAATATTAGAGGTCATAACGTTGAACTTTTCTGTTTTCCACCCAAACAAAAGTTTTCTTTATTAACTTTGGTTTATTGTTTGGAATTATAAAGCCGTCGCAAAAGAAAATTGAGAATTATGATCTCCTTTTATTCAATGCGCGTCTGTGCATTGGTAGAAAGGGAGGAAAATATAATTTGCATGGCGGTTTTCATCACATTCAATATGCATAGATTAGTTAATCCTATAAGACAGAACTCCCAAACGGCAAATATTTTAGTCCTTCGTTAAGCCCATGTAAGGGTTGCAGACAAGATAATGCAATCAAGGGAGTGATACAAGTAATTCTATACATTTAAATTGGCTTTTACGCTAGGACACTCGCTTAACAAACCACTGGAACATTGTTTATTTATCCCCCATTTGAACTGTGTCCGAGGTCCACTGTTAAAACGCAAACACAAAAAAACATTTCCTCATTTTAATTTTATTTTTATCATTTTCTCTTCTTTAAATCATGAATACAACGCGCACACCTAGTCTGCTGAAAGAAAATTATGAGAATATAAAAACGATAATAAACGGCATCGCTAATCTCGTAAATGTCCGGTAAACGGTAGCCGTTTCGTGATGACCACATTCATTAAATTCAAAAGACGCTTTTATGAGACAACAAAATAGCGTTCCTATCTAAAATCATGGCCGTAATACTTGCCATCCCTGAACCAATCTAAGTAATAACCTTTTATAGCGCCTTATTTTGCTTTTTATGCTTTATTTTCGTCACGTATTGTATTGAGTTCTCCTCAAAGATTCAATGTCGTATCAAAATTCTATATTGATCTCTAAAAAGAACTATTTCAGTGCATTTACATATACCCATAAAAGCAATATACTGAACATTGTAAAATGTCCTCGAATATACATACAAATAGTAAATATGCACGTTTTAGAAACTCTTTTCAAACAAGTTTCGAATTTATAGGAATAGAGTATGTTAAAATTCAGCAATAGGCTTTTTAATAAAATTCGATATTCTAGGTAAAAATTACAGAAAAATCCACATTTTATGGAATGCAATAAACAAAGTGATAAAAAGCTAATAATAGTACCCTTTGGTATGGGAGGTGGCATCTGATAGTCAGTGACACATAAAAACAGTTTTATGAAGGCCTCTATGTTTATTGGAGTATATTTTCTTGATGAACATTGAGAAAGTTACGCATATATCTTTGAATTTCAAAACTGAGTTAAAAGAGCATGAATATAAAAGTTTATCCCTTATCCATGATTAGTTGCTTTAATTGCAGTGTTGTTTTTCGAATTGTTCAATTTCTTCTTATTTAGTAAATTCCTACTGTAATTTCATATTTTATTTACTTCTGACGTCTATTCATTTACGGAATTAATTAATTAATATTCATTAACTGTGAAATAAATTCCTTATCTGCACTAATAATTATTCATTCCGATTAAAGTTGATTTTTTAACTGCTATATTAATCTAAAATATTTGAAACACGTTCGTATTATATTTAAAGCAGAGGATTACCTACTTTGCCAATCAGTTTACTTGAAATTACTGTTGTATGTACATCTCTTTCTATTCTCATCTCACTCCAAGTGGATCTACTAGATTGTTTATTAGGCATTTTCATCTCTATATAATGCTAACTGGAGAAAGCGTAGCCTAAACTCTTTTCTCTGTTTTTAAAAGAGTTCCACTTTCACGGGGAAACTTTTGCTGAGAACTTTTGGTCAGCAAAATTTTCTACTCATGGTTAAGTACTTGTTGCGTTTGTAAACCAAAGAACTCCGCACAAACTGAATGGAAAGTGGGTCCCGGTCAAATTGTCTGAAAATTGAGTGTGTTATACTTCTCGACTTTCTGAACAAAAGTTCTCATACACACACATTGATCCAATGATTAGGATCCAAGATACAGAGGACTGAAGGTTGATAGTTGGGCTATATTACTGATATATCCCTAATGTAGTTTCCAGATCATGATCTCGGGAAATCAGTAATCTGAAAGAAATCAAAAAATTAGTTGTAAATAGGTGTTGAGAGGTAATATATTGGTTATTACCATGATCCTTACAAGGTCAAGTTGATTTTTTACAGGTGAATTACTGTTTTTTAATGTGGCCTTAAATAGTGGGGTGCAAGGTTCGAAAAGTTCGAACAACTTCAGCTATAAAGTCAGCTTGCCAAGGTCATTCAAAGGCTATGAGTGTTTACTCACCCTTGACTATAAACCTTACAAAGTAATTTTTAGGTAAATTTTGGCCATGTGAATTTAAAGATTCACGAAAATTCCTACTTTACCAATACCACTTAATACTGCTTTTTACTGAGCTGCAATATATTTATTCAGAAAATTATTTTTTCTCTTCATAAATACTCAACATACAGTACCAGTGATATATGTAGACAATGCAGAAAAAATTCAATATCTTTAAGATGTTAATTTTAAAAATTAAATAATGATTTTATATGTAAAAAATGAACTTGACCTTGCATTGACCTTGCAAGGTTCATAATCAAAGGGCAAGTAAACAGACATGACCTTTGGGTGACCTTGGGAAGGCAACTGACTATATCTGAAGTTGTTCGGATCCATGAACTGCTCTATTTAGGACGATATTAGAAAACAGTGATTTACCTGTAAAAAATCAACTTGATCTTGAATTGACCTTGTAAGGTTCATGGTAATGACCAATATATTACCTCTTCACACCTATTTACAGTTTATTTTTTGATAGATTTCTTTCAGATTACTGATTTCCCGAGATCATGATCTGGAAACTATATTAGGGATATATAGTAATATAGCCCAACTATCAACCTTCAGTCCTCCGTTTCTTGAATCCTAATCATAGGATCAATTTGTGTGTATGAGAACTTTTGTTCAGAAAGTCGAGAACTATAACATACTCAATTTTGACCGGGACCCACTTTCCATTCAATTTGTGCGGGGTTCTTTCAATCGTGAGACCTCTTCTCTTTTTTTTAATTTTTAAAGTTTAGAAATTTACTAAAGTCAGTACCTTTCAAAGTTAAATATCTCGGAAAAGGGGGAACACATAAAAATGTGCCCACAACAGTAACTATACTTTTAACACCTCAGCGCATAGCAGTACCATGTATGTGGTGGTAATTTTGGTACAACTTTGGAGTTTGAGATTTTACTACAAAAAGACGACACACTTGCTGCATGCTTGCACAAAATATGAAATGACTGAACAAGCGCGAAGAAAAAATAAAGGCTGAAATATTTTAGTTTCTGTAAACACATCAAATTGCTAAAATGTCAGGGTGACTGCACAAAAAACTTCTGAAAATGGTCAATTTTCCAGCCATTTTAATTCCTTCCTGTACCACTTCATATGTACTACTGATCCTTCATCTTCTTCCTCATTTTACTACAAAAAGACGACACACTTGCTGCATGCTTGCACAAAATATGAAATGACTGAACAAGCGCGAAGAAAAAATAAAGGCTGAAATATTTTAGTTTCTGTAAACACATCAAATTGCTAAAATGTCAGGGTGACTGCACAAAAAACTTCTGAAAATGGTCAATTTTCCAGCCATTTTAATTCCTTCCTGTACCACTTCATATGTACTACTGATCCTTCATCTTCTTCCTCTCTTATCGTTAGTTGTTTCTTTGCAGCTCCTCCACTACTGATGGTAAATGGTGTAAGTAAGAATAATAACTTTTGTTAGATCATAGTCTATTTTATTCATTGTTCCAGGTAGCAAAATCTCATCTTGGTTATTTTTTATACAGAGACATTTTAGTAGAAATTCTGGAAATCATTTGAAAGATTAGAAAGGGCTTTTTGGATGACAGGATATTCTGAACAATTTTTAAAACTTTTGAGGTATAGGGAGATTTTGCGAGAGTGAAAGATGTTTTACAACCCTACCCCTCATTACGAGATTTCTATTTATATTAGTTACACTCTGTATAGTAAAGAATAGACTGAAGGATATTTACACCGCTAGAGACCAACCTATTATCACACTCACGACTCATTGTTATATAAATTTGTTTTTTTCATGACTACTGTATATTATATAGTGGCCAAAGCGATGTCAATGCCAGAAAATTAGCAGGGAATTAGTGGTCTGATTTTCTCACTGTGTATAAGGTAATTCAAGTTTTTGGGGAATAAGTATAAGTACCTTAACTATTTTGTCAAACCTAAAACCTTTTCTTCCCACATGCATTGGGAATGATGTTTTCAATTCTAATATAGAGTTCCTTCCTTGGTCAAGCAAAAGATCTATATTATGTCATTGGAAGAATTTACTAATTGAATTGTTTCCGGTTCCGTGGAATACCTTCGGCCATGACAACTTTGGCTGAATGACTTGTTTTATTTGGTTGCTTTGGCTAGAAGCATTCGTTTTTAAACTTTAAATTTTAAAATTTACTCTATGGAGTAAAATAGGGTAAAATACTTTACTATCTCTTTTGATGGAGTTGAAAGATTTCGTATACGTTCAGAATCTTATCAATGAAAATCTATAGCATTGCCATATAATTGATAGGTTACTAGATATAATGTATAACCTTGGTAGTGTTGCGGTTAGCGTTCTGGTCTCTGTCCAATAGACCCGAGGCAGATCTAGTTAAGGTTTTCTGCAGATTTCTTTAGCTGTAACACAATATCGGATTTGTACGATACCATCTGTTAAGTCGGCTGCAGCCACACGTTAGGCATGCATAATATTTAGTAATCATCGCCCCTCCCTCCCGCACAAGCTTGATAGTTTCTGGTTTGCCAGGTAATGGGTAGCAGCAATTATTATTATTAACTTAAACCAAGCATATTCTGTGTAAACGAGATAAATTCTCTATTTTAATTTGTTCTAACCTCAAAAAACAATGTGTCAATTGGATATTCTCCTCTTTAATTAAAAAAGGCTCTAGATTCTTATAAGCTTAAGCTTTACTGTCATCGGCATAAAAACTGGTGGAGCTGAATCTACTATGTTACTAGCTGATATAAGATGATCCTGGGGAGTTCTTCAATTTCACAATAAGTTGTTGAAACTAAATAAATTATTCAATTGGAGAAATGGTAAAATTTAAAAAGCTGTCATCAGCTTCACAGGTTTCGGTCATATATTGAGTATTACAAGACGTTTAAAATAAGGGTCACTAGACATTCCTTCATATCTAGAAAAAAAAACGAAAAATTCTTTCCTACCTTTTTTTAATAGAACCAGTCCTTTCCGTTTTATTTTGAATGTTTCATTTTTCTTTCATACCATTATGTTCATCATCAGAGTATTTAACTGTGTACTTCTCAACTTTAATAAATACATTTTCTAGAACTATCCCTATTTGCAATATGCAGGAGAGGGATGCCCTATGCAACATAGGAGTGAAAGGAGAAAGAAGAAGAAATCCCTATTTGCAATACCAGTATATCTGCGTTTGTAGCTTAATTGTTTATTCACAACCAATAAAAATTTCACATTATACACTATCCAAACCAACTTTTTTAAATGTGAAGATAATTGCGATTGAGTGTATCACTTACATTTTTACTTTTACCTTTATAGACGGGTTCCTTTTCGCTTTTTATTTTCGTAGAATTTTATATTTTATTAGCGACGGTTACTGATTTTTCCTTTTTATTTCGAAGATTAAAACACCATTTTATATATGGACGAAGATTTATTGAATCAGTTTGATACTACGCAGTTTAACTTATCATACTAATTACTTTTACACTTTTCTTTTGACTAATTACACATAACTTGCTATTGTAACTTGCAGCGAGCATATTTTATTAAAATATACGAGGGTGCGTTTTTATATTCTCGGAATGGGGGGGTTGCTGAGGGAGGGGCTTGGTAAACCAATCGTAACATCGAGCTTGATGTATTATTACTATAAATACCGAACTGAATTATTATTGAATTCGTGGTATTTGAGTTATTGTCATTTACACAAGTCAGAACGTGAAGAGGTTTTCAACATGAGTAAAGTTGAACATCGTGTGCCGTCTTTGAAGCTCTGCAGTGAAGACCAGGATGGAGTATTAAGTCGGATTGTAACAGGAAATGAAACGTGGGTTTACCACTATGAACCTGATGCCAAACAAGATCCAATGCAGTGGCATAAAAAAGGTACACCACCGCCAAAGAAGTTTAAAGTGCAACATCAGCTGGAAAGCTCATGGCGACCATATTTTGGGACACTGAAGGAATCCTGCTCATCGACTACAAAGAAAAGGGTGTCTCTATAACGGGAGAATATTATGCCACACTTTTAGAACGATTAAGGGACTTCATCAAAGAAGAGAGAAGAGGAAAACTTACCAAAGATGTGCTGCTTTTTCACGACAACGCTTTTCCGTTCATCGAAGTCGAGTTGCACAAGCTTAAGCAGGCTTCCAGCAATTAAATCATCCACCCTACAGTCCAGACCTGGCCCCCAGCGATTACTATTTGTTCCCGAATATGATGAACGAACTTCGAGGAAAAATATTTTTGTCCAATGATGAAGTAAAAGCTGCAGTTTCAGCATATTTTGACGACAAGAATTAATTATTTTTTTTGCTGGTCTAAATAAATTAATTACTAGATCTGAGAAATGTATTAGAGTTAAGGGAGAATATATTGACAAAGAAAAATAATTCTCTGTTTTTATTTACTTTCCTTAACCCACATTCCGCGTATATAAAGACGCACCCTCGTAGAGAACAGCGATATATACAAGAGTGCCCAAGGGTTAACGTGCCTTAAGTTTATATAGAGATATTTACATAAGCTACTTAATACATAATATTTACATAATAACTTGCTACATAATAAAATATGCTATCTTATTTATAGAATATGACACTGGTTATAACATATGGTTTCGTATAGTAGAAACATATTTCCTACACATTTTATTATTTAAGTTTATCTAAATTATATATCGATTTTTAAAAAGTTTTAAATTGCATAATGAAGTTATCACATTCATATCGAGAACGATTATTGCAACAGTTCAAAGATCATTTTAAAATTAATAAAATTTATTTAATTAAATAAAACCTTCCGAGTTTCTTTCATTGCCCATCGATCTAAATTAATCAGAAAGAAATTATTGTAGAAACAACGTTCAAAAAATATATTACGTAATCTTAAAGATTTTCGTGACTAAACTGAAAACGACTATTACAAAAATATCATATTTAACGTGAAATATAATCTATATATTTAAAATACAAGGCTTATTTTTGTTCCAGTGCGTTTGAGAGTTCCACCAGGCCGATTTACGTCATTCTTTTTTATATTGAAGCTTTCGCTGTGTAGATTAGTCAACACCATTTAATTTTTATATATTTTTAATGCTTATGTTTTTAATTTAAATAAATATAGAATGTTTAATTTGAGACGCGTGAATCGGACATTCACTTGGGGCGCCCTCCCACTTTCTACGGTGGTAAGTTTTAGAACTATTCACGATTACTAATCCAGGTATTACTCAACACTACTTATTTTTTATTTTTACTTAAGTTTTATAGTTTTAAAACCGTCCTCTTTTCTAGTCTGTGGAGTTTTAGTTTTGTGATTTTTTAATTATCTAAATTATTAAGCAATATTTGTAATCATGCATTTCAATATTCGCAAGGGCGATTGCTTCGTCACGTTTTAGTACTATACATCTTCCCTATACCTGCCTACTATGCCACCAGCAGTTCTCAGTCGAGTTTCACAGTGTTTCTGTGAAGCATTTTCACAAAATTTTATATTTCTGCTTGTCTCTGTGCGTTCATTCTTTCGAAATTTTTAAATTTTGCAGATTGGAATAATTGATAGAAAAGTAGAATAGGTATGTCTAAGAACTAATGTTTTATCTGTTAAGGAGCATGGACAAAATAATCGACAAAGTTTCGAAAACTGGTATATTAAAAAAAACGAAAACTTCATATATCATATATGATATATGAATTCAATGCAGAATTTTATGATAAGAATAAGTCGGGGGGGGGGGTGAGTCCGAGTGGGTGATAAGTCGGGGGGTGGTAAACCGGTAGAGGAGGTTAAGTTGAGGAAGAGATGAGTCAGAGGGGCAAGACAGAAGAAGCAGTAAGAAGGAGGTAACTAAAGGAGGAAGATAGGAGATGATCGTGATTGATGGTGAAGGGATAAGGGGGTGCTAAAAATACCTTTAAAATGTTCAAAAGTTCATCTGAGAATGGTAAGCTTAGTATTTGCAACTGTTTTTGTTCGATTGCGTATATTTAATAAATGTTACTATTAAATAATCACTCTTGAAAACCCGAAGGAAGATAATCACACAACGAACGTTGTTGACGAAACTCTTCAATAAATTAGCCTGTTGACCGTCACGTCTTGACGTGGTTTTCCTAGTATATGCAAATACAAAGATTAGTTAAAAGTTTCACAAGTTTTATTAAATTTTTAACCTGACAATTGTTTCAACATTAAATGTGCTTATTATGGGTAAATAAGATTGATAAACAAACACGTTGCTAAGGATAAATACAGAAAGTAGGTAACTGTGTAGATACAATACATACAAAAGCTAACTATTTAACACTTCTAATAAAGGAGAATTACTAAGCTCAGTTTGTTCATTCATAAAAGGTACTATGCGTTTATGTTTGTGTATTGCAAAAACTTCTAACATGTCTAATTTGCGTTTGTTGTTGTAAAAATGTAAGAATTTGATTTTGTTTTTGAGGTGTCATTGGGTGGTTCTGTTCCAAAATGTGTTTGGCATAATCCGTTTTTTTTCTGGGTGTTTATGTCTATAAGAGCGTACGTGTTCTTTGTATTGTATGTCGAAATTTCGATATACCGCAGATATTACCCAATACAAATCCGACATTTGGACGATAATTGCTTGTGATGTTTACCTTTTTATATATTTCCACATTTAGGTAAATTTGTATCACTGAACACTAATAAATTGCAAAGATGCGAATAAATCAAAACTGAAACAATCCAAACGAATATTTTAAGAAACGAAAATGTCCCTTGCATGTCACAAACAAATATTTAAAAATCTAAAGTGTTGTTTTTTTTTCATGTGTCACACATATCCACTTGAACTTGACCGATACAAGTATGTAACATGTAAAGTATTTTATTACGCCATCAAATGACATAAAGTTTCTTTATCAATGAATTAAAAATTATAATTCTTCATTTTGAGCACATAATAAAACTTCTTTAAGTATACTATTTTTAATTTAAGTGGAAATATTCATTATTTTCGTTTAACATGAGAACACCATTTTCGTTAATTTTAAAACCAGTGAAAGTTAAATCCGGTCGCATTTTACGTCTGATGTTTGTGGTTAAAGATAATGAACGTTAAATTCATTTTATAGCAAATCTAACCTATCGTCTTTCTTGATGGGGATTTCGTTTTTAGAACTAATAGATCTAATAGCTTTAACTCCTGACGAAGTTTGTCACATTTTAAGAGCGTTATCTCTATAATTCTGTTTTATGGCTTACGATAGATTAGGCTTATTTCGTCACGCTGACAAATTTCTATCTTGTGTTGTGTGGATTAAATGAGTGAGATTCACCAGCTGAAACTTTTGATAGTTGCCATTAATAAACACTAACTTTTCTCACACGTTTAAAGAAGAATTAGGCGGCTTTGATTTAAGAAGATACCAATAGGATTTCTTTTATCTAAACTATTAAATAATGGTTAGCCTATGTTAGCTCATGGATGTTAAGTGTAAAGAGATGGAAAATATATATTGATATTTTGATCTAATTGATAATAAGGGTATCAATTACTTTTATTCTAAGCAATTAAGCAATTTCTATATGTTTTTATTATTGGGAATTGAAGCTTGTAATACACTCTGACATTTACTTATTGAGAGCACTTTAAATATCATTGATTGGTTGTAACCGATGATATATTAATCTTTAAAAACACTTCAGACATATTTAAATTAAACTCTTAATACTTATTTAGTCTGTTCTTCTCTAATAAGTTGTAGTTGCATGCACTCATACATGAAAACCTAACCCTCTCACGTCGGAAAGTCAGTCAGAGGAATTAACAACAATAATGCCGCCACGATGTTTCTTGTAATATTCTAAATTATGATTGAAATTCTTAGTACGATATCCTCATTGGATGTTGGTAATCAAATTAACCCTCTTTAATAACTTTATTAACAGTTACTTCAAAAAGTTCAGTTGATACCATTACTTCAGTAATTTCTTTAACCAAGAATTTCTTCTTCTACTGAGTTCTCTTTTTTCCTTGAATTATTTGTTTCAACAAATGACAGTTATTAGTTCTCTTTTCTTTTCTCTTCTTTACTGTTTGGAGCACTTACGTACCTATTCTAGATCTAGAGATCTATTCTATTGCTTAAGTGGTACATCCTATGAGACTCGCATTGTCCACCTGTAACACTAGTATACATATAAACTATAGTTCAAACGCGCTCAGTTTTCCCACTTTCTCGGTGCCTCTTCTGTATGTGTCAATCCGTCTACACCATATAAGAGAATTGAAATACGTAACACCTTACCCTAAAGGTGTATGTGTATCAAGGAACATGTTACAGAGAACATTTCTGAATTTGTTGATCGCGTACCTCGCTTTATCTATTCGTATTCTAACCTCTTTTCTATGATTCCTGTCCACTATGGTTTACAAAAACGGACATACATTGTTTACAAGGAATGCTGCGAACAAAAATGTTGTTATTTCTGTTGGGAGAGATCCTTCTAAATTAAAATTTATTTTATTAGGTTTATTTATATTAATTACTTATTTTGTAGGAAAATCATACCTAAAACACAAGAGGCAATTCGTTCCTCTCCTGACTTTTATTTTTAAAGCCGATACCATCTACATTTGGTATGCCTTAGTTTATAGTGATAACCTTTTAATTATTTAATTGCAAAATTCTATTTTAGACTTTTTCTGGAACTTTAGGATTTGATATACTACCCCTTTGAAAAGCATTGCAGTAGCAATCTAAACTAGTAGGCGTCTTTTTCAGGTCCAAGAAACATCAGGAATTCTTCTACACACAAGCTACTGTTAATATTCTAATCTTTATAAAATCGTTTCTCTATCTTTTAGGTTAGTATTAAATAATATACCAACTATGTTATTGTTATTGATTTTGGTAATTTAGTATGTTTACACGGTTGCAAGATTCAATTTGAAGCTAGCTTTTCTGCAGTAATCGTTCGTTCGTGCAGAAATTCGTCTATGAGTAAAGTTTTTGACCCTATAGCTTTTTTACGACACTCAGTAGACGCCCCTCAGCGATGACTCTGTTGGTAGATAATTTCTTGCTGCTTATGTATCTATGGTAGTCGTACACAGTAACGCCCATTTTCAAGTGTTACCTGGAAAATTCTTCGTACTTTAACCAATTTTACGATATCCCACTGCAAACAAGAGACTTGTCTACGTCTGTAAAAGCGATTCCTTCTATTTTAAGCTCTCTGAGCGAAAGATTATTCGGTCTTTCACGGTCTTCATCTCTATCGAGTTTTTGTAGTTTAATATCTAGTAGTCTCATAGGCGTTCCTCTGTTTTCTATAAAATGTTTGAGGTCTATTTCATTTTGGTGACTACTGGTTGCTCCAAAAATCTCATAGCTAGCAGACGACACATGCGATACTTCTCTTCGTAGCTTTTAATTGACGTCATCGCCCAGCTGATTTGCAGCATTTGTGATTTTGCAATTGTATGTATTTCTTCGTCTTCGAAAAGGTGTTCTCTATATTCCAGCCTTCTTCTAATCTAATCTTCGGTTAATCTTACTTCTCCGTTCTAGGTCATTAATAAGTTATTGTCTTTTATCATTCCTGCGGCTTGAAGGATGAACATATTATGCCTGCGATCTATAGTTCTTCTAGATATTTTGTAGCATTTTCGTTCAGCCAGTTTACTTTTTCTTCTTTGTACTTTCGTTTTAGAATTTTATAGACTTCTTCATACTGATTTCTATTTTTACACGTTTTGTTTTTCTATTGGTGCCGAAATATTATTGTAACGTTCTTTTTTTAAATAATAACACAAGTGCTGTTTAAATCGTCTATTCACAAAGAAATATTTATTTACATACACTAATGAAAACGTTACAAATTAACACTATGATTATAAACTGTTTACAAACTAAAACTACTATTTACAGACTATGAATTTCTAATACAACATTTATCTTTACTATTTATTTCGTGATACACGTTTTATTACTCGCTGTTGACTGATCCTCTTTTATCCGCGAAGTCGATTTTATACCCTCATATAATCGTACCAGAAGCCGCTGGAACCTACTATGTATTTCTGGAAGGCGCTAGATAAACCGCGTCTGGTTTACATGCTTGGTGCGATGCGTCATTCTCTCGAATGCTGTAGAATATTCCATTTATTGTGTGAAGAAGAGGTTCTTTCTTTTTCTCGCTTGTTACATTATGTTATTTTTTTAATGTTGTATTCTCTGTTCAGACCTTCAGTTAACATATGATATTTCTGTTATTGCTTTTATATATTTTCCCATTGGCCTTTTTCTCTTTTGTCCATTGTGTCATTTCTCTACCGTTTGGTTAGTACTTATGTACTTATGTATTTTAATTAATTACAATTAGTACATTAATTAATTCATATGCATCATTTATTCATTCATTCTAGATAAATATATCAATTTAACACCATTGAGCAATATGTGAATCGCCGCTGAAGGATACTGTACGTTGATCTGTTTTACTGCACTACTATTTTACAGTGCACCACAGAACACCAATATTTAGACATAGTATTCCTTTGATGGTGTTATCTGGTTTTCGTTTAATTGATTAATTTATTTGTTTGGTTTTTATTTTTATAACTATCTTCCTATCGAAGCGGTTGTACATGACTGAGGGTGATTGTGTTACTTGATTCATGTTTGGCCATTTAAAGCCTGGGAATTAACGATGGGGTGGATTTCTTTTGCCTTACCCATTGCAACACAATATCTGATTAAATCAGTATGTGATTGTCGCATGTGATACATACATGTATGTATACTGTATGAAGCCGTTGGGCCGGCGCACACAGGGCTGAAACCTGATTCTAGCTAGTCAAAATTATTTTATAGGCTTAACTGAAAGCAAATTACTGGAATAGTATAAAAATGATAAAATAACAAAAAAATAAAGAAAAAATTCTTTTGAGTTACTAGAGCTGGATCAGTTTGATACTTTTATACTTTTTCCAAGAAAAAGTTAGTTATATATAATTATGTTATTAGGAAATAAGGCAAAGACGTAAAATAAATAGCATTTACACGAATTCTTCTTTATTTTAAGAAATATTGCACAACTTAAAATGCTTTTTTAATATCTAAAAATGAAATAACGTGTAAAAATTATATTGCCAATCGTTTAATAACTACCCCTTTTCATTTCGATTGTATTTCAGTTTATACATCATTGTGCATGTTGTGATTTTTAAATATGTTATTCTTTATACTGTAGCAAAAACATATTAAAAATACAAACGCAAAAGCTTGCAAGATTTCTAAGTTATAAAACAAAATAAAACATTTATTATTCGGAAAGTAAAACTCACCGTTTTCTATATTAGAAGGCTATCAAATTACCTTTTTATAAGACTTTTTAGCACTTCAATTCTGTTTTTATAAATTATTGAAATCAATAAAAAACAGTTCCACAAAAAAACACTTTCACGTTAACGAACAAACTACAAATACACCTACACAGATTGGCGCCTTCGGAAGTGTTTCAACACTGACCTGCACTTTACCGGAATTGTCGGATTTTTTTATGGTTATTATTTGCCGTAACGGTAAACGGCAGGTAGTTATGAGTACACTAAGCTTTCTACTAAAATACTAACTCTTAGAATTTGGTTTTACCAACGGTTTTTGGAGTTTTGACCGGCTAGAATCTGGTTTCAGCCCTGTGTTCGGCGTTAGGTTCGCTACAACGAGGACTGATCTTAGGGTTCCGTTCCTTAGTTTGGAACGGTCCGAGAACAAGGGTGGACTCCAGTACAGAGGAGAGTGATGTTAGCAAGATTTATCCCGATGACCCACCGATTGCTGCCTTAGTGTAAACCGTCTTGCCAGGTGCTTCACACAGTGGCGTATTTACCGTAGGGCCATGGGGGTCAACTATGGGGGAAAAAGTTTTTTTGGGTTAATAATCTATTTATTATTTGACGTGAAAAAAATAGTTTCTTGACAGGAGAAAGTTGTAGTTTATTATTTCAATTTGAAACACAAAATGATCATATCTTGAATCAGAGCCAGTTTTCTTTTGTTAAGAAAATTATTTTTAATAAAATTTGAAAATTCTTTGGACAAAACTATATAAGATTGAGAATTTTCAATAAAATGATTTCTCTAGTCAAGAAAATATGATATGTATAAATGTACTTTGGTTTTCAGTGTACACTTGATTTCATTGCTTTTTGACTTGACTTGCCTGAAGAAATTTCAAAATTTCTACCCAATTAACAACAAAAACTAAAACTCATTTTTTTTGGTTGATAATACAAGACCCCGCGGGGCTGGTTCGTGTTGTTGACAGCCGGCTTGTCCGATGCGACTTGGGACTAGATGGAATATTTTTTGTGGTGGCTCGTGTTGTTTTTGTTCATATCCCGAACAGGTTAGCGCGGGACGACGCAGGCAGTGGCGGGGGTGGTCAGTAGAAAGAATCGTACGCAATTCTTGCTTCACTTGTTTTAAGATGATTCTGATCAGCGCATCAAATTATTAGGTTTCGGTGAATCCTCTGAATACTTACCTATCAGTGTTAGTAAATGATTTTATCATATTAAGCATTTTTCCCAATATGCCACGAATTGTTGAACGAATTGAGGAGGCGCAAATCTTCATATGACGCAGTAAACGCCAATTTTTACATTGTTATGCAAATTGGATACAATGCCTGAAGCGGAAGTTAGAGTTAACGTCATAAAACTCCAAAAATTATACCTCATTAAACTTGCGGATGATCTAGAAGAAGAATGTGTTCTTTTAAAACAATTCTTGACGTCATATGAAAGCAAAATGAGTTTAAGGCAACTCAACCTATTGATTAAGCAGAAGGATTTGAAGGGAGCATTTGTTTTCATATGCTGTTTCCGGATAAGCAAATAACGTTTGAACAATTTAGCCATCTTTAATATAGAAAGCTGACTTAACAAAATCCGTAAATTATGACAGTGCTATTGACGAATTTGTCGACCAATTTTGTGCATCGCTAAAAAATCTAAATATTTAATAAATGGTGTTTATTCTTTTGTACGGCCTTTTTTCGTTATTAAAATATTTTTGCTTTTTTTCCTTAATTTATGGGGCGGCAAATTTTATACACTGGCTTCACACTAGTGTAGTCGGCATTGTGGATTGAATGATGCGGAGGGAACTTTACGATTTGTTAACCCCTAAACCTTGACCAGGTACTGATGGCTACTATTGATCACTTCAATTGTTGATTTCTAATCTGCGATTCTGTCTGGCTCCAGAGAGATTTTTTAGAAATGACCCGATTCAAGTTTTGTTAACATCTTTTATAAACTGCCTTAATTCGAGACTAAAGGTTCATGTTTAAAGCCACAAGTATTTAAGTTTACACCATTTTTGACATGAATAAGAAATAAATCAGAAAATATAGATATTTCAGTAATCAAATAGAAGAATCTATCATTTTACGATGAGTAGGTTAAGTATTCATGGTAAAGTTATGCATTAGAAAAGAAAGCAAAAAGATCAATTTAACCAGGAAGGAGTTGAAATAAAAACTCAAAAATGTGTCTAAGGTATCATAATGTTTTATTGAAAAAATATAAAAGAATAGACTCAATTAAATTACATTTCAGGCACTTGATCAATACGGAATATGACCACCACATCTTCTAATAACTAGGGCTACTCTGTTTTGCATGGAGTCAAATAGGTGTTGAATACTATATTGAGGTACAGCATTGCAAGCCTCATTTACCCGTCCCCAAAGTTCTTTGATATTTCGAGGAAGTGGATTATACCGTATTCCACAGATTTTCCGTATCCCGTATCCGTATCCCACAGAGATGAGTGATGAGTCGGGTGACCTATCAGGCGTAGGCAATATTGCGACATTATTTTGGGCTAGGACCTTACTACACCAGCAGTATTCTACATCCCATGTTGTAAGGATAGTAAGACTTCTAGCTGTCCTAATGCCAGCACTTGTGCTGTGTGGCGTGTAACAATTCAATCAGGATTTTGTCTCTTGCTAGCCTGCCGTCTGACAAAGACTCTGCCATCATTCTGATGCAGACAAAACTTGGACTCTTCAGAGAAGACTATCCCTCACCATTCCACATTTCAAAACCGCCTTTCGATGGTCCGAGTCGAACTTGCACGTCGATGTTAAACAGTAAGAGGTAGATGCAAGAGGAGGCCTGACCCGAAGTCCAAAGTTAACTAAACGATAAGTAATAGCGACTAGTGGGATTGGACGAGACTGAAGTCTAGTTATTATTGTGCTACCTCAGTGGATATGGAGAATCTGTTATTAACAACCATTCTGTAAGTAGGTGATCATCACGTTCACTTGCGACTTGAGAAGGGCCAGCTCGATTATGGCGAGTCTTGTGATGTTCTGCAGTCCATTACCTTCATGCACATTGCAGCATTTATGCAACTGCATTCCGGTCGACCCTTCATGAAGTTTAACGGATGGAAACCGCGCTTCACGCAGTCCCACTATACACCTCTTTCAAAGTCCGATATTTGATGAAAACCGAAAGGATGATTTCTATGAGGCGTTTAAGAGAGACTGTACTCTGTATTAAAGCATTTTGCAAGCTTAAATTGTATTACAATAAGTAACAAGATGTTAAAATAAAATAATGCTTTTACGATTGTTATAAGAAGCTATTTTCTGTAACAAAACTGCAAAATCTAGCACAATAAAATTCTATCGATTTCTAATACCTGTAAGGACAAGTGCTTTGACATAAAATAGATTTTATAATTTTTAAAATTTATAGGTGTTCGGCTTTTCATGGACTGTAGTGTATATAGCAAAATAGTAAGATTTTCTGTGTAACATATTTAGAAAACTGCTATTTCGCCGTTAAAGCTTTTGAGTTAAATAAATCAGCATTTATTCACCTTTTTACTGATAACGTTGATTTAAATAATTCCCACAGGAAATGAAGGATCTGAAAGTTGTAAACTTACACTTCTTGTGATTAAGGATTGTTATTTTCCATCTATACATGAAATAGTATTTCCTTTCAATGTAAGTTTAAAATAACTAACTATAGAGGGGGCGTCACAGGGTACACCAGTGCACAATCCATATTGACTGCAAACTCGACTTATTAGAACCGAGTTTGACACATGGGGTGCCAAAGGGAGGCGACTTTAAAAAATGAGTTTACAAACATTGTATATTGCACTTCCTATTAGTCCGTGCTAGGGGAATACATCATACCTAATAGCACCAACTGCACTTTCTATTTTTAAAATATATAACTTTGTACCTCTTTTTTTGAAACACTACGTGTAAAGTAATCTGCTAGAGATATATCTTTACGTGCTTATTTTACGGACTTATTTAGTTTCTCTGATCTTTAGATGTGAAAAATATGTTTAAAACATGGAGATTTGATTTAGTGAAAGGGAAGCGCGCCTTTTACTAAGCCGTCGTTTAGTTTGACAAGCTACCCCTTCTGTAAAACATTTAGAAAATTTATGTATTCCATACTGTATTCCCCTTGTATATTGACATAAGCATAACCGCGACAAAATAAATAACCATTTTATGCCGTATCGTTCAGGTAGTCTTTTTCCTAGATTTTCTCATGAGAAATATGTCTGGGATTCTATATATTTTTGTTTATGTTACAGTTCATTAGATATACAAGTTTGCCAACCGGAATTAATTATTGTAAGAATTTAGGTTAAAAGTTTAAACATTCTGAGGTTTTGGCTGACAATAAACCGTTTTCTGCATTTAGTTAGATTTAGATTTTTTTATATTGAAGCTTTTGTTGCGTAGATTATTCAACACTACTTAATTTCTGTATTTCTTTAAGTTAAATATTTTAAAATAGATAAATGTAAAACATTTATTTGGATACGCATGAGAATGACCATCTACTTGCAGCGCCATCTCAGTTACCAGGATGTTATATTATAAAAGTTTTCTCAATTTGTAGCAACCCTCCACTTGCATCATTAAAGTATTTAACTTTTGATTTGTTATTCGGTTGAGTAGACAAATCCGCATAGTTGAACATAGTTGTCACGATTATTATAAAGACTTCATTATTGGCGATCACACTTAATTATTATCGTGTTCCCATTAGCACTGCTTTAGATTACGAAAATCTCCTTCGATACTGAATACATCGGTCATATTGAACTTTATTGTATAGGTTAATTATTATTTACTAATTTAAGTATAAACTTAAAACATGGCTGATTTTCGTTCCACTTCGTCTACGAATTCTACAAGACCATGTCGATCTTAACTTTTATCTTTTTTTATATTAAAGTTTTAACTCTGTAGATTATTCAACACTACTGACTTTTTACAACAATTCTTAGTCGAGATTCATAGTACTTGTTGTGGAGCATTTTCACGAAATTCGATATTTCCATCTGTTTCTGTGTCCGTTTTTTTCGAAATTTTTAAATTTCGCAGATTGGGATATATGATGAAAAAGTAAAATAGGAATGTCTAAGAACTAATGCTTTATCTCTTATGGAACATGGACAAAATGACCGACAAAGTTTAGAAAGCTGGTATATTAAGCATATGATATATGAATTCAATGTAGAATATTATGGTAAGAAAGTGTGGGTAAATCGAATGAGGAGTCCGAGGGGATGGATAAACCAGGAGAGAGGAGTTAAGTCTGAGGAAGAGATAGGTTGGGGTGGTAACCCGAAAAAATGAGTAAGACGGGGATAACTAAGGGAGCATAAGTCGGGGCTGGTGTCTGAAGGGGAGTAAGTCGGAGGTGTTTGTTAAATAATGCGTTCAAAAGTTCGTCTGAGAATGGTAAGCTTAGTATTTGCAACTGTTTTTGTTCGATTGCGTTTGTTTAATAAATATTAATATTAAAACATCACTCTTGGAAACCCGAAGGATTGTAATCACACAATGAACGTTGTATGTAAGGAAATCCTTCAATAAAATAGCGTTTTTACCGTCATGCTTTGATGGGGTTTCCGTACTTATATATTAACTAACAATATTAAGAAGTAGAAGTCAAAGTCGTCCCACTTTACATTTACAGTAGTCCCAAAAATTGATACGGCTTAGGTATAGGTATAAAATTAGAGCATAATTCAGTCCAGTGGAATCTTTCTCTTTTGGTTTCCGGCTGAATGCCCCACCCAGAATAAACTTCACTACGACATTTCTGTAGATTTATAAAGAAGATTGAGAATGTTTATGTACAACGTGAATGAATAAATATGAATTTCATCCTAGCCACGTAGGCAGCAGTTAAAGTAAAAATCTAGGTATTTGGGTGGACGCTTTAAGGTAAGAATCTTCCCTTGACACTTATCAATATTGAGGAAAATAGTATTACACCACTAGCTCGTTTCATAAAAAATACTGCAGAAGTTACAGTCACAACCCTGGTAAAGCCAAATTCTATTTACCAGTCTCCTTCACAAAGGTGCCGCTGTACTAGAGTCTTACTTCAGTAATAGTTATTTATTTCATACTGTCCGGTAAAAGGGTATTTACCGGACTCATTTGAGTCCGGTAAATGAATTATTACGTTACAAGGCCGGTAAAAAATTTTACCGGACTGAAAATCCAATTTGAGTCCGGTAAAAAATTTTACCGGACTGAAAATCTAATTTGAGTCCGGTAAAAAATTTTACCGGACTGAAAATTTTAAATGCATTTTTTTAAAAAATGAACAATGTGAGGCAGTATGAAATAAAACGCCTTACGTCATACGTCCGGTAAACCCAAGTTTACAGTAGCGAGTTGAAAACGTTTCGGGACGAGGCGACGAAGGAGCCGAGTCTCGAATGTTGAAACGAGCTACTGTAATGGTAACTTATAACGTAATATACTATTACGTTAAAAATCCAGTAACTAAGATTTTACAGTAGAAGTTCGATGTTTACAGAGTCGAGTCTAGAATTCTGAAACGACTACTGCACAGACATTTTCCGGGCATTAACCAATTATTTACTGGACCTATAACATGTGTTGCATTTTTTTCAAATGATTCTCAAACTCAGACTTTCATTATTCATTCGTCCCCTACATACAAAATAATCTAGTCACCCTTGAATAAAACTGCAATACTTCGATAACACCGATTTGTTTTCCTTAAACTATTACTGAATAAAATATGCCCAACTGACGTTTGTGTAAGGATTTCAGTACCGTAGCTTTTCTTCCTATTATGCATTTACAATAGTATATTCAAGAACTAACACGAGTAGAGTTTGCGTAACTTAAGCAAAGTACGAATATTTCAATTGGACATTGTAGTCGGTGTTTTCCTACTATTTTCCCTATTATGCGTGCTGAAAGAAATTGATGTCATTTTTTGAACATCGTGTTGTTCTATGGACCCGATTACACATCCTATTTTTATTGTGATAATTCCCCCTGGGGATATTAAAGATGCAAGAGCATTTAGGAACAGTAGTCTATATCCAGAATGAAACAAAAGTGGAAATTATTAGCAGATGGAGTTGTTTTTTGGGAATTCCATTAGTTATTTAAGTATTAAGGGCGGTAGGTACGCTTTACCAGTCGAGGCTAATTTTTTGCCCGATCGGATCTATGAGTGAATTTTAAATATATAGAGTAAACATTAAACACATCACACTGAAAATGTGAATTTTATCAAGTCGGTTAATGCACCTGGTTGTTATGGAGTTGAATAAACCAAAACAATTTTTGCATCAATCCGGACGAATTTTAGAATGATAGTGACTGTTTTTCGACTTAAATGACGAGCTACTTTATTACCGAGCCTTGGGCGGTAAGTTGAACTTTTTTACCTTGCACAAAAGAATGTTTGTATTCATGTATGTACATAGGGTGGTTCTTATTTGGGTCATGTTGGAATTTCGGTTTTGACGGACGTTCATTTGATTAAAAAAACAAAAACCAAAAGACCAATAGGAACTTCTTATATCTATTCTAATCATTCGCTGTAACGAGAAGAAGTTTCTTATCTAAAATACACACTTTCTTTCAATTCGTATGTACATATTTGACCACTGAGACAAATTGTTGAGAAGAACTTGAAATAGTAATTTACGTTATAAGTCCTGGAAATGGAATTTTACAGTCGAGTAAGATGTTACGGACAAGGCGACGAAGGAGCCGAGTCCGGAACATCGAAACGATACTGTAAGACCATTTCCAGGACGTATGACGTAATGCGTTTTTATTTCATACTGCAATTATTGGAATATTGGTTTAATTTAAAAAAAATTATATAAAATAAATTTCCGAATGCAAAATATGGACATCTATGAAGAACGAGTTTCCATGGTAACTGATTACGTACTAAATCATGTCCAGTTGATTGATTGTATTTGCGCCCGGTAAAATTTTTAATTGCATAATATTTAAGTTGGTTTCTTTATTGAATTTCATTAATTTTTACTTAAACGCAAAAAATACTAAAAATTATTACCTGTTGTATCGTAACTTAAAAATTATTTCAATTTGTATGAATTCGAAATATGGGCTACTCCATATCAGATTCTACTCATATCATCTTGACAATGTTTAAAAAAGTATTTAAAAAATGAATATTTGGTGTTTTATATCCATCTATAATGCGCATATATTGATGTTTACACTTTTCTCCGTTGGCGCCACCATCGGTGTGGACAGCAGTTTATTATTTCTATCGATGCCAAAAGTAACAGGCATTCGGTATTTTCCAACCATTTTCAAGTAAATTCAAAATAATGCACCGTTCAACTAAACTTCAACCGTAAATATAAGGAATGAGTCATTTTCGTAATCATACCAGAATAAACAAATGCGACCCGGGGTGAGATGAGATAAGAGTGCAAATTTCACGTTGCTAAGAATTCAGTGACGTATGCTAGAACCAACAGATTTTCATTGGTGATTTTACATAATTATTTTTAATTAAAATCAGTTTGTCCCACTACTGAATCTTTCTAGCTCATTTATTGTTTATTTTATTATTTAGATTACAGCGTGGCCTTCGCGTAATTCCTGATGCATTTTACATTTTCGACAACGTGATTTGTGATCACTCATTTTTTTGTATTTTTGGTTGAACTATAGTATTGAAGTAGTATAGATATGCCCCATATATTTTTTTATCTAAAAGTAGCATCGACGCGACGCCCGTTAATTCGATAAAATTAATTTATTTCATACTGTGTCATATTTGTCAGTTTTACGTCAACCTTTTTAGTCCAGAACATGCGATTTTACGGTCTAGTATGCCTGTAAAAAATTTTACAGTCACTTGTGACTGTAATAGTTATTTACGTGCCAAGCTTTGTAAATTAATCTTTACGGGCGAGTTGGAAAGTTTGTGGGGCGAGCGACGAAGGAGCGAGCCTCCATAATCCAGCGAGCCCAGTAACGATTAATTGCAAAGCGTGTCGCGTACAAACTTTTATTTCCACCTTCACCAGCATTTTTGTATGAATTGTATATTTTTTTATAAAAAGACATTTTGGAATCAAAGGTGGTAGCACAATTTATAGCTAGGCGTTGCCATGGTGTTGTGGTTAAACAACATATTAGTTGCCATAGCTTTTTGTTGATGAGCATTGTAAAATTCTCTTTTAGGAGCCCGTAAAATTTTACAGGGCTGTGGCTGTAATTACTCATTTACTTAGTTACATAAAGGACTGTAATAGTTATTTACGATACGAGTGCGGGAACACAATGTTCCCGCGTGAACGCAGTTTTGAAGCACGAGCGACCGAAGGGAGCGAGGGCCTTCATATGCGTGAACGCGGGAACATTGTTCACGCAAGAGAATTGTACAATACTTTTTGAAACGAACGTAGTCATTGTTATAAATGTCAAATAACATTTTTATCTGATTTCACAACTTTTATTTAAAAAAATAAACCAAAGCAAGTCATGACTGCAATTGACAAATGTGACAGATTGTTTTTCGGCAGAAATTTTGCAGTAAAAAAGGTATTTAAATTTTGCAAGGGTTGGCAGTTGGCACCACTGAGTGTTTCCCGGTTTACTTAACCGGGAAACAAGTGTTCCCGGTTGACTAGACAGTGCGTCGAACACTGCTTTCTAGATAGTGAGTTCAAAAAGTGGCATTTACATAGAAGGGGGAAATAAAAAATTTTACCGGGCGCAAATACAATCAATCAACTGGACAATGATTTAGTAGAGTTCCATGGTAACTGATTACGTACTAAATCATTGTCCAGTTGATTGATTGTATTTGCGCCCGGTAAAATTTTTTATTTCCCCCTTCTATGTAAATGCCACTTTTTGAACTCACTATCTAGAAAGCAGTGTTCGACGCACTGTCTAGTCAACCGGGAACACTTGTTTCCCGGTTAAGTAAACCGGGAAACACTCAGTGGTGCCAACTGCCAACCCTTGCAAAATTTAAATACCTTTTTTACTGCAAAATTTCTGCCGAAAAACAATCTGTCACATTTGTCAATTGCAGTCATGACTTGCTTTGGTTTATTTTTTTAAATAAAAGTTGTGAAATCAGATAAAAATTTTATTTGACATTTATAACAATGACTACGTTCGTTTCAAAAAGTATTGTACAATTCTCTTGCGTGAACAATGTTCCCGCGTTCACGCATATGAAGGCCCTCGCTCCCTTCGGTCGCTCGTGCTTCAAAACTGCGTTCACGCGGGAACATTGTGTTCCCGCACTCGTATCGTAAATAACTATTACAGTCCTTTATGTAACTAAGTAAATGAGTAATTACAGCCACAGCCCTGTAAAATTTTACGGGCTCCTAAAAGAGAATTTTACAATGCTCATCAACAAAAAGCTATGGCAACTAATATGTTGTTTAACCACAACACCATGGCAACGCCTAGCTATAAATTGTGCTACCATCTTTGATTCCAAAATGTCTTTTTATAAAAAAATATACAATTCATACAAAAATGCTGGTGAAGGTGGAAATAAAAGTTTGTACGCGACACGCTTTGCAATTAATCGTTACTGGGCTCGCTGGATTATGGAGGCTCGCTCCTTCGTCGCTCGCCCCACAAACTTTCCAACTCGCCCGTAAAGATTAATTTACAAAGCTTGGCACGTAAATAACTATTACAGTCACAAGTGACTGTAAAATTTTTTACAGGCATACTAGACCGTAAAATCGCATGTTCTGGACTAAAAAGGTTGACGTAAAACTGACAAATATGACACAGTATGAAATAAATTAATTTTATCGAATTAACGGGCGTCGCGTCGATGCTACTTTTAGATAAAAAAATATATGGGGCATATCTATACTACTTCAATACTATAGTTCAACCAAAAATACAAAAAAATGAGTGATCACAAATCACGTTGTCGAAAATGTAAAATGCATCAGTAATTACGCGAAGGCCACGCTGTAATCTAAATAATAAAATAAACAATAAATGAGCTAGAAAGATTCAGTAGTGGGACAAACTGATTTTAATTAAAAATAATTATGTAAAATCACCAATGAAAATCTGTTGGTTCTAGCATACGTCACTGAATTCTTAGCAACGTGAAATTTGCACTCTTATCTCATCTCACCCCGGGTCGCATTTGTTTATTCTGGTATGATTACGAAAATGACTCATTCCTTATATTTACGGTTGAAGTTTAGTTGAACGGTGCATTATTTTGAATTTACTTGAAAATGGTTGGAAAATACCGAATGCCTGTTACTTTTGGCATCGATAGAAATAATAAACTGCTGTCCACACCGATGGTGGCGCCAACGGAGAAAAGTGTAAACATCAATATATGCGCATTATAGATGGATATAAAACACCAAATATTCATTTTTTAAATACTTTTTTAAACATTGTCAAGATGATATGAGTAGAATCTGATATGGAGTAGCCCATATTTCGAATTCATACAAATTGAAATAATTTTTAAGTTACGATACAACAGGTAATAATTTTTATTATTTTTTGCGTTTAAGTAAAAATTAATGAAATTCAATAAAGAAACCAACTTAAATATTATGCAATTGACGTAAAACGCCCCATATTATTTTACTACATTTCTACGTTAGATTATAGAATGATGAGATATAATAACCTAAGCCAGGCTGGTTTTTCCTGTAAAAATAAATAACAGTAAAAAAATGCAATTTAAAAGAATCTAAGTTTCTAGGGGTAGTTAAGGTAAATAAGATGGTTAATAATTTGTTGATAGAAAGAGTAATATGTAATTGAAGCCTCATAGTCTTTTATTCCTGTTCACGTTAGCTGTTTTACATTATTTTTTACCTGATTCTGTAATAGTAGTAATCTGCTGTGTAATCCGCAATCTGCAAATAGTGAGACTTATCACGTTGCTAAAGCAGGTATGTGACAAATAAATTATATAGCACTGGCGCTAATACAGAACCTTGAGGTACTCCGACTATAGCTTTCAAGAATGAGAAACAAAATATGCAAAGAAATGGATGATATTTGGAGGAACATTACATAGAATTTGCATATCGTTCTTTGACAAACGCCTGTTTGGTATCAACAAAAAGTACTGCAGTGTATTCCTTGTTATCAAAACTGTGTATATGATACTAGTACCTAAGTCAAAGAGCTGATAGATTGACGAAGGATAAGCTCGAAAAGCAAATTGTGTAAGTGCTTTGTGCCCACAATGTGCTGTAATAGTTTCATTGGGAAATATCTTTTGAGCAGCTTCAATACGGTAGGGTGAACACTGATTGGTTTATAGCTACTGGAATTAGTCGTGCTTCTTTTCCAGGTTTAGAGAACATGATAATAATGACTTTGTTTCAAGTAACAGGCAGGCGACTGTGACTCTATTTCATGACTGAAACGGTATTGGGCACCTTTTACTCAGTTTGGGAATGAGTGGTCGCAGATCAAGGTTGAACTCTACTACTGAAAAACTACTAAGATCTATCTGATCAGTGACCCTCTGAATGGATACGGCTCATCCCAAGAAGCTATCCTGAGGGATCACCTTTAAGAGATGTTGCCGCGAACATATACATAGCCTCTCACACCAAGACAACTACACCTCCACGCGGTGGTATATATGATTGGTTCCTACTTTAGGTAAAGTCGAACGGGATTCTGTCGGAGACCTATCAAACTTTTCATTTATAGGCCGAGTTATCTAGGGCAAGTTCTAGGCATAACCTAGACGAAGTCCAGACATTTGGAATGGACTGGCTGGACTAGGGGTGAAGGGACTTCCTCGGAGTCTAGAGAGCTAGTAAAGGATGGACAGCAACCTCGCTCCTACCAGTAAGAACTGGTTGGTTTCACTTAAGAAACTGACGCGTTAATTGAACGTAACATCGATTCCTTGCCCAAATTTGGTAGGTAGGTCAGGTAATCTGCAATGAAATAGACAGGTAACAGGATAATACCAAGGCGAAAGCATGCGTTGAATATGATACTGCGAGTTCATTTTTTCGGATTATGTTTTTTGATGTGACAAAATAATAATATTTTTTTAGGTTTGTTTGCCAATCAGATGTGCCAATTATTGTGAGAATTTAGGTTAATAGTTTAAAAATTCTGACGACCATAAACCGTTTTATGCCTTTAATTTTAAACTCGTGGAATGTTAACACTAATACCTTGAAAATTACAGTGCAATATCGTTTAGGATTTCCTTGTCTGGTTTATTTCCCTGCATACAAATTCTATTAATTATAAATGCTTAATACTAACGCATTATTCGCAGACAAACAATTTTAATTTGTTGCATATTTATTAAAATAAAACCCCAATGCGTGTAATAACACAGTTTAAAAAAACAATTACTTTATTTGAAATCATAAGAAAAAAGCGGTTTTCCATTTTCAAACAATGGAACATAAAAGGAAATGGCATCATAAATAGTTTTAATTATTAGAAAAGCGCATAAAATCACCATTATTTAAAGCAGACATACATTTGGCTGCATAATAAGTGCGTAAAGCAATTTGACAAATTGTCCCGTGTGAGAAGGTCGCGTGTCCCGCCGCCATCCACGTGTGTGGTCTCTGTTCAGGCAAAGGCAAAGGGCTCGAACCGCTCGCGCGACTCCCGATAGGTTATCGCGCCCTGGAATTTAAACTGCTCCGAGGACTCGTATTTTAGTGTTGGCCCACTTAACAAAGTTATTACTTACCTAAAAGGTATGTTAGGAACTTCACATTTTAACCATTTGCGTGAAAATGCTCTTTAGATAACCTTCGGATTGCGTACTGTATGATGGGGAGTCATTCCTTTAAGTGTTTTTGCTGACTTTAACGATGGCACAAGTAATTTATTTATAGGCTTCCGTTTTCTGGTGTCTTTATTGGGGTCAGTTTTGTTTACTTTTGGGTTACGCAAGGTATTTTGGACATGCTCGTAAAACGACACGTATTTCGTAGTTTTGGAATAAAATTTGGTCGTATAAATCGATTACATTTTTCTCATTGATGTAGAACTATTCCAAATGGTTGATTTAGGAGTATTGCATGAAAGCTTTGTGCTATTGAGGTTATTTTCCCATAATCATACATTAATTATAGAATGTTATAACGGGTGTTCATTTAAATTCGTAATCTAGCAACCTTTGGATTATTGCCTGTCTCTATCTGCGACGTATTATATCTGTCGCTCTGTCTTCTTTCATTAAAATTCCAAAGGTTGCTAGATTACGAATTTAAATGAACATGCGTTATATTATGTTTAAAACCCTATCAATTTATTGAACAATACAGTATGAAAATATGTATATTAATGGTCATTTTCACTAAATGCTATTTGATGTTTTTATAAATTTACAGTTTACGTTTCCTAATTTTTACAACTTCACATATTCAAAGTATTTACAGCTTTTTAGTAACTTTGTAAATTTCAAAGTTACACGACTTTCAATACAAGTAGGGGTGTACTTTAAAATTTACTTTAGACAATTATTCTTAAAGCTTTAATTTCATATTTTCAAAGCTCTGGAGACTTGTTCTGTTTCATAATACAGTATGCGTCGCTTATTAGAATCAAGACGTTTTTAATAATAATAATAATAATAATAATAATAATAATAATACGTCTTTATTGTCCAACAGGTAATCCAATTCTAGGACAACATTAAAATATATATATAGTGTGTAAATAAGCAACTAAAAATACAATAGTTGGTAAAAGAAAATAAAGCATGTACATGCTGAACATAGCTAACTACATAATCAAACTCGATTATTATTAAAAAAAATTAATTAAATATGTCAGTTATAAGTTTTTCAGCATTACGACACATAACTGAAACGGGCGCGCGCCGTAATACGTTTGTTCTTGCCGTGGGTAGGCGGAACGTCAATTCTTGTCTGGTATTTACCCTGGGAACATTAAAAGGAATTTTCGACAGCAGCTCTGGAACGTCTAGAAAGCCGTTGACTATATTGTATAAAAAGCGGGCAGACTGACTATCTCTTCTATTTGATAAAGATGGAATGTCGTGGCGAAGCAAAAGTTCTTCTTGACTTGTTCCTCTTTCAGGATATTGACCATCCAGTTTATATGAAAGAAATTTTAAAAATCTTCGGTGGATACGGTCAAGTGGCAGCCAGTGTTGTGCGTAAATGGGATACCAGATCATGGATCCATATTCAAGTTTGCTTAGAACAAACGCACAGTAAAGTGTTTTCAATAAGCTAGCGTCGGAAAAGTATTTAGATACTCTCATGACAAAACCCAAGGACTTACATGAAGATTCTCTTATCGCATCTATCTGGAACGAAAATGACAACGAAGAGTCAAATACAACGCCTAGGTCCTTAATTGTTGTGCAAACTCTTAGTGGACTATCACCTATGTGATAGAGTGCAACAGGATAAGTTAGACATCTACTATAAGTAACAACAGCGCATTTATCAACATTCAGCTTCAACATATTTCTGTTACACCAATCTGATATTATATTAAGATTGTCTTGCAGTAGTTGAGCATCTGCGGGTTTGTTTATTTCGGAGTATATTTTCAAATCGTCAGCGTATGCAAGTACTTGACTAGAGATTTTAATAAATCGTCAATAAAGATGATAAATAGAAGCGGCCCCAGGCTGGAACCCTGAGGGACACCAGTTTCAGGACAGAAACTATGTGATTTAAAGCCATTGTAGGATACGTAGCAGTGACGATTATTCAGATAGGATTCGATAAATCTCGTTGATCCAGGAGAGAAGCCCAATGAGTTTAGTCTGTGTAGCAGCATTTTATGATCAATGGAGTCAAAAGCACGTGAAAAATCAGTGTAAATAACGTCCACTCTTTTTCGCTTGTCGAGGGCTTCACATAAGAATTGAGTAACAGTGGCCAGATTTGATATTGTAGATCGACCTGACATGAAACCATGCTGGTTTGGTGATATGCAGGATCTAATGTGATTGCAAATACTCGTAAAAATTACTTGTTCAAATACTTATGCAAAATTTGAGAGTATGGCAATTGGGCGATAGTTTGAGATAATAGAATTATCTCCCTTTTTATAAACTGGGCAAATCCTTGTCACTTTCCAACGATCTGGAAATTTTCTTGTCTTAATAGAGAGATTGAAAAGGTAGGTAAGTGGTTTAGATAAGGCAAATCTGCAGTCTTTTATCAAAAAACTCGGTATAGAATCGTCCCCTGCCGTAAATTTGTTGGGAAGCTTTGACATAATTCGAATTACCACTTCCTCGTCAACTTGCGTTAGTAAGAACGGAACACCGTATTCTTCTTGCGTTGTTGTACTTGTTATAGCTTTCGTATATACACTAGAGAAAAAACTTCCGAATGCGTTTACTATTTCTTGCGGATTACTGTATTCCGAGAGGTCATCGCGCATTAAACCAGGAATTCTGGTACGACCTTTCTTAGCGTTTATGAATTTCCAAATATCACTTGGAATATTTTTAATATTCTTTTCAATGTTCGTTAAGTAAAGCGTATATGCATCTGAGATTTGTAATTTAGTCAGGCGTCTAAGACGTTTAAACTCATTGTAGAAAAATTGATTTTTAGTTTTAATCCACTTCTTTCTGTATGCTTCTTTATTTTTAAGATTAGTTTTTATAGTAGCGTTAAACCACGGCGGATAATGGGAATGATAACGTTTGTGTTCAGGTACGTGACGGGTTAATGCAGAGTAGAAAATGTCATAGAAAATGTTGACTGCTTGATCAATATTGTCACTTAGCTCAATAGAAGACCAATCAGTATGGAGTAGTTCATGATAAAGTAAAGGAAAGTTTGCTTTACGATAATTTAATGTTACTTTATCAGCTTCAGGAAATTTTAAAGTGATTGGATCAGGCAAGCAAGTGACGCTTACATCAAGTGCGGGGTGATAGGGATCTTCTGGTACCATAGGTTGTGGAGAGTGCAAAACCTCGATATTCCAGTTTATGTTGGAAAGTACTAGATCGAGCATGTTATCATTGTGATTCGTTATCTGATTGTATTGCTGTATGTTCATGATATTGCAAAAATTTTGAAAACATTTCGATTTATTATTGTTGATTTCAGTTAAATGGGGCAGATTAAAATCGCCTATAATAATGAAATTTTTGTCCAGTAGAAGAATTTCGAATGCAGAGAAAAATATTTCCAAATAATCTTTGTCGACATCAGGCGGAATATATAATACACAGACCAGAAAACTAAAGTTTTGAAGATGACAATTGCAAATGATAAGATCAATCATTGGGGCGTCTCTAGAAATATCAGAAGTGTCTGCAATTGTGAAATTTATGAAATTTGCCAAGGCAATTAAGACACCTCCACCTTTAGTTCGACTAGTAGCGGAGAAATTTCTATCAGCCCTTATAACAGTATAGTGATTACAAAATAATTCTGAAGAAAAAACTGAGTCCGTAAGCCAGGTTTCACTTCTGAGCAAGATATCGTAGTGCAGGTCAGAAGTGTTTGTATAGAATGTATGAGTTTTTGTATTCAAGCCTCTAGTGTTCTGGTAGTACATTTTAAGTAAGGAAGGATGTGATCTGTTGGACTTAATTAGTTTTCCGAATTTACGATAGTTGGAATTCCATTTTGGTATTTTATTTTAAGATTATTCTCACCGTTTGCAATACGAGTATGGAGCTCTTCTTTCACAGATTTATAGCACTGCATTTTTTTCGGCGTGCGATCAAATGAAACGGAAATATTATTCATTTCAGGTGTGGATTTTAATTTTTTATTAAAGTTCCGTATTATGGTAGTGACCCTTTCAGTGGAAGAAAGTCGAACTTTTATAGGCCGCATACGATTATTATTTGTGGCGTCGTTTTTGAGTTAATTACGCGGTGATGCAATTAAGCGGCTCCTGAATAAAATCGGGAGTTAAGTTTATGAGATTCTAAAGGAATCTGTGAGTCATAATAGTAGGTAGTATGTATTTATCGTCTATATGCACAAAAAGGCAACTAAAACAATCTGTTTACTGTTTCGTAATTCAAATTTCCCAAATCTAAGCAGATTCCTAGAAACAAGATTTTTTTCGAAAAGAAATGAAAATGTCCGTTAGAATCCTATCTTCATTAAAAGCGGCACGTGCAAGTAATGTAGGCAAATGAAAAATCTTAGATCCAAGAATTACACCAAAAATTAAGCACATCCAAGTTTTGTCTTTTAAATTTCCCTTTTAAAAGTCCCAAATAAATCGATGATGATTGAAACGTGATAAATTTTAAATTTGATTTTTAATTGTTTAGAATCAATACCACAAGAAACTGGCAAAGGTACAGTAAAAACATACACAAAGTATAAATCACTTACCTTTACCATCAAAGAAAAATACTCCGGCTATAAGTAAAATTGGAAAACAAATTCCTTACATAAATGCGACTTCTAAGACGGATCGCTTCAATAGGGCACTAACTAAATTAGATCTATTAAAGATTGTTAACTGACCACACATAAACAAAATAAATAAACCCAAGGTTACTTTTAAAAATATTCAAATGAAAAAATTTATTTAACACTATACAAAAAAGAAGAAAACAAACTGAATTAATATTGAAAAACAAAACACTTGAAATTAAATAAACAAAAAAGAAAATTGGATACCATATAAAGAATGAAAGAAAAATGAATTATAAGACAGTATAATTCCCTTTGTCTTGTTAATTCATATTTCTATCACTACTGAACTACTGCTACAAAATTCCACCTCTTTTCATTAAAAAGATTTTGTGTTATTAAATAAAGATGAAATAAATAAAGATTATTAAAAGTTTCACAGTTTTATTAAAATACAACCTGACAATATTGTTTCGACAGCTATGCTGTCATTATCAAAAGTAATATAATTATAAACAAACACGTCGCTAAGGTAGATACAAAATAGGTAACTAGATAAAATAATAATAATAATAATCATAATTAAATATCTAATACTTCCAGTAACGGAGAATTACTGAGCTCAAGTTGTTCATTCATTAAAGGTACCCTGAGTTTGTGTTTGTATATCTCAAAGGCTTCTAAAATGTCTAATTTGCGTTTGTTATTACAAAAATGTAGGAATTTAATATTATTTTGAGGAGTCATTGTGTGATTTTGTTCTAAAAGGTGTTTGGCGTAATTCGATTTTTCAGGATGTTTATTTTTGTAATGACGTACGTGTTCTTTATATCTTATGTCAAAATTTCTAAGTGTTTGTCCAATATATACCGAACTACAAAAAGAACAATTTAAACGGTAAATGCCTAATATAAAATTTACACTAGAAACATAACAAAACAGGGCTATAAACTTTCTAGACTTAAATATCAAGATTAACGCAGATAATCTATTTGAATTTTACATATACAGAAAACCAACACAAACAGACATAACAATACCAAATGAATCTTGTCACCATAATACACATAAAATAGCAGCCTACAGATCATTAGTACACAGAGCTTTAACTATTCCACTAACAAAATCAGATTTTAGCAAAGAAATATCAACCATTAAACAACTAGCACATGCAAATCATTATAATCCGAATATGATTGACACTATAATTAAACAAAAAGATTATAGGATAGCTATCAAAAGAGTATATCCCATTGACAATCAAACAGAAGACACAAATTACATATCTATACCATATTTTGGTAAAATATCAGAAAAAATTGCACATATCCTAAGAAAAACCAACAATTATAAAATAACATTTAAAACCAACACTAACACTTTTTCATTTTTATTTAATGCTAAAGACAGAACACATGATATCATGAAATCGGGCATTTACCGTTTAAATTGTTCTTTTTGTAGTTCGGTATATATTGGACAAACACTTCGAAATTTTGACATAAGATATAAAGAACACGTACGTCATTACAAAAATAAACATTCTGAAAAATCGAATTACGCCAAACACCTTTTAGAACAAAATCACACAATGACTCCTCAAAATAATATTAAATTCCTACATTTTTGTAATAACAAACGCAAATTAGACATTTTAGAAGCCTTTGAGATATACAAACACAAACTCAGGGTACCTTTAAGGAATGAACAACTTGAGCTCAGTAATTCTCCGTTACTGGAAGTATTAGATATTTAATTATGATTATTATATTATTATTATTATTTTATCTAGTTACCTATTTTGTATCTACCTAAGCGACGTGTTTGTTTATAATTATATTACCTTTGATAATGACAGCATAGCTGTCGAAACAATATTGTCAGGTTGTATTTTAATAAAACTGTGAAACATTTAATAATCTTTATTTATTTCATGATTATGGAGTTCCACAAAATAAGGCTGGAAACAATAAACAAGATTATTAAATAAAGTTGAAATTTTGACGTAACAGTAAACATAACCTTTAATTTTTGACAGAAGGTTAACTTTGACGTATCATAACACAACATAACCTCAAAATGTTCTAATCTTTGCTCTCCATGTAAACGCGAGTTCTGTACAACTGAATTTTTTCGAGAGAGTGTCACCAGATTTCGATCTCAACCTATACCTATGAAAAAAAATTGAATAACTTGGCAGTTTTTCTGGTTCCAACTAAAAATCTTTGGTGTGAAACAATTGAATAGTTTTGTTACTAAAACTACATAACCATATTGTTATTAAAAATTAAACTAATTGTTTAAACAAATATTATAAATTGGAAAATCTTCTCTCTTTAATGCTGTAAAACACTTATACTAAAATGTAAATATAAGTTTAGGATTGAATGGCAATCAGCTTAATTTTCCCCTACACAGAAACATTATTAAAATTTGAAATAAATGTTTAAAAACATTTTATTGCTTTTTTAACTTGTTATAAGCTTTTTCCATAAACCTATAGAACAATTATTACATAAATTTTTGGCACCCAACTCTGCTAATTTTCATACTTTCAGAGTACAATGATTAATCGTATCAATCTTTGATTTTCAAATCTTCTACAATAAATGATCCCTACATTGGCATTTATGTCTCAATTGTGCCCAAGAACTTGCTTGACAAAATTACAATACAATATTTAAGTTCAAAGACTTTTCAACATTGTAAACTACAAATTTAACATGAAACTATTCCAAATCGTTGGATCTGAAGAAAATTTTTAATTTTTCCACAATAAAAGTAGCAGGTAAAGTAATAAATATCTGAGTGCATTTCTACAACCATACTCTTTATCTTTTCTAGGTGAAAACAAACCTTGAAATGGCTTTAATACTTAATTATGTGCAAATTTTAAGTAACGATTGGAAACCGTCAGCTGATCAAGAAAAATTACTAAAACTAAGAGAAAAATCAACTTTAAATTTTATCCTTTTTCTATTTACTGTGTTATGGGGTTTCTGAATCATAATGAAACATATTTAATTATATTTTTAAACTCAAATTGAAGAAGAATATAATTCGCCTGAAAGTTATGCAACCCAAAAAGCATATATGTAAATGTTGTTGCTTATATTTTTCTGTTGGCATGTTCATAACATGATAATAGGTATGTAATGAATCTCTTCTAAAATATAAACAGTGCTGTCTAATAGTGTCTTTAAATAAATTCATAAATTCTTACCATGTGATCAGCTTCAATAAGTACTCCTATTACACTTTTTTAAAAGTGTGTTTGTTATCTTTTGCTGCAGTTTTACAAACATCTGTTGCTTGTTATTTTACCTTAACAATCTAGTACGAAATCTATCGTATTATTAAGCAACCAGACTGCCAGGGCCGCCTTAAGTTCGATGAATTATTGAGGCGCCCCAAAACGTTCAATGAATTTTTTTTGCATTTTTGTGATCTATCCGTCTGTATGTTTAGCCCCATAAACCCACGTGCATTTAAACTATATCACCCTGTATAGATCCGTCAATGCATCTGTATAAGATTGAAAACAGTTTCAATTTGAAAAGGAAAACAAGCACTTCACATAATATATTATTTGGTTGCGTCTTGAAATAAAGAATGATCTTGTGCGAAAAGAGTGAAGCGAAGCATCGGTTAACAAACATTAGATCATATCGAATGTCGGGTAATATTCGAATTTGGATATTTCGGTTGGGTTTCGGATACGACAAGTCGGATGTCGGACCGAATTTGGATAATTTCTTTCTCAAGTCGATTCACCTCCAGGTCGGTTATGTCTAAGAATTCAATCAGTTTACCCTGATAACGACAAAGAAGCCGGCTGGTTATTTTATGCTTTAAAATGTAAGGTGCTTCTATATATTGTTAAAAGCATAATCGGTCGAGTATAAATACTGAACAATTTTGGGAAGTTTATAAACTGAAATATAATTTAATGTCACACAAAATGGACTTTAAAAAATTATAATTAGTTAATTTAAGAATTAATCTTTCATGAGAAAAATTGCATGAATACAAAATTTAGTGAAACTATAAAAGCAAACATACAATGTGCATTGTAAATACTTCGGTAAATACATGTTCCTATTAGCTTTATGCAGGCTTTATTCACTATTATTCACTTATTTCAGGTTAATTATAGTAAATAGCTATTATTTGAGCTCTGATTAATTTCAGCATTTGTTTTTAAACAATTTTACCTTATAATTACATAACACTTCACTCAGTGTTTATAGTATACATAAACTGCAAATAAATCAAGGTACACTAACAATCGCTGGCCAATATGGCGTTTCATTACTTTTATTCTATTATATTTCACGATTTACTATTTCTTTGCAATAAGTACGATACAATAAATGCGATTAAACAATATTTTAGCTACGATTAACTTCAAGACGATTGTTTTTGGATGATTGTACTTGGATAAAGTTGCATAATACTTCATATTGTAACAATCAGTTAATTTAAAATTAAATTGGAATTCGTGTGAATTGTTTAATAGCAGAAAAATATCTACAGTAACTAACGTTGAAAACTAATTAAAACATGGAAACACTGATCACTAAACGAAGCTAAACTAATCTATTTAACACTTCGATATTATTTATTTCAAACACATCTATTATTTTTTTTTACTAAAGCTCCATAGATCACAACGCCTCTAAGCTTTAACTCCACTCCTCGTGCGTTCACCGTGCTTATATATACTTCGTGGAGGCTTCCAGAGCGGTGTAGAGTGTTTGTCGAAGCATTTGGAATGTTCGATATACACGGCGTTTTTTTAATTCACTACAATATATGAATCCCTATTACATGGATATTAAGATCTAGATAGACTCCTACGAACAAACATTGATCAAACTGAAGTTTGACTGTTTTTATATCAGTACATTTTGCTAGTTATGTAGCATTTACGAATTCTATACAGTAGGTAATAACTTGTCGTTAGGAACAAATCTATACTGGTCTCTCACATACTTATCGAAATTACAGCTATGAGAGTAACTTATTGACTATACATTGTAGAAACAGTTGCTTGGTGTAACAATATTTAAAAGCAGACCTGCTGGGTGTTGGGATGTATAAGCTTGCATCTCGTTGTACATACAGAAAAGACGGGTGAATTTAATATTACATACTGTAACGAGTGCAACGCATCGTCTGCTCCGGCCGTCAATGGGTCGTGGAACATTCCGGAGCGGCAGCGCAATGCACTTAACCTTCTAGTGTATTCTAGAAATACATGGTATGTTCGGGCGACTTCTGGAACGTTTATATGAGGGTATAAAAGCGGATTCGCGGATAAAAGAGAGTAGTCAACTGGAAGTCATTAACTGTGTATTACAAAATAAATAGTGAATATAAATGTTGTATTAGAAATTCATAGTCTAAATAATAGTTTTTAATGGTTTATAATCATAGCGTTAATTTATAGTGTATTCATTAGTGTATAGAAATAAATATTTGTTTGTGAATAGACGATTTAAACAGCACTTGTGTTATTATTTTTAGAAAGAACGTTACAGTGTTGTCAGGTGTGGTGTTTTAAAATAAATAAAATCGCGTAATAATTAAATAAAGTGCTGTGAGAATAAATTTTTAGTGTTAAAATTAATTTCAACAAAATGGTGATGAAACTATTAAAAGATCTCTTAGTAATAGATTTAAAACGGGAATTGGACGAGAGGGACTTGGATAGTAATGGAAAGAAAGAAGTTTTGATAAATCGGCTAAGAGAATGGCTTTTAGAACAGAAGGAAGATCCTGAAAATTACCGCTTCGAAATACCTGGACCCGCTATTGATACTAATTTGTTGTTAAGTAAAATGAAAGAAGAGTTACTGGGAAGTTCTAGAAAGTCCGAAGATAATGTTAGAATGCTAAAAGAAGAAATACTGGAAAAGTCCGAAGAGAATTCTAGAATTTTAAAAGAAGAATTACTGCAAAAGTCCGAAGAGAATTCTAGAATGTTAAAAGAGGAATTACTGGAAAAGTCCGAAGAGAAGTCTAGAAAGTCCGAAGAAAATGTTAGAATGCTTAAACAAGAATTACTTGAAAATACTAAAGCACTGGAAGAAAATGTTAAAATGCTGAAAGGAGAATTGTTGGAAAATGTCAAAGCGTTGGAAGATAAAGTTTTCGAAGAATTTTTTGAGAATGCCAGTGCGTTAGGACTATTGGAAGGTAGATTGGCGGAACAAAATAGGGTAATAAAGATGGTAGAAGAGAAAATAGCCCAAATGCAATTACCACCAACAACTAAGAAAGACGATATGGCCGAAATGCTGGAAGATAGAATGAGGCAACTACGATTTCCCTCAACTTCTGAGTGGCCGTTTAATGAAGTAAAGAAACAATTTAAAGAAGAAAAGGTTCCTGCCGTAGGGATAAAAGTAAAACCACCCACGTTCGATGGAAAGATACCTTGGTCCACCTACTACAAACAATTTGAGGCGGCCGCTGGGGCCAACGGATGGACAGGCAAGGAAACGGCCGTTTCTTTAACTGTGGCTTTGCGTGGAGACGCGTTGAATGTCCTGCAAACAATCCCAGCAGGACAGGAAAATGATTATCAATTGTTAGTGTCTAGATTGGAGATGAGATATGGAGACGCGCATCTTCAACAAGTGTATCACGCGCAAGTGAAGAATCGTATCCAGAAGAATGGAGAAAGCCTGCAGGAGTTTGAAGCCGATGTTGCGCGGCTTGTCCGATTGGCGTACCCTACGGCACCCGATTCATTTCTGGGACAGCTCGCTGTGCAGACCTTCATTGATGGGTTAAGAGACGGGGAAACACAACAATCATTGAGGCTGGCACGACCAAGAACAACTGATGATGCGCTTGCTCACGCCTTAGAATTTGAAGCTGCAAAACAAGCGTCCCGAGGTCACGGGCATGTTCGGACCGTTGTGGAAGAAGATGAAGGTTCTAAACGTCGTCTAGAAGAATTATTAATGAGAGTTCTTCAGAAGGAAGAGAGCCGTGAGAAGAATCATCAAGAAGTTCGAGGGCCCCGTTGCTGGAACTGCGGCGAACAAGGACATGTAGAACGGCGTTGTCCCAAAATAACAAAAGTACAACCGTCGGAAAAGTTAAAAGGGGTTGGCAAGAGAGGTTAACGTTGACTGTTAGTAAAGATGCCCCAGAGATCATCGTCCATGCCGTAACATCAGGGAATAGTACCAGCAGTTTGTTCATAGATGGGAAAATCGCGAATCGAATTGTTCCATTGCTCATTGATACGGGGGCGACAAAATCCATCATACGCCCTAACGTTCTACGAACAAGTATGAAGCTGTTACAGACAACTACTCAACTCCGTACAGCAACAGGTGAAGTGATACCAACACGCGGAGTGGTGAAGATGAAGATTGGCATTGGAAGTGAAGAACGTGATCATGAGGTGCTGGTGGCCGATATCACTGATGACTTCATCTTGGGAATGGACCTCCTGAGAAAATTTGGTTTTACGTTGGATTTGAAAGAGGGTGTTTTGAAGGTCGGTAACGAAGAACTTCCGTTGCACCCACGAGAATATCCGGTTGTAAGGGTTTTGCTGACTGAAGATGTGATATTGCCGGGTCAAAGCGAGATGGTTGTCGAGGCGGGTTTGGATGGAGATCTTCGGGTAGGATGTGTGCGAATGATGGAGCCTGTTTGTGATAAGAAGATCCATAGTGGCATACTGGTGGGAAAAGCGCTGATCAAGTTTGGAAAGAGAGTACCGGTGAGAATTATGAATGTTAATGTGGATCCGGTGACATTGAAGAAGAGTACCCTTGTGGGACAGTGTGTTCCAGTATTTCGAGTAGCCAGGTGTATGGCTGATGTTCCAAAACCAGTGCCCAAAGACCATGGTGGAAAATTAGTGGGTATGGTTACTAGTTCGTGCGAAGACCTTAACAGAACGGAAGTGAAAGAGGTACAGGGTTTGGTTCACCGATACCAAGATATCTTCGCTCTTGACGATAGCCAGAAGGGACGAACAAATATAGTAAAACATAAAATCAATACAGGCAACTCTATGCCTGTCCGTCAGCAGCCGAGGCGTCTACCTCTAGCAAGGCGAGCAGAAGCCGAAAAGATTATTACTGATATGGAAGAACAAGGGGTCATCGAGCCATCCAGCAGTCCATGGGCATCACCGGTGGTCCTGGTCAGTAAAAAGGACGGGTCAACGAGATTTTGTGTGGACTATCGGCAGCTTAATGACGTGACCAAGAAAGACAGCTATCCCTTACCACGCATCGACGACACGTTAGATACCCTGTCTGGTTCACGATGGTTTTCGACTTTGGACTTGAAGAGCGGTTATTGGCAAGTTGAAATGGAACCTGAAGACCGGGAGAAGACCGCGTTCACTATTGGTTCTGGACTATGGCAGTTTACAGTTATGCCTTTCGGTCTATGTAACGCTCCGGCCACCTTTGAGCGTCTAATGGAGACCATTCTGAGAGGGTTGTCGTGGAAGACCTGCCTGGTATACCTAGATGATGTGATTGTAGTCGGAAAATCATTCAACGAACATTTGAAAAATTTAGAGGAAGTGTTCCGAAGACTACGTGGAGCCAATCTGAAACTGAGTCCGAAAAAGTGCCACATATTCAGAAAGGAAGTGAAATATCTCGGGCACGTCGTATCACAAAATGGAGTGGCGGCCGACCCCGATAAGATTCGTGCAGTTCAAGAGTGGCCAACACCGAAAGATAAACACCAAGTTCGTAGTTTTCTTGGGTTATGTACCTACTACAGGCGTTTCGTTCCTGGGTTTGCCAATATAGCGAAACCTCTGACAAGGTTAACTGAAGATGGGCGCGAGTATGTTTGGAGCGGAGAGTGTGAAACAGCTTTCCAACAGCTGAAGCGTGCCCTGACAACAGCACCAATATTGAGCTATCCACGGACAGAAGGGAAATTCATACTTGACACAGATGCAAGTAATTTGGCCATTGGGGGGGTACTTTCTCAGATACAGGATGGACAAGAAAAGGTCATCGGCTATTTTAGTAAGGTTTTGTCGAAAGCCGAAAGGAATTATTGTGTGACCAGAAAAGAACTATTGGCCGTCGTGAAGTCCGTTGAGCACTTCTACAAATACTTGTACGGACGGAAGTTTTTATTGAGGACGGACCATGCAGCGTTGAAATGGCTTCTACAATTCCGTAATCCTGAAGGCCAGGTCGCAAGGTGGATCGAACGATTACAAGGATACGACTTTGACACCGAACATCGAGCGGGCACTAGTCATCGAAATGCCGATGCTCTTTCAAGAAGACCCTGTCCAACGGATTGCCGTCATTGCTCTCGTTTGGAAGAGAGGGTTTGCCAAGTATTAAGGACTACCATCGTCAACGACAATTGGTTGCCGGAAAAATTGCAACGACAGCAGGAGGCTGATCCCGAACTGAAAATGGTACTGGAATGGAAGCGCGTGGGAGAAAGGCCTGCCTGGGAGGCCGTCAGCCCTTTCAACAGAACGCTCAAAGCATATTGGGCCCAATGGGAGTCCTTGAAGGTGGAAGACGATCTCCTGAAGCGAGTACTGGAGAGTGAAGATGGCACCACCATTAGGTCTCAGTTCGTGGTTCCAAGAAACCGAGTGGCTACAGTACTGCGACATCTCCATGACGGTGCCTCAGGAGGACACTTCGGTGTGAAAAAGACTTTGGAGAAAGTTAGGGAGCGTTTTTATTGGGTCAACTGTAAAGAAGACGTGAAGGACTGGTGCCGGAAATGTGAACTATGTGCCACTGGTAACGGACCCTTGGGGAAACGAAGAGCACCTATGAGGCAGTACAATGTGGGTAGTCCTCTGGAAAGAATAGCCATAGATATTGCCGGACCATTTCCCGAAACCGACGATGGGAATAAATACATATTAGTGGCAATGGACTATTTTACCAAATGGCCAGAAGCATATGCCCTACCAAACCAGGAAGCTGCGACTGTTGCTGACGTACTAGTGAAAGAGTTTTTCAGTCGCTTCGGAGTGCCCATGGAGCTGCATTCGGATCAAGGCCGCAATTTCGAGTCTGTACTCTTTGGAGAAGTCTGTCGATTGTTGGGCATTCGCAAGACTCGGACCACACCGTTACATCCGCAGTCCGATGGAATGGTAGAACGCATGAATCGAACAATGGGCAAATATTTGGCCAAGGTCGTCTCCGATCATCAACGAGACTGGGACCAATACCTGCATCTGTTCCTGATGGCTTATCGTGCATCGGTCCACGAAACAACCGGTCAGTCACCAGCGTCTGTGATGTTTGGACGCAAGTTACGGTTACCGTGTGATCTGGAATTTGGGTCTCCACCTATAGAGCAGGAGGTAGCCGGGAATGATTATGTCATCAACTTAAAGAAGAAGTTGGAGGATATTCACGACCGAACCCGAAATAATAGTCGAATCGCGAGTGACCGGATGAAGGCTACGTACGATGTGAGAGCCCAAGAAGGAGGGTTTCAACCTGGAGAGCTTGTCTGGTTATACAACCGCAAAGGCGTCGTGGCTATTCTCCAAAGTTACAGCGAAATTGGGAGGGTCCATACCAGGTGAAGAAACGAATAAATGACTTGATTTATCGCATCCAGAAATTGCCAAGGGGGAAACCAAAGGTGGTACACTCCAATCGTCTGGCGCACTCTGAGGGAAATAATGACGCAGTCTCGGATCGGAAAGATGAGGCTGAGGTGGCTATCAATATCGTAAGGCGTGAAGATGATCAGCCAACCTTTAGAGAATTTATGACTGCGTTCTCTGGAACTAGAAAAGCGCGATTCGGAGTCACGACTGAGATGCAACAAGATCTCTTCCGGGTCCCTGGTGATTATTCCATTGCCCACTGTGTCTCCGAGGATCTCCGTATGTCCAGGGGGATCGCAGTAGTGTTTAGAAATAAATTTGGACGGCTGAATGAACTTCGAGAACAAAATCCCTCTGTTGGTAAATCCTTACGCTTGCCTGATCATGACCGATCCATTTACTACTTGGTAACCAAGCAGTTTTACTACCAGAAACCGAGTTACGCCGACTTGTGGAGGGCATTATGGAATTTGAGGATCGAGTTGCTTACCAGGGGAATTAACAAATTGGCAGTTCCCAAACTCGGCTGTGGGCGGGACCAGCTGGATTGGAGAATCGTTAGAAACATGCTGGAAGTTTTCTTTAGAGGTACTGACGTCAAGATCTTCGTCTGCAGTTTTGACCCACAGCCCGCATTAAGGCCAACGAAGAGTGTAGACTGTTATTTCTACCGTAATGGAACGTGTAGTCGAGGTGAAGACTGTCGATATCGTCATGACCCATTTTACAGGAACCAGAGCATAAAACCTGTTCTGGGACAGAACAGATTTGAAGAGGGGGGCAGTGTAACGAGTGCAACGCATCGTCTGGTCCGGCCGTCAATGGGTCGTGGAACATTCCGGAGCGGCAGCGCAATGCACTTAACCTTCTAGTGTATTCTAGAAATACATGGTATGTTCGGGCGACTTCTGGAACGTTTATATGAGGGTATAAAAGCGGATTCGCGGATAAAAGAGAGTAGTCAACTGGAAGTCATTAACTGTGTATTACAAAATAAATAGTGAATATAAATGTTGTATTAGAAATTCATAGTCTGTAAATAATAGTTTTTAATGGTTTATAATCATAGCGTTAATTTATAGTGTATTCATTAGTGTATAGAAATAAATATTTGTTTGTGAATAGACGATTTAAACAGCACTTGTGTTATTATTTTTAGAAAGAACGTTACAATACCTAATATGTTTGATGTATATGTTCAATAAAATCAAAATTGATTTTTTTTTGTCATTTTAACATATTCAACAATGACCTAACAAAGGACATTTACAAATTATCTTTGGCGTCTAGACACACTATTCTTGTTCCGCTAGTCAAATCGTCTAATCAATCAAATCTGAAGGTCGTGAAAGCTATAATTCATATGCGAATTGGTACCGATATGTCGTATATCATGGTTGTAGAAGACTTCAATAACTAACCATGTATTATACGAGCGGTGTCGTGTGCCAGACAATGTGGCCGTCTTTGTTTTGAAATGGGTATGCTGAAGTATGAGTGAGAAAGACATAACATTTGAGATTTGCAACATAAAAATACCATTTAATAGTTAATATTATTATTATTGTTATCAAATTATCACTTTTGTTAAAGACTTATTTAAAGTCTATCAATCTTTATAAACATTGCGTTATACTTCAATATTTAATTTAAGACACTCTCAAAATTACCTTCACTTACTATGGAATAATATGTCACACTAGAGACACTACAATCTATTGCTGGCTGCGTCCTCCTACAGGATTTTTATTTCTGTGTCGTGTGACTGACAACAACAAATTTTAATCTTACTTTTATAAATTTAGAATCAAATACAAAATATCGATAAAGATTAAAATGTAATTTGAACATTTAATAACTTAATAAGATGAATATTAGATACTAGATCAGACGTACATATGTAGTTGATGCTACATTATTGCATATCTTCATGTCGTTGTGTGTCAGTTTATACCTATTTTGTTATTTATTTTGTTGTTTATACCTATTTTAACATATTTACATTTTACATGACTACGGCCAATTAAAATCTTGTTTTGTTTCAGGTGAGTTACCATATATCTGCTACTACCTACCTACCTGGTAAGTGCACCTTTTTGTCTTATACATAAAGTATCTCAGTATTTATTAAAACAAATAGTGCTGATAGACATTTAATTATACACTATAACATTAAGTTAGAATAAGTAACTAACAGTTTCAGTAGAAATGCTATTACACTGTGAATTTTAATACCTTTTGTAATGTGTTCGATATGAATGCAATTTAAAGGAAGAGCAACGTAATATATTACAGCAATTAAAATGCAGTAAACCAAGAGTAATATTGCAGAACTAGATCCTAAATGAGTCATTTCATAGATAACGATTACTGCATAAAAACTTTAAATGGCTGTAGTTTCTTTAGATAAAGCGTGATTAATAGGAGTTGTAAATTTGAGATAAAACAGTGTTGTTACGTTTGAATGTTTTTAATTGCTAGTATTATTAATATCTTGCTTGCATTCCACAAACTATCTTTCAAAGAGACATTAACGTTTTCAATATCGTACAATATATTTGCAATGCTGTATTATTTAGTTACATCAGGAATTAGCTGTGAATCTTCTTAATTTCTCACGGGTAAGTCCAGATAAAGTTGAGGAAATTGAAAAAACTCCTGGACATAGCCGATTCCCGCACTCAAAGATCGCATTGGACTCATAATTGTTATAAACGCATACTATTCATTGGAATTGCCTACTGCTTCCACCAATCGGTCGGCAATGCATGAAAATGTACTTACACAACCTCATAATCATGTGAAAAATAAATCAGTTTAATAAAAAGTTTATCAAATTTGTTGTAATCCACCTGAAAATTAATAATAATAATAAATCGTCTTTATTTAACAAATGCACCTATTACAGACATTTGTCCTGAAAAGGCGAAGATTAGCTACATAGCTATTCTTTATCTCGTAACCTTAAAAATTGTTTCAATAGTTAAGATGTCATTATCAAAGGTAATATAAATATAAACAAACACGTTTCTAAGGTAAACACAAAAACTAGCTAAAAAGATAAAAATAATAGAAATTAAATATCTAACACTTCCAGTAACAGAGAATTACTGAGCTCAATATGTTCATTCATTAAACGTACAGTACGTAATTTGCATTTGTATATCTCGAAAGCTTCTAAAATGTTTAATTTGCGTATGTTGTTACAAAAGTATAAGAATTTGATGTTATTTTGTGGTGCTATTGTGTAATTACGTTCTGAAAGATTTTTATCCTAATTAGATTTTTCTGTATGTTTCGTAGTATATTTGCAATTTTTCTGGAATTTCACCAAAATATGGTATAGATAATATAATTCGTGTCTTTTGTTTGATTGTCAATGGGATATATTCTTTTGAACTATCGGAACTCTAATATTTTCGTTTAATTAAAGTGTCAATCGTGTTTGGATTACATTATAATGAATTCCTTGTGCTAGTTGTTTGATGATTTCAATCTCTTTTTTAAAATCTAACTGTATGACTGGAATAGTTAAAGCTGTATCTAGTAAGGATCTGTAATCGGCAGGTTCTGTGCTTTATGATGTGGGATAGTGATGTCTGTATGTGTAGATTTTCTGTATAGTATAGAACATTTAAATATCTTAATGGTTAAATTTAAAAATAATTGTTTGAGAAATCTTGAAACACGATTTTCTTTTTAAAAATACATATTTGTAAGGTGTGTCCACTTTGTAAATGCACAAATTTCATTGCGACAATTAACATAGTCGTCTTTGAGCCTGTTGAAGGTATGCCAAAGAAGCCTCAATCTCAGAAGTTATATAAAAGCAATTGAAAGATTGAAAGAGATGTGAAAAACACAAGGTTGGAGTAAGTCTCAAACAAATGAATGCTTTAGAATACAACGGCCAACACTTAAAGAAACTGTGTCAAAATTATCTGAAGAAGAATACCTTGCTAATCTTGGATGATGAAAAATATTTCACTTTCTCAGATGGTTCCTATCAGTACCTGAACGTATCAGAGGCTGCTCTGATTGAACTTTTCTGGGCAGTATTATCTATTTGGTGTACGCTAATGGCTAGAAAGCAGAATTCGAGACTGAACTCATCAGAAGGATTAAGAGTGTGCAAAAAAGGTGGGCATGAAGATTGCCCAAAAATTGATGGATGTCATTAAGACGAAATTGCGCTCAATTGAAGAAAATCGCCCTTTTTCTGTTTTAATCTATAAATCTATAATCTTTATACTTTAAATAACAAATACATTTTTTCCAAGATTCTACATATAATTTATTTAAAACTGCTTTGAACATTGTGCATTTAGAAAATGGACATTCTTTATGTCAAAATCATTTCCCGGCATTCGTTTTTAACTAATGAGGAAATTAGATTTTTTTTCCTTTAACCGAAACCTTACTGGAGAAAGGTATTTAGAGTTTCCAAAACGACCTTATTCCAGCGTATGGGATACTTTACCCAATCCAAGATGATGTTGATGTACCAAATATTGCCCTTTGGTACCAACAAATGGCGCAACGCCACTTTATCAGCCACAAGTAATTATTGTTTTTGTGTAAGGTGGATTAGTCTACGAGGGTTAATAGAGTGGTCGGCCAGGTCGCCTGACCTTACACTCCAAAATTATTTGTTGTAAGGCTATTTAAAATTAAAAAATTATTCTACTAGACCATAAAACGTTAAAGATCTGAAAAATCGTCATCGTCAATCGTCTTCATAATGTCGTCTTACGGAAATTTGTAATTTTTAAGAAGCAAACTGACGTCGTTTTCTCATTAAAATCTCTGGTTAATTTTGTCATTTGTCTTTATTGTTTATTTTGGTTGTTATTTAGAATTACAGTTGCTTTTATCATTCTAACGAAAGTGTTTCTAATGAAAATGTTTCTAAATATTAAATGATTAATTTCTCGAGAATTTTCTGATGTGAGGTAGCAAATTTTATGTCATTTAGACGAATCTATCCAAATCACGGAAACAATTAAGGCCATTTAAAAAAAGTTCTGATGCCAACATCACTTAAAAACGAATGTTGGAAAATGTTTTTCGACATAGAAATGTACATTTTGAATGTAAAATGTAAAATGAAAAAGGAAAGGTCGACGTGTTTCGGCATTATTACAAAAAAAGTCATTTGTTAATAATAATAAGACGCAACGTAAAGATTGAGCTTTGACACTCAATTTCTCAGATATTGTAGTTTTTGGCTTAGTTGTTGTAGGATCTTTTGTAAATTGCTCGAGCTTGTCATCGGACAAAATAAATGATCAACGTAAAATTAGAAATTGGCAATTTACATTTTTTTAACGAAACACACCCTGTAGGTTTTATTTTATTCTAACTCTTCATTCTTCTCCGATTTTAAAAATATAAATATATCGGATGTGTATTTTATTGTATATAGATTTTAGATGAAATTAATTTTTGTTAAGTTGAATAATGATTTTACATTAAATAATATTTTGAATGCAAATTCATATAGAAAAATTTATCGACTCTGCTGGGACTCGAACCCTGTCTGTATGTCTGCTAAAACATCTAATTCATATGGAAAATTTCTCGCTATGCTGATGGTCGTTCTCTGTAGCTCAGTTGGTAGAGATACCACCTAGACAGTGGAGGGTCCTGGGTTCGAGTCCCAGCAGAGTCGATAAATTTTCCTATATGAATTTGCATTCAAAATATTATTTAATGTAAAATAATTTTATTGTCTTATATATAGATAATAAACAATCAAATATCCTAGATATTAATTTGACCAATGGATATTGCGTGATTTTATTTATTTTTATATATAAATAATTATTTTTAATATGCAATATTAAAAATTGTAAAGTAATATGTTGGGCAAACGACTAAATTAAACATATAACATATTAAGTTTTATTTTTCAAATCGGAGAAGAGTGGGGAGTTAAAATAAAATGTACAGGGTGCTCCGTTTAAAAAATAAAAAATAAAAGTCATGATACCTACCTAACTTTGCGATGATCATTTATTTTATCTTGTGACAATTTCTGGTAGTTCAAAAGAAATCCTGTTTTGTAGAATGTTTTGTAGTAGTAGGTAAAGTTTTTTCTATTTTTTAAAATAAAGATTGCAAGGGTTGTCTAAAGTATACGGAAAAACTTTGTATAGTATATACTACATACATTATTGACTACGTTAATCAGCGCTTTACTATGATTTTGATTACATTTAATAGCGCCGATTATATTTATTGACTTTGTGTTTTATTCTTATATCTATGGAGTTTATCTGGAAGTCTTTTTCCAGCTATTTAGAATCTTCTGCTCTTAAGACCTGCACTAGCCGTTTTTAAATCTACCTTTTTAAAACTTGTTAACGTAACTTTTAACTGTATGTAAGCTTTTTCCCGTTTGATTGATGTAAATTTTACATAAATATAAGTTTAAAGCTCGCCTGACCAATAGTCTAAGCTTCTTATACAGGGTGCCCATTATGTATGGAATATAGTATATATCTCGGTAAGTATCGACTTTATAAAAAAATTTGTTATATAAAAGTTGTTTAACATTTTATTTTCCATAATAAGATAGCATTCAATTGTTTTTATTTCAGAAAACAAATGAGTAATGAATAACACTTTAATTTTTTTAAATAGCAATGTACCCTTTCATTAGGCTCATTTGATAGAATTTTTTTTCTCTTTTCGATGACCTAAAATCTTAGTACCCTTATATCAGAAAATTTTTGAAAAAAACTTAAAAAAATGTAACAATTGATTGCAGGCTTTTATTGTGACAGAAGTTTGTTTATTTAATTAAGTTGTTGGTACATGGAAAAATAAAAATGGTTCATTTTACAGAAACTGAACGTATAAAAATTTTAATTATGGTCGGTTATGGAGATCGCAAACGAACACAATTAGAAGTATGTGAAATTTTTAATGAGCGTTATCCACATCGAGAACCAATCACCCAGTCAGTAGTTAGCAAAACCTTGAAACGGTTTAGGGAAACTGTCAATGTTAAAGATCTGGAGAAGACTGGTCCGCAGAGGTCTGCGACAAACGAAGATAAAAAGCTCGATGTTTTAATAGAAATCGAAGAAAACCCAAACATTTCAACTCGTCAGTTAAGTTTAAACCATGCCGTAAGTAAAGGTTCAATACAGAAAATATTACATTCAGAAAAATTACATCCGTACAAACCGACTTTATCGCAAGAATTATCCGAAGATGACTACGATCGACATGTTCAATTTTGTGAATTTATGATGGAGCGAATCAACAACAATCCAAATTTTCTTAATAATATTGTTTTTTTTTGACGAGGCTACGTTTTGTTTAAATGGAAATATAAATAGGTATAATTGTCGATATTGAGCCGCTGAAAATCCCCATTGGATGATCCAAAATCATACCAAAACACCACAAAAATTAAACGTATGGGTGGGAATTTGTGCAGATCACATAAGTGGACCTTTCTTTATTCGTGGTACTCTAACTGGTGACCGTTATTTGCAATTATTGCAACAGCAAATTAGTCCAGCTTGCCAAGCAAATCTTGATGATCTTTGGTTTCAACAAGATGGAGCACCGCCCCACTATCATTTAGATGTACGCCGATATTTAAATGTGGTATTTACGGCCCGTTGGATAGGCAGAAGAGGGTCTGTGGAGTGGCCTCCCCGATCTCCGGATCTTACACCTTGCGATTTCTTCTTCTGGGGATATTTAAAATCAAAAGTGTATACAAACCGACCCCAGAATCTGGCCGAATTAGAGCAACGAATACAAAATGAAGCAGCAGCAATTTCTCCCAGATCTCTCAGAAATTCTTTTCAAGCTTTTCGTGATAAGTTGAGCCACTGCCTTGCAGTTAATGGTGAACATTTTATACACGTATTGCCATGAAAACCATTTTATTGCTAATTTTGTTTTGTCTTCAAGCTTTATAAGAGACGTACATAATTTTCTGTTCATTTGTTTTATTTTGTTTTTGTTCATTTGTTTTGTTTTGTACATTATGTAGATGCACATCGTTTATTTTAGGGTAATAATTCGAGATACTTTACGATCTCGGATATCTAGATTCATGTTATTGGTGAAATTAACTTAATAAACATTTTTTACGTTTTTTTCAAAAATGTTCTGATATAAGGATACTAAGATTTTAGGTCATTGAAAAGAGAAAAAAAATCTCTATCAAATGAGCCTAATGAAAGGGTACATTGCTATTTAAAAAATTAAAGTGTTATTCATTACTCATTTGTTTTCTGAAATAAAAACAATTGAATGCTATCTTATTATGGAAAATCAAATGTTAAACAACTTTTATACAACAAATTTTTTTATAAAGTCGATATTTACCTAGATATATACTATATTCCATACATAATGGGCACCCTGTATAGCATCTTAGAGCTCCGATTCCAGAATATTTAAATGTAATTTTTTATTTTTTTTAACAAATCAAATAATATTCTTTTAAACATATATAACATCAACATCTTACTAAGCAAAAACAACTAATATAATATCCAAAATACTTTTTCTACCTCCATTCGCATTAGCACGTGCCTTTTTTATAATATTTATAGCTGTATCCTTTTAAAACAGATAACAAAACCTCATTAAAATTCAAATAAAAAACCTAAACGGCATCCTTTTTATTTGTAATACGAGATTCTAAAATTAACTTTAGATACTTTATCGACTTGCCGCTTAGTAGTAGAGTGACTATATAGCAAAATATTAGTTACAAAAATAAACAAATACTAGGGGATTTGTCACAGTCTGATAGTGTAATTAGAACTATCAATTTCATGTTCAAATTTATTGGTTCTATTTTAACATTGGATGTTTGTTAAGTTGAAATTCTATCAAAGTAGACATTTGTGCGGATAGATTTCTCTAGAAATATTAATTTTAATTGGCGTGCAAAAATTCATCTGTATTACTTTTTACTTTCCAATTTGATTAAAGGATGATTAATTTCCGCATTGAACTAAATATTATTATCAATAACATGAATAGTATTATTAGAGCGAGACTTTACGTGTTGTTAAATTATTTTAATCGACATGAAATGAGTATTTAATTATTAAAACGATAGCTTAAGTGTCATCATTACGAATCGAATTACATTTTTCACACCAACATAAAAAACTTCGTCCTAATTAAGTTGTTTTATCGCACATACTATAAATGTAATTTATCAACATTTACATCTTCATTCATGTTTTTTTTTCTAGAAGAATAAAAAGAGTGTGTTATTACTTTTCCCTCATTAATTTTACTAATCTTGATTTACGAGTCTGTGAGAACCAAAACGAATTTATAATTCAATGCATGCGGTGTATTATACGCAGGTTGACATAATATGAATACGCTTTTTTAACTTTTTAATTAATAGACAGATAATTAAGTTGTCTATTATGTAACAGGAAGAATTTATCTTCATTTGAAGCTGATAATTACGAATAATGAGGGAGCATTTGAAATTAATAGAAAAATTGTATGTTGTAAAATGTAATAGATTGCCATATTGGTATATGTAGTATATCTAGGACTCTAGGTACTGACAATCTATCAATCAGTACGATACATTATTTATACGTCTTTTGCAACCGTAAAGCATTTAAATTAAAAATTTATGTTTAGAATTGTAATTCGATTTCGAAATCGAAAGTTACACAAGTTCTTTGTGGTATCAAAGATAGCATTATGATAGCGTAATGACTAAAGGAAGACTTATTAGCAAAAACAATGACAAAAGTCGTTTAAAGAATTTTATCTACGATCATACAAAAAGCGACTACTTTTTACACTGATTTTCGTGTAAAAAGTTAACGTTTAGTGAGGCTAGCGTTATAAAATTTTTATTACACGCTAACCTCAACAAGAGATGTAATATAAATGATTTATGAATATTTTACAAACTGGTTGCTTAACAACTTAGCACGTAAAAATAAAAGCACGCTGATATACATGACATAAATTTTCAATTTTAAAGAAATATATCAAATAAAATGAATATTCTAGTAAAGCGTTATGATCGTAGATAAAACGTCTAAAAAATCTATTCATTGCACTCACGTCTTTTAAAACATTCGCTCGTACCTCGCTCTTCGCAATAATGAATGACTTTTTACACTTGTGTCTTAAATATCTGTTAATTAAAACTATCTAAATTGCTATTTTAGTAACTATTTTTACTAAAAATATAACATATTTTTTCTAGCTATTGTTGTTTGTTAACCTTGATTGGTAAAGATTTAGATCTAAAATCATTTTTTGTTGTTCATTATACATTCTATTTTGTTTACTGCAACTTCAGCAACTAGGTATCGATTGTCATTGTTTAGGTCGAAATACAATAGTACAGGTACAACTTAGCTTAATCAATTACGAGATCAAGAATGAATTAGATGGATTAGAGAAAGAAAAGAAATGTAAGCAAAGGTATCTAAGGTTTAGGAAAATAAATTAAAAAGAATCTGTAACAATGCATAGAAAAACATGAAAAAGGTTATTGTATAAAAGAGAAAAAATTTCCGTATCGGTACGTGCAACCAAGTTTCAATTATAGATAGTCTTAATCTATTAACGACCCTACAACAGCTAAATAAAGGGTTTCATTTCAAATTAGATTACTAAACGAGGGTTATCTCTCGTGTAAAAATAAATTCGTTTCACACATATATTAATAAGTTGCTCCATTGGCCAAGTATTGAACTCACCTTTTTTTATAGTAATAGTTAGTCGACAGAATTATTTTAAACAAAGATTTTCTCCTTGAAGCACGCTACCAAATTTTTCGTATCAAAAATAATACAGCAATTTATGGTCCCCTTTCAAGCAAACAATACGTTTATCTTGAGCGAAATCATTTTATTTAAATATCAAATGTTAATATATTGTTTTTGGAAAACCATATTTTATATTGTACGAAACATAATTACATCACGGATTGTGACTGTCTGTCTTAACAAGCGGCTATGCCGCGTAGTTCTCTGCAAAAAACTGATTAACAGGCCCATGGAGTGTAAATTCAAAAAGGGGAAACTGAGGCAGATTTCAGTGTTGTTTTGTAACCTTATTATGTTGTCGTGGTTACGGCTTAAACCTTCAAGTGGAAACTAAGCATTTCTGTATTATTTTGGTTAGTTTAATGTAGTGATGCACCGAAGCGGCCTTTGGGCGAATCACCGAATACCGAATATTCGACCAACGTAATATAGAAATTTGAGTTTTAATTAATTTTATTGCATACAAAATTATGTCACAAAATGAAAACATTGGTGTCTGAAAAATACGTTTCCTACTACCTATTTTGCTTCAATAAAATAATATAAAATATAACTAAACAAAATAAAACAGATAAAACGGATTATAAAAAATACGATGTCAAAAACTTAATTGAAAACGCTTACTAGAAAACTACAACGTACTATAATATAAGTAAAAAACATTTTAGTATTTAGAATTTAATTTAGGAAGATTGTATTGGATGAAAAGTAAGTTTTCGGCATTTTCCTGGAGCAATCGATTAATAAATATTAATTAATTCTTTAATAACGATACTTATAAATGTCTTTAAAACAAATGAACAAAACATACAAACGCATACCGATAAAGCCTGTGTTTAACTGAAATAAAACTTTATTCGAATATTTTATTTAAATTTTTCTGTATCTTTTTTATTAATTATTGTTATGGCTATTAATGCGCATACTACTATCGAATGCAAATATTCTGACCCCCTAGATTGAATGGGAATTGCAAAAAAACTAACGACTCAAATTAGTATAAAATAGTAAATTTATAAAAGTATCTGATTTTAGGTTTATGAATTTTCGCGAATTATGTTACAAAAAGTCGGGTTTTTGGAGTTTTAACGTAAAGCGTGTCTTTAATAATTAATATTTCAATAACTACTCGACAGAATTGAATACAACTTTATATGCAACTAGCTAATAGTGTTTTATGTATGTGGAAATTGTAATTTGATATCTCTATTATTTCTTAAGTTATTCTATAAAGAAATAGGGTAATGTAGTCTGCTGTTCTGGTGCCTTATTGAAAATGTTTTTTTACAAAAGATAGTATTTTTTAATAAAACAACAAATACGTCAAAAAATGTTGAAGATATTCACGAATTAATTAGTAAATCATTCTTTAAAAATAATTTTTTAATAATATTTAGGAATTAATTAATAAATAATTTTTTAAGAATTATTTGTTTACTAATTCGAATATAATTTAATATAATTAATTAAAATTATAAGTTATTAAATTTACTATGTTATACAGAAATAAAGTGTCTATCTACCTGTTTTTGCATGAATTAGTTTGAACTGTTATTTTTTTGCTATGCGCATGCACTCTGGAGCCAGAACTTTTACATTCGATAGTAGTCGGAACAATATCAATGTACGCTCCCGTTGCGTCATCGTCTAAATAGGACTTGAAAATATTTACGATTTCGATTGTAGGACTTAAATAAATTCCGATACATTTTTAAAAACTCAGAATTTCTTTTAGTTAAACACTAAATAATGAGTTTTTTTAGTTAAAATGCATTCAAATAAGTCAGATTGTAGCAAGAAAAATTAACAAAAAATCGCTTCGCCCGGTCGAATACCGATTCTTTTGCGCTGCTTCGGCCAAAACCGAAGCTTCGGTTCATCTCTAGTTTATTGTCGATGTAGTTACAGGATTCAAAGAAATTAGTGATGAAATCTGGCCCTTTGAATTGTGAAAAATCATGAATCCGTTATGCATGGGATTACCTTTCCTGTTAATATGAAGCGAATCTAGACGTAGTGTGTGGAAGTTCCGCGCGAAGAATTTAAAATAAAAGATAAATCTTAAGCATTTCTGAATGTAATAAGAGCGCTCAATAACTGATAGGTGATTTGAGTTTGTTGTAGCAATAATTTGATGAAGTTATAAACAAAACTCCTAAGAATTTAAAAAGTGGATTTGGTCGTGAAACTTGAAAGATTTATTTAATGAAGAAAGTTCATAGTTTAACATTAACTGTTCTTCTAATGGTAAGGTTGTAAAAGTTTTTTAGTAATGTTTACAAAAAGGAAATTAAGTGTTAGTGTTACTTTGCATAAATTTGGATAACTAATGTAAGTTATTTTGTTAAATAAATATCATTAATGGTTGGATATAGTAACTATTGATGATCACCATCATCATCCTCTTTAAATATCTCGCAGCATTTAGATGTATTTGTGTCTTGAATAGAAAAATTTGAATCGGAAGGTGATGATATAGCAGTATTAGCATTATTACTTTGATTGTTTAATTCTATTCTCACCTTTCCATCCCTTTCTGAAGTACTGAAGTAGAACTAGTAAAAGTGCAGCCGGTATTAAATAATTGCTAGCAACACTCATCCAGCTCAGGGCATTGGTAACAGATGTAACTTTGGCTAAACTAAATTAAGTAAATACAGTGTGTTATCGAAAAAATTAAATAGAGAGGCAATTTTAATTTCTAGCAATATTTCTAACAAGAACACGTACCACTTGCAGCATTTAATAGTAATTCAATTTAAAAAAAGCAATAGTAAAAATAAACATAAATTGTTTGTTTTGCTTAATTATAAATTACTAAAAAGCACATTATAAAACGGTCTTTGTACTTAGCTAAAATGTTGTTATCAAAAATCTGATACTTTTGGGATGTGACGAATCGTCGTACATACTCAAAAGAATTTACTAACTGGCCATTGATTTTTAAACAACATGCGCTGTTCATATATTAATATGCAACTTACAGTATATAGTAATGCATGTAATTTAATTACACCCTGTATGTATGTATGTATGTTGAGTTAAGTATGTTTTAATTTTGTTATATGAAATGTTCGTATTTTGCATTCCTTTATAGGATATATTCCTTTATCTATTGATTTAAATATGATAATTATCCCATGGGTTCATATATTAAAATATTTGAAAAGTCATGGGTTGTTCTCTGGTTTTCCTAAGCATCACAAGTTTTACTTACCATTACGATATATCCTACTGCTTAGAAAAATGGTTTTTATGTGTTTTTTCCCATAAAGAAAATATTCGTTTTTGGCTCTATATGTTAGAGAATATGGTCTCGAGTTTTTTTAAATCACTCTGAGGGCACATGATCCGCAACTTCCGGACAAGTGTTTAGGTTTCTTTATAGATCTTGTATCAGATTCTTCTCTTGTTTTAAAAGTCGATAGATGTGCATGTTAACCAAATCAAGAGGCAGTTCCTGCAGGCCATAGTTAAGAAAGCTCCACATTTGGCAAATGAAGTAATTGTGTGTACTGGCCTCCCATAGAAACCAACAGCCTTCTGATGCAAGGGTGAGCTACGTGTTTTCGTTTCTCTTGCTTTTACATGAAAGTTCTGTTATAAATTGCACTTTATCAGTATGAAGTTTGTATTACTCTTTTACTCATCTAATTTGGTACTCCAGTTTGTCTCTGGAGATAGAGCTTTTTTTATACTGCACACGCAATTATTGCAATAATATCTCAATTTGTTTTACTAACTCTTTGCAGGCTGAACAAAAGAATTGGTTATATATCTAGAATTTAAGTATTTTGCTCTTTGTTTGTTCTGCTTTAGTATCTTTTACTGAACCAAATTGTTTACCTGCTGTACCCACTGGTAGGCCGCGAATAATTATGTAATCCATTATTTACATAGATACATACTCTACTGGGGTTGTCGCCTTTTTCTCAACTATATTTGAATTGACAATGAGATATATAATTCAAATATATCATTCACAAATAACATATATAAAAAACAAAATGTAGGTTCTTAAAAAAAATCAGATAAAAAAAATAGAAGATGTGTCGTTTTACCCATACAAGTTGTCTAAAATGACACACTTATGATTATGGTTTACAGAGTTCGCAAATATATTGTTTTTTGTTTTTTGAACGTCTGCACACTTACAATAGGCCCATTTGTTGCAGATCATGCATCTTATTCATAGTTCTCCAAATTTAGATATACGAGTAGTGTATAATGCATTACAATGCAGGTAGGGCGAATTATCTTCAGCATCACTCAATGACAATCACTTCTAATGGTCATCTTGACTGTCACGTAGAAATTCTGAAAAGTTTTTAGCTGCCCTCTTTTCTCTTGCTTTGGTTTTAAGCTTTTCAATATATGGACTGCTTGTAAGAAGTCCAGACATGATTGGTAGTGGTGAAATGTCTTGAGATCGAACTGTTAATACATTCTTGTCAGGTGTCTTATCTTTTTGGATATCAGGAATATCTTCAGTTATACTGGAAACACCTATTTTCTGTTGGTAACGATTTCGTTTCCAATGCAAGGTCTGTTACTGATGCTGGGTTAAATAAATTATCTGGATTAAGCGGTCAATCTCCAGTTTTTTGAAAGTCTCTCATAGCATTTAGATTTGTTGCTGCCTTTTCATAAGCTGATGCAAATAAGCCTCCTATCTGGTATTGTGTGACTGTCGTTACTGGGTGACATTCCAACCATTTCATACACAAATCTAACGGTTATAAGCGACGTCTGCAATGTGGGAAGAAGCATAAAATTACAATACCATACTCTTTGGCATAAGTTAACACATTAATATTTTTGTGACTTGCATGGCCATCTACTAAAAGCAAGACCTTGTTCTCTGACGATGAATTAGCGTACTCTTTAAAGTGCCTCATCCAGATCAAAAAAATCTCACCGGCCATCTATCCAGTTTCTTGAGCAATTCCAAGAGTTCCTGTGGGAGCTTCATCAGTTAAGTTCTTTCTTCCATGTCTTCCTTGGAAAGATAAGCGCAGGTGAAATATAATTACCAGCAAAAATCATGCAAGCTACCATGGTTACATGTTGACTTCTTTCAGCACTGGTTATCAATCCAACTTGCTTTCTTCCCTTGGTTGCAAAAATCTTTATTAGGCTTTTGAACGGTAGAAAGTCCTGATTCATCTACATTCCACAAACGGATTGCATGAATATTGTGCTTTTCAATGGTTTCTTGTAAAGTTCTTAAAAATCTTGCTATCTGAGGTTTATTGAATGATTGTGCTCTAGCAGCTGACGTGGCTGCCTGTTTTCTAAGTCATATATCAGGATGTCTATTACGAAAATCGTATAACCAATCCCACCCAGCTAATTGTGTAACATTGTTAAAACGATGATTGATACCATTTCGATCTGTCAACTGACATACCAAGGAACGAACATCAATAGATGTTAAGTCAAACAAAGCCGACTAATAATATCAAATGGCTTACGAGGTCTTTTTCAAGTTCTAAGGGAAAGGTCGAAGTATACCGCCCGAGACCTTTCTCGGTACCTTTAAATTGCCTATTTTTATCTGAACATCTTCGGCGTAGTGTTGTTTAAGGCACATTAAATGTCCTAGAAGCTTTCAAACACCCCATTCCGCCATTTTGAACAGCTTCTATTCCGCGTTGCATTTGTAATGTAAGCATTGTAAGCGAATCACAGAATTGGCTGTAAGATTTTCTTTTATAACCATCAACCATACCGCTAACGATATATAAATAATTTGAAAATTACATAAAAATTATCTGTGCGGGTAAAATGGCATAGGTAGTAGGTATGTAATTTTACTCTGATGCACTGAATCTTATAGATTGTTCTAAAGCTATATTATAAGTTATATTGCTATGTGTTAGTCCTTTTCTTTATGAACATGTAATTGTTTACTTGCTGCACCCACGGGTTAGGTCACGAATAATTATGTTATGTATTATTTACATTCAGATTATTTCACTTAAGATTCGTATTTTTTGGACAGATTGTACCACACATAAAATGCAACAAGAAAAGGTTAATATCATTAGTGACTTAGATCTTTCATAATAACTGAGAGAAAAAAATTGTTTTTGAAAAGTGGGTTAGTGGTCAGTGGTTTAGGAATAGCAGTTGAAGTTGAATGCATTTTCAATGTGATATCTGATAGATTGATGCAGCTGATACTAGGTCATGTCACAGTTTGTTTTGACTATTATTTTTAGCAAATATTTCCCGATGTGCGTAAAATAAAAAATGACATTTTTTGGATTTTTTGTTGCTATTGACGAGTACTAACACCTGTCCAGATGTTACGAATCTTCAGTGGAACAACCTGTAGATACATCCTCTACTGGGGTTGTTGCCTCCTAGGCCTAGCTATATTTGAATCGAGATTAAAAGATTTTACTCATTACCATTTAAAAGGGCAGCACAATCTGTAGTTGAAGTTAACTTAATGAATCAAGCAAACGATAAATTTTAATAGACAATCAATAATTTTTATGTCGGAGTTTATAATCGTATAGCGAAGCATAATCTAGAAAATTAACGGATGTAAAGACATAAATCTGTTCGATAATCAAGTTATCGATACTTCATTAGTATTCTAATTGAAGCGTACACATACGCAATGAAATTATGATACAAGACAAAAAGAGATAGAAGATAGAGCTACACGGATTAATATTTATAAAACAAATTAAATACCCAAAGGGACATCTAAAGAAGCATATTAATAAGCATACCTTATTTCATATTTAATAAAATGCAGACGCGTAGGTAGACTCAGCAAGATAAAATTAAGCTGTAAGGTTATTATATGCAGAACCAATTATGGAAATTTGTATATTAAAAGTAAACATCTTCCTTCTCGGAAAAGTATATATGTGTTCATTTTAGCTACGTAATATTTTATATTAAAAAGAAGTTGGAGCAATTTTTAAAATGTGCATTGTTATTATTTCGTTCGCTTCTTGGATAGCATTTCATTGTACCAGCTCCACTCGCGTGCGATCCTATTAAAGATATTTTCATAAAGTTGATATTTTAGAGGAATGTATTTTAGTTATGATAGGGTAGGGCTATTATTTTTATGCTATCATATAATATGCTTTTTAGTAATAAAGAAGCTTCGAAAGAGCCCCGAAATGGTTTTATTAACAAATATTGAGAGTTGCTTGCTCAGTTCTGCAATGGCACTGTGGGCAGTCACGAAATTAAATACAAGAGATAAATCCCAAACGGAAATACTTTTAAAAATATCTTTATTAGCCTAAAATATTGACCTATATACAAAAACCGTATTTTTTGCACATTTATAAAAGGTACATGCTTCGTCATTGAAATAACACACCTTAAATGTCACTGCTATGGGAGGGTTTAAATTAATTACGATTTAAAACAAGAAAAATTCGATGTTCACGGTGGTACGAGTAATATATCACTCATGTGCATGTTAACATACCCGAGGGTAGGTTTTATCAAATAATTTTCTAATATTTTATTGCAGCTTTTTCTCATGCAAATTAGAGTTTGACAATAATAATTGCTGCGGAAATACAAAAATGTATGTACGTATGTATGTGGGTTAAGCTAGATATGCAGCGTGTAGATATTAAAACAGATTGATTGTAATCGTCAAGTTAACATCATGGAGATATCTTGTAATTAATACAACATAATTTTACAACCAAGAGTATTTGATACGTTGTTAGGTTGTTTGATATTATCAAGTATAATAACTAGGTATAGGATTTGCATGCACTTAAAAATGCTGAAATGTGCATGCACTTATGCACTATAAAAACGTGAAATATGCACTTAAAAATCATCAAATATGCGTTTATTAGAAATTCTTAATAAATATATGCACTTTCATTATTAAAAAACACCTGTTTAGCGTTATTTACATTTTATTTACAGAAATTATTTTAATTAGACATCCTATGCAATAATTTAATTAATTATATTTTCTAAACATAGAGCGTTACAGTTCACAATGACGTACATTTTTAAGTAAACATATGCCTATTATCCCTAAATATTGTTTTATATTTTGAGAAACTCCGTTCCACATCGCAAGACGTGGAAAATCGCGAATAATGTTTTAGCTCGTCTAAAATGTCTTGGCCAGATAATGCATCGTTTATGCTTTTAATTAAGTGAAAACCAGGATTTTTGTCTATAACGGATTTAAATTTTTGTTTTATAGTCAAACCCTTTGGCCCTTTTACTTTATTCAAAGAAACACCTAACAATTTTACATGCTCAAGAGATTCATCTAATGAATTTCCCTGACTTTCTAATTTCTGAATTACTTTAGCTAAACGCACAAAATTTGTCAAAACAAATAATATTCTGCCCTCACCTCCTTAGTATTAATAGCATCCTGTGCGCTTTGTATGCATAGTTCATCGTGTTTATTAAGCTTATTTACAAATGCTTTAATAATATCAAAATAAGTTGCATAATATTCTGCTACAGAAAGCCAAGTACACCACCTTGTTATTACAGGTTCAGGTGGGAGAGACACTTCTTGAGCAGTTTCCCTAAATATTTGTATGCGATATGGAGCTTTACAAACAATTTTTGTTACATTTGAAATTATAGAGTGTAAACTCTATAATTTCAAATGTAACAAAAATTGTTATTGCGGGAAATATATCCTAACGTAAGTTAGGATATATTTCCCACACTTTTTCCGCAACTCTATGCATTGCATGGGCAAGACAAGTTAAGTGGATCATTTTTTCGTACAGAACTTGTAAGCCTGCTACAGCCTTGATCATGTACGGTGCCGCGTCGGTGACGAAAAGGAGTACTTTGTTGTACTGTATGCCGTCCGGCCACAAAATAGCCATCGAATCATTAAACAATTTTGCCACAGAACAATGATTGCTGCTCCTAAAAACGTCCATTGCTAATAGATAGGATTTGGGATTGTTCTCCGAATTTAAAACGCCAATTATAACGTTAGCCACGTATCTGAAAACAAAAATTTGATTTTTATTTTATCGAACTACATAATTAGTCGGTTACAAACAATTAGCGCAAAACAGTTATTTAAAAAAAATTATATTTTAATCAAGCAAAAATATTGTTAAATATGATTAAATATGTAACTAACAAAATAGAAAATAAAACATCCGTAAATTGCTCTGCTGTCTTTAATTAATTAAATTTTACTAACAAAACGAAGGAGATGAAGTTTCTACGCACCTTCCAGTAGTGTCAGTAGATTCGTCAATGGAAACCCATATGTAGTTATTCGCTACATGTTTTCTAATTGATATTATGGTCTCTTCGTATAAACGAGGTAAATAATTTTTCCTGAGTGTAGACTCGTCGGGTATTGGCATTTTTGAAATTTCTTCCATAAAATTACGAAATGCTGAGTGATTAATTTTACTTAACGGGATATCTGCAGCCACTAATGCACTACATAGTTTTTTTATTTAATTCGATCGATTTGCTGGACTCACCGCGCGAATTATTAAGGTGCCCCGGTAACAATGTTTGTTTTTTTGATTTCAGGGCAACACACTTTTGATGTCGAACCGTGATCAGATGATGTGTAACTTGAAAGCGTTTCGTTGCAGTCACTTTATCGTCGCACACTGTACAATACAACACCTTATCGTCAGTTGTAAGAACACTGAATTCCTTAACATAACTTCGAAGTGTAACAGACACAGACCGTTTTTCTTTACCCATCTTTACTCTCTAAAATTTCAAACTGAAATGCAGTTTGCAATTTCTGAACTGTCTTAATTGAAAGATTACAAGATTAGTAAACAAAAGTACAGGCAAATTTTTCTATGAACAGGAAGTTGTCAAAGGTTCTTTGGAATTTCCTAATACCTATTATTTATCACAATACCGCAGGATGTAAGTATTTAAATTTTAGTTGAAACTTTTTCTTTCTTAGAAAATATTAACAAGTACACAGATGGTTAAGGCAGTAAAATATTTTAAAGCCTAGTATTTAACAATAAGCTTAAATTATGGGTTTCCCCTAGACTCAACTAAGCCGCCCTTGGTTGGTTGTCTAAAATGCTAAAATTATTTAAAAAATATTAGAAATTTCATAATTAAAGTATGTAAAACGCTCAAAAAGTGGTAAAATATGCACACTCGTTCAGAAATGCTAAAATATGCATGCATTTATTAAAAACACCTAAATATGCATTTATATGCACTTTCAAATTGACATATGTGATTCATATGTGGCTTAAACATGGAGAAATATAACTCTGCATATGTTTGCTATAAGCAGAAAAACATGCAAATGCATAGGAATCCTATACCTAAAATAACAATAGCAGCACAAGAAAGTGTCGGAACATTTGTGTTTTGAACATTGAACAGTGTTTTTTTAATTGCATTTTTTTCTTCAAAATAGTTTTATAACTTCCATGGGGGGGGGGGTAATTCCATGTGTTCACATTTTTGTATAGCACAATTCTGTATGAAATAATATCAAATTTGCTCCCAAGAAGGATTAAGTTGTGTAAATAATTTTGCCAGGTCTTTGTAAATTTAACAATCTTCTTCCTCAATGATTGTTGGCAAAAAGGACGCCGCACATTCCTTATGGGAAATGGCTCCCGGTCAAATTGTTTTAAATTTTTATATTTTGTGGTTGATATTTTGCTGATCAAAAGGTCTGCAGTCCACAAAGTCCAAAAGTTGATATTGTTTGAGTTATAGCGCAAAAACTGGCGAAAAAATGAATTTCGTGTTTACCTGGGAGAACTTCAATTCTCTCTACATTTGTGTGTTCTTTGGCATACGGAAATATATTTTTTAGGTACAAAATTCAAAAGTTGATATTTTTCGAGTTACACAGCAAAAACTGACGAAAAAGATATTTCCATATGCAAAAGTGCACGTAAGAACAAGCAAATAGAAAGATATTGAAATTCTAAGGTAAAAACGAAATTCATTTCTTCATCAGTTTTTGCCATGTACATCGACAAATATCGACTTTTGGACTTTGTGTCCCCGGGAACTTTTACTCAGCATGATATCAGCTGTAAAATAACAAGATTTGAAACAATTTGACCGGATGCAATTTCCCATAAGAAATCTGCGGGATCTTTAGAGTCTCTTTATTCTTTTAGGAAAAACTTTCATAAGCAAAAAGTGTAATTACTTGATCTACAACTAAGATTAAAGTAGTAGCAAAGAGTAAAACAAAAATAGGGTTTAAGAATCGAAATAAATTAAATTAAAGAACGAAAATCCATACCTAGGTCTTCTTCAACTAAACATCAAACAAAAAAACTTGAAATCTGAACATTTCTGCTATTATCTACTCTTGATAAAAATCTTATCTTACTCCCACTAAGAGATTAACATCGTCACATGTTACATTCAAATAACAAAAATTCTTATCGGCCCGGTTGGTCTAGCGGTAAAGATCTCGTCGCTCTACTCTTACTGTAGCGATTACTGACGTATAGAGTATTACTAGTATGATGACGCTTACGCAGCAAAGCCAACTAGACGGACGTAAGATCAAGCCCTCGATTCGGGAATAGTATATTGAAACACGAGTTTTGTAAAACTCTTATTTCGACACGAGTCCAGTTTGCAGCACGACTGCCGTAGGCAGGAGTGCCTGTAAACGACGAGTGCTCGGAAGTTTTACAAAACGAATTTTTCATGTTATTTCTCCTAATTTGCAAATAAAATAGCTTTTTAATACAAATAAAATCAATTTTGCTAATTTAGGGAATTTTGCAACGGTTGGTGACACTTTTATTTCAAAGCCTCCATTTAAAACAAAATTTTAAATTTGAATCAAGTAGACTCACTATAAATGTCATTTTTTGCAAGTTAAATTCGTTGAAGTGCAAAATTAGTTAGAAGATGAATTCAGAAATTTCTTGCACCCCACCAGAAATACGGCAAATTGCAGAAAATAGTTTGCTAAATTTATTGCCCGTGAAATCTCATGGCAAATATAAAAAACAATTTCAACATTTTCAAAAATGGTGTGCCGAGAATGGGATAAATGGGATATCAGAAAATGTTCTGTTAGCATACTTCAATATGCAACGAGACAAATATAAACCATCTACGTTATGGAGCAGGTATTCAATGCTGCGAACATGCCTGAATGTCCATAAAAATGTGGATGTTTCCACTTATAAAAAACTTCAAGCCCTATTAAAACGCTCTTCACAGGGATATGTCCCTAAAAAATCAAAAATTCTTGAGGAGAATGATATAAAAAGATTCATAGCGGAAGCCGATAATAGAAAATACCTGGCTATGAAGGTAGGTTTCAAATTTTGCTTTTCAAGTGTCACTATAGGTTTACATTGTAGGTTATCCTTATAATGGGGTACAACGGCGCCTGTAGGCGAGATGAACTTACAAATATGTCCCTGAATGATCTAGATTTTAAATCAGATTCCATTCTCGTAAATATACCTAAAACAAAAAACTATGTTCCTAGGATGTTTGCCATAACAGACAAAAACTGGATCAAATTGATTAAAAAGTATAACAGTCTCCGTCCTAAGACTGTTAAACATGACCGCTTCTTTTTAACCTACCGCAACGGTTTATGTATTAATAGTCCCATTGGTATTAATACCATGGGAAAGATTCCGAAAGAAATTGCTACCTTTCTTCAGCTCCCAGATCCTCACCTATTCACAGGCCATTGCTTTCGGAGATCGAGTGCTACGCATGTAGCAAACAGTGGCGGTGATCTTTTGACGATTAAACGCTTTGGAGGATGGAAAAGCTCAGCAGTTGCTGAGGGTTATGTTGATTCATCTTTAAGCAACAAAATTGAAGTTTCAAAAATGTTTGTCCAGGAAACAAACGTTGAACTCCCTGGCTGTTCCACGATCACTAATTCAAATGACTCTGAAACAGTATTACAGAGAACAGAGAGCACTCCAGCACAAAACGGCCAAGTCACTGTTGGGGGGAATAATACCCATGAAGAGAATGTTTCCTCAACTCACGGTATAATTATCAACTCCACTGATAGTTCTACTGTCAACATAAATGTTTATAATAATTGTACTTTTGCAAATAGTAATTAAAACTTAAATTCAATGATTCCAACGATTTCTCTGTTGTCTGGCTTGCAGCCATAACCTGTAACCACAAACTCATACTGACATCTGACATCCTGTACAATTTATGTCAGTATGTTACCAACCGAAAAAAAGTCCCTAGATTTCGGGTTTGGGAATGGTTAATTTCCACACCCAAGATGGATGCGGAAATAGCTTTGTTAACACAGCAAATTAGGAAAAACATTTTTCTGCTCCAGGAACAATCTCGTGGGACCGTACGGGTAACTATAGTAAAATTAAAATAAAAAAATTAAATTCGCCCTAAAAGCAGTTAAAAGATAGGGTTAAGTTAGAAGGTTAGGCTAGTTTGAAGAAACCGAATTTTTGTAAAATTTATATAAAGAACACGAACACTTTAAAAATATATTTGAAATTAAAAAGAAAACAACAAAATAAGAAATGACTACAATACTAAACTAACAATAAATACCACAAGCAATACTTAACAAGAAATAACATTAGAAGAAATTGAAGATATCGTTAAAAATGTGTAGCTATAGATTCTATAAAAAATGCTGCATATGTTTAGATGCAGTCCGAATTAAAAGTAACAAAGAGGTATCTGCCATAATCAGTAGAATATGTAGGTACCGTAATGACCCAGAGTAATTTTATACCAAATACATTCACAATTGCTTGTACAGTTTTAATACACAAGAAAGGCAATGAAGAAGTAATTAGAAGCTGGTGCCATATCGATATGCTCACTTGTAAGAGAACAGAGAATAATTATTGAAAAAGCGATCGAGAGGCGAGTTTGAAGTTTTATTATTATTAATAAGAATCACAGCGGGTTCGTGCATACTTATGTAGGGGCGTATCTCAAAAAAACAATAGTGAAAAATAAATGTACGAAATGAAATTATCACAATTTAATGATTCTATATACCTGTAGCAATTGTATTTTTAGACTTGGAGGAAGCTTATGATTGTGTCATGAACACAATAACAGAACTGTTACGAGTAATAACATTTTTAGGCGTTTTTATGAAAAGATAAGGTTATGGAAAGAAATAAGTATAAATAATAATTAATGATAAAGTGAGATACTTTGGGTATTCTTATTAAATAAAAACAATTAATCATCAAACAAGTTAGAAATTACATTTGAGAAAAATAGGACAGAGAAAAAGCCTTGAAACTTGTGTTTGCATCGCTAGCTCCATTTATTGTTTTCGATCTACATTTCACGTATATCAGTTTAAAGTTGAGTTTAAAATTACATTTTCTAGCGTTTATTCGTTTTAGAAGCAACTTTTGATAACGAATATTTTGTGTTTCAAGTAAGAATTCAACTAAACTGAATGAACTGAATTAAATTCAATCTACCAGGGTTCTTGTGCATCTGGAATAGCTAGAAAACCTGAAATTGTCAGGGAAAATCTTTTTTCTGGAAAAGTAACGGAAAGTCATGTATTATTCGTCAATAATACGAGGTGTGTAAATTAAGTAATGAGACTGATTTTTTCAATTTTTTTGTTCGAATAGAATTACAATTCAATATTGTCTCCCTCAAAATAAATTCCTTGGGAAGCCACACAGCGCTGGAGACGGTTCTTCCAATTCTCATAGCAGTGCTTGGAACTCAGATACTGGAATAGCCTTCAGCTAGTTGGTTACAGCCGTTTGAATGTTTCCAAGTGTCCCAAGATGAGTTCCCTTGAGGTGATTTTTTAATCTCGGGAAGAAGAAAAAGTCACAAGGACTCAAGTCAGGCAAATAAGGAGGCTGAGAAGCCACAGGAATGTTTTTACTGGCCAAAAACTCGTTTATTGAAATTGCTGTGTGACAAAGCGCAACACCCAGTTGTTCTTGATGTTTGGTCTCACACGAATGTGCCTTTTTCGAAGTTTTTCAACAACCTCTCGGTAAAAGTGTTGATTGACCGTTTGGCCTTGATGCACAAACTCTTTGTGGACGATTCCCTGGCTATCGAAAAAACAAATCAGCATGCATTTGATCTTCGACTTGCTCATTCTTGCTTTTTCGGGCCTTGGAGAGGTTGAAGTGTGCCACTCCATGCTCTGGCGCTTGGTTGCTGGGTCGTACTCAAACATCCAAGACTCGTCACCAGTAATGACACGTTGCAGAAAATGGGGATCATTTTCAATCGATTCCAAAAAGTCAAGGCACCTTTCCCTCCTGATGTCGTTTTGGTCTTGCGAAAGGTTTTTTGGAACCATTTTTGCGCAGATTTTTCTCATCCCCAATTCATTGGTCAAAATCTGATGAGCGGTGGTGTGAGTCAAATTCAACTCTTCCCCGATCATTCTGACTGTCAACCGACGATTTGAACGCACAAGATCCCGGATTCTGTTGACATATTCATCGGTTTTTGAAGATGAAGGCCTTCCGCTTCGTGGTTCATCTTCAATCGACTCTCTTCCCTCTGAAAATGCTTTAAATCACCGAAAAACACTGTCTCCGTAGGCCTGCTGAAGTTTTGCAAAAGTTTCCGTTGCACTGTGCCCAAGTCTGAAGCAAAACCTGATAGCACACTGTTGCTCGAAATTGATGTCACTCATTTCTAGAACGCACTAGAAAAAACTGTTTCACGAAAAAAATCGCTACGTACAACCAAATGACTTTAGCGAGTTCAAACTCGTACTGAAGGCGTATCACATGTTCACCTGCCGCTCCTCCAAGTCGCGCGTCCCAAGTGTCGCAAGATCGAACGCTACGTTGCCAGTCTCATTACTTAATTTACATACCTCGTACATGGAATTCCAACAATAAAATACATACAAATTGGATTTGGTATTTACCGGAAAATTTAAATTTATTAACCGGAACTTTTTTATGTCTTAAAGTCCAATTAATTATGTTTCAAAAATGGCTTGCAAAATTGACCTAGAAAATAAAATTTCTGAACTGGAAAACCTGGAAAAATCAGGAAATTTACAAATTTTAAAAGCGCAAGAACCCTAACCTACTGAAACCACAGGTTAGATTGTTGACTTCAAACTGTCAGGCGTGAAACATGGGGAAAATGGTAATAATCGACAGTAAAATTGCCAATTTAAATTTTTGTAAAATAAATGTCAAGGTTAAATTTTGTTATTTGATAACTATAGAAACAACTCTTTCGATATCTTGTACTTCATCAAAATTCTGTTCGACTATTATGAGCTCTTACACCGGGTGTTCACTCTTAAAGTAAATCTTAATATTATTATTAGTATCATTTGATAATAATTTTCTCTTTCTATTGATAGCTTTATCTTTCTTGTAGTTGAATTTGGTGGACAGGAATCACCCAAAACGTTCAATACAACGTCAAATGCATATGTTCGAGTTTAAGAACGAACAGGCTGTATAAATACATATTTATTTATTTTTTTGCCTACCTGATCAGAAAGTGCTTTCTAAATGTCCTGTTTTGCGGGCATTTAAGGCTTTGTTTCTCCCCTCTTGTGTCAATTTTTTTTCTGTCCTCTTATGTCAAATACATAACCTTTACAGTGTTACTAAATAGATATATTTAGATGTAATGATTTTTTTCAATAATTAAAAATTTATTATTATTAGCTATTGTTTAGCCTTTTTGTTACTTTAATATTTTGTAATATTTTGTTGATAAATAGGTGATATAGAATTATTTTATTATTATTGAAAATTGCAACAGCTAAAACACGTACATGACACACGAACCGAGCACCCCTCTTTTAAATAACTTGAACTCGACCACTTGCATCTTGTGTTACTGAACATAATCACGTGCTGCAGAGTCCAGAGGTCTAGATAGGCTGAACAGTACCACTCAAACAGCGAAGGACTATGCATGTTGTTTTTAGGGTCTTCTGGTTATGTTAATTTAATATATGTCATTAAAACAAAGCTGGCGTTGTTTTCGTTTTTATTCATTTTTCAATAGATTTAAAGATTTTTTGGAGAATGTGTAGCTTAGTCAGGATTTTATGTAACGGAATAGGCTAGAGATGGTTATAATTGGCTGTAAAAGGTTTTTTCAAAGATTTATGGTGTTCAATCCTTAATGAACTTGAAACTAGGAGAAATTGAACCTTTATTAGACAAAGTCATTAACCTACTTATCGGGGACTTAATTAGAAGATCCAGGAGCAGGAGATTTGCTAGACTAAACTCATGGGTAGAAATTCGAGATAGAGATAACTGACCAGTGGTTTATGAGGAGGAGAAGAAATAAAAATTGCAATTCCTTGGGTTCAAAACCGGAACTGCCAAATATTGAATCTCGTTGCTTCTAAGGCTTCTACTTTTTTAACTTTCAAAGTATTCTCGACAGTCAACCTTTCGGACTATTTCACAGTAGCAGAATCTTGAGATTTTTTAGACATTTAGGATTATTTTAGCAAGGAATTCCAGCAAAAAGCTTCCACAATAGTTGTTAGTTAGATATACCCTTAATTCTCTTATACAAGGATCGTTTATTGAAACTTTTTATGAAATATTCTCTAATACAACATTCAATTTGAAATGTCTGTTCTTTTTTTAAATTTTCTGGATTTCAATCTAAAAAGAAAAATGTTAGAAGAAATCGTCAATTAATAAGGATAGCTATTAATCGACTATTCAGTATTCACATTACCTTACACAAGAATGCTTCAGCACAGACAATTAAACATGAAAAGTTAATTTTTCACTCACGACAGGTGTTGGTTCGAATTGATCCAATACACAATATCATCACCAGCAAACGTGTTAGCATCATTAACGTAAAAGAAGACGCCCAAACCGTACGTGTAAACAGTTCCTGACAGATACAAATACGATTAGTTTCCACACAACTAATAGTGGACAAAGCAGTGTCCTGCTGTCTAATCCATCATCCTGCAGTTCCCATAGGTTTATTCCTGGTGGGATGTCCAGAATGCGCACGCGTGTATCTTATCACTAACCGATAACGGTCCCGAATAGTACTTGGGCTAATTTTAATGCCTTTAAGCACACAACGCATATAATTGATGGGGGTTCGGTGGGTCGTAGGTGACATCTGAGGGTAGCGGATACGCGCACGCATGTCGACAACGGACATGCATAAAGATGCCATATATTTGGTTGACACGCATGGTGTTGGGCTTAGACACAGAGGCGGTAGTAGTAGTTGAAAATGTAATCTATCCATCATGTCAGATTTCTGAATTAATTTATATCCTACCTGTATTTCCCCTTTTTAATTAATACTTGGACCTTGAGAAATAACCTCTGAAATTACATTTTCAACTTAAACAAAATATTTAGAGTAGTTTTGCATATTTTTTGGTTAAAATTTTATTTTTGTTCTATTTGCATGTTTTCGTGTTGGCACGATTTCAAAATAATGTTGAGATTCTGAAACAATTTACAAAACTTAATTATTTCGCAGTTAATTCATTAAAAGTATGCATAATTATGTTTCATTTGTTTCACGCTTTAATGCACCATTTTTATTTAGACAGCTGTGAAACCATAAGCAAAACTCATAAACTGTTTAAAACTTTAGCGGCTATTGCACCAGATCAAATCGAGCTTTTAAAGCTCTACCTTTTTACAAATCCCACGAAGCGTAGCGAATATGAGCTTTGTAAGACAACGCGGCGTTTTGTATATTACACTGTATGCTGTTTTGTTCCAAAGTTCGTAACTGACTGTTTATTATTACTACTTAAAACTTCGGGCTACGATAGTTCGTTCAATTTGTTTAAACATTTTTCAGATTCTAATACATAACAAAATTTCACGAAAACACCAGAAAGCAAAACGTGATAAAATAATTTATTAGTTAGCTAAAATTACACGCAATTACTAATTGAGAGACTAAGTAAGCTTACCAAATGTGAAGGTTAATTTCAGACTTTGAACTTATTGAATTATTATTCAATAACATCTCACTAAATGAATGTATAGAGAAATAGTACTGACATAAAACATATAATAACCCTTAGTTAAACGTTTAAAGCTCAATTTGTTAGAAGATCCGATTCATTTACAGAAGGCAAGAAACTAGAAGGGTTTTATATTTTTAAATATTAGTTTTTGGCAAAAAAGATGCGCGGAAATAACTAACATCATCTGATGAGGAATATAATATGAGCAGGTGTATGCAACCCAACATTCAAAGAATCAGTAATTAATTAAATCGGGATTAAACAACATATTTTAAATTAGCCTAGAGTGATATACATATTGTAATGGTCACTTTTGAGCAAAAGAGAAAACAATATGAGAAGGTGCATTCGAGTATAAACTTTGGAGATTTATTGTTCATTTGAACAACAATTCAACCAAGTCTGTGGTTCTTGAATATCATTAAATAAAACATAAATAATGTCTTAACGTAGTGCTCAGATTAGAAAACTTAATACAAAAATGAAATACGATAAATCAAGTGGGAATAGCATATCTTTATTAGAGTACAAGAGTTTATAATATCAAATACAAATCAGGATGGTAAGAGAAAGGAGATCTTAGTCAAAGGTCAACCTGAAAAAGAAAATTTTGTACATTAATTAAGGATATCAATGGATCATATAAAATCAAGACTGCACTTTCAATAATAATGCAAAATTGAAATTTTAAATAAAGAAATTAGTTGTTCATAACTATAGAAATATGCATTATTGTTGAAAGGGTAGTAAGAATGATCAAAGAAATGTGATATCTCTGATAAAAATAAAATAAAAATTAAAATAAATGAAATATAAGTTTCTCAGAGAGATATGAATAATAAGCTTTTGTTGGTGAAAAAAGATGGTTGTTTTTGTAAGAAGCTCTTAAAAAAGAAGTTAAAAAGTTAATAAATATAGAATAAAAGTTTTGTGTTTTATTTGGAAAAGGAATAGTTAAGTGTAAGAAGTAAGGGAAGATAATAAATTACTAAATAAGTTTGGAAAAGAGAAGATAAAAGAAAACTTAGAATATACCATAAAAGTGGGGGTAAAAATTATCATAAATAATAAAAGGACGTGGATAGATATAGAAGAGTAGATTTTAAGTAGTTCAAGAAAAGTAATTAAACATAGGAGTCAGACAATTTAAGAAGATTAGCAATACTTAATGTGGTGTGGAAGATTTAGTCAGTAGCAGTTCCTGTTGGAGGTATACCAGTAGATTGAGAGGCCAATTCAAGATTAACCGAAGAGACTTACCGGAGGTGCAGAAGGAAGTATAAAGTTACCTATTCAACAAGGACCGATAGAAGAGTTAGTAGGTTTGTGGTCTATCATCATCATAGAGTGCAGAGGTGGTCTGCAGATCCTGTTCAACTTCAGTCGTCGGTGTGTCTTGGAGGAAGAGTGAAAATTGCAAGACGTGTATGTGCAGTGAAAGTGCAGTTAGATAAGAGGAAAAAGGAGTGGTTTTATCCATTAACATTCTAGGAAGGAATAAATGTAAGTTGACTGGGTAAGATTTCTTTCTTTTAACATCCAAAACAAAAGAGTAGTACATAAAGAGGTTAAATTAATAATTGATTTGTTATGCTTACTTGATTTTATATGCATTAAGTTGGGAACTGTCATGTATGACAGTACTGATATAAATGTCAATGGTTATCTATAACCTTACTTTATTTAATAACATTCAATAACCACAATAAGTAAAATTTAGATCATATAATAAAAGAACCTATGGTTATATGATTGAATTAATAGTCTCATATTCAGTCCATTAAATAAATTCAGTTGTGCGACCATGGGATATCATAAAGTAATTTCTTTCAAAACAAAGAACAAATAAGAATTTTTATATAGAGAAATATTTTATAAATAAACCTCACTACAATATGTTAGTTAAGGTAATAACAAAGGAAAATGTGATACGAAGTCAATTATAATAGTGTAACAAATGGGGAAAACCCCCTATTCGCCGCCGTCAATATCCGAGACTGCATGACTCATCCACGTGACTCATCAACAGATGCATGTATGATTCATCAACACCTGCATGTATGATTCATCGGTGTGAGTCATTGACGGCTGCACATAACAATATACCAACAGTCTAATCTAGTAAGTTCCAGAACTTTATATGGGAGATATAAATTGAGGTCGCGGGTAGAAGCAGGCCAGTTAATGTTTAACCGGCGTATTGAAATGTGCTCTGTGTAATTAGTAATCGAATGTTAGTAAATAAATAAATGTTAATAATTGTTGTAATAATACATAAATAGTTCTTATATAAATAGCCTGCTTTAAGTTTTTAAATATCTAACATTTAAATAGTTCATTAAATAGTTTATAGTTAGTGTTTTTAATTAAGTGTATGTAAATAATATTTCTCTTGTGAATAGACGATTAAACAGCATTTCTGTTATTATTTTAAAAAGAACGTTGCAATAGTTAGAAAATGTAACCAATTATACACTGTCTGTAGTCACTATACAGAAACCATAAATACAAAAAATGAGTCATTACAAATCACCTGGGCAACAGTGGGGAACTCCCAACACTTTAGTGCATTCTATCTCTCTCTGTCTCTCTCTATTGTTTACTTTTTTATTTTCATATATTCGTTACACAATAGAGAGAGATCTAGTACAATAATGCGTTGAAAGCAACCCGCTGTCGTCCAGATGATTTGTGATGACTCATTTCTTGTATTTATGGTTTAGGTATAGTCACATAGTAAGTATAACATAGTAGTTTTAATTGTTAGCTATAATATTTATTATATCAAGGACAATGATAATTTCACAATGATTCTGACAATAATAATCCGAAAGTGCGTTTTCTTAGTAACTGCCCAGTGCTGTCAGGCGAGGATATATTATGTATTAATTGACAAAAGTGCAAGAATTTATCGCAATTTGACAATTAAATATTTAATTCGCAGATTGCTATTTCAGGTCTTTTGAACTTCTTGGTTGCTCGCCAAAGCGTGTGATCTTCTTGTTTGAGATTAGAAAGGTAATAAGTAAAATTGGCGTTCTGGGAATCCTGCAGGGCTACTCGAAGTCACCGGGTGAGTCGATTATAATTAAGTCGATCAGCAGCATTGCGAGATCGTTGCCATTTTGCTCTAGCTCGTCGTTTGTCAGCTATTAGTTCCTTGATGTAGTGAGGAATGTAAGCTACGTTGTCTGTAGAGTTCCTGTATAAGAGTTATCAGATACTGGACTGAACGATCGAGTTCTTCGGGTTTTTTTATGCGCAGTTGCAGGTTTATTTCGGTTTCCAGATACTGTTGGAATTTATTCCAGTCAGTCTTTTTAGTCACAAGTCGGGGAGTAAGTTCTTTAGGAATAGTCTTAGTACTTAAATTTAGTATAACTGGCACATGGTCTGATGATGAGTCATGGTTTGGTTCAATCAGGACTGAGTTAAGAAGTAAAGAAATCAAGTAAGTCTGGGATTTTGTTGAGGTCACTAGGAAAGTAAATAGGTTCTTCAGTGGAATGGTAATTATAATTATTTGACAGGAGTGTCCGGAGCAGGTTTCTACCTTTGGTTGTTGTTACTCGGGAGCCACAATGGGTATGTTTAGAATTCCAGTCTCTACCAACTATGAATCCATTGCCTAAAGTGCCGAAGAATTCGATGTAGCTGCCAGAGGAGATACAATGTCTAGGAGGACAATAAATTGACGAGCCTACAAACCGTCATGGGAAAGCATGAACTTCAATATTTGTAGCTTGGATTGCTGCTGTTCAAAATGGATTTAAGAGGTGATGAGAGATTGAATTTTTGATTAAGATTTCAGTTCCTCCATACGCTGTGCCATCTGGATGATTTGTAATGTAGACAGAGTAGTTTGGAATCTTGAATACAGTTCGTTCTGTGAAATGTGTTTCTGCCACTAACATTATGTCTATGTTTTGTACACTGAGGAAGATGAGTAACTCGAAAGAGGCCATTTGCGTTCCATGTAACAATACGGAGTAGCTTAGCCATTCCAGTATTAGTTTTGTAACTAGAGTTGACTGCTTAAGTCTTGCCTGTCTGATAGGCACTTTTCGGTAAAACACAATAATGAAATTTCCAACTGCTCTCCCATACTTTCGGACGTGCCACAGGGTGGTGTTCTGGGCCCACTCCTTTACCTCGTCTTTACCGCGGACCTACCCGAGGCTGTCAACACTGTCACTGCAATTTTTGCAGATGACACAGCTATTCTGTCTACCCATGACGATCCTGTCCTAGCATCTGCAAATCTGCAGCGCCACTTAAATCTCCTAATCGAATGGCTTGATAAATGGAGAATTAAAATTAACGAAATTAAATATATACAAGTAACCTTTTACGTCTTTAACAGACTTAACAGTCTGTTTAACAGCTGTCCACCTGTCTCTATAAACAACGTGCCTCTACCTGTCAAAACAGAAGCCAAATATTTATGTTTGCACCTTGATCAACGCCTTACGTGGAAAAAACACCTTAACGCCAAGCGGCAACAGCTGAACATGAAGTTCCGTCAAATGTATTGGCTTATCCGGAGAAAATCTAAGTTATCCTTACAAAACAAAGTGCTTCTTTATAAAACAATATTGAAACCAATTTGGACCTATGGAGTGCTATGCTATGGGATGTGCTAAACTAACTCGGATCAAAACCATCCAGCAATTCCAATCAAGAACACTTCGGACTCTGGTCGATGCGCCGTGGTATGTGTCTGACGTCACCATTCATGAAGACCTAGGCATCCCCTTCGTAGTTGACGAAATTCATAGATTCTTTCATAACTACCATGCTAGACTCCATGGACATCCTAAAAATTTGATCCAGCAACTATCCAACGTCCACATGCCTATCCGAAGACTAAAACGAAGCTGGTCTTGTGACCTGTGAAGCTTCTACTGTGAATAGACTACTAAAGGAGTATCACTGCTGAGTGGTTTCTCCTCACACCGTGTACTGCTTGTCAACACATTTAATTAATACTCCTTTGTAGAGTAGATTTTAAGTTTTCTGCAAATAAATCAAAAAAAAGATTGCTATTTGATTCTAAAAGTGAATTTATTGTGGTCCTTACGATGGTGATGACTACATAACTTTCCGTCGATTATTTGCACTTAGTCGTTGTTCAGGGTTGTCAGTGTGACGCACGTGGTCAAAAATAAGTAATGTTATTGGTATAGTGCATTGCAATTATTTATCAAAATAATCAACATATGCGAACTACGTTCTTTTTATTCTAGAAGGTGGTTTTTAACATATCATATTACTACTAGCGAATAAAGCCGGTTCGTCGAACCTTGACCAAGCAAATTCGTCAATTCAGAAACTAGACCAGGCAAATTCATAAAGCCATAAACAAGAACCAGCAGCACAAAGAAATTCACCAAGTGGGGAACAAAAACCCTTAGCCCAGCTCACACACTGATCTCACATCTCCAGTACCAGTTAAACAGAAGAATGATTCCAAAACTGCACTGTTGATTAAACGGAAAAATGCTAGATGCGGCTTGAACTAAAAGAAATTGCAGCCGCATCTAGCATTTCTGTGGAGTGCAGTGCTACCGTGACGAAAGTTTTAGCAAGAAGGACGCTTCCAACTACATTGGTGTTATTTCGGTTGGCGTGGGGGCACGTAGTAACTAACTTACGCTATTCTTTAATATACTACATGCAGCTATATTTTCCCGCTCAACTTGTGACAAGGAAGTTAATAGTGTTTTAATTAATCAAAGTAACGCACAATCGCTATGCCCATATAAGGACGATTGAAAAATCGATATTGGTGTAGTTAAATCGCGCAAACTAAATGCCACTTAATCAAAAAGTTAAAATCCGGATTTTATCGAAAGGAGATATTAATTAAGGTGATATACAGGGTGATCCAAATACATGATATAATAACTATCTGGGATTGTACAGAATCCAATCAGTTTTATAGGTGAACGCAGTGTGGTCTGCACCGTACACCCAATTATGAAGTCATCAATATTAATTTCATTTTGATAAACACAATTTCAAGAAATACAGATAATCACAAAAACACAATTTTTATAAGTGTAAATTTTGTTCGGCACATTAATCTGGCCGACAGCGCGATGGTAGTCGGGCAGATAGTGGGTCTAGTAACGATAAATTCATGGTTATCTATATACATATTTTTGAGAATGTACCCTATTTCGTCATAAGTTCATTTTTCTACTATGTTTGCATATGTAAATAATTGTTATTTATTCTTACATATCCTACTGAGGTGATACGAACAACCAAACACCTTCGTAAATAAAAATATCTTGTTAAAAAGTACTGTTACATACGATTGCATTTTAAACATGTAATGAGTACAAGTCAGTGGTCATTTTACAATACCTCTAGCTCATAATAAGCCTATACCCCCTACTATTTATTTGATTCATTATAGTAATTTTGTTAGTAACCATTACAGATGTGGTAAACCTCAATGACCCATCATTGTCAACTTCAAAACAACGTCCACAAAACCGAAATGTGTAAAATAAAATGTGATGATTTCTCATACATTGTAATTCTCTTCAAAGCGGCATACATATAAAATGTATTACTTAATTATTGGTAAGCTTTAGAAAAGTATTAAAGAGTTGGAAGATATGCAAATTCGCTATATGAAAAGTAATTAATGGGCACGACCTATGTTGATACAATTGATTACTAGTCCCAGAACTCCTGGGGGTAGTATAATCTTTGATGGTCGACAGATAAGAATTAAATGTGAGTTACACTAATATTAATTTGCTAAATTAATGCGAGTTTAATTCTTAGGTTTACGTTTGTGAAATTTTGAAGCCATATGGGGAAAAATATCATTATGGAATGCAAAAGTTGTGATTATCAACATTGGAAAAAAAATGATTACAGCTATAAATTAGAAACTAATTAGTAGTCAATTAATGAAATATTTAGTATGACTTATCAATGTTCTTCTTGAAATGAGAAGATTTGGGAGAATTAATCGATGTTTTGAAATATGCAACAAAAATTATAAAGCGTGGATTTTATCTTTAGCGAAAATCAAAAATAATAGTAGATTGCATACCGAGGTTGAAGGTGCTTCATTTCGACAATTTACTGAAAAAAAACAAAAAGAAGAAAAAGAGTCCTGATACCCCTCACCTCGTACTATGCAAATCCTAGGCTGCTTGATTACACAATTTGGGATCTTGCATTACTACTATTATTGTCAATCGCAGTGACATGGTATTAATGATAACCTGCCCAGTATTTCTCGATATCAAACGTCGCGAACCAAATCGAAGGAATGAGATATCGTCAATTCAGACTCACACATAACGAAGATAAAATGATGAGAAGAAACCATTCATCATTCTCAGACGCTTATTTGCTAATCCAAAGCAATATATACTATTGTTGTACTAATAATACCTAGATGTTCTTCTTGTTCATCTTCTAGATTCCACCACTAATGGGGATACTCATCTGCGGGATACTAAATGTTCAAAACTGCAAGATACTGCTTTCTTGAGATTAGATTTAAAACTGTTTGTCAAAGACACCAAGCATTGTATTCTATCTTCTCAGATAGAACTGGATAGAAAATACGTGTAGAACCAGAAATTGGTTGTCTTCTTAGATGATTGCTAAATCACAGTTGGAGTTTTTCTCAATGATGTTATTCAACTCATTGGTTGACGCAAATGCAAAGCGTACTTTTTTTAGTGGTGAGATATCAACGCTATCTGGTATCGCCACATTGAATAGTCGCAACTTTTTATAGTGTAAATAGTTGACTACAACAGGCAACCTTTTGAATTTATCGTACATGCTGTAACAAGCTGATTAAGTGGACTTACGGGGGACTCAACTGAGGAGACGAAACGAGTCAAATAAAGCGTCCCCGACCTTGAACGTTAATTCAAGTTTGAACGTTACTTCTAGATGGCGCTACGATTCTGGACAACGCTGACAGTGTTGACAGATTATGCGATTTATCGCAAATTTTATCGCAAATCTGGCTAATTTTTATGAAACATTGCGACCCATATGGCACTCCAGCGAACTGTCAACAATGGCCAGCGTGGTCTGAGCGTTGTCAAGGACCGAAGCGCCCTCTAACGAAAAATTTTTTAAAATACAGGCCATTGGGTACGCAAATGTTTGGAACGCCCATTGCCGATTCGTCTCCTCAGTTGAGTCCCCCGTAAGTGGACTATTTCATTCGCCTCGTTTTAATTTTAGACAAGGTATAAATCAACAATATATCCGTCTTCGTACCCTTTAAAATAAAATTGTCATTTATAAAATTATTATAAATAAACTTGTCTTCCCACGTCGTTTTCATTTTCAGGCACGTATGAAAAACATTTCTGCCTGTAGTATTGTAAAAAGACGAACGAAATAAAAGCTAGTCCTTTTAAAGTATTTTAATAAATTCTTTTTAACAAAAATATATCGCAGTTTTATTATTCCTTTCTAGGCAAACAGACTATTACTTCGAGGCCAAAGTTCTTCAATATTAAATGTTCACCAAGGAACAAATCGCTTTCAAAACTATAACTCATGCTTCACTCAGCTTGGATTATGATAACGTGCTCTGGTCTTAAAGTTTTATGGATTTTTTCAGCTTTAATAAAAATATGTGAAAAAATTTGTTCGAATTTCGGATTGGTAGATAATGGTGTCAGGAATATTGTGTGGTTGGTTGAAACATAATTCTCTTAATACTCCAAAAAGGGAACTGAAAAATATAAGATTTGAGTCAGTCAGGCAAGAAGTTGAGACTAGTCTTCAGGGGTGTTCATTTACATGTTATCACGATTCGGGAATACGTGAAAATATAGACAGATTAAGGAATTTTTATTTAAACGTCACAAATAATATACAACACCTTCCCTTGTATTGGTTCTTGCTCCGGCTTAAAATCTTTGTCGTTAGGACAAACTTTAATATCCCACAATCATTGCGACTCTCTCAGGCCGGGTAGCTTTGAAAATTTCTCTAATTTCTTATTTTTGCACACAATATAATTAAAATACCAATACACAAATAAATTTTCATACTGTAATAACAAAATTCTTTATTTTTAGTAAACATAAATTAAAAAATATGATACCGTACTTAACTCTTCTCTTGGAATCAAAAAGACTGATTTTTGTTTGAATTATTAAGGTTCCAAAATTTTAAATTGATTGAAAAGATAAACTGTCTAAATCTAAAATTCTAAAATTATTTGTTTGGGATAAAACAAATATGCAATTTAACTTAACTTCATAATTTAATAATCCAAAAAAATATATAATTTGTTTATAATTTAAATGGTATCTTTTATTTTCTTAATTAATAGAAGTTTTATTTTTATTACTATATATTTCGGTTAAAATGGTCCTGCATTTCTAATCTTAAATATTGAAGCCGAAATGTTCCATCTCTAACCCCTTATCAGTTGCTTGCTTTCTTGACAGCAGAATGAAATGTCAAAACTTAGATCGATCTCTGCAATTATCCAATTCCATACGATAAAATAATTAATTGTTATTAAATTCCATCTCCCTATATATTGCTTATTAATAATTGGTAAGTTCATAATTCCAATTTCCATTTATTACTTCAATTTCCATCCAATAATAATTTTTCTCTTTTTGGATAATTAACTTTTGATGTTATAAACTTTTGTTTTAACTTTTGAATAATTAACTTTAACACTTTATTTAAATTGGTTTAACAACTTTTTTTACGTTTGACGTTTAAGTTATAACGTTAAATATTTTTCATCTGACGTAAACTTAATTTCAATTATATATTTTTATCAACATAACCTTACAAAAGTCTAATTTGAAGTGTTCCAGAACTGCATGTTTCCTTTTGGATGCTTTAGAGCTATTTAATTGTTAAAAAATTGCTTCATTTTTGTGCTTTTTGATCTAACAATTGAATTTTTACATAAAACAAAAGAAAATGACTTTTCTAAATTTCCTATAACATTATTTTTATTTTACTAATTACATTTAGAGAAAAACTGTTTATACCATCTTGTAGATCACAAAATTACGAATCTGCTGATATATATATATCACTTGGCATAAATAATATATTATTCATCTAAATTTTGTTGACAACAAAACAAGATTGTTTACAACTAAAATTACAACCTGAATTCATAATAACACAATTTTCCAATGTTCTTCCTTGCTTATAAATTTACACCTTTTATGATCTTAATAAGAATTCTTCTAGGTACTACAAAATACTATGCAGCCCACATTACACAAAACTATTGCACATTACAAAACCATAGCCTGTTAAACATGTTTTCACATATTTTAAAACGAACCAATCTTTATACGAACCAATCATATTTATATGATAATTAATTTCAAATAATTTTTGATTTTGAAAATGGAACAAAACTTCATTAAGGCTTTAAAAAAAATCAAATTTATCAGTGAAAACTAATTTTTCCTAGAAATACAGGATATCAGTATATCTTTTTTATATTTAAAGTGCTTTAGTGTGCATGTTATTCTTAACTGACAATATTTATTTATATTAAGAAAATATTTTTCCTTATTTATAAAAAAAGTGAGCTTATGTCACTCATTGAACGCAATCTAAAATTTGCGTGAAATATGCCTGCTAAATATTTTAATGCAGGTTGTATCTTCCTAACTTGATTGGAAATCATAGGCAATGTGCTAGTGCAAATGCGGATTAAAATTAAAACAAACCTACAAGAATAAATTGATTATTGGCAAAACACACCTGCAGTAAGTTACTTTGTTGATAGTTATTTTTGAAGTTCATTCTCCGATGTTAATAAAGTAAATTCGTTTTTGATTAAAAAAAATAGTAACAATGTATTTAGAATGAAATCCCTGAATCTGAAGTGCCTCGAACTGCTCTTATGGCTTTCTTATACTCGTTCATAATCATTGATTAATCGTTATAGCTTGGCACCACAAATTGTTTATGGTCCATTTAACAAAAATAAAATAATAATAAGAAACAAGGAACTTAATTGTAGTACGAATTGTAGATTCCTATCGCTACTTTTAAACAATTACAATAAATAATTTGGGTGGCGCCCTCTATATTGTTCAATTATTATGCGTTCAATCTGAAATCAGTGAGCCTGTAATTAGCACCCACGACCTCTGAATATAAATCGAATAAGTAAGAATTTTGCGCAAGTAAATATAAGATTTTTATACTTTATTTTTATTGGAATTGTTAATGTTACAAATCGATGCCCATATGGGGCTTTTGTTTTGCACTTCAAATGTTACAATTTGGAATAGCTAGAAGGAAAGGTTTTTCATAAACTTCAATTGAGAAAATTGATTTCTGAAGAGTTCGATTCTTTAAAAGCTCCTTTGTTTGAAAGCTCATTGAATTTATTGCCAGTGAGTTGCCAAAAAGGCTTTTTAAGTTAGGAGTTACAAAAGTAAAGTTATTTCTGTATTTTTTAATTTCTTGACTATAGCGTATGTTACAGAACTAAAGAAATTTGATTCAAATAAATTTCCATGAGTTGCTGCAAATGACTGAGTGGGTAGAATTGTTAGGACAGGAACGTAAAAGATTATCTGTTCATGGATATTTCGAGATTGTACAACCTTGCACATACAATAGGTAGACATGACTTACTAAACGCAATAACATTATGCCCATTTCGTGCTTCCAGGCTTTTCATTGTCGACTTTTCCTTTCAAAGGAATTCCTTTTAGTGAGTTTTATTACACTCGTTAAAAATAATTATTGTAACTGAAAACATTAGTAAAAATATTTCTAATTATTGTAATATGACCTTAAAGATGAATAAAGCCCATTAAACGTTAGGCTTGCGTGGCATTTTAAGGCACACATTTTCGTGGAAAAAAATTATTGCGAGACCATTCCGGTAATGTGTGTAAACACGAACACAAAGCTACACTTTTTAATACCTCATCATGAAATATCTCGACAAACAATAAAACAAACAATAAAACAAGCAATCACTTTAGTGCTGAGTTTTTACGACACTATTAATTGGTAAAACGGTGCCGGTCAGGTGGGGCTGAAAACTTTTCCATGCGACCATCGTAAAACTGTCGTTTTCCATTTCCCCGCGTGCGGTGCGTGTGGGATCGTAACCACCACTTCGTTATTTTCCTTCTAAAACTTCTCTTCCCTTTTCAAACGGGGCCCATACGGAAGGGAGTCGCCTCCGCCGCCGACTTTTACGTAAATTTGATGGAATGAGTTATCTTCCTCATTGGGAGTGATTGAAAAGTTCGAAACTGACTGACGGATATGTGTTGTTGTGGTGTATGCGTGTAAGGCCTTTGTCCGAATTTACATTTTTCCC